>OY728163.1:403234881-404484881 GCA_963277665.1 Viscum album | reverse complement strand
CCTAATCTAGACAAAAATCATATCAATGTTGACTACATCGTCAGAATGCCAGAGTTTGTGCCCCCTTTGGAGGGAAATTTCCTTCTAGTGGCCTAGTTCTCTTCTCAGCCAGATATTACTCATGTTCTTTAGTTATATAATGGTTGAGATGATGATATTTCTAGTATATCCACATCTCTTTTAGAGCCTAGACAAGACGATCTTTTCATACATCTGGTGCATCAAAGGGTCATCACTCATATCATTCCAGAAAATGATGAAAACCAATAGGTACATCACCAAAGATCCAATTATTCCACATCAAGACATGCAGATCCCCCATAAACTAAAAAAATATCCAATTTGATGATTCCCTTAGTTGAGTATCTCTATCATGGAAATATCCCACTAGAAAGAGCTGAACATTAGTGAATCCTATGGTGTGCAACACAGTTCACCATCTAGAGCTATCCCAACCATGATAAGATTCTCTACAAATATGGGTTTTATGGAATCTTCCTCTGCTACATTCATGGAGACGAGATTCCTCAAGTTATGTAGAAGGTTCCTGAAGATTCATGTGGTGCTCATAAGGAAGGGTTGAAACCCTCCCATCAGATTCACATGATGGGATACTATTGGCCCACCATGGTCTATAATTGTATCATGTTCATAAAGAGGTTCCATGTGTGTCAGATCCATGCCAAATTCATACATTGACAGCTAGAGACTTTACATACTACCATGTTCTCTTAACCCTTTTCAGTTTGGGGACTCAACATCATAGGACCATATCAACAAGAAATATCGCCCCTGTGTAGGTTAATTCCAACCGTGACATATTTCTCTTCAATGTGGACAGAGGTTGTTCTACTCAATGATGTCAAGGCTCGGTCTAACATTGACTTCATGAGCTCAAATATCACCCATTAATTTATAGTCCCTCTTGTTATTCTCATTGATAATGTCACCAAATTATAAGTTTCAGAGATGAAGAACTTGTATGGAAAGTATAACATCCATTCCTGTAATGCCCCGACCCTAGTTACCCAGAGTCGGTGCATTATTTTAATACATTGGCATGATTACAAGGAATCAAGCTCCGAAGGACCGATCAGTTTAGCAGTCTTGGAAAAATAGATCACATACATGAATGTTACATTTTCACTTTAAGACGTAAAAAACAACATAAATAATCTTTATGAACACCATTATTCCCTTGGCTTAACCCTGCAAATCAATCACATTACACTTCTTGGAATCCTGGGAAAAATAAAACATAGAAAGGGGTGAGCTCAAATGCTCAGTAAGGGTAAGCAATACAGCAGAAACTTTCTAAAATAAGCATAAACATTTAAGGCAATGTATAAAACTAAAACAAAATCCTTTTAAACTTGAACTTTAGCATAATATGGCAGAAATAAAATGAAATAATTCCATTTACTTATTCACATGGATATTTTACTAATCGAATAATCACATGCAATATCACTAACCACTTTCATTATGATGGAATGCATAATGCCAGACTATCATAACCACATAGCCAAGGCCTCGTGCCAAGACTAAAAATAAGATTTTGCCAAGGCCTTGTTCCAAGACACTAGTTTGTCTCATGAGACCTACCGATGCATTGAGGAGCTATAGCGGGCTCCACTCGTCACTTACTAAGTCCAATGCATTCCTCATATGAATAGGTTTAAACATAATATAAAAATTCGTATTAAAACTAGCATACGAAATGTCAATACTTTCTCCATAAACCATGAATGGTATGAAAATAACACATCCACAGTCAAACATATCACAAAACCTTCAATGGAAGTTTTTTATAATTAATCAACTTCAAATGAGATTAAAATCCATCAAAGGATGTTGACATAGATGAAAATGATGAGTAAATTTTTTTTGAGAGAAATATCCTTTTTGTCAAATCATTTAAAAGTCACGCATTTATAAAGGAAGTAATTTTAAAAGAGATTTTTGAATCAAAGTGTCCCATACCACTTTGAAACTTTTGAAAAGAATTATCATTTCAAAACATTCATGTCCATATAAATAAATCCTTAAAATCATTTTGAAAACATGGACATTAATTAAAAGGATTTAGAAAGATAAATCTTCAAAACATTTGAAATTCTGATCTTGATAAAGAGTACCTTTCAAAATCCCGAAAATCTTCATTTTGAAATCATTTTTATGAAAAATGGACATGGATGATAAAAATGTCCCAGTAAATACATACACATAAATAATCTCGGGTAATGATGAGATTGAGGAATTAACCCTTACCAATTTGGTAACTTACGAAACATACAACCCATGAAAGAGGTATCATACAATGAATATGTAAATATACATAAATTAAAGTGTATTACACAAAGAATACAATTATGGGAAGTACATACACCACACAAAAGGTAATAGTGGCAATATGGCATGAATCTCACGAGAATAAGGAGTGAGATGAAAACCCCTTACCTTGCACTTTCCTTTAGTCGAGGGTACGTTTAACCTCCTGTACGAAGATCGTAGTATGTTATTAAATTATAAAATAACCATATTAATATTTATGATATCATACATTATTCATTTATGACTTTATATTAACCATTTAATAATAATTTCCATGTTAAGTTAACATTTCGGGTAATAATCACTTTCTTTATCGTACGTGTTTTAACTTTTTACTCTTGGTTGTATCACATAGATCATGATTTAAATAATTCTAGAATATAAAAAATGATAAATATATCATATATATTTAGAATATAAATATGTATAATATACATATATATGAAATGTAAAACACCGTTTATGGAGGCGGTAGTCCGTACATATGCATAAACGCTGTTTCTATTTTCATATAGTATTGAACGGAAGTAAGTGAATAAGATATATGTAAGTACATAAATAATTATATATATAAATACATATATCTCTAGTAGAATTATAATTTCATATATTACATACTTATTAGTAATATATATTTTTATAATCGTCGATGAATGGTGAACTTGGAAATGAATCTCATTGCGTCGTGGAGACGGTAATCCGTACGTACGCACGAGCGAAAATATCATTCTTTTGATATTAAAATAATATATAATTGGATGGTATATCATATATACATAATAATTATAATGTTATATTTATTATTTACGTCAAATACACATCATTATTATACCCATCCAAATAATAATGTATTGAATAACAATTACACCACGACGTGGAGACGGTAAGCCGTACGTACGCACGTATGGTGACATGTCATTCAAAGGATGAATAGAATACTGAATATGGTTGTATCATATTTATAATAACATCACAGTATATATGAGATAATGGATTTATTATTTTAGAATATAAATAACAAAGAAAGAATAATTTGAAGAAGAAAGGAACTTGAAAGAGGGTGGTGAAAACATTACCTCTTCTTCGGGTTCTTCCTTTTGATTTGATCAAAAGGATTCCTTAGGTTGGATTTATGATCAAAATAAGGCCTCTATGTTGAAGTGAGGGAAGTTGAGATAGTATTTTGGAAGGGTTTTTCCGAACCAAAAGGCTTTTAAGGTGTGAAGAATTGGTTAGAAGTTGGGTCATTTTATAAGGGGGAGGAGGGGCTCTTTAGAAAAAACTTAAAGTATTAATTTATAATAAATTCATATTAGGTTTCTAATGGCTCAAAAGTGGATTATTTAAAGGTTAAGGTGGGTATGGGTCAAAAACCACTCAACCAATATAATTTAGACAGGTTTGGGTTATTATATTAACCTTATCTTTAAGTATTAACTCTTAGTTAATTAGTTTCATTTTTACAATGTCTCTTTGTATTTTTATATTATATGGTTAATAAACTTACTATATACATCCAAGATACATACAAGTGGTCCATTAATGATATAAATATTATGATATAAGTCTCTTGGCCGAACCTTAGATTTTTAGGAATTTAATATCAATTAATAATATAATATTTGTTTTAAAAACTCTTTTATGTCAATTTTGACACTATTCAATAATTGATTTTTGTAAAACTCATAACAGATTGATTACTTCGAAAAAAGTTACTTAAATCAATCCTAACATGTCCTATTATCCTATAAAATTATTTGTATTTATAAAAAGTCTCAAATTACATTTATTTGAGTATTTATAATATCAATTATTCTAATTTTTCATTAATTAGGTAATTAATGCATCACCATTGTGTCATAAATAAATTAAATTATATAATGTATAAAAATTATAAATAAAATTCCATTATGTAGGAAATATTTTTATCTTTCTAATGACTATTTATAGTCGAAATTCCAACATATATAACCCTATGTAAAAATTGTTTTTCTAAAAGATATATGATTTTGTCATTTTTGTATTTATTTTAACTTAATTAAAATAAAGTGTCCCTATCACCTACAAGTGGATCCATGGGGTCCCAAAATCAACCTAAAGATTCCCATGGTCGGACATGTATCCAACAATAAGGTTAGGACACGTTTTAGGGTAATTTAGTGTTATTATAATATTATTTTTTAACCCTTATTTACCGGATTTACCCTTTAACCATGGTAAATAAAATATTTACCGAAGTAATTATTCAAAATGTCTAAAAATAAAAGTTAACTATTTACAAAATTTGTACATCCTGATTCCAAATATGGAATCCATTTTTCCAAATTCAAAATATAGAAGTGGCAAAAATTAATTTAAAATTAATTCCCGCTGTCAAAACAAAAAGTATGTTTTTAAGATATAATAACATTCAAAAGATTGATACTTGTTTATGTCCGGTTTAATTGTGAAATTATGTCCAATGACCAAAATTGTATTAAATGTTAATAATATATTATAAATATACTTTAAAACCACTAAAATTCATAAATTATCACTATAAATTATTTTGATTAAAAAAGTTGTTTTTAATTAAAAATTTAGTAATTTTCACTATTCATCAAAATATTAAAGTTATCCGAAAAGTACCAAAATTTCACCTTAGGCTAAATTAGATACTCCAAATCCAAAAATGAAGTCTATTTTGAGATATAAAATTTCTAAAATTTTAAAAAGTAGGTATTACTATTCATAACGGCTAGTTTGATTGGTTGTGGTGTGTGTTAGAACTCGAAGTTGCGTACAACACACACTACTGTATTATTCAAAGGAAAGAATACCGTGGAAGCTTGGGATGTTTCATTGTAAATTTTTTATCTCCCCATTCTAAAAATTTAATTTATTTAGTCAAATTGAATATATAAAAGTTTAAAATATTGGATTTAAAAAGGGTTCACTATTAAAATTGGTAAAATTGCAAAAAATGAATTTGTTCTTACATTATGTCTAAGAAACTCATAATCTGAATTCTAAAATTATAAGGATTATATAAAGTTTAAAATTTAGTTAATACTATTCATAACCTCTTTTGAACGGTTTTTTTGGTAAGTCATGGTGTGCTTGAACTCGGTGTTGCGTGTAGTGCAAGTTATTGAATTATTTTGAAGAAATAACACACTATGAAATCTTGGGGTGTTAAAATTCCAACAATACTTTTCACTACCACGTGTAGGAAAATGGGTAGATTATAGTGCTAAAAAAACCCTCTCCAACATTCTAAATAAAATGGTAGGTCAAAAGAAGATAAATTTTCTATAAAAAATCCCCAATTCCCTTAGGTAATACCATAAGATGACTCATAATTCTACCCAGGTGACCCCATATTCTCTAGTGTATGAAACAGAGGTAGTCCTACTCATTGAGATTTAGCTACCTTCACTCCGAAAATAATTCTTTGATTAGAAGGTTCCCAAAAGGGTAGTTGATTTCTATCCAGATGAATAGGAATCCCTTGTTGATAACATTCTCCTAGCTTGACATAACCTAGAGAGGCACCAGAATAATATAGCCAAAGATTTGAACAAGAAGGTTATTCTCTACTCGTTCTTCCAAGGTGATACAATTTTTTCTCTCCAGACACCAATGATATTAGGAAATAAACCACCAAAGATGGGGACCAAATTGTAGGGGACTTACATCATTCATAATGCTTATCCCAATGGTGCATATTAATTGGTCACCATGGATGAAGAGTGAATTACTCCACCGACCAATGCCTAGTTACTAAAATAGCACTTTGCACAAGGAATATCAACATCCTAGCTGCACAATGATAAACTAAAATAAATTAATAGTACTTTTTATATGAAATTAAAATGAATTTTCCCCACCTCCCTACAAGATGTCATTAAACTATGATTCATTTTCCAAGTTGCATGACAATAAACTGTATAAAAGTATGCGTCCTTTTCACA
Source organism: Viscum album (assembly GCA_963277665.1). Classification (NCBI taxonomy): domain Eukaryota; kingdom Viridiplantae; phylum Streptophyta; class Magnoliopsida; order Santalales; family Viscaceae; genus Viscum; species Viscum album. Next base: position 404,478,594 of record OY728163.1, on the reverse strand, counting down.
CAATGTTAAACTGCACAGAAACAACAATGCAACATGATGTTAAACTATGATGTATCATCTTAGTTTCACAATAGTAAACTATATAACATTTTATGTCCCAGGAACATGATGTTAAACTAATCACCCAAGTCCAAATATCATGACTTTAAACAATGTATGGGTTATCCCTAGAATAGTTTTGTTTAGTGTGGACACCTTGGTTTCTCATTCATATTGAAGTATAGTTTCCACATAATACGCATTCCTCTCGGAATGAATTTCTACCTTTCATCCCTAAAAAAATATGTTAAATAGTGCTACAACATCCTTAACAAATGATGTTAAACTGCGCGAGCATATCCCAAGCACATGACATTAAACATGGCATCAATGTTCCAAACTCTATGACCTTAAACTAAGATCATTTGGTCCATCAAAAATAATAATAAACCAATTGTAGTACTAGGGTCATTTTACCAGAGTCCAAATGTGTCCTACCACTAACATGATCATATGTGATAGGGTATGAAAACTAAAGTGTCAAGTTTCACATAGAACCATCCCTAATCCATTAACACATATTGAGTCTTTCTTGATTCAGATCACTGCCATATTTTATCTCAATAAAGGCCAATGAATAGAGATAGTCTCATTCCATCTTTGGATCACCTAATGTATTGGGACAATAGCCTAACAGATCATTCGAAACAAATATCATATCCTCTATTTCAAACATGGTCCGCAATCGATTATGCATTTGTATTCCCCATCCCTAACTGGTGTAGTTCTTGATCATGTGTTTCAAATCTGGTCAATAGTGGTCCCAATATAATAGTCTCCCATTTACAATATGAATCTTATAAGTCTTTAGTTAGCTATTTTCCACCTCCCTATGTTCTGGTGAAACCCCAACACCCTTGGTGTTAACCCTTCATCCATCTTCACAAATTGGGTGGGAAGATCAGTATGATTGGAACTTTCCCATATGGAATTTTCACACCTTTTCTTTTCATTTCCATGTTATGGGGAAATCATAATACCACTCCATGTTTCCCATACTGAGAACAACTCACATGGGATTTGAAGACTTTGTAGGGTTTGTACCCACGCAGTGGAGCTGCAAAACCCCCACAGGAATATGTGGTGTTGCGACGGGACTCCAAGATACTCAATCACATCAGGTTCTTCACCTTGACATGCTATATATTTCCTCTTGAGAAGCACATAAAATGATTGAAGGTCCAATATTCACGACATTAAACTACATAACATCCAAATCTTGGATATATAACGTAAACTACATAACATTGATGGTGCTATCTGTATGACCTTAAATGGCATGTACCCACATCCCAAGAACACAAAGTCAAATTTGGCACCCATTTCCAAACCTTATGAATTTAAACTATGTGAGGTTTTCTTTTAATACATGTCGTGCGACACATGCTTCTTTTTCCCACATTCACATATTTATCTTGAAGTTACACTAAAAATGTACCTTTATTCAAATAACTCCATCCCTTATTATCCCAACATCATGAATTTAAACTATATGTAGGTTCTCAAAGGAATGTGTTGTGTGACATTGTTCCCCCTAGGCAATTCCAGTTAGTTTTTAACCCCTCCAAGATAAAAATTTCCATCAAATATTTCCACCCATAATGGTACAAATTCTAGGAAATTACACCAAGAATCGTATAGTATAAGGTGCAAATACTTTAAACTACACAACACCTAATGAATTACATATGGATTGATTCTCATTCTTATGGGATACATAGGAATGCCCTGATATTTTACAATTGGAACCAATCATAAATCTAATCTTTTTGCCTCTTGGAATGAGTTTCTATTTGAATTGTGTAATGGTCCTCCATGGCTCTCATTCATATTGGGATATGACTATCATTCCATAAACAGTCCACTTAGGAACACTTCTCTCCAAAAATTTCCTAGTCGCATGATAATAAAATGCATTATAATCATCATCCTAGCTACATGATGACAAAAGGAATAATATCTAGTGTCCTTACTGCATGATAATAATCTACCAGGATCGGTCCAATCACATGACCTTAAATTATAACATCATCATCCTAGTCGTACGATAAAAAAATGTGCAACATTTTGGTTTTATTCCCTGAGAGGACATAAAATTTGGCAATGGTCATCCACCATTCTACCAATTAAGAACTACATATGGTTTTATTATTGTCCCCAAAGGATACCTAAGGATTCCTAGGTTTTCCATCATAGTCCATCCACTACAGAAATTAAAGAAAAAAACAACAAGAAACACATCTCTCTCTATGTACGAGTCAGACTAATTTAGAGAGATACTCTACTCAAGAACTACATGTAGTTTGATTCCCATCCCAATGGGATACATAGTGATTCCCAAAATTTTTGTCTTTGGGTCCAGTTGTAAATTCAACTCCCCTTTTTCCTTATCCCATAGGCCCCATTTATGGAACATATTCCACCTTGGCTTGCTCATGTCAGGTGTTCCCCCCATCAATTCTCTATTGATGTATTTATGGATAATATCAAAAGTATAATTAGGAAAATGTAGCCCGTTATTAGGTATCCTTGACCTCATTCATGTCAGGTTTGTATAAAACCACACTACACATACCCATTTGAGACACAATTGATTACAGTACGAACTCAATGACCAGAAAATTATATCTAACTTTCTCAATAGATGATGTTAAATTTCATTTATGACCAGAACAACTTTAGGATACCTCACGATAATCATGAGATGATTCAACATCCTCACTAGAGAGAATTTCCCCAACCAGTGATGGTCCCCCACTATGTTGTGTTTTAGTAATTTTTTATGGTGTGTGTCCCATCCTTATGTAATATGTAGTAACGCCCAACCGTTATGTCATTAGGCATATCCATAGGTTCATTAACCTTTTTTGGCCATTTTCCCTCAGTTATGATCCAAGCATTGCAACCTTATATTTTATGCTGCTCGTATTAATGTGTTTATGAAATACATAGGATCTCTTTGTCCTCATTCATGTCAGGTTTTACCTCTTACATTATGAGTGAAAACTATAAGATTGAACACTTCCCAGATGGTCCATGTAATTTGACCTTAAACTATTTGTACACCAGATTCTGAGTCCCACTCTCTAATATGTTTTGTACACACTTCGATTCCTTCTTGTTTTGGGTTTCCCATCATCCATAAAATCCATATGGAAAGCCTAATGGTGATGGTCTCATGACACTTTGGGTCACCTCCCATCTTGTTCTAACACCCTAACACATCCCTAGGGGAAAATGGAAAATCCATTGTTTCAAATTCTTTCAACAATCAATTTATCATTTTTCACCCCATTCCCAACAAGTATGGTTATGATCCCTATGTTTCAAACATGGTTAACGATCAACCCACACTTATCAGTACTCATTTTGTCCAAGACTTGAAATTCTTGACTTACCTCCTTTTTTACATCCTTTTATAATGGTGGGATTTCATCCTTGTTTTCACCCCTAATGTGTGTCACACATGTTAGATAGACACCATATACCATTTGTTGTTTCCCATGCGAAGAATTTACCATATGATCTTAAGAGATATGGTAAGGTGTGTATCGATGTAATCGATATACACATGAGCTCCTGGGTCCAATATCTATGAACTTAAACTAATATCCCTATAGGTAATGTGTGGTGTTTAGGGTTCTCCACTATGTCGCACCACTGATACCCACGATTGGGAAGCCTAATTCGCATATGCTTCCTTATATTTGTGTGGTATATGGGACTCTATAGGATCATTCACCTTAGATTTATTCCCTCTATACCACACAGATACATTGGAACATTTCATAGTCCATGTAACACAACATTTAACCATTTTCCATGTTCTAGGTTGTTTGACCTTAAACTATGTGCAATGTCCTAATCACATAATGTTAAACTATGGGACATGTCCTAATCACATGACATTAAACTGCACCATGCACCTTTCTCATCACATTACAATAAACTACGTGTTCATCAACCTCACTTGCATGAGGTTTAACTAAAAATAATCTCCATACTTTCTTGAAATGTATTGTCCCTCGATGCTATTAACCATACTCATTGTTCGCATCTTCACCTATTGGTCAACATCCAAGATGATGCTCTTTGTGAGATGGGTTTGATCTTTTTTAGACCATTACTCTCACACCAATGTGTTATAAGACAAGGTGGAATAATTCCAAGTATGTTGGAATCCATTCAAATATGTCATCACTACAAATTAATTATTTTCATGCTCCTTTATACAGATCATAACCAGTTTTTACTTCTCAAGGGACCCCTTGTAGAATGTTGTCTAGCCAAGGCTCACCTTAATTCCTAGGCCAACATTATTAAATAATTTGGATGACAATTTGATACAGGTACTATGTTTCAAACATGGTCAGATGTTGAAGCTCCTTTCCCTCCCATATTTTAGGTTAATAAATATAGATAGTATGTTTCGAACACAGTCAACAATTTTCCTATGTTTTGAGGCCACTCACATTATGTTCCAGATTCAGGGCATCGTAATTCACACTTCCTATTCCCATTGTTATTAGATAGATTCCAACTCCCCCTAGTTTTATCCCATTCATGCAGTAGAGCACATTAGAAATGGAATGATGGATGTTTTGAGAGCCCCATTATCCATTCACAAACTCTATTAACCCAAACAGTCTAGGTGGTTAGTTAGTAATAGTGTACCCTGGGTTTTTGATGATTATCTGGAACTCTTGTACAAAGTGAGTGATCATGTGATTGTCCCAAGATTCTCACACTGATAATGACCCAATGCGAGGTTAGGGATTGGTCATTAGTGGTTCCAAAAAAATTATTGAAGTGCGATAATTAATGTAACACAGAAATGTGTTCATACAAACAATGAGTTCCATGGAAGATTTATAATATTTGTAAAATAAACCATTTACATCTAATCCAACAATAGAGTGCTTCAGCTCAGCTATCCTTTGGCGTGTGGCCACCAAGAGTTATTGTTTCTCTACAAGTTGGAAATCCTCATCACTGGACATTGGATGAAGCTCACCAGTTATTGTCTATGCCTGGATCCACTAATCTTGGTTGGTGAAAACCTAAGGAATTTCCTCTTTAATTTGTTTCTCAACCTCCTCCAGTTGGGCTTTCAGCATACCAATGATTTCTGAAAGATTTGTGAGGAACGTAGTGCACTACCACACCTGTTATTCTAGTTGCCGGATCTTCTCATTAACTTTGTGCACTTTTCATAAGTTTTCAGATTTCACCTAAATAAATGAATATTCTAGATGTTGGACCCCCCTAATTTCTTTTCGGAAATGCAGTCACAGAATATAATATCAATAATTTAATAATCTTACCCTCCAATGCATATATTTCACAACTAATGTTGAAGGGACCCCATATGACACACTAGGATTGGATATGGAGACATTATAAATCATTAAATTCATATTCATTCCTTGCCTTAGATAATGCGGTTCTCTTTAGCTATATCAAGATGAGAGTCATCCATTTCCATTAGATCTATAGGTTCATATTCTGAGAAGACATCCAAGAGATTATCTAAAGGTCCGTCCTATGGCATCCTCTCTAAGGGAATGAGCTCCATATCAGGGGTGACCATCTTTCTCTTTTTCTTCTTCTTTACCATCCTCAAGCCTACCTATCGCAGGTTCTTCCCCACCCTGGCTCTGCTTGTAGTTTCAAGCACCTACTCTCCTGGAACAAGAGATCATTTAGTATTGATGATCAGTTCCTCATGGATAGGTGCATCCATTAGAAGTTTTCTTGATGCCTTGGCCTTATCTGGTAGTTGGGCTTGCAGTTTTCTGAATACATCATGGGATGCTATCACATTAGTTAATCTCTTCATTTTAATGATAAAAACAATTCCACTATGTAATGAGTCACATGATATGTACACAATTTGGTTGAGCTATTGAGTTATCGTACGGTCTTCTATCATAGGATAAACTTCCTCACATGTTATTTATATGATCTGAACTAGTTATCCTTTGGTTGTTAGGGTAGGATTTTCATGAGATAAGTAAAAAAGATGATGATGAGCTCCATGAAAGCCTATTTGTGACTGAATGGTTCACGATTTGGTCTTACCTTGTTGAGGAGAAATCTTTATGATGATCCATATTGGATGTAGCTTCCCTATGATAATAGGCGCTACTGCAGGAATGCCAAGGGGAGGCCCCCATAGACAACAGGGATGGGCTAGGACCTCAAGGAAACCACCATTGATGTCCCAGTCTCAAAAGTCTCATCATCTCCATCATCCATGGAGACAGATTCTAGGGCATTCTCTTACATGCTCATTGGCACACCTTCTCTCCTATATTTTTGGTATTATCAACGCTACCAAGGATCTCTTGTTCAAATCATATTTTGGTTAGTGGGCATGCATAGTGGGGGAGGGATCAAAGAAATGTGTAAGATAAGGCTCACCTATAGATAGTCATATGGTTCTTCCATTGAGTTTGTGATCTAACAACTCGCCTGTGGGCTGTCTTGATGAGTGGCTATCCATAGGGATTCCACATCATATAATTCATGTGTATCAACTTGTTTACCAAGTTCTTCCTCATACAGTGCTGCTTTTGGATCTTGCTCTTGATCGAGCATCACATTCACCAATATGTGTAGTTATTCATACTATTCACATTGGCATGCATACATATACAAGGCAGTCCGGTATGCATTCCACTGATGGAAGTTTACCCTTTCTTTATCTTGGATGTGCTCAACTTATAGAATCTTAAACCCACCCCACTTCATCCTCCTCCATAGATGCTATATTGTCATTTATGACCACAATTTCCTCCAGGAGGCCCATAGAGATGGGAAGACGACATCAACTATTGGTTTCATGATGAATCACATCCTTTTCACAGGGTCTTCATTAATTGGCCCCCGAGGTCGATTCTAGGACAATCTCCCTTCCGATGGTAGTAGAACAACAACACCATGAGACGTCTACACCGTTTAAGCATTATCCTAATTTGTCCCCAGAGTATGTCTCACCCCTTGATAATGATTCTACAAACTTCCACTATGATTGGGCATTACTGTTATGAGATCAATTATGAAAATTCACTTATATAGGATCAACTCTGGATATTATTCCACTTACTTTTCAGCATATCCCATTAAAATACCTGCATCAATGATGATTGGAGGAAACATAATGGTTTCACCAGAAACTGTGAGCAGCATCATGGACCAAGGTTGGAGAAGAATGAAGGGGTTCTATTCTTCACATAGTTCTGTATATATCTTCTTCTCCACCCATTGAAGGCATCAAAATTTCCTGGTAGAGTAGGATGGAATTTATGGCTTACATATGATTTGACCATCTATACGGGTCACCAGTACCGCATGTAGAATGCTCCATAGATATTACCTTTTCTCCCTCTTGCCTCACATCACATCCACCATTTGACCTTCTAAGGTCACAAAGGAGAAACTTTTTACGTTTTCATGGTTTTCTATTTAGATCTTGACCCCATGATCATAAATTTTAATCGGCTCGACCTCAACTATGTTCAGTAGTGATGGTCACATGCTGATATTCAATGGATGAATGTCACATAGGAATTCATAGCCTCTAAAATGTGTCACTATCTGACCATGCATAATCTAGAATGGTTTGTAGATTCTCCTTGGCTTTCCCACCCTTAAGATGTGTCCCAAGATGAGGTATATCCTGGATAGTATAGGTACCCCTAGGTTGACCTTGTTCCTAGATACCAAGATTTCATCCATCACTAGTGTTCTTAGGTGGAGTATTTTTCTCATAATTATCACTAGAAGCATCCACCCACTTAGGAATGTGGTAAGAAGGAAGTGTAACTTACCATAAGGTCCTATTATTCCACCATGTTGTACCCTACCTTTGTTATTCCACTGCATCTAGAATGAACCAGTACTAGACAACCTTCCCCCTCTAAGATACATTCAAATGCTTCTTTCCAGGGCCTGAAATCCACAACATCAGGTCCTTATTCCAAAATAGGTCAGACCACAACTAATTTGGGATGTCCTTAGGAATGAATTTGATATTATTCATTTACTTCAGAGATTCTATAATATGCCATTTCGAGATTTGGGTCTGTTCACCATTCAGCCATTTATTCAGCACATACATAAATTCATCATATTGGAATCCCACCAGTGGGTTACCTCCAATATAGTGGATATCTAAAAGGCTGATTCTAAACTCCCCGTGATGGATTTGAAATGTGTTAGTGTGTAGTTACCACCACCTGAAATTATCCAACACAAATTCATACTCGAAGTAGAAATGGAACTGCCACATCTACACTGCATCTTAAAGTCCGATCAAACATAGTTCCTCATTGTACCCACTGTATGTGGACAATACCTAATACACTCACACCCATTCAATATTAAATTTCCCCCCAATCAGGGATCCCAGTCTTTCTCCCATCTCTTTCTCTCATCAATGATTCTACTATGAGAAGTGGATTCATAATGGGCTAAAACTCCTCTGTGCCTACTTCACACCTAGTGACCTTCCTAGTCCTCCCATTCATGGATTACATTGTAATTTTCCTATGATCCCTAGTGACATGACCATATATTATAATGTTTTATTGTGGTAGATCAATGTCCTAAGTAAACCACTATCATGGTGTATCAATTACAGATGCTAGGATATTTACATCATCCAACAATTTGAAGTTCTATAGTGGCAGTGTGTCACTCAAATACAGTCTTTTTGTATGTGATTTAGCATCCCAATCAACATCTGGTTACTTAATAAAACCCTCTGATCATGTAGTATTTAAGGGTTTCTACCCATCTTATCCCTTTGAGAAGTGATGTCGGCCTCAAATTAAGAAGCTTTATGTGTGTTGTCCATTTTAGATTGTTTAGAAGAGTCTAAGGAAGGTTCATAGATGATCTAAAGAGTTCCTGCAAAACAATTATTTACCTTAAATATTGGAAAAGGTGGGTATGATGGCATCAATTTGGCACAGTCAAGTGCCAAAAAACGTGAATTCTAAACATAAGAGGTAGAAAGAACTCATTTTTAATGCAGAAAAGTTGATATTATACACGTGAGATAAGTTAGCATATCGTGTAGAAAGTAAAATCATAGAACATTGGTCCACACCCATATTTATAGGGGTGGACCCAGGTTTTCGTGCATGTGGAAGGTTTCTTCTACATCCAATGAATGATCTTTCGTACAACATGGAAATTGTACTCTTGTCTTCAGTGTTTCCCTCAGAACATGGAATTTTGGTCTCCATTTCAGCTTATATTATGAGGATGGGGCATCTGTTGGACTGGATTTCCACATCGAACCATAATGGTCATATTTGATGAAAGAAATGGTACAATATGAATCCAAGAAGCATCCCAAGGACACCAAAAAATGGAATACATATGTTTTGAGGCATGAGTATAATATAGAAATATGTGTGTAAGGCCCTTGCATGTCCAATTCAGTATAAAATATCCACATTCCACTCCAAACTCCCCAAAACTTCTATTTATGGTGAGTATAAGTGTATTTCCCTTTTCACGATAAGTCTAGTCCACACAAAAATCCCTTGTGTTCCCAATTATGCTTTAACTATCCACATTACAGGCTAGTAAACATTTATGGTGATGCACAAAACCACATATATATAGAAGTGAACCCCATTATTTAGGGAGAACATCCAAAATTCCAGCAACTTTTCTGATGTGTGTACGATAGATCTTCCCAAATGGTGTGAAAGAAAGAATCCCTAATGGTATAAGATCATGTTATAGAGGTCCACTATGGGTCAACCTTTGTCTCGACCCACAGGGGTTTGACCCTCACCAACTTCACTTCAGCCTAAATAAGCTATGTGAAAATTTAGACACTCACACACAACCTTATCCATGCATGAAACCCAATCTTGTGATCAACCATGAGTTTTTCACTCAAGAATCCAGTCTTGCGTGTAGCCCCTCTTTGAGTCTCCACGGATTTCGTTCATTCTAGAGAACCATGTTTGAGAACTTATTGTGTGTGACTCCCATGACCCGCATGCACCTCCTCCATGAAGACCTCCAGGATTGCGTGAAGTGATTTCTTTGTTAGTAATGTGGTACCCCTATTATATTTCCCTACCTCTTTCTTTTTATCATTGGCAAAATAACGAATTTTACATTTTAGTATAGCCACGCTAACATGGACCCCACTATTGACCACTCCCACACATTTTTCCAACCTAGAATTGTTGATGAATTCCCTTCCCCAAGGGTTGAGTAGTGTCAGTTATTTAAGACCAAGTGGTCATAAGTGATCCCTCACTATCCATGCTACAAGATATAAAACTTCCAAGCGCTATCATCCTCAATACATGACATTAAACTCTAGTATCACCCCATGCAATTCCCATGGGGTTCCACACCTAAAGTATTTTACAAACACACTCATCTCCATGGGAGTGATATCTTCCTCACATGGTATTATATCCTACTCACATTGAATGAGATCCTCACATGGTAGATTCTACATATAATCCCTACACTATCCCTCATTGACACATCTTTCGTGATATGATTATCTGGTGTAATACATCCTATTTTTTCTCACACAAAGAATGAATTACATGGGATTAGAGGATATATGTAACAATGAAACATTTATACACCCCCAATAGTCATCCCCATGGAGTAATTCCTAGTTTCTACTTTCATGGGATGCTTCTATGGGTAAGGCCCACAATATTCCGAACTACATAGAATTTGTTTCCCAATCAAATTGGATACGTAGAAATCCCCATGAGGTTCAATCCCTTTATTAACATCAATAATAATTTCCATTAGGTCATATCACTATTATTAACATTCCCTACACAAAGGATAACTTATCTACATTAGGACCATTGGGTATCTTTCTTGCAAACGCTCCACACTATATGCTATATGGGCCTCCTCCTCATGTATAATCCCCAATACCCCCATTCAAAACTACATGAACATTGATTGTCATACTTATTGGATATGTATGAAACATCCTTGAGGTTTAATCCCAATACCCCTAAAAATACATCCACTGTATAATCCTTCACCCATATACATCTTGATTTTACCTGGACCGCCACATCCCGGTAAAATCATGCCATCCATATGGGTTGTTCTCACACATAATCCCTAACTACATCATCACTACTCCTAAAATCACTCATAAATCTTACTAGGAGTAACACCCACATCATCCATCATCTAATAAAGGGAAATAAAATTGCAGATGGTAGCTAACCTTGTGTAATCCCCACACCACACCCTCTCAAATTATGTTGGTTTTGATCCCTGTCTTATAAATAGGGTATGTAAGATGCCTCATTGAGGTTCAATCCCAACCAATGGTAACCCTTGGTTCCTCCACATAGGAGTAAACCCTTTTTGATCCATCTCCAGGGTTTTCCAGATAATCCTTCATGATGTGAAACCTTCTCTTTACGAGACACACCATCCCGAGTCCACCTCCAAAGGGGTACTGACCCATCCATCTGGTAAAACTCGCACGTACTACCTCCTGGATATTTCCATATTTGATCAACCTATATGGGGTGTTTTGATCACCTCCACTCCATCTCTTCTTGACATTAAACTCACGAACTACCCAGTGTTAAACATGTGATTCTTGAGGAACCTTGGAAGACATGCCTTTGGCACAAGATAGCATGCAATCGACTTGTGATGCCTCGGGTTCTGTGCCTTTGAGAATCCATATTTTGATTAATAACTTAGGTGACCAATGTTATAGTTTCCTGAAATGCCTATGATTCCCAGCATGACTACTCCCATGACCAAAGTTTGTTTCCTTGAGAAGACCCCTTAGAATGTCTAGAAAGAAGTGGCATAATTAACTAACATGAACAAAGAGATGGAACCAGAAGATAGTTTCATGGACATGTCTTAATCTACGATGGAGACATGATCTTGTAAAGGAATTCCATGTAGGAAACAATCAACAGAGGGATAGACAACCATTCAACTCATTTTGATCAAAGATCCTATATCACCGACAAAGTGATTAATGCTGCCTACCTTTTTAAATAAGGAATTCTGGGAAATAACACACTTCCAACAAACAAGAACATGAACGGTGGATGTAACCCATAGGAAAGTGTCGAAAAAATTCTATTAGATCCATGTCATCAAAAAATATAGGTGAATAACATGGTATGTGTCCCTATGAAGGAAAATTGATATAAAATCACTTTACCATTTTGATAAATTTTGAACCATGAGCCTTATGAAAGAAAGATATTAAAATGTATATGAAAATACCTATAAACATAATTATAGGAAAAATATAATAAATCAAGGAGAATTATGTAAAGAACTAAAAATTACATATATTTTTTTAAATTATAGGAAATTATTATGAGACTGCAAAAATTTATGACACATGATTCTGAGGCCCAGAGTTCCTTGAATGATCCATCAAAAATGTTAAGTATAAAATAGTGCACATGAGCAGTTTTCCTAAAAAAGTAGAATAACTCTTAAATGAGTTCTTGGATCAGATATTCGAGGGCACTGTTGCGTTTAGGATGGCAGGTTTACCCTAGGTGTGACTTAAGTTTAGTCATCCTAGACATCTAGTTAGAAATAAAAAAAATAGAATAACCATAAATAAATTAATTAAATAAAATTATTTAATGTTTCAAATTCTTATAAGTCATGAACGGTGAATCAAATTAAAAATATGATACCACAACCAAACTCATGAGGGTATTATTCATTTAGGTAGATCCTAACATTGGCTGGCATGGTCCAATAGTGGAAGTCAGTTTTTGGCCATAGATAAAATAATTAAGTAACAATTATTTTAATGAAAAATCCTTATAACTCCTAAACAGTAACTCAAATTGAAAATCCAAGAGTACTGTTGAGCTTGTGAGGGATTTTTACCCTTAGGATGATCCTAACCTTGACCGACGTGGGTCAAGGGTGACTGTTAATAAGTTTTGAAATTTATTTAAGGTGTGTTCAATAAACGTGCGAGCAGTGATTTATATCTTTTGAACCGGTGCTCAGAGTAAAAATCCAAGGGAATTGTTGAATTCGCAGATCTGGGATTTCCTTAGGCGAAGATTAACTTTGACTGACAAGGGTCGAATGAAAAAGTTATTTTTTTGGACTTTAAAAAAAATTATAAAATAACTCCATGAGTTATTTTATTTCTTTTTGTAACCTTTGAACGATGGTGGTCTGACCGTAGAGTTGGTCGGTCATTTTAATGAAGGTCATTTAATGACCGGTTACACTTGGTTGTGTAGCCGCACTATCAGGAGATTAATGGGTTCATTAATTATTAATTAACGTAAAACATAATTGTGCAGAGAGTTAAAATCCTTTTCTTTTATTTAATCTAGTCATTGGTGTGGGATTTGGGAACCCATGGGAGAACTCTTGATGAAGTGTTGGCAATGTCTTCCTCCAACAAAGAATGGAGAATTTGGCGACACCATTGAGGATTCGATCCAGAGATCAAAGAACACCAATGAAAACCCTTCGAATGTGGGTTCTCCTTCCATCATCCTCAGAACCTTATAATGTGTTCTAGGTAGGGGTTTTGTTTAAGTTTTTTTTATGATTCATCCACGCATGATGATATTTAACTCTTCTAATGCTATAACACTAACTTGGAGGGCACGTGCCAAACCGAACAAGGAAAGGACATTCCTCCGATCTTGATATTGTTTGTGTTATTCATGGACGACGGAACATTACGGTGGAAAGAAAATACCGTGGTCCATGCAATGATTACAGCATCCTAGGAGGCCCGTAGGCACAGTTGGAAATGAAAATAGACCTCTGGAGCTTCATCGAATGATCACGGAAGCTCCGCTGGTGTGGCGGCACCGCTGACCAAAGGAGGCGGCGAACGACTCTATTCGGACGAGAGGAGGTGGTGGTGCTCGAAGGAACCGTTGAGGACAGAAGGTGGCTAGCCAACACCGGCCACATTGATGGTGGTGGTGTGTTGTGGTAGCGTGCTGCAGAAAAGGTGCCACGGTAGCGCGACATGTAGGAGGTGCCGCAGCTCCAGCCACAGAGTAGGGGAAACAGTTCCAGCCATGACAGAGTCAGACCACGTCAGCGGTGTAAAGACCCGTAAATTTCAAGGAATTTTTTTTTCTTAATTTTCTTTGGAATTTTACAAGAATGCAGTTTATGACGACACCTGATTCCGAGGCCCGGTGTGCCCGGAATCTTTTTCCGAAGTTTGGCTTGGGTGCCTTTAGTGAACGGACAAGCGGGTTTTTTCTAACTTTTGAACCGGTGCCCGGAATTGAATTCTAAGGGCACCGATGAAATCGCAGCGCCAGTATTCGCTTAGAAACGCCTCTTCTGGAGTTGCGTTTCCTCGGGTGTGGTTTTTAATTTTGGGGCTTAAAGTTAAGAAATAAAATAATTTTACGACAACTTTATTTTATTTCACTTAAGCCACTTGGAAGACACTTGAAGCCACTTAAAAGTGACTTAAACTGAGTTGAACCAGATAGGGTACTATCCAGAAATATCATACCCTCTTGGTAGGATATTTGTGAGGTGGGGCCCACACGAGCCCCGCCGTTTCTTTCCGCTAAGTAACGCACCCACGAAAACTCGTCATTATGAAAGTCAACTGACACGTTTTCTTAAATTCTTAACAGACCATTTAATTGGGCGGTTTATTTCGTGAATTAAATGAGCTATTACTTTCGTTGAATAAATACAACGAATTGATGGGTTGTTACTTACCATTTTTCATTTGTTGGCGTAATAATAAAAATAAGACCAACATGTCTTTTTGGAGGATTAAACGTTGAGAGGCTTGATAGAATCCTTGAGCCTTCATCCTCCTTCGCGAAGAACGCGAAGAACGCCAGCCTCCGACGAAGAACGCCGAACCCGTGGAAGTCGACGACGCGACACCGTGTTCCGCGACGCCGACGTTCCCTTCCTGCAACGTTCTTCTGTGACATCTCTTCCTCCACAACGAATCTTTGATCAGCTGCTTGAGGTAAGAGTCTCGGTTTTTCTTTTTAATCTCCTTTGTGGTTTTTTACCAAAACACGGATTTAATTATAATTAAACTAAATCTATTGTTTCTTGGTCCGTTGAGTTTTCCGACTCAATGCCGGATTCAGCGACGACGCGACCCCCCTTCCGCGACGAACAAATCTGCAAAGAACGTGCGTTCGACGATGACTACGAGGTAGGGATTTTATTTTTGGAAATGCCCTTATTTCCCGTGTTGTTTCCGTTCAAAAATGGAGAACCCGATTCATAAACAATTTTATTTCATTAAAATTTTTTTTCGGATATGTATTCATGTGTTGAATGTATTTCTCCCATTGTTTATCTCTAACGCGGAGTGTGCGGGCCAAACGAACACGGCTCGACAACCCTCCGCCATTCTTTGTTGTTGCGCAGATTTGACGGGCGACGACGGAACGTGCCACAACGGAAGTTTGATGGTTCCGCAGTGAAGAGCGAGTCCCGGGAGGAGCAGCGGTGCAGACGAGAACAGAATCGGACCACCAGAGCGACTCCGGTGGCCCGCGGAAGCCGCCGGCGGCACGGGTCACTGGCGTGGCGGCGCCGGCAGCCGGGAGCGGCGGCGCCCCGGCGCGCCGCCGGACAAGGCCGCCGCGGCAGAAGCCGCAGCGGCGGCACTCGCGGACCCGCGTCCGCGCGGGTCCGGCGCGCGCGGGACGTGGCTGAAGCCGCGTCCGGTTGTCCAGAGCGACACCCCGCGGGTGCCTCGGGGTTGTCACGCGGGGGCGGCGGCTCCCCCCCGCGTCGCTCGGCTGTCCAGGGCGACACCCCGCGGGTGCCGCGGGGGTGTCACGCGGGGGCGGCGACTCCCCCCCGCGTCGCTCGGCCGGTCCAACCGGCCGGGCCGCTCCCTAGACGGGCCGGACCGGGTCCGACCGGGTCGACCTGGTTCGGCCGACCCAGGGGGGGTCGGGCCGGCTCGGCCCGGGCCCGGACCCCCCGTCTTCGGACCTTTTTCGGTCAAATGCCCGTATCTTGAGCTACGGGCCTCCAAACGACTCACCGTTAGTGGCAAAGCGATTCTTGGATCGAGACGATCCTTTCGGTATATCGCACTCAAGGTTTCGGAGTACTTTGAGTTCGGCCGGGTTGGTTCATACACGAAACCAACCGGGCCTTCGGAGCGAAAACACTCATATCTTGAGCTACGGACGTCCGATTGATGTGCCGTCAGCTTTGTTGAATTCCTCTAAGTGAGACGGATCTTTTGGCTCACTCCACCCGAAGTTTGGACACAGGTGGAGTACGGTCGGGTTGGTTTTGCCTTAAAAACCAACCGGGCCCCTGGGACGAAAAAGCCAATATCTCTCAGACCGGGCGTCCGATTGACGCGCCGTCTGCGACGTTGAGTTCCTGTTGACGATACGGAACTTTTGGATACATCAACTTCGGACTTTGTGTCAGTTGATGTATCAGCCTCTCGGCTCGTGGATCGGACCCTCCCGAACGAGCTTGCTGTGTGCGGGAACCCTAGAGCTGGCTGCGACTGCTACTTCGACAGCGACGACCGTGCAGAGATCCTCAGTGGACTGCGACGACGACTGTGCAGAGATCCTCAGTGGACTGCGATGACTACAACACTCAGTGATCCTACGTGGATCAGTGCTACAGGTCCTGTGTGGGCCCGATCCTGTGTGGGTCTGATCCTGTGTGGGTCAGCGCTCAGCGGTTCTGTGTGAGCCAGCGCCTACAGGTCCTGTGTGGGCCCGATCCTGTGTGGGTCTTTGCGGGGGTTAGTTACATATCGATCCTTTGTGGGTTCGACGACTTAGATGGATCAGTGATCATCTTTATCGTCATCCGAAGAAGTATACCTGTGTGAGCTGAATCTTGTGTTACTCTCCTTGGCGGATTGTGTTGAGTTATCCTATGTGGATTTACTGTTTACTCTCCTTTGTGGATTGTGTTGAGCTATCCTTTGTGGATTTACTGTTTACTCTCCTTTGTGGATTGTGTTGAGCTATCCTGTGTGGGTATACATTTGCTTTCCTGTGTGGACTGAGTTGTGCTTGGGCTCGGACGTTGGAGCCGAACGCGAATTGATGACTTAGGTATATGTATGGGAATATACCTAAGCCGTGTCAGATGTTACTTCGTGATTGTATCTTTCCTTTGTGGTTTATCCTTTGTGGATTTCGGGAGACCTTCGGGGGTCTCGAGGTCCCTACTGATTAGCTTATACTCACCCCTGCACGGGCTATGCCCGCACTACGTTGTGTTGGTTGCAGACGACAGACAGCGCTGATCGTGGTGGAGGCGTGCGGAGCAGGACGGTACCTGGAGGTGGACCACTGGGCGGGACGTACTCGGAGCGGTCAGGTGGACCCGAGGAGCAGTGGAGGCTATCAGTACCCACCCTTCAGGTGGGAATTCCAGAGGATGGCTCGGCGCTGCAGCTTTTTCTTTCAGTTGCTTTTTTTCCTTTCAGTTGAACTTTAAAGTTGGGCTTGTATTTCCGGCCCCTTTTACTTTCAGCACAGCTTGTACAGTTTTTACTTAGTGTTTACTTTTCCTCTTGCTTACTTTGTGGTGATTGTTTACTTTTCAAAGGCAATTCCTTCCCTTTTTGTTGGGATTTACGCCTTGGTGCTAGTCGCCAGCCCCTTGCCTATGGAAGGCGAGCTCGGGGTAGTCACGGCACGAGCCCCAAGGACGGGTCGTGACAAATTGGTATCAGAGGTGGTCGGTTCTACCGCAGACTCTGATCTTTCTTCTATGTGAAGCAATAGTGTTTAGCGTATTGGGTGTGGTTATCAGTCCAGGGAGTCCAGTGTTGGTGCGGCGGCCGACGTATCCGTACACTAGGACCCTGACTTCTGATTTCTGACTTAATGCACGAAAACATTGATTGCATGTGTGTTTCAAGTTTTCTTTGTGATTACTTGTGTCAGCTCACCAGGTATACTGTTCTGACCGTGGCACACTTGTTTCCTTTTCAGGATGGCCCCACGATGGCAGCCAGCTAGGGTTCTGAGAGTAGAGCGTGACGACAGCCCGCCGAGCGACGAGGCCTCGGTACCGGGCCCATTGACAGCAGAGGCACCGACGATACCTTTACCCGCCGAGCCCCCGATGCTTCCAGCGCCGATCGCTGACGATGCACGACGCCTCTGAGCTCTACACGAGTTCCAACGCCAGCGACCACCCAGGTTCCGTGGGGAGACAAACCCCCAGGCAGCCAAGGACTGGTTGGAGGCGGTCGTCTGAGTTTTCAGGCTAGTGAGGACACCAGCAGACCTCATGGTGATCCTCGCGGCGAGCCTACTGCACGCAGCAGTAGGACGATGGTGGAGCCTGATGCTCCAGGTGCACGATGAGGCCTCCCTCATCTGGAAGGACTTCGAGAGCCTCTTCCGTTCAGAGTTAGTCCCGGCCACCCTTCGTGCGGTGCGCATTCAGGAGCTTCTTCAGCTGCGGCAGGGCAGCTTGACGGTCGCCCAGTACGCGGCGAGGTTCACCGACCTTTCTCGCTACTCGACAGACATGGTACGAGACCCCTTCTTCCGGGCCCGGACCTTCGAGTAGGGATTGAGACACGAGATCAGGGCATCACTGATCTCCCTCAGCATCCCGACCCAGGCAGGAGTGCTAGAGCGAGCCCTTCTGATCGAGAGCTTTTTGGCTGAGTCCACAACGAGACCTACCACAGGGCGGCAGGTAGCAGAGTCTTCGGCAGCTGGTAGCCGACAGATGACTTAGGGTTCTAGGAAGACCAGGCCTTCCGGCAGACGACCTCGGGACTCTGGCTTAGCAGTGCGGGGCACACAGCGCGGGGCCAGTCTTCCGAGGGGCAGGCAGTGCTACGCGTGCGGCGGGCAGGGCCACATGGCTCGTGACTGCCCGACCCGCCGTACCGAGGAGCAGTAGACGGTGGAGGGGCCATCTAGGCAGAGGCAGAGGGTTGACTGTGGCGGTCCGCAGGGAGGAGGCGGACGAGGCAGAGGAGCTGGCCGAGCAGCAGGTGGTGGGCGACGCTTTGAGGCTCTGCCACCACCACCTCCAGGAGGCCCGCCCCGACCACATGGAGCTGGCGGGCAGAGACAGGCACAGCTCCAGGCAGTGGAGGCCTATGACCACGGTGCACCAGAGATGATTCGAGGTACGATCTGTGTCTATTCCACCCTTGCTTCAGTTCTTATAGGCACATGAGCGATTCACTCTTTCATAGCCACTGCCCTTGTTCGGAGCTTGGAGATTCCGACAGAGCCGTTGGCTCGATCCTTACGGCTAGAGACTCCTACGGGAGCAGACTCGATGATTACGCACTGGTGCCGGTAGTGTGAGCTTACTCTAGGAGGCGAGAGCTTCGGCTGGGATCTTCTTGTAGCGGCGTCGAGGCCTTACGACGTCATCTTGGGCATGGGTTGGTTATCTACGGTCCATGAACAGATTGACTGCATTAGGCGCAAGGTGCGATGTGTGCGCATCGATGGGAGAAGGTTCACCTTCACCGGCGAGAAGGGAGCCTTCGCAGCATAGGATGGACTCACGTAGAGGAGAGGGAAGCCCATCACTCATCAGTTGGCTAGCCTCATCCTTGGAGCAGTTGATGTGCGGAGTCCTAGTTTTCCTGCAGTGGTGGATCAGTATGCAGACGTCTTTCCCGATGACGTTCCAGGGCTACCTCCTCACAGAGAGGTAGACTTTTACATTGATCTGTACCCCGGGACAGCCCCGATATCCACTCCATCATATCGGATGGCCCCCGCCGAGCTTCGAGAGCTATGGGTACAGTTGGAGGACTTGCAGGGCAAGGGGTTCATCCAACCCAGTGTTTCACCCTGGGCTTCGCCGATATTGTTCGCCAAGAAGGTGGACGGGAGCTTGCGACTGTGTGTCGATTATCGTCACCTGAACCAGGTGACAGTGAGGAACAAGTATCCGCTACCCAGGATTGATGATCTCTTCGACCAGCTCAAGGGAGCACGGTGGTTCTCGAAGATAGACCTCAGGTCAGGCTATCATCAGCTCAGAGTTCGAGACGAGGATGTGTAGAAGACGACCTTCAGGTGTCGGTATGGCCACTATGAGTTCTTGGTTATGCCTTTCAGCGTAACCAATGCTCCAGTAGTGTTCATGAGCCTCATGAACAGGATCTTCCAGCCATACCTCGATCGATTTGTCGTGGTCTTCATCGACGACATCTTGGTGTACTCGACCACCGAGGAGGAGCACGCCTACCACTTGCGGGTTGTACTAGACACACTCCAAGAGCACCAGCTTTATGGAAAGCTCTCCAAGTGCCAGTTCTAGTTACATGAGGTCCACTTCTTGGGGCACGTCATTTATGAGGCGGGAGTTGCAGTGGATCCCGCGAAGATCGAGGCAGTGCTAGCTTGGGAGCCACCCAGGAACGTGACGGAGGTGCAGAGTTTCTTGGGACTAGCTGGATACTAGCGGAGATTTGTGCCGGACTTCTCCAGAGTTGCGGCACCACTCTCATCTTTGACGAAGAAGGGGAAACCCTTTGTGTGGTCAGACAGATGTCAGCAAAGCTTCCAGGAGCTGAGGCAGAGATTGACCAGCGCACCTATCTTATGGTTGCCTGAGGAGGGAGTTGGATACGTAGTCTACTACGATGCATCAGGGACCGGACTCAGGTGTGTCCTGATGCAGGAGCGGGCCATGATTTCCTATGTATCACATCAGTTGAGGCCACATGAGCAGAACTACGCTACCCATGACCTGGAGTTAGTAGCAGTGGTCTTCGCTCTGAAGACATGACATCATTATCTAATGGGCGAGCGCTTTACAGTCTTTTCTGACCACCAGAGTCTCAGGTACATCTTCTCTCAGAAGGACCTGAACCTGAGACAATGACGATGGATCGAGTTCCTCTAGGACTATGACTTTGAGATAGTCTATACTCCTGGGAAGGGGAACGTGGTAGCCGATGCCCTCAGCAGGAGGACGAGCATCCAGTTACTTGAGGAGGCGACAGAGCAGCTAGCCGCTTTACAGATATCCTTCGTGGATAGAGACAAAGCAGCCTTCCTTCAGTCTCTCACATTCTCTCCTCCACTTCTACAATGGGTCATAGAGGCACAACGTGGGGACGCTAACTGTGAGACACGGCGTGCACAGATATCCTCGGGACAGGCACATGATGGTTTCTCCCTTGGAGCAGAGCATGACGTCCTTTTCAGAGGACGTACCTTGGTTCCAGTCGCTTTATGAGAGGAGGTGTTGAGAGAGTTTCACACTTCTCCTTTGGAGGTACATCCTGGAGTGGAGAAGATGTACCAGGATCTCAGACGACAGCACTGGTGGCCGGGCATGAAGAAGGGTGTGGTAGAGTTCGTTTCACGGTGCCTCACCTGCCAGCAGGTGATGGCAGAGCATCAGGTACCAGTAGGCTTGGTACAACCCTTGGAGGTCCCGGAGTGGAAGTGGGATGGGATATCTATGGACTTCGTGAATGGACTTCCACGCACTTCCAGAGGTCACGACTCCATTTGGGTGATTTTTGACCGACTCACCAAGTCGGCACACTTCTTACCCATCCGAGAGCAGGGCTCAGTGGATAGCTTGGGGCGTCTCTATGTTCAAGAGATTGTACGACTTCACGGTGTCCCATCGACTATCGTCTCCGACCGGGATGCTCGCTTTACTTCCCGGATTTGGAAGGGGTTGCAGGAGGCGTTCGGGACGTGGCTACGTCTGAGCACCGCCTTTCACCCTCAGACGGATGGTCAGACGGAGAGGACCATTCAGAATCTCGAGGACATGCTCCGCGCATGTGTCCTAGACTTTGGTCACAGCTGGGAGGACCACCTACCCTTGGTGGAGTTCGCGTACAACAACAGCTACCACTCCACCATCGGGATGGAACCATACGAGGCGTTGTACGGCAGGCCTTGCAGATCTCCTTTGTGCTGGACAGACCCCGGGGAGTCAGCACTTGTGGGAATAGAGATGGTCCGGGCCATGACAGAGAAGGTCCAGGTCATCCAGGAGCGGATGAGGACAGCTCAGAGCCGGCAGAAGTCATATGCTGACAGGAGGCGGAGGCCACTAGAGTTCGAGGATGGCAACCACGTCTTCTTGAGGGTCTCACCTCGACGTGGTTTGCAGAGATTTGGCCGAGGCAGAAAGTTGTCTCCACGCTTCATCGGGCCTTTCCAGATCCTCAGCAGGATTGGCGAGGTGGCTTATCGCCTGGCTCTACCACCTCAGTTGCACCGGGTGCACGACGTCTTCCACGTATCTCAGCTGAGGAGATACGTGCACAACCCGACGCACATCATTGACTATGGGGAGCTAGACGTGGATGATGGGGCGACTTTTATGGAGGTCCCGGTGGAGATAGAGGATCGACAGGAGCGGGTCCTGCGTGGGCGATCGATTCCTCTTGTGCGCATCAGATGGCAGCACGAGAACCTCCAGGAGAGCACTTGGGAGCGGGAGGCTCAGATGCGTGCTCAGTACCCACATTTGTTTCCCTATTTTATGATGTATCTTTATGGGGATGTAAATCCCTGAGGTGGGAGTAATGTAAAGACCTGTAATTTTCTTTGGAATTTTACAAGAACGCAGTTTCTGACGGCACCTGATTCCGAGGCCCGGTGTGCCCGTAATCTTTTTCCGAAGTTTGGCTCGGGTACGTTCAGTGAACGGACGAGCGGGTTTTTCTAACTTTTGAACCGGTGCCCGGAATCGAATTCTGAGGGCACTGATGAAATCGCAATGCCGGTATTCTCTTAGAAACGCCTCTTCCGGAGTTGCGTTTGCTCGGGTGTGGTTTTTAATTTTTGGGCTTAAAGTTAAGAAATAAAATAATTTTACGACAACTTTATTTTATTTCACTTAAGCCACTTGGAAGCCACTTGAAGCCACTTAAAAGAGGCTTAAACTGAGTTGAACTGGATAGGGTACTATCCAGAAATATCCTACCCTCTTGGTAGGATATTTGTGAGGTGGGGCCCGCACGAGCCCCACCGCTTCATTACGCTAAGTAACGCACCCGCGAAAACTCATCATTATGAAAGTCAACTGACGCGTTTTCTTAAATTCTTAATAGACCATTTAATTGGGTGGTTTATTTCGTGAATTAAATGAGCTGTTACTTTTGTTGAATTAATACAACGAATTGATGGGTCGTTACTTACCCTTTTTCGTTTGTTGGCGTAATAATAAAAATAAGACCAACATGTCTTTTTGGAGGATTACACGTTGAGAGGCTTGACAGAATCCTTGAGCCTTCATCCTCCTTCGCGAAGAACGTGAAGAACGCCAACATCCGACGAAGAATGCCGAACCCGTGGAAGTCGACGACGCAACGCCGTGTTCCGCGACGCCGACGTTCCCTTCCTACAATGTTCTTCTCCGACGTATCTTCCTCCGCAACGAATCTTCGATCAGCTGCTTGAGGTAAGAGTCTCAGTTTTTCTTTTTAATCTCCTTTGTGGTTTTTTACCAAAATACGGATTTAATTATAATTAAATTAAATCTGTTGTTTCTTGGTCCATTGAGTTCGCCGACTCAATACCGGATTCCGCGACGACGCGACCCCCCTTCTGCGACGAACAAATCTGCGAAGAACGTGCGTTCGACGACGACTACGAGGTAGGGATTTTATTTTTGGAAATTCCCTTATTTCCCGTGTTGTTTCCGTTCAAAAATGGAGAACCCGATTCATAAACAATTTTATTTCATTAAAAATTGTTTTCGGATATGTATTCATGTGTTGAATGTATTTCTCCCGTTCTTTATCTCTAACGCGGAGGGTGTGGGCCAAACGAACACGGCCCGACAACCCTCCGCCGTTCTTCGTTGTTGCGCGGATTTGACGGGTGACGACGGAACGTGCCGCAACAGAAGTTTGATGGTTCCGCAGTGAAGAGCGAGTCCCGGGAGGAGCAGTGGCGCAGACGGGAATAGAATCGGACCACCGGAGCGACTCCGGTGGCCCGCGGAAGCCGCTGGCAGCGCGGGGCGCCGGCGCGGCGACCCCGACAGCCGGGAGCGGCGGTGCCCCAGCGCGCCACCGGACAAGGCCGCCGCGGCAGAAGCCGCGACGGCGGCACTCACGGACCAGCGGCCGCGTGGGTCCGGCGCGCACGGGACTTGGCTGAAGCAGCGTCCGGTTGTCCAGAGCGACACCCCGCGGGTGCCGCGGGGTTGTCCCGCGGGGGCGGCGGCTCCCCCACGCATCGCTCGGCTGTCCAGGGCGACACCCCGCGGGTGCCGCGGGGGTGTCACGCGGGGGCGGCGGCTCCCCCCGCGTCGCTCGGCCGCTCGGCCGAGCCGAGCCGGGCTGGCCGAGCCAGGCCGGTCCGACCGGGTCGACCCGGTTCGGCTGACCCAGGGGGGGTCGGGCCGGCTCGGCCCGGGCCCCTGGGACGAAAAAACCAATATCTCTCAGACCGGGCGTCCGATTGACGCGCCGTCTGCGACGTTGAGTTCCTGTTGACGATACAGAACTTTTGGATACATCAACTTCGGACTCTGTGTCAGTTGATGTATCAGCCTCTCGGCTCGTGGATCGGACCCTCCCGGATGAGCTTGCTGTGTGCGGGAACCCTAGAGCTGGCTGCGATTGCTACTTCGACAGCGACGATCGTGCAGAGATCCTCAGTGGACTGCGATGACGACTGTGCAGAGATCCTTAGTGGACTGCGACGACTACAACACTCAGCGATCCTACGCGGATCAGTGCTACAGGTCCTGTGTGGGACCGATCCTGTGTGAGTCCGATCCTGTGTGGGTCAGCGCTCAGCGGTTCTGTGTGAGCCAGCGCCTACAGGTCCTGTGTGGGCCCGATCCTATGTGGGTCTTTGCGGGGATTAGTTACCTATCGATCCTTTGTGGGTCCGACGACTTAGATGGATCAGTGATCATCTTTATCATCATCCGAAGAAGTATACCTGTGTGAGCTGAATCTTGTGTTACTCTCCTTGGTGGATTGTGTTGAGCTATCCTGTGTGGATTTACTGTTTACTCTCCTTTGTGGATTTTGTTGAGCTATCCTGTGTGGATTTACTGTTTACTCTCCTTTGTGGATTGTGTTGAGCTATCCTGTGTGGGTATACGTTTGCTTTCCTGTGTTGACTGAGTTGTGCTTGGGCTCGGACGTTGGAGCCGAACGGGAATTGATGACTTAGGTATATGTATGGGCATATACCTAATCCGTGTCAGATGTTACTTCGTGATTGTATCTTTCCTTTGTGGTTTATCCTTTGTGGATTTCGGGAGACCTTCAGGGGTCTCGGGGTCCCTACTGAGTAGCTTATACTCACCCCTGCACGGGCTATGCCCGCACTACGTTATGTTGGTTGCAGACGACGGACAACGCTGATCGTGGTAAAGGTGTGCAGAGCAGGACGGTACCTGGAGGTGGACCACTGGGCGGGACATACTCGGAGCGGTCAGGTGGACCCGAGGAGCAGTGGAGGCTATCTACACCCACCCTTAAGGTGGGACTTCCAGAGGACGGCTCGACGCTGTGGATTTTCCTTTCAGTTGCTGTTTTTCCTTTCAGTTGAACTTTACAGTTGGGCTTGTATTTCCGGCCCCTTTTACTTTCAGCACAGCTTGTACAGTTTTTACTTAGTGTTTACTTTTCCGCTTGCTTACTCTGTGGTGCTTGTTTACTTTTCAAAGGCAATGCCTTCCCTTTTTGTTGGGATTTACGCCTTGGTGCTAGTCGCCAGCCCCTGGCCTATGGAAGGCGGGCTTGGGGTAGTCACGACACGGGCCCCGAGGACGGGTCGTGACAAGCGGGTCCTGCACAATACCAGTCCATCGGGCCAGTTAGCTGTAGGGGCGATTCTAGCCTGGAACCACCTGTTTGAATAACCGAACAAACCGTAGTCAATTCGAAAGTGGAGAGGACCCCCACGCCTAGCTGGCAGGTTGCGCCCAGCCAGCGGGCCGGGTTGGTCCAGCGGCCCGATGGACCTCGCCCATCCGGGTGGGGTGGGCCGGTCTCACAGCCCAGATTGGGACGGGTCAGGTTGGGTCAACCCAGAACGGGCTGGGTTGGTCAGACCGGACATGGACCCATTTAGCCCCAGTTTCACTTAAAGGGGCATATCTCCTAAACCGGATGTCCGTTTAACGAACCGTCTTTGGAAATGGAACCTTTAGGACAAGGTGGTCCTTTTGAAATACTCCCCTTGGATTTTGGAGAAAGATATAGCATGGAATGGTTGGATTGGAAGTGAATCCAATGATGCCCCCAACATTGAAATGTCTATAACATACAAACCAGGTGTCTGATTGATGTTTCATCTATTGAATTACAACCGTTAGGACATGAAGGTTATTCAAGTTACTTATTTGTGGGATTTCGTGTCATTTGAAATATGGTCGATGGATTGTGGAGTGGATCCTTAGAAAATCATGTGTGCTTAGTATGGGAATCCGTGGCTAGTTGTGACGTGATGAAACACCTAGGGATCCTCTGTGGGTCAACAGTTAGTTATCCTCTATGAGTTAGCACTTAGAAATCCTATGAGTGGGTCAACAGTTAGGGATTCTCTATGGGTCAACACTTAGAGTTCCTCTGAGTGGGTCAGGAGTTTGCAATTCTCTATGGGTCAGCACTTAGTGATCCTTTGAGTTGGTCAACATCTAGCAATTCTCTGTGGATAAGCACATAGCGATCCTCTATGGGTCAGCACCTAGTGATCCTCTGAGTGGGTCATCACCTTGCGATCCTCTGTGGGTCACCACCTAGAGATCCTCTCTGGTTCATCACCAAAATACCTTGTGCGGTCTAGCAACAAAATCCTCTTGATTGAATAAGATGATCTAGATTTATGACTAATCATCTCAATTCACATTCTTCAAGCTGTATATCGGGGTTGAGCTGAGTCTTTTACTTCATACTTTGCGATTAAGATCATGCTTTATGGTTTTTCCTTTTTGGAATTCTGGGAGACCATTGGGGGTCTCGGGGTCCCTAATGGGTATTGTTATACTCAGCCCTGAATGAGTTTCGCCCAAACCTTATTGTGTCTTGTGCATAGGACAAAAAGCTTTGACCGAGGTTAGGGAGTCAGGACCAGATGGTGTACAGAGGAGACCAGTTGATGAGGAGATCCGCAGTGATGAGCTGTACCTACTCTTTAGGTAGGATCCTTGGTGGATGACCTTAGGAGCTGTTTTCCCTTTTTGTTGTATCTCTTTTAGTTGGGATTGTATACTGGACCCTATATTTTCAGTTTAAACTTTTACTTCATCGGTTTTACTACGTGGTCTAATTTTGTTATGTACCTAGTCTGCGTGTGTATAGGTTTAAAGGAAATGCCTTCTTGTTTTATGGATATGCCTTTATGGTGCTAGTCACCAACCACTTTCCTATATAAGGCGAGCTCGAGGTAGTCACTACATGGGCCTTGGGTGACGGGTCATGACAAAGCGGTATCAAAGGGAGGACAGTTCTACTAGAAGAAATAAGAGTTCGTATTTTCAATGGGGGAAATAGTGTTAAGTGTCTTGATTTCATATTTTAGTTCAGGGAGTCCAGTGTTGGTGCAGCGGCCGACGTATCCATACACCAAGACCCTAAATTCTATTTTCTGACTTAACACACTAAAAAACTAGTTGCATGTGTTTCTAAAATGTTTTTTTCTCTTTATCTCTTTTGAGTCAGCTCACTAGGTACGACTTATTAATTGTGGTCTATATTGATTGTATTTTAAGATGCCTCCACACAGATAGCTAACCAGGATTCCAGTGCGTGACCATGAGAATAGTCCATAGAGTGATGATGCTTTGGTAAAAGGACCTTTTCATGAGATGGTACCTTCGGGTGGTGTCCCATCGATACCCTTTCCCATTGGTCAGCAGTTAATACCAGTGCTACCAGTAGAGGACACATCTAGGCTCAATTATTTACATGAGTTTTAGTCACATATACCGCTCATGTTTCGAGGTCAGCCCAACTCACAGGTGTTTAAGGACTGGATCGAGGTGGTGGCCGAGTTTCCATCTTTCCAAGGCACCATTAGATCAGATGGCAGTCCTGATAGTGAGCATTATATGTGGCTCAACAGAGTGATGACAGGGTTTAGATTACCCCTATCTTATGATGAGGTGACTTTTCCATGGATATATTTTGAGAACCTTTCTTAGAGAAGGCGTCTCATTCCATAAAAAGTTAAGGGGTATGTGTTCCCAAGAGCTTCTATAGCTTCGGAAAGATGACATGTTGCTAGCTGAGTATTCATAGAGGCATAAAAAACCTTTCAGGTACTCTATGAATATGATACAACTAGTGATTTAGGGCTCGGACCTCTGAGCGAAATGTGTTTAGGTACATTCAAGACAACACTATTCCTCTGTGCATTCCTACTTATGTTAGGATAATAGAGAGAACCTTAGTGGATGAAAGTTATTTGGATGAGCAAATATAGCCAGTGAATGTCAATAGTGGGAATTTTGGAAACCATTGTCAGTCTCAGAGACTTGGATGAGTAAAATGTTTCAGGAAGAGGAAGTGATAGGGACAAATGAATTTGTAGGGAAGAAGCCATGTAAGTGGAACTAGGAGAGTAGTAGGAGGTGGTATACATTTTGACATGTTACAACCACCACCCCAATGTGGTTCCCACAGGCTTACAGATTTGGAGGACATGGGAAGGTAGTAGCTGCATGCAGTCAAGGAGTGTGACCCAAGGGAACTAGGAATATTCGAGGTATGGTCTGTATCTACTACTAGCTTCTGTATTAATATACATAGGTTCTAATCATTCCTTCAAATCATGAATCTTGTTCAAGACCTAGAGTTTTCTATTAAACTATTGACTTGACCCTTATGTCTAGAGATACCTATAGGAGGAGACTCAATAATCACACTTATACCGATGGTGTGATATGACCCTTGAGGAAAAAGTTTCGGTTAGAACCTCTTGGTGGAAGCATCGCGGCCTTACGATGTTAGTTTGGGTATGGACTAGTAATCCAAAATTCATGATTAGGTTGACTATTTTAGGCAAAAGGATGTGGTATATCAACAGTGTTAGAATAGGGTTTTCCTTGTTCGGTGAAAAAGTAAACCTAGGAAGCACGAGATAATGTCATGCCTAGGAGGGTGCAGTCGATCACTCTTGAGTTGGACAACCTTACCCACGTGGAAGCAGGTGTTTTGAGTTTTTAGTTCCCAATATTAGTGGAAAAGTGCAGGAACATCCTTTCAAAAGATGTTTCCAAGATTACATACCAACATGGAGAGGGACTTCTGCTTTGTCTTGTACCCAAGGATGACACCGATATCTACAACTACATATTGTATGGACCCCAAAGAGCTCCGGGAGTTGATATTATAGTTGGGGGACTTGCAGAGGAAGGGCTTTGTAAGACCCAGTGTTCAAGGTTATGTTTGGACTACCGTCACATTAATCAAGTGTCTGTGGAGAATGAGTACCCACTACCAAAGGGTCATTGGGCACATCAATCATCTAAAAGGGGTATCCTTTCACGTGGATGGAAAGATTACCTTAGGATTTTCACCAGTTGAGATAGTAGTCATGGCTAGAGTTCTTCCAGGAATATGACTTTGAGATAGTCTATACTCCTATGAAGGGGAATGTGGGGGCAGACACACACATGAGGAGGTCTGGTTTACAACTACTGAGCGAGGCAACAAAGAAGCTAGCCACGATACAAATATCCTTCATGGATAGTGATGGAGAAGATTACCTTCAGTCTATGAATGTCACTCCCACACTCTTACAGTATGTTAGAGAGGAAAAAGTTGTGGATGTTGACTTCAAGGCTCGATATTCCTAGATATCCTTAAGAACTTCCCCTGATGGATTTTCTGAAGGTGGGGAGCACGACATTCTTTTCAAGAGATGCACCATGGTACCAGTGAAGCTACGAGAGGAGGTGTTGAGGGAGTTCCATACATACCCCTTGGTGGTACATCCTAAAGTGGAAAAGGTTTACCAAGACCTATGATGTTAGTATTGGTTTTCAGGGATGAAGGAAGTAGTGGCAGAGTTCATTTCATGATGCATCACTTGTCAGAAAGTGAAAGGTAAGCATTAGGTTCCAGCATGTTTGGGAACAGATTTTACCCCAGAAAGATGGTCAAATGGATCATCCCATACATGCCTTGATGACATGATTATTTATTTCATCTTAGATTTTTGTCATAGTTTGGAGGACCACCCACCACTGGTGGAGTTTGCGTACATCAATACCTATCACTCTACCATTGTCATGGCATCGTTTTAGGCCTTGTACAAGTGACCATGCATATCACCTCTATACTGGACAGATCCAAGGGAGTCAGCACTTATGGGTCCAGAGTTGGTACATGCTACCACTGAGAAGGTGAAAATCATATAGGAGAGGACGAAGACTGTGCAGACCAGGAAGAAATCTTATGCTAATAAGAGATGGATACCCTTAGAGTTCCAGGAGGGAGACCGTTTCTTCCAACGGGTCTCACCCTGATGAGGATTACAGAGATTTGGCTGGGGCATCAAGTAATCTTTGAGGTTCATTGGAACTTTCCAAATTCTTAGTAGAGTTGGTATGGTGGTGTACCACCTATCTCTTCCCCCACAGATGCACTAGGTGTATAATGTTTTCCACGTGACTCAACTAAGGAGATAAGTGCATGAACCATCACACATCATCGATTGGGGTGAGATGGACAATGACGATGGGGAGACTTTTGTGTATTTCTCAGTAGAGATTGAGGATCGATGATAGCGGGTCCTATGAGGAAAGTCAATTCATCTGGTGAAATTTCTTTGGTAGCACGAGATACTCCAGGAGAGTACATGGGATCAGGAGACTCAGATTCATGCTCCGTGCC
This sequence comes from Viscum album, assembly GCA_963277665.1. Classification (NCBI taxonomy): domain Eukaryota; kingdom Viridiplantae; phylum Streptophyta; class Magnoliopsida; order Santalales; family Viscaceae; genus Viscum; species Viscum album. The sequence goes on along the minus strand of OY728163.1, from coordinate 404,447,738 downwards.
CCAATTGTTGGATTTTCCTTTGTTTTGGATTTCAAGGATGCAAAGCCCTATAGTGGGAAAATTTAAAGACCCACAAATCCCATATAATTATTTTATTTATATGGAATTATTATGAGACTACAAAAATTGACGGCACATGATTCAGAGGCCCGGAGTGCCCATATTGATCAGTTAAAAAAGGTGAAGCTTAAAATAGTGCATGTGAGCAATTTTCCTGAAAAATTAGAAGAAATCCAAAATGGGTGCCCAGTTCAGAAATCTGAAGGCACAGTTGCATTCAAGATGGTGGGTTTACCCTAGGCATGACTTAAGTTTTGTCGGAGCATGCCTCTAGTGAGAAAACTAAAAAATGCCATAACTGTAAATAAAATAATTAAATAAAATTATTTTATTTTCAAATTTCTTATAACTCATGAATGGTGACTCAGATTAAAAATCTGAAGCCACTGACGAGATCATGAGGGTATTCTTTCCTTAGGTACATCCTAACATTGGCCAGCGCGGGCCAACTATGGAATTTATGTTTTGGACATAAATAAAATAATTAAGTAACAACTATTTTATTGAAAAATACTTATAACTCCTAAATGATATCATGGATTGGAAATACGAGAGTACCATTGAGATATTGGGGGTATGTTTCCCTTAGGAGAAGCCTAACCGTGACTGGCACGAGTTGAGCATGAATGTTAATAAATTTTGAACTTTTTTTAAGGTATGTTCAGTAAACATGTGAGCAGGGATTTCTATCTTTTGAAATAGTGATGGGATTAAAAATACAAGGGAACCATTGAATTCACAATGCCTAGGAAAATCTTAACTTTGACCGAAAAGGGTTGGATGAAAAAGTTATTTTTTTGGACTTTACAAAAAAAATAACTTCATGAGTTATTTTATTTCTTTTTGTAACCTTTGAGCAACGGTGACATGACTGCAGAGTTGGTCAATCATTTTAATGAAGTTAATTTAATGACCTATTACACTTTTTTATGTAACTGCACCATTTGGAGATTAATGGATTCATTAATTATTCATTAATGAACCACATAATTGTGCGTAGAGTTGAACTCCTTTTATAATATTTAATCTAGTGATTAGCTTGGGTTTTGGGAACCCATGGGATAACTCTTGATGAAGTGCTGTCAATGTATTCCTCCAATTATGAATGAAGAATTTTTCGATGCGATTGAGGATTCGATTCAGAGATTGATGAATGCCAACGAACACCCTTCGAATGCGGGTTCTCCTTCTGTCATCTACAGTGCCTTCCAACGAGTTCCAGGTAGGGGTTTTGTTTATTTGTTTTTATGATTCATCCACCCTTGATGATGTTGAACTCTTCCCATGCTATAATGCTAACGAGGAGGGTGCGGGCCAAACCGAACAAAGCCCAGACCCTCTGCCAATCTCATTATTTTTTACGTTCTTCATGGATGACCGACCAATACAGCGATAAGATGAAACCGGGGGCCATACAGTGATGGATGCATCCTGGGAGGCCCATAGACATAGTTGGAAAAGAAAATGGACCTTTGTAGCTTCAACATAGGCCCGTAGAAGCTCCGATTGCGCAGAGACGCCGACGACCGAAGGAGGTGGCAGTGGGCTCGCTTCGGCCACAATGACGATGGTGGCACGCTGTGGCAGAGGCAGACCATATCCAAGGGTCCCACACAAGACCGGTCCACCAGACCGATCAAATATAGGGAGAAGTGCTGTCTTGGAACCACTTGTTTGAAGAACTGAATGGACTGTAGTCCGTTTAGGAGGGGGGCAAACCCCCTCTCCCAGCTGGCAGGCCGTGCGCAGTAAGAGGGCCAGGTTGGTCTAGCAGCCCGATGGGCTAGGCCGGTCCTGTGGCCCAAAAGTACGCGCCTGCGGCCAGCTGGCCGAGCCCGTAGCCCAGTAGTCCAGACCGAGCGCAGCCGAACCGGGCCTAGTGGGTCGTTTCGGGTCGGGTCGGGTCATTCTGATACGGTCGGACTGGAGTCCGACCCATTGAGGCCCACTTTCATTTAAAGGGCCATATCCCCTAAACCGGACGCCCGTTTGACGAACCGTCTATGGCGATGAACCCTTTAGGACGAGGAAGATATTTTGAGATATTCTACTTGGTTTTTTGGATAATGTGGTAGTATGGCCGGGTAGGATCAGACTCGAATCCAACCGGGCCCCGACACTAAAATTCCTATAACTTACAGACCGGGCGTCAGATTAACATGCCATCTATTGCATTGGAAAACTTATGACATGTCAGTTTTTAGGGTAATTTTTTGTGGGACTTAGTGGAGGTTGAAATGTAGCTGATGGATTTTGGAGTAGATCCTCCAGAAATCAAGAATGCTTAGTGTGGGAATCCAATGGTTGGTTGTGACTTGATGAAGCACCTAGCGATCCTCTTTGGGTCAGTAGTTTGTGATCCTCTACGGGTCAGCACATAGAAATCCTATCAGTGGGTCATGAGTTAGCGATTCTCTGTGGGTCAACACTTAGCGATCATCTGAGTGGGTCAGTAGTTAGAGATCCTCTGTGGGTCAACACTTGACAATCCTCTTAGTGGGTAAGCATCTAGTGATCCTCTATGGGTCAGCACCTAGCGATCCTGAGTGGGAAAATACCTAGAGATCCTCTAAGTGGGTCAGCACCTAGCGATCTTCTATGGGTCAACACCTATCAATCCTCTATGGGTCAACACCTAGATACATTATGTGGTCTAGAATTAAAATCATATTGATATAATAATATGATCTAGATTTATGACTAATCATCTCAATTCATGTTTTCAAGTTTTATAACTGGTTTGAGTTGAGCCTTTTAATTCGCGATTTTTGATTGAGATCATAATTTTTAGCCTATAATTTTGGGAATTCTGAGTGTCCATTGGGGGTCTCAAGGTACCTACTGGGTATTTTTATACTTACCCTACACAGGCTTTGCCTGCACCTTGTTGTGTCTTGTGCAGACGACATACAACTTTGATGGAGGATAGGGAGTCAGGACCATACAGTGCACAGAGGTGACTGGTTGACGTGGAGATCTGCAGTGATGAGCTGTACCTACCCTTCAGGTAGGATCTTTCGCGGAAAACCCCAGGAGTTTTTTCCCCTTTTTTCTATTTCCCTTTCAGTTGGGTTTGTATACTGGCCTCTGTATTTTCAGTTTACATTTTTTTTACTTTATCAGTTTCACTATGTGGTATATTTATGTTGTGTACATAGTCTGTGTGTGTATAGGTTTATAGGCAATGAATTCTTGTTTTAGGGACACACTTTTCCAGTGCTAGTCACCAAACCTTGGCCTATGGAAGGCTGGGTTGGGGTAGTCACGGCATAGGCCCCGAGGGATGGGTCGCGACAAATTAAAACTCTACACAAACAAAATGTTTGGGGAATAAGGTGTGTATCTCATAGAAATAAAATTTTAGATGCAATTCACAAACCTTAATTATTGACTTTCATTAAACATGTTACAACCTGATGAAAAAATGTATGCTTATTATATATATAATAAAGAAAAATATTATCATATATAATACCATATATTATTTTTTGTGACTTTATATTAAACATTTTCTAACAACTCCATGTTAATGTTACATTTTGGGTAATATCCATTGTATTTTTCGAATATTTTTTGACTTTTTATTCATGATACTTTTAAATAGATTATGAATTAATCATTTAAAAAAATTTAAATCATGGTATAAATAAATATATTCATTATATATGTATTTATCATAATCTATATAATAAAGAAGTATGAAATTGACTACACCATTCATAGAGATGGTAGGTTGTACGTACAAATGAATCTTGTATCTGTTTTATTATCATATTGAATGAATGAAAGTAAATTAACCATTTGTACATATATTATAATTATAATAGAATTATTATTTCAGGTATATAATATAGTTTCTCTGAATTCATCCTTAATAAATTCCATTTAAGGTGTGAACGAATCACATCACTTTGAGGTGGTGAATTTCCACACATCCCAAATGAAATTATCGTAATTACACAAAATGGAGAGCATGAAATTATGTGTTATATAACATTTAAAGAAGAATAAATACATCATAAATATCATATTTACAATTTTAAAAAACATTTCCAATCATAATTCCAACCGATGAGAGGTGGTAAATATAAAATGAACATCATTTGTTGAGGTGGTAGTTCTCCGTACACAATAACGATAATTTCTTTATCCCTTAGATGCAAGTGTGTTCATGTAAAGTTAGAAAACATAAAATAATTTTTTTTAATATATTGTGGATACCTATGTTAATATATTGGCATTTAATATGAATAATTTTTGATATTTATAATGAAAATAAAATAATGGATATTGAGGAAGGATATTTTCTCTTCCTTTGGGTCACTCATTTTTCATTGCACAAAAGGTCTTATTGGTTGGATTTATTTAAAAAATTAGGCGTAAAGTAGTATTGGTGGTATTTTTTGATATTATTTGAGTAATTTTTTTATGATCCAAAGTGCTTTAGAGGTGTGAATAATTGGTAGTTATAAGTTTCTTTTCATAGTGGAGAAGGAGTGTCATTCTTGTAAATTATTGAAAATGGAATTCCGCCCACATTTTTTCCTAAAACGTGTCCCAAAAAATATTCCAAAATCTATTTTAGGGATTATAGGGTCTAAATTTGTCTTCTTTATAGGTTTATAGGTCATTTTGTCCATTAAGTGTAAGGTTTACTCCTTTGTTAAGTTAATTTTTCTCTTAATCATTCTAATTAATTTTATCTACATTCACTAAAATTTTGAAAAAAAAACTATGTTGAAATTATTAGAAATTAGAAATTATTTTTATTTAAAATATGGAATCCATTTTGAAAAATTAAAATCTCATAATTGGATTATATTAATTTAAAATTAATCCTGCATACGGGATGACAATGAAGGTTTTTAAAGTAAAAATATTCAAATGATTGCTATGTTTTTATTTCTAATTTCATAGTGAAATTGATATTAATTAACTAAATTGGATTAAATCATGTATACATGATATAATTATATTTAATAACCAATTATATTTATAATTTAACTATATAAAAAAATTATACAAAAAACATTTTTGAATTAAAAGTCATATTATTTCACTATTCATAAAAAAAATTTGATGAAAAATACCAAAAAACCACCCTAACATATTTTTTATGTTTAACTTTAACAAAATAAGATTTTTTGACATATAAAATTTATAAAAGATTCAAAATTTAGATTTAAAATAGGTTCTCCATTAAAATTTTGTAAAACTGAATTTATAAAAAGATTGGTCTTTATGTTTCATATTAACTGTGTTTCTATCTTATGACAATAAAATATATTAGATTAATGTAAAAAATATTTTAATGAATATATAAAATATTTATTTCATTATTATCATTCAACAATATTAAATAATTTAATTTATTAAGATAAAATTCCTTTATTAGAAATAAAGTAGTTTTTTTTTGTAAAAACATTCGCTTTATATTCAATAGGTTCTTGTATTTTTTTATAATTAATTAGTAAAAAATTAATTCAACAATGTATTTTTATAACTTAGTTAATACTATTTATTATTTTCAATACTTTGGCTTGTTTATATAATTTTATATTAAATAGTATTATTTTTAATAATATATTATTGCTCTGTAAAACTAAGTCTTGCATGTTACACAAGCCATCGAGGAAATTCAGTCTTGCTTATAATAGAAGTTAACCTTAGTGTTTCATGTAGTGAAATAAAACCTTTATGTAGTTTGTATTACAAAAATAACTTGGTGTTACATATAACACAATACCAACATAGTTCTATAACAAAAAACAATTTTCAGTATTGCGTGAAATGAAAAATATAAAAAAAGTTATATTAATTTGGAAAAAATATTTCACCAAAGTTTGGAATGTTACATTCTACCCCCCCTAAAATGAATTTCTCCTTATAAAATTTTCATGGTTATCCGAGTATTAATACTTTATTTTTCCTTTCATAGAAACCCAATCATAAAAATGAATTATAAACATCTATTAAAAAGGAAATGTTGGAAACTATACTATTACCCAAAGTCATGTATAACTAATAGGAAAAAAATGTGGGAAGGTAAAACATTGAAATGGAAGAGAAATATAACTCTCAAGTAATAATGTAATGTTATATAGAATATGGTTAGAAGAAATTTAATGATCAAAACTAAAAAAATATGTGATAATCCAAGGGGCCTTTTGATTTATCTGAAACAAAGGTACTAGAAAACCATTTTTGGTTTCTAGATCATTTTTCCTAAAGTTGAATAATTTTTAGGAAAATATATACATACATGATTTTTGTATACCCATACCCATTTTATTGGATTGATCAACAACTATTAATATCTCATTCCATGAAATGAAGGTGATTTTTTCATTCTAGAAGCACTAACATATCATGAGGTCCATGAAAAGAATAAAAGGTTATTGAATCTAATTTTATCACCACAGAAGGTTATCAAAAGTTATAAAATATGCATAAATCCTTATATTGTTAGATAATACATTAATCCTTAAAATATATTCCTAATTCTAGCAAAAACCATTCAATAAATATTCAACCTTGTAACCCTTCCAAAATAAAATTCACCCTTTATTACTTAAAAAAGCTCCATCTTATACCAAATTTTTTTTTATTGGAAACACAGTTAAATACTTATACCAACAGAATATGAAATGTGATTTAATTAATACAGAAACCATATAGAGGGATATAATCACATGAAACATCACCAAAGGAGGAACAATAATATTTTCATAGGGTTCAATCATATGAAATCAAACATGAAATTACAAAATAATATGGGGAGGATAAGTGTTCCATAATTATCATGGTTCAATTCATCCATTGTGATTTCATAAGTTATATCTTTTTCCATTTTACTCCATGGTTTTGGAGGATTATAATTCACATTATTCCTTGGGTTGGGGAACTTGTTAGCATAATTTTCATACACTATGAAATTGAAACCCTGAAGTGTGGGAGGTTCATTTTATGGGGATTTATCAATATTCACATAATTAGATAACTTCATCCCATTATTTTTACATTCAAATGCATGATGAACTTCCCTTCCAAACATAAAACATTTAGTCCCCATAAGAAAATACCCCGTATGTTTCTTCCCAAACCTTGTGCATAATGGAAGGGTCATTATATTTTCTCCATGATCATTATATTTTCCATTAAACTCTATATTCCACTTATTGTAAAAACCATTAGATTTAATGAAAAATAAAACCTTAATTTTCACCTTGATAGCACATCGAAAAATTTCGACATATCTGCTATAAGAACCCAGTTTTTGATGCGAAATATTTCGGAATATTCTTGATATTATTCCAGAGAAGTACCCTCAGACGGCATGCGATTCCAAGCCCCGAAGTGGCCGGAATTAAATCTTCAGTGCGTTCACACTGAGAACACAAAATAAATAGTATAAATCCTAAACAGTAATCCGGATCAGAGATCCGAGTGTACGGATGGTTCCAGAATGGGGTTTTTACCCTAGGAGCGACATAAAATATGTTGGCGCGGGACGTTTGGACCCCTCGCTCGCTTTCAGAACGTGAAACGGATAAATTAAATAGTTAATTTATTCATTTAACAGTTTAACTCAATTATCTCTTAAACGGTGGCTCATATTGGAAAACTGTGGTGCCGTTGAGTTCGGAACGTTCCGTTTACCCTAGGAGGGGTGTAACTTTCGCGGGCGCGGCCCGCCTGTGAAAAATGGACCCGGGAGCATTTTTGTAATTTAGCGGCTTCAGACATTAAATTTGATAGCTTTTGAATGGAACCTTGGATTAAAATTCTGAGACCACCATTTCACTCAGAGCATGGTTTTTAGCCTAGGGGAGGATTAATCCCGACCCCGTCTGGAGTTCGGGTTTGGGCCGACGGGCGGGTGGTTAAGTGTTTTCTATTTAAACACTTAACCCATCCCCTCCCTCTTCTTCTTCTTTGCCTGGACAGCTGCAGAGGCAGCCCCTCCCTCTCCTCCTCCACTCCAGCGAGGTAGCTCTGCTGAGGCGCGGCGCGGCGACGGACTCTTCGTGAAGCTCCGGGCAACGCCCGAGAGGTAGGATCGTGCGTATTTCCTTTTAATTCCCGCACATCCTTTGAATCCATAAACATACTTCGAATTGTTGTTTGATTGTCTAATGAAGCCCCTGGTTGTTTAGTTCATGAAATTACCTTTCCAACGATCCTTTCGGACCGAAATTCCGAGCTCCGAGGCGTCCGCAATCGTCCGGCGAAAAATGCGGGTTTTGGGGGTGTTTCTGGTGGTCGGTAGGGCGGTCCGGCGAGCTTCGGCGGGCGGTGGCTCCGACAGGCAGCGGGATCGGCGGAGGCTCCTCAGTGAGGTGGTCTGAGATGGTGGCGGCGGAGGAGGCCGGCTATTCGGCCGGTCGGGAGGCACCTCGTTGGTGCGGGTGAGGTGGGGTCGCGGTGTGCGACCCCGGCGGGAGACCAAGACCCGCCTATGGCGGGTCTCCGCGTGGACGCGACCGGCCAGCTGGCCGGTCAGTGGAGGAGCCCGCGTAGACGCGCGGGACTCATGGGAGGTGGCAGGCCGCGGTAAGGCGGCCCACGGGTCTGGCTGGACCGAGCCCAGCGGCTGGGCCGCGGTTCAGCGGGCCGGCCGGAGCGGGCCGGCCCGAGCGGGGCGGACCGGCCGGACCGGGCCAGTCCGGCCCAGGGGTAATCCCCCTTAAAAATTTGGATGCCCTTATTTTGAGTTATGGGCATCCGTTTTTTGTGCCGTCAGTGGAAGCGTGGACCTCGCGTCAAGGTGGACTTTTTAAGATGGTTTTGGGAATTTTTAATTCCCGAAACGAGGGGCCTCGGAGGCACGACGCGTGTTTAAGTGAGTTGACGTTTTTCCGGGGATTCTTGTTTTGGACGGCACAGACACATCTGACGTCCTAATTGAGCGTCGTCAGTGGTGCTGCGACCAAGGCATCGAGGAGAATTTTTCCAGGGTGGTTTTGGGCGCCGAAACTGGAGTTGAAGCGTGGGCCCCATGGCCCGTCTTTCGAGCAGTACACAACTTTTGTAACATTTTCATCGGACATCCGTTCGGGGCATGTGAGTCGCCGATTTTGGGTGATTTTCCAAGGGCATTGCATTGGCGCAGTCTGCCCACTTTAATTCCGCACGATGGTGCGGGCCCCACGAGGACTGTTTGGGCGTTGACAGTGATTTTCCATCTCTATCACTGAGCGACCATTTTGGACAAGTGAATAATCCATCTTGTGTACTTTTTCGAGAGGATCACAATGGTGCAATCCGTTTGTTGAATTTCACGACCGGGATGTGGGTCCCACGGAGCACCGCCCATGTGCGGTGCTCCGAAATGCATCTTTTTATCCGGATATCCGTTGTGCTCAAGTGAGCAGTCTTTTTGACATGTCCTTCCGAGGAGATCGCAATGGTGCGATGCGCCCGACTGTTTTCGGGGCCGAGGCTCGGGATCACAGGACGCCGTTCGGGCGTAAGGCGGTGCTGGTGGCTTTTCCGTCGGATATCCATTTAAGGCGAGTAGGTAGTCTATCTCGCATGTTTTTCCATGGGGATTACAATCGTGTAATCTGTTCAGGCGAGCAAAGCCTCTTACATGATCTTATTAAATGTGGAAATATGTAAGGCGCCCCTGTGGAGGTTCTTCTACCGTGTTTGTAGCGGACCCCTGGCATGTGATTGCGTTCACTCCTGGGAGAGTGATGTTGGTGCTTAACGAGATGTGGTTGGCTGTGCCTTAGCCGTTGAGGTGGCAGGTTGGATTTGTTACGTTTACGCTTTCGTGTTGACTTTGGGGGCCGTGTGCCTGTTAGCCTTTGGGATGGAGACGTGGCATACTCTGGGAGTATGAGAGAAGACTGGGAGGTACATGTGGATGTTTTTACCTGAGAACGTTTGTGCACTTGGTTGGAGTTGGCTTGGGGCCCCACGTCGTGTGGTCCCCACGTGCGTGCCGTGTTTTGCTTTGCGTACCTTTGACCTCTCGCGACATAGAGGGTAACTTTGTTCTCATTTGTTTACCGGCGGGGTTGAGTTTTCCCCTGGCTCTGTGCTCGTTGGTTTAGATCAGTAGGGTTGAGTGGTTTCCCCTGGTTTGTTTTGTAGTCAGGTAGTTGCGTGATACCCACTCTGTGTTCGGTTGGCCAGTGTTGTACCATCCAGTAGAGATGACTAGAGCAGTTCAGGTTTACCCTCCAGCAGGGCTGGGCAGTGGGTTGCTCATGGACTTCTCCGGGTTTACCCTCTAGCAGAGACTAGGTAGTGGGTCACCCGATGACTCTTGAGGTTCTACCCTCTAGCAGAGACCGGGAAGTGGGTCGCTCGTCGTCTTGATTCAGTTCTACCCTCCAGCAGGGCTGTACAGTGGGTCGCCTATCGACTTGTTCCGGGTTTACCCTCCAGCAGGGCTGGGCAGTGGGTCACCCGTTGACTTATTCTAGGTCTACCCTCCAGCAAGGCTGGGCAGTGGGTCACTTGTCGACTTATTCCAGGTCTACCCTCCAGCAGGGCTGGGTAGTGGGTCACCCGTCGACTTATTCCAGGTCTACCCTCCAGCAGGGTTGGGTAGTGGGTCGCCTATCGGCTTATTCCAGGTCTACCCTCCAGTGGGGCTGGGCAGTGGGTCGCTTGATGATGTATTAGGGTTTACCCTCCAGCAGGGCTGGGTAGTGGGTCACCCGATATCTTATTATGAGCTTACCCTCCAGCAGGGATGGGCAGTGGGACACCCGTTGACATTCCAGACTCAGTCCTTTCTACTAGGCTAGACTGTGGCTTTCCTCCATGATTACTGGAGCGGGACCCTTGGTTGTACGGGTCAGTGATGGAATGACCTTGACTTTGAGGAGACCTCTCAACTACGGGGCAGTGACGAGGTGCAGTTTGACTTAACCCAGGACTCTCAAGTATGAGGGGCGCTTTCCCCACTGAGACGCATCCTTGTGATGCGACCTAAAACTATGCGGGCGAGTCAATGTCGCCCAAAGCGGATAGTGTCAAGGAGAGGTGATTTGAGACCCTTGACTTGTAGTCGGGGAAGATGTGTGGGATGCTGGGCATCGATGGTGTTTACTTCTGGAACTGTTGGCGACTCACTTTTCTTGGGATGAGCTACAGGATGGATATCCCCTTACTGTCTTGTTCGGGCTTCTTGTTGAGCATATGTATATGTATATACCTTGTTCTAGTACCCATTTCTTGGGTTTTGGTTACTCTCCTTCCCGGAGAGGTGAAGACGTGCGAGGTATGCCACGTGATTTCCGTGTCTTGCTTCTCATGGTTAGACGAGTCTACTATCCTGCTATAGGTAGCAAAGAATCAACGGGAAGTTCATCTTCTCACCATTTCCAGCTCCTTGTGTCTAGACGAGTCTACCTTCTTTCCTCTTGTTGGGTTGAGATGGACTCTCTACTGTTATGATTTACTGAACTCTCGGTTGTACTCTTTTACTTTTCCTGTTCTCTCTACTTCTCACCCTTTGGTACCTCCTTTGTTGCTCTCTCGAGCCTTCGGGGTATCCTACTAAGTATTTTTATACTCACCTCTGCTTGGGCATTGCTCGCACTTGGTGTGCCCTTGTAGATGAAAAATAGGTTGGTCATGACTTCAGTGGAGCTTAAGAGTTCAGGAGCTTGGACTATGTGCGGTGGTTGGAGTCGGGTTCCAGGTGGGGGACCCTTCCAGTTGTTTCCTTTTGTTTACCCGTTTCCGGTTTGTGGCACTTTTTGGTTGGGCGCATGTTTTTCCCCTTTTCTTTTCATTTTACTTTCAGTACTTTCTTTGTACTGTAGAGGTCGATGAACATTTGTGGTTTATTTATAGAAGTTTCCCATTACTTTACTTGTCTTTTATTTTTTACTCTGCACTTTTGCATTGAGTGTGATGCGTGTGTGTGTATAGGTACTTAGGCAAAGGCCTCCCCGAGTTAGTGTGCCTTCGGTGCTGGTCGCCAGCCCCTAGCCTACGGAGGCGGGCTTGGGGTAGTTGCAGCTCGAGCCCGGGTAGGGTCGGGTCTTGCAAAAGTGGTATCAAAGCTGGTTCGTTCCTTGGGACGTTGTGAGGACGTCCCTAAAAGAGGAATTGGTTGGGTATAGGGAAACAGTGTTAACGTGTCTCGAGAGCGGCTCTCAGGCCAGGGAGTCCAATGATGGTGCGGTGACCGAAATATCCATTCACCAGGACCTTGATAACCCACTTGTCGACTCGGCATGATGAGATACTTATTGCAGGGAAAATTGGTTTGTGCATAACGTAGGATTGAGTCTTTGACTGTACTTCTTGAGTCAGGTCCCCACCGTTGTTGTTGTTGTTGTGATATACATATATGCTCATCTGACCGCGACACTCCTTGATAATATTCAAGATGTCTCCACAAAGACATCCAACCAGGATACCAGCTTGGGTTCGTGACGACGACCCTGTGAGCTACGAGGCCTCAGGTCAGGACCCATCATGAGAGCCCATTATCCAGGTGGGCCGGTAGTAGCACCCCACCTGTTGAGCAGCAGACAGCTTCAGCAGAGCAGACTGAGCTTGAGCATAGGTTGATCGCACTCCGCGAGTTCCAGTGGAAGAGACCGCTGAGGTTCAGTGGTGAGCCAGACCCTCAGGAAACAGAGGATTGGATAGAGACAGTGGTTTACCTTTTCAGGCTTATGAAAACGCCAACAGATCAGAGAGTGGCTTTAGCAGCCACCCTTTTTCTTGGAGCAGCTTGGCGCTGGTGGAGTCTGGTGACTCAGTTTCTTGACGAGTCATCGCTTTCGTGGGGCGACTTTCAGTTGTTGTTTCGTGATTAGTTTTTCCCCTCCTGCTTGCGCTCCATTCGGATTCAGGATCTCCTACAGTTTCAGCAGGGAGGGATGACGGTGGCCGAGTATGCGGCTAGTTTTGAAGACCGCACACGCTTTTACCCGGACTTGGTTCATGACGACAACATTCGAGGGTGGAAGTTTGACCAGGGTCTCCACCGAGAGATTCGTGCTGTCATAGTACCCTTGGGAATTTCCACATATGCCGGGGTTCTATAGAAGGAGCTGGTGACAGAGAGGTTTCTGTCACGTTCTAGAGTTGGTGGTGGCAGCCAACACATTGGAGCCGAGACGTATGCCGCAGCTAGAAGGCGTCAGCAAGCAGAACTTTGATGCAGGTGGATTTCTGACAACCAGACTCAGGGGCATGGTCGTACACCACAGTGGCACCGGAGGGCACCAGTGCATCCCGAAGAGAGTCGGTGCTATGCTTGCGATGGGTGAGGTCACCAGGCATGGGACTTCCCGACTAGGAATGCAAAGAGCTTCGGGCAGGCTGCAGGTGCACCACCACAATGGAGGCAGCGTCGTGATCAGAGTAGTACCCATAGAGGTGGTACTATCAAGGGAGCGGGAGGAGCTGGTAGTGGGGGATGACCTTAAGAGGTATTCCCATCACCACTAGGCGGTCCACTTCAGGCTCCAGGAGCTGACTGTTGGGACCACGGACAGCCGCGAGCTTTGGATGTTCTACGATCCTGCAGAGCATGAGGTGATAAGAGTTACGCTCTACAGCTCTTCTAATTTTTGCAGTAGAATTTTTAGACTCTATGTGTGGAATTCTTTCCTCCCATCTCCTTGTTTGAGTTGTTACCAGGGTGGTGCGGGGCATCGGCGTAACCCTGTGTTGTTAAGGTAGAAGGCGTGGAACCTTTCTCTTTAGTTGATGGTGTTGACTCCTTCGCTTCTGAGCGTGTAAGAGAGTCTTGGTTGCGAGACATCGACTATGAATCTTGCGTGACCAGATATCCTTGGGTGTTTCACTATATGGATATTCTGAAAGAGGGAATCACCGGGCCCTGTTCCAGGTGTGGGTGGTGATTCCAGATGCGACATGCAACGTAGAGGTTTGACCGAGGGGGGGGGGGTGAGCTACCTCCGATGGCCATTGGGCTATTTGAGAACGTGCGAAAGGATGGTGAGGTTTTCTACTTCCTTGCCCTAACCCCAAAGGCCGGTTTGGGTGCATAGAATCTCCCACACGACTCACCTGAGGAGAGGTGTGTGTGCTCCTATGCACGTCATCGACGAGAGAAGACCTCGCGTGAACAGATCAAATCCTTTGGTCTGTGTGCAGTGGCGTAGGATTGTGCAAGAGTTCTTCTGGGTACGAGAGAGACAGGTGTGGGCTTAGTACCCTAAGTTGTTCCTTGGTTTTGCATTTCGGGGATGAAAATCTTGAAGGAGGGAATGATGTAAGAACCCAGTTTTTTTTGCAAAAGATTTAGAAATATTCTTGATATTATTCCAGTGCAGTGCCCTCAGATGGCATGCGATTCTGAGCCCCAGAGTGGCTGGAATTAAATCTTTAGTGCGTTCACACTTAGAACGCAAAAATAAATGGGATAACTCCTAAATGGTGATCCAGATCATAGATCCGAGTGTACGGATGGGTCCGGAATGGGGTGTTTACCCTAGGAACGAGATAAAATATGTCGGCACGAGACGTTTTGACCCCTCGCTCGCTTTCGGAACGTGAAACGGATAAATTAAATAGCTAATTTATTCATTTAATAGCTTAACTCAAGTATCTATTAAACAGTGGCTCGGATCGGAAAACCGAGGGCACCGTTGAGTCCGGAACGTGCCGTTTACCCTTGGAGGGGTGTAACTTTCGCAGGCACGGCATGCCTGTGGAAAATGGCCCAGGGGGTGTTTTCATAATTTAGCAGCTTCAGACGTTAAATTTGATAAATTTTGAATGGGACCTTGGATTAGAATTCTGAGATCACCATTGCGCTCAGAGCTTGGTTTTTAGCCTAGGGGAGGCTTAATCCCGACCCCATCGGGAGTTCGGGTTTGGGCCGATGGGCGGGTGGTTAATTGTTTTCTATTTAAACAATTAACCCATCCCCTCCCTCTTCTTCTTCGTCGCCTGGACAGTAGTAGGGGAAGCCCCTCCCTCTCCTCCTCTACTCCGGCAAGGAAGCTCCGGCAAGGCGCAGCAGCAGACTCTTCGTGAAGCTCCGGGCAGCGCCCAAGAGGTAGGATTGTGCGTATTTCATTTTAATTCCCGCACATACTTTGAATCCATAAACATACGTCGAATTGTTGTTTGATTGTCGAACACAGCCCCTGGTTGTGTAGTTTGTGAAATTATCTTTCCAACAATCCTTTCGGACCGAAATTCCGAGCTCCGAGGCGTCTGCAATCATCCGATGAAAAATGAGGGTTTTGGAGGTGTTTCTGGCGGTCGGTAGGGCGGTCCGACGGGCAGAGCGGCTCCAGGAGGTGGCTCTGGAAGGCGGCAGGCTCGGAGGCAGCTCCTCATCGTGGCAGTCCGAGACGGTGGCGGTAAAGGAGGCTGGCCATCCGGCCGGCCGGGCGGCGCCTCGCCGGTGCGGGCGTGGTGGGGTCGCGGTGCGCGACCTCGGCGGGAGACAAAGACCCGCCTATGGCGGGTCTCCACGTGGACGCGACCGACTAGCTGGCTGGTCGGTGGAGGAGCCCGCGCAGATGCGCGGGCCTCACGGGAGGCGACGGGCCAGCCCGTGGGTGGCGGACTGGCTGGACCGGGCCAGTCCGGCCCAGGGGTAATCCCCCTTAAAATTTTGGACGCCCGTATTTTGAGCTACGAGCATCCGTTTTGCGTACCATCAATGACAGCGTGGACCTTGCATCAAGGCAGACGTTTTGAGATGGTTTCGGGAATTTTTAATTCCCGAAATGAGGGGCCTCAGAGGCGCGACACGTCTTTAAGTGAGTTGACGTTTTTCTAGGGATTCTTGTTTTGGGTGACACAGACACATCCGATGTCCTAATTGAGCGCCGTCAGTGGTGATGCGACCCAGGCGTCGAGGCGGAGTTTTTTCAGGGTGGATTTAGGCGCCGAAACTGGAGTTGAGGTGTGGGCCCCATGGCCCGTCTTTTGAGCTGTACACAGCTTTTGTAACTTTTTCATGGGACGTCCGTTCAGGGCGTGCGATTTGCCGATTTTGGGTGTTTTTTTGAGGGCATTGCATTGGTGCAGTCTGCCCGCTTTAATTCTGCACGATGGTGCGGGCCCCATGAGGTTCGTTTGGGCGTTGACGGTGATTTTCCATCTCTATTACCAGGAAACTGTTTTGGACAAGTGAATAGTCCATCTTGTGTACTTTTTCGATAGGATCACAATGGTGCAATCATTTCGTTGAGTTTCGGGATCGAGATGCAGGTCCCACAGAGCACCGCTCGTGTGCGGTGCGCCGGAATGCATATTTTTCTCCGGATATCCATTGTGCTCAAGTGAACAGTCTTTTTGATGTGTCTTTCCGAGGAGATCGCAATGGTGCGATGCGACCGACTGTTTTCGGGGCCGAGGCTTGGGATCACGGGATGCCATTCAGGTGTAAGGCGGTGTTGGTGACTTTTCCGTCAGATATCCGTTTAAGGTGAGTAGGTAGTCTATCTCGCATGTTTTTCCGTGGGGATTACAAAAGTGTAATCTATTCAGGTGAGTGGATCCTCTTACGTGATATTATTAAATGTGGAAATATGTATGGTGCCCCGATGGTGGTTCTTCTACCGTGTTTGTAGCGGACCCCTGGCATGTGATCGCGTTCACTCCTGGGAGAGTGATGTTGGTGCTTAAACATATGTGGTCAGTTGTGCCTCAGCCATTGAGGTGGAAGGTTGGAGTTTTTACGTTTACGCCTTCACGTTGACGTTGGGGGTCGTGTGCCTGTTAGACTTTGGCCTGGAGACGTGTAATACTCTGGGAGTATGAGAGACCACTGGGAGGTATATGTGGATGTTTGTACCTGAGAACGTTTGTGCACTTGGTGGGAGTTGGCTTGGGGCCACACGTCGTGTGGGATCCATGTGCGTGCCGTGTTCTACTTTGCATACCTTTGACCTCTCGCGACGTAGAGGGTCCCTTTATTATTATTTGTTGACCGACGGGGTTGAGTTTTTACCCTGGCTCTGTGCTCGATGGTTTAGATCAGTAGGGTTGAGTGGTTTCCCATGGTTTGTTCCGGAGTCGGGTGGTTGCATGATACCCACTCCGTTTTCTGTTGGTAAGTGTTGTACCATCCAGTAGAGATGACCAGAGCAGTTCAGGTTTACCCTCTAGCAGGGCTGGGTAGTGGGTTTCTCATGGACTTCTCGTGGTTTACCCTCTAGTAGAGACTAGCCAGTGGGTCACACGACGACTCTTGAGGGTCTACCCTCCAGCAGAGACTGGGAAGTGGGTCGCTCCTCGTCTTGATTTAGGTTTACCCTCCAGCAGGGTTGGGTAGTGGGTCGCCTGTCGACTTGTTCCGGGTTTACCCTCCAGTAGGTCTGGGCAGTGGGTCACTCGTCAACTTATTCCAGGTCTACCCTCCAGCAGTGCTGAGCAGTGGGTCACCCATCGACTTATTCCAGGTCTACCCTCCAGCAGGGCTGGGCAGTGGGTCGCCTGTCGTCTTATTCTAGGTCTACCCTCCAACGGGGCTGGGCAGTGATTCTCCTGATGATGTATTAGGGTTTACCCTCCAGCAGGGCTAGGTAGTGGGTCACCCGATATCTTATTATGATCTTACCCTCCAGAAAGGTTGGGAAGTGGGACACCCGTTGAAATTCCAGACTCAGTCCTTTCTACTAGGCTAGTCTGTGGCTTTCCTCCGTGATTACAGGAGTGGGACCCTTGGTTGTATGGGTCAGTGATGGAACAACCTTGACTTTGAGGAGACCTCTCGACTGTGGGGCAGTGACGAGGTGTGGTTTGACTTAACCCAGGACTCTCGAGTATGAGGGGTGATTTCCCCATTGAGACACGTCCTTGTGACGTGACCTAAAACTGTGCAGTCGAGTCAGTGCCACCAAAAGCGGATAGTGTCGAGGTGCGGTGATTGGAGCCCCTTGACTTGTAGTTCGGGGCAGACGTGCGGGATGCTGGGCATCGATGGTGTTTACTTCTGGGACTATTGGAGACTCACTTTTCTTGGGCTGAGATATGGGATGGAGATCCCATTACTGTCTTCTTCGGGCTTCTTGTTGAGCATATGTATATGTATATACCTTGTTCTAGTACCCATTTCTTGGGTTTTGGTTACTCTCCTTCCAGGAGAGGTGAAGACACGCGGGGTATGCCACATGCTTTCCATGTCTAGATTCTCATGGTTGGACGAGTCTACTATCCTACTATAGGTAGCGAAGACTCAATGGGAAGTTCATCTTCTCACCGTTTTTAGCTCCCTGTGTCTGGAAGAGTCTACCTTCTTTCCTCTTGTTGGGTTGAGCTGGACTCTCTACTGTTACTCTTTACTGCACTCTCAGTTGTACTCCTTTACTTTTCCTGTTCTCTCTACTGCTCACCCTTAGGTACCTCCTTTGTTGCTCCCTTGAGCCTTCGGGGTATCCTACTGAGTATTTTTATACTCACCCCTGCTTGGGATTTTCCCGCACTTGGTGTGCCCTTGCAGAAGATGGATAAGTTGGTCGTGACTTCAATGGAGCTTAGGAGTTCAGGATCTTGGACTGCGTGCGGTGGTTGGAGTCAGGTTTTAGGTGGGGGACCCTTCTAGTTGTTTCCTTTTGTTTACCTGTTATCGGGTTGTGGAACTTTTTGGTTGGGCGTGTGTTTTACCCCTTTTCTTTTCAGTTTAATTTTAATACTTTCTTTGTACTGTAGAGGTCGATGCACATTTGTGGTTTATTTATAGCAGTTTCCCTTTACTTTACTTGTCTTTTCTCCTTTACTCTACACTTTTGCATTGAGTGTGCTGCGTGTGTGTGTACAGGTACTTAGGAAAAGGCCTCCCCGAGTTAGTGTGCCTTCAGCATTGGTCGCCAGCCCCTGGCCTATGGAGGCGGGCTTGGGGTTGTTGCGGCTTGAGCCCGGGTAGGGTCGGGTCGGGTCGTGACATCTGCTAATGTCTATTATATCCAAGTCCTTTTAAATAATAGGTTTTAGGACACCAATGAATCAATTTATTTTTCTTTCAGGTTAAATGATTATACACAAATATTTCCTCACAGTGCTGGTAAAACATGATTCATATGGAATAACCGATTCATCATCCTTCTGATTAAGATATAGGAATTCATTTTCAATCTTTGTATGAAGAATATAATGAAATTACTTAATGAAGAAAAAGTTATTGAAAACCTCCCAGTCAATGGATTCAATTTTATCCTGCTTCCTCGTATTCATGATTAAGTTCCACCACCAGTTGGCTTCACCTAATAAACAATAAACTACAAGAATGAATTTCTCTTTTTCCAAACATTGGTGGATAGAGAATATATTTTCACTAGAACCTATCCATTATTAATCCAAAAGTGTTTTTGAAGACCTACTGAAATATAGACAATGTTTCCACATGAATGACTCAACATAACTTTGTTCCCTAATTTGGTCATTTGGAATATTAGCATGATTCAATTCTTGAGATATTTTTATGAGCAGAGTGATGAGGTTTTTCATTCCATCTCCCATAACATTCAATTTCTCAAGGAGACAATCATTTAATTTTCCATTTCATTCCCCCATTAACGTGGTTCCTTTGGTTACCATCCATTAGAATAAACTGAAAATCATACAGTAAGAAAAATCATCATAGTGTGGAACCACATATTCTTGAAAAATTACATATATGATATTTATATCATAGATCATATTTTTTAAATATATGACACCATATGTTCATCTTAGGTTATTCATAGTAATATTATACTTAAATCCATCATTATGGATTGTAAAGGGTTTGTGAATTCCCAATTCATATCCCCCTTGAGTTTCAAACCATGTGTACTATAAGTCGCATTGTTGTGCACCCTGTTACGCTCAAGTCAGGCCCCATATACCTTTTCTGAGTTGTTACCCCTAGGTACATATATACCAGAGTCACATTTATTTTGTATTTTCCAAATAGGGTTTCATTTCTAGGAAACCAGTCATTATATCCTTTACCAAAATTCAAATATATTTTATTATACTTTTCCTAACCCTTATACTCATCCTTAGAGAAATACCTAGATATATCCTTTGAAATATCTATAGGAATCTCTCAAAATTTTTCTCATCCTAGTTTCCAAAGTTTGACCAAACCTTTCCTTTCATAATAAATATAGAGAATTCAGATTAGAATACATGGATATGACATCATTTTTGATGAATATTCAACACATTGTTTAAATACATTCTTGAGGACCATAATAGTTTAGTTTCATTGGAAACTTTGAACACAATCTTATAAATCGGCGAAACATAATATATTTTTTCCAAAAATATCCCCCCTTTAATAATTCAACCCAGAACCTTTCTTCATAACCTGAGTAAATGAAACATAAGAAAGGGTTGAGCTCAGATGCTCGGTATGGGCCAACAATAGCGATATATTATAATAACATGAGAATATGGGTCTTATATCATGATAATTACATTTTAAGATCTTAACCTTCATATCAAAGATCATATACATGAGTCAGGGAATAAATATTTTCAGTTCATAAGGCATGAATCATAATGGAAACAAGGTCATAATCAATGATAACATAACATAATAAGAATAAATGGAATTTGTGTCGTACACATAAGCATATAAAATCCTATGTCAAGGAAACCTACTAAGACCTTTATAACATGTTAGGATTGGGATAATAACCCATGTACCTGATTTGGTCTTCACATTCCCTCCCATGTACCCTCTTTTTTTGGGCTTGGGATGCCCTCCAATGAACCCTCTAGTTTTTGGATTGGTATTCCCTCCAGTGAAACCTCTTGATTCTGGATTGGCATTCCCTCTCATGTACCATTTTGTTTCTGTCTTGGGATTCCTACCATGTACCCTAATTTTTCAAAATTTACACTCCCTCTTATTTAAGGCTTTAGATTCTCTTATATAAACCCTCTTGAGGTCATAAAACATTTATCATTACCCAATGAATTGGAGGAAGAAATAAATCCCACTAGTCACATAATGAAATCATTAATTCATGTTCCATAAGATAAAAAAAATTCATCATATCTTAAACCATGAAAATAAATGGGTATCATTATCATTTCATCACTTCATAACCTGTAGAGAAGGGAAATGTTTGATAATTAATTCATCAAAGTAGGTACTATGAAAAGAATTATGATGCAAAATCATATAACCTATCGAAGGGAAATGGGTATCATAAAAACCATTCTATCAAAACATAAACTATCAATGAAATAATATGAATGTTATCCATAAACTATAACAAATTATGTAATCTTATATAGATATGGATTTTGAAAGATAACCTGGAATATTTTTAAATAAAATATTCATTCTTAGAAAATCCTTTTCATAAAATCATTTCAAAATCCATTACTTATAAATAAGTATTTACAATTTCATTTAAAACATTTATTGAGGAAAATATAAATTTCTTCTTTTAAAAAACAATTTTAAAAACACAAATCATTTTAAATATATTTATCTTTGCAAAAACCTCAAAAAATAAAAAAGAAGGTTTGAAATCAGTTTGGAAAGAATTTTATAGAAAATGGACTTGAAAATTTATAAAGGAAATTTGAAATCACTGAAATCCATCCCTTTTAAAATAACCCCTTTGAAACATATAAAGGGGGATTTTAAAATCAGTAAATTTTTTTTAACATAAATATATTTTAAAAAATATTTCATTGAAACACACTTTAAAATCAGAATATTTCTTGAATATTATGAATTTTTTTTATTAAAACATAATCTTGTAACCATACAAAGTAATATTTAGGGAAATTATGGTCATGTTGGAGGGAAATTCCATACATTCCTAACATTACTTTTAAACATTAAAAAGTATAAAAAGTTGCATTGATCAGATAACAATAAGAGGATTACTTTTATAAAAATTTCTTAAAAAGGTAAACCATTTGTAAAAATTTATTTTAAACTTAATATGATAATATTAAATAATTTTTAGAAGAGTTTTTAGAAAACATAGTTTTTAAAGAACCCAAATTTTTAACTGAAAGGAGAAATAAATTCATATATTCATAAAACATGTTCTTAATTAAATTAAGTAACAAAGAGTGAAAAAATGATAGGAAAAGTTAAATATATCAGGGATAACCTTATAAGAATGAATACATGAGTATTATTGAGATATTTATCATAACATTTCTTCAATATAAGCATAATCCTAAGAAATCTCAATAGATGATGAGATTATAACAATAAACGATTACCACTATTGTAACATTGAGTCATAATACTATGGAAATAATAACATTAAACGAAGATAATAATATCATGAAAATATTTAGATTAATTATATAACATTTAATAGGTAATTATATACACCTAATCGAAAAATATAAGTCCATATCATGGCATATGTCTCAAAAAATGAAAATTGATACAAAATTACTTTACCAATTTCATAACTTTTGACCATAAAACCCATGAAATATAGATCATAAAATGTATATGAAAATTACTGTATTTTTAATTATAAGAATCATTTAATACAAAATAGTTAGTATACACAACCCAAAAAATAAATGAGTGGATAAGAAGGAATGTATCTAATGGAAATAAATAGCGAGATGAAATTTCCTTACATTAAGTCTTGACTTTCTTCATACACATTCAAACCTCCTATATAATAAATATATATTTCTTACACATTTATTATAGAACCATATTATTCTATATAATTTCATATATTAATTTTTATGACTTTTCTATTACCTGTTTATTAACAAATCTATTTTAATGTTACGTTTTGGGTAATATATCCTTTATTTTTTATATATTTTTTTGACTTGTTATTCTTGATCCTCTTACTTAGATCATTCTTTTCATAGTTTAAAAATGTAAAAAAAGATGTATATATCATATATATTTCATTATATATGTATTTATAATTATCAATATAAGATATAAGTATGAAATGGAATACACCATTCATGGAGACGACATGCCATAATAATACATGAATGTTGTTTCTATTTTACTGTTTTATTAAAATAAATAATGTAAATGAAATATATATATATTTATATTATAATTAATGTATCTTTATTATTTAATATATATCATATACCTTTACTGAATTTATCCTTAATAAATTCCATGTAAGCTGTCAATGAATTACATCGCTTTGAGGAGGCAGTAGTCCACACCTCCCCAAACAAAATTATTGTACTTACTCAAAATAGAAATCATGAAGTTATGTGCCATATAATTATTAAAATAGAATAAATAAATCATAAATATAATATATTTAATAAAAATATATTTTATATCATAATTCCCAACCATTAGAGGTGGTAACGAATGAACATCGTTTCAGGAGGCAGTAGTTCACTGTACACAAGAACTATAAGTTCATTACCCATTAGCTAGAAGTGTTTGTAAGTTCAGGTATAACCATTAGAATAAAACAAAATCATTATATTTAGGCTAAAATATTTATTATATAATAATGGAATAATTATATTTCAGGTGGTGGAGAAATACAATAAAATAAAGGATCTTGAGGAAGGATATTGCCACTTCTTTTGGGTAACTCATATTTCATTGCACAAAATGGTTTCCTTGGTTGGATTTTTTCTCAAAGGGAGGATTAAATAAGGAATTTAGGGATGTTTTTTGATTATTTGGAAAGATAATGTGTGATATAAAGGGCTTTAAAGGTTTAAATAAGTGGGAGGGATAGTTCTTTTTTACAGTGGTGGAGGAGTGGCATTCTTGTAAATTTTGGAAAAGGGTATTCCACCCACATTTTTTATATGAAAAGTGGATCAAATAATTAAAAAATCAAATTAAATGTAGGATATGTTAGAAATACTTCTATCTAATGGATTTTTTCAAAGTGTCTTTTTCATTTTCTTCTTAAGTGCAAGGTTTAGCCCCTTGTTAAGATAATTTTTCCCTTAATTGTTGTAATTAATTTTAGTTATTTTCTCTATTATATTTTGTCAAAAACTATTTTGACCTTAGTATACATTATTAATTATGATTATTATAATTATGTGATCCATTTTTCAAAATTATAATTATAAATTTGGAATATATTAATTTAAAATTAATCCTGTAGATGAGACGATAATGTTTGTTTTAAACTAAATATGTTCAAAATTTTGCTAAGTTTTTATATCAATTTTAAGTGATATTTCTATTAATGAACTAAAATTGACTAATGTATTTATAAATTATATAATTAGACTTTAATCCCCATTATAAATATAATTTATCCTTATAAATAAATTAGACGAAAAGTCTTATGATCGCGTTGAATGGAATTTCATAATTAAAGTGATAACTTACATGAGGTTTTCTATCTGGGTAAGGGATATAATTTTTAGATTATTTTGTTCTCCAGGGTTATCCATACTCTACATGGGTAGGAGCTATTGTTTCATTAAGATATTTTGATGTCGTTAACATGGTGACCCACTCTTCTGAAGACTTTTCATTCTCTCTCATGACTTCTTAGCTACCTTATCAAGAAGAGTATCTCTTCTGGAAGAATTGGCCCATACTTGTGAAAATATAACACATTGGGGATTTCTTACATCAAAATTTTAGATAATATCCTCCTATTATTTTAAATTTTAATGGGAAATAAATTCTTATCATCAACAAGATTCTTTTAACCTACTACAAGTTGAGTGGGAAATTGGTTAATCATCCAAATCAAGTCTTTACATTTCCTCAAAGTGCTCGGATAAAATTTTGCATTACTTTCAGAAAATTCTAGGGATAATCAATAGAAACTTTTTGATAAATTATCCTATAGACCTAATCTCCCTAGCGTGTCCACGTATCAAACACTTTGGAAATTTTGACAGTAGGATCTCGATTCGGATTCCATATTTGAAGAATAAATTCATTTCTTTTGGGGAAAAAATAAGTTGGTTAATAGAGACTTTACATCCATTACCATTCATATCATGTCATCTATCAAGGTTTCAAAGGGTGTAATATTAGGCATTAAAAATATATCATATACTTTCATTTTGGATTCCCTGTTTGACAGGTGACATCATTATATATCTTGGAATAGGATGAAGAGACCGTTGAGGGTGGGGGAATTAATTTATGGAATTTCTCAGCCTATCTGCATGGGTTAAAGAAAAAATGTGATTGGAAATTATTGATTATAAAACACTATAGGATAGGTTCATGGTGGATAAGTATGGTAATGGCATGGGATTCACTAGAGCTCACTCTTAATCCCTCCACCGCATGCTCCAACCTAACTTCTCTAACCTCTAACCCCACTCTTATTGCCTTGATGGAAGGGGTGAGATCAATTTCTAGTTCCATAATTAGGAGAGAATAATGGTTGGTTTTACTGGATGTATAACTACAAGAATGATGTTCAAAAAATCTATCATGTAGCCGAGTAGAATTCATGCGGTGTTGGATACCAAACTATGCAATACCTTTTAGCTTATTGAGATCAACTTTGAGACAAACTAATCTGTGTTTATAGGTTCTTTTACATGTTCTTTATTAGCAAAGGAATTTAAGAGTATGATGATAGATAAAAATGAAAGGGATTCCTAGAAGGAGATCCTATGATGCTTGGAGATTCCTGAAAGAAGAAAATTCCTCACTTGGCCAGTTCAAAACCATGTATTTCCCATCAAAGACACCATTAAGTGCATGTGAATTTCCATGGTGTCACAATGCATCCTCTATAAGAATCCCTCATAAGAGATCGTGTCTCATCTATTTTTCAGAAGTGACTGGGCATAAACAGTTTGGATATCTCTTTTCACTTATACTAACTTTCTTACCTAGTCTTCATAGGGTAGTTCATTTCTATACCACTGGATCTAGGGATCAGGTGTCAATGGTCATGAACTAAATGGTCGGGTGTTGATTATTACTTTTTTATGCTTGAGTAAATTTAATGTGAGGAATAACATTCTCCATGATGCTACAAGATGCACTAAGTTCACCCCCATATTCAGATCTAAAAATCTCCTAGATGATCTTCCTCAACTTCTTCCCATTCAATGGGATTATCAATACCTTGGTCAGTCTTTGGCTGAGAGAGTCTAAAATTCCTCATGATATAGTGGTAACCTAGGTCAATGGGTTTAGTGGTTCCCTCATGTAACATGTCTTAAACTTATTACTAATGGCTCATGTATCTCAAGCATTATGCAGGGATGCGAGTTGGTCTAGGAGTCTCATGGATCAATCATCTTGGCATTGTCAGCTCATTTTGGTTGTGGGGAATCTCTATAATATGAATCCCACACAATAATCATTGGTCGACACATGTTCCATGTAGAAAATTTCATTATTTATGTGGTTTAAATAGATTCGTCCATCATTCACAACATCCTACTCCAGTCGAGGAATAACACCTGGTCCATCACTTATCTCATTCATTGATGCATGGGTTTAATCAAATCTTATATTGAATTTCTTCATGTATGTAATGAGGGTAAAAAATTTACTAAGACTCATGTCTTTATTTCTACTCTAAATATGAATATTAATATATATTATAGCCTAGGGTCGCTCCCTATTTAGGGAGTGAACAATGTCTAAGGGGATGCCCTTAATCACTAATATTTTATTCCAATATAGTTCCTTATTTCCTATAATTTATCTCTCTTCATATCTCTTTCAATATTTCTTTCCTTGTTCCTTTCCCATCCCTTAACAGTATTAGTAAATAATTCTAACTGTTGTTCAGTGTTTTTCCCTAGTAATCAAAAAATGAAACTTCAAAAAAAATCACCCTATCATAATATTCCCGTTTTTATTTCAGAAAATATGTTTATTTTTTCATATAAAATTTATAAAAGTGATTAATTTTAGTCTTAAAATAGGTTCACCATTTAAAGGTGGTAATTTTGTTTTTATAAAAATACATGTCTTTATGTGTAATATTGGGTTTATTCCTATATTATACCTATAAAATATATTTTATTAATGTAAAAAACTATTTTATTGAATTTATCAAATATATATTTCATTAATACCATTAACCAATACGAATTAATTTAATTTTTAGGATAAAATTTCTTTCTAAGAAAAAAGTATTTTTTTATAAAAACATTCCCTTTATATTCAATTGGTCTATAAATTCATTTATAATTAATTTAAATCCAATTAATTCAAACATGTCTTTTCTTAAAATAGTTAATCTTATTGATAATAAGAAACATAAAAAATAAGTTATATTATATTATATTTAATTATAAAAATCTTTATAATATATTAGTTCATGGTAAAACCTGGTCTTGCGTGTTGTAAAATCCATCAAGGAAGGTCAGTCTTGCATGTAACATAAGCTAACCTCGCTATTCTGTGTAAATAAAGACACACTTTATGTTTCATATAGTGCGTGATTATCTTGGTTTTTCATATTACTCAATCCTAAATTAGTTATTTAATAAAGAACATTTTTTTTGTGTTTCATGAATTGAAAATATAAAAAAGGATAAATTAATTCAAAAAAATATTTAATAAAGTTTTGGGGTGTTATAGAGGAATGATATTATAAATATGCAATTTTGAGGGCAGTTTAAAAATTAGTTATTTTTTGATTTTTTTTCTAATATAAATTCTATATCTATGTTCATGGGATTCATGGATCAAGCTTTTTTTTATATTTTTGATTGTTCTATATTTTCCCTTAATGATTTTGCACATGTTTAATCAGTTATTATGGATGAGTTTGATGGGTATATCTGGATTGATATGAATATATATTTATAGGAGTATTTTTATGGAATGAACCTTATGTATTAGTTATGGATTTTATATTTCAAATTATCTGGTAAATACATATTTGTGGGTAGAGTATTTATGGACATATAAATGATCGATGAAGTGCTCAGGTGGGAGAAACCAAAGTGTGAGTTTTATGTAAAAATAGTTATTGAGTTACTTAGATATTAATATATAGTTGTTTTTATATCCCCTAGAATATATATCTTATGACTTACATTACCCAAAATGGGAATTCCATCATTTTGTTCAAGTGTTGATTGATGGATTTTCAAAAGATGAAAAAGGATGATGAGTGCTTACTTTTATAGTTTCCAATTGAAGGAGTTTTGTACATGGTTTTATTAGAAACCAATAGATCTAGGATTTGTTGTGTCTAAATTAATTTGAAGGGTATGGTTGATTACAAGTCTTTTATATCAATTTCTAATGAGTATAACTACATTACCCATGATTTATAGCTTATAGTGGAATGTTTATGTTAAATACTTGTATATGTTACCTTTATAGTGTATATTTCATGGTATACTACAAAAATAAGTTCTATAGGTAAATAAACACCCTAAAAGAACATAAAATTGGGATAAGAATTGATTCATTTTCTTTTAGTACATTTATATTGAACCTATTTACCCTCTAAGGATGAATATTCAGTGGTTAACTCCATCAGTAGGAAATACTATTTTCAATTGATGGAGGAGGAATATGAGTAGTTTACTAGGATGAATTTTTCCTTAGTGTTTAAGTGGAATGTTTTAAATCCTTGAACAAATGTGGAATCCCTTTCACATTCACGTACTATAAGAGAGGTTTCTGACCAAATATCATCATGTGATAGACCAAATGGATTTACCAAATGTGAGTAGAACATATTGAACTTTCATGTATGGAAATATTTGTTTCTCTTGAATTATAAAGAGGTCCTAAGGGATTCAAAAATATATCCCAATGAATTAATTAAGGATGTCAAAACAAATACCATCTCATTTGGAATTTTTATTAGTGGATAAGTAAGAAGAGGATATTTTTATATATATCATATGATGTACTGTCTATTAAAAGGTTGAGGCTGATCAAAAGATTCCATCAAGTATTTATAAACCCTAATGGTTCATGAATTAAAGTGGAATGGTTTATTTATGATAATAATTATAGCCAATGGATGTCTAAAATAAGGTCACAATAATGTATAGGTGATCCTATATCTAATTACTAAATCATTTAACATAAAATATATTAATTAGAAAACATTTTTTAATGATTTAGACTCTTCAATAGAATGAGATCATCTTGCTAAATCGAATTCCATTATAGATTTTTTCCTTCCAAGATGATAATTTCACATATTAGTTTTATAGGGACTTGTAGGAGGAATTAAAGGTGTATTTATGGTTGAGTGTTGTGTTCCTCTAATAGAAAATTGAAAATAAAATGGGACCATATAGGTTATTAGGGATATAATCAGTGATAGTGTGTAGGATTTTGAATATAGCTTGGATGATAATAAAACTTATATTGAATTTACATAAAACAATAGATACAACTCCACTATTAATAAAGTACCTTAAAAATAACTCTATGTCAAAAAATGACGGCCATAGTTCTATTGGTCATATATTATAGATTGTTAAATAATCGGGCTAAAGTTGGTGTGGTTCCCAATGAATTCTCATGTGATATAGTAGAAGAGTTGGATAGTTCATAGGGTTCTTAAGTCTTGTATAGATTAATGATGGAGGAAATTATTATTAAAATTTAGAGGCCCTGTATTCTTAAGGGAATCTCTATGAAATTATTTGTATAATATTTTTTTTGAGATATGATTCCATGTGGGGGTATTGAAGTTACATTTTAAAAAATTTAGAGTATGGAAAAAACATATAACTAAAAATTGTTGAAGAGATATTTTATAAATTGGATTAAAATTTAAAATGAAATTTTTTAAGTTTTTTATGTTTAGAAATAATAAAATTGAGTTTATAAATATATCATAATCGTAAATAAATGATTCCACATGTTAATGTAAATAGAATAAATACACAACTTATAATGAATTCTGTTATATTTTTTTATGATCCCTTACATCTCAACTACATGACCTGAATAGTAAATAGTTTAAATCCCTTGATCTTAGTGGTGAATAAGAATCCAATCCATAATTTTTTATGAGAATATTATTGTGCTACACCAGAAGAAAAGGAACCCATACTTCACTTTTATGGCCTAAGAAACATTGGATAATGGTGGTTGAGAAGAGTGAGAATCAATTTTGAAAAAGATGTTTCACAGAACCCACAAATATATTTCAATGGATAAATACAATGAATGATGATTAATTTGAGGGAATGGTTGACATCAATGTGGGAATTGAGAGCTCGATGTTGGATGTAGAGATTTTGATAGTATTCTAGAATGTCACCATCAATTCAGACTTTGAGAGAATCGATTGGTCAAATAATTGTCAATATAAATATTCCAGGATGCAAGGGAGACCTATTTAATGTTCCAAGAGGATGGGGATATTATATAATTCATTGGGTGTGGGTTATGAATTTTTGTATTTCAAAATTCCAAAGTAATTTACGATGATAAATTCAATTATCATATTAACTATATTGACACCACGAGTTACCTGAAGACACTATTAGGTGGATAGTGGGCCACTGGAAAATCACTATCAACTTAGCACTACTAGACATCAACTATCAGGTGCCTCTAAATAGTAGGCTGATATTTTGGGAGATCCAATAGTTTGATGGTGTTCCTCCACTGGATGGCCAATGGATTTTCTAGATGAATTATAAAACTACAAAATATAACTAGTTTTCCAGTTCCATGTACTCTCTAGCTAGTTATAATGAAATAGAAATTATATATAACATTCATTTATAAAATAAATATGAATTATTTTATATTTTATAGTATTATACACATAATAAAATAAGATATATCAAAAAAATACTAATTAATTAATGGATATTGTTGTATTAGTGAAAAAAATAATCCCATGATAATGCTAAATATAACATATGGATAAAATATAGAACACATGAAATGTAGAATTGGAATATTCGTATCATTCAAATATTCTAGGGTTATCAACCTAATGAAAAAAACTTTTGAAAATGAATAGAATATTATTAATGAAAATAATATTTTAGAATACAAAAACATAAAACCTTATAAGGAATTATTATAAATTATTATAAAATGCATTCATTGGTATTTTTAAGTGGGAATATGGGTATTGAAATAGTAATTTTATCATTAGAATAGTAACCTAACAATTTGGATTAGCAATCTGACTTCAAGATAATAAAATATAAGGTAAAATAATTACCAAGAGAAATTTTAAAAAAATTAAATATTTTAATTGTAGACATTATATATGAATTCTTAAAACTCAATGAAATTTTCAAAAAATTAAAAGAATATATTGAGGTATTTTGTAAAAAAATATTTTTCATATTAAAATAACAAATTTCAGATGTGAGAAAAATATTGGGATAATATTAATTTAATTTTTAGGTACATCACATCTATGTTTTCTATAGGTGATTTTTTTAATTCTCTTTATTATATCAATTTTTACAAGGGTAGTAAAAAATAACCTATTTTTGATAACTGATATGTTTTAAATGACATCATTAATGATGTAATAATGACCTAATAAAATATATATTTTTATTATTGAATAAAAAAATGTTTAATAAGATATATAATAAAAACAATTAAAATTATAGACATAAAATGTATTGTAAGTCTTAACTATTTCTATAAATAATCAAATTTCCCCTTTTCTCCTTTCCTTCTAATCAAACAAATAAATTTTAATTTTAATGTGTTTTGAATTTCTAAAATCCTATATTTTTACTGAAATATAATTAATAATGTCAAAAGTTTCAATATTTTAACATTTACATTAGAAATTGTATTTCATTAAATATTTTATACTAAAATAATCCCCTCTTCAATTATAAATAACCCCTCTCCCTACCAATGGAAACCTATTACCCCACACCTACCTGATCAAAAAATCTCCATAATTAACTCACTAATAACCAAATGAATCCTTTGGTATGTTTTTGAGTAATCCAAATCAATTAAATCAAGGTTCTTTTCTATAGAAAATAGGAAACACTAAGATAATGGTCTCTTTTCATCATCTTTCTATCTAATTTGTCTATTATCTTCATATTTTGACCCATTCCATTCAAACTCAAATCATAAAAAATTAATTTAGTAGTATATTAACATTTTATTAATTATATTCACAAAAAATAATAACAATATTTAAAAAATATTTATATTTTTTACATTTCTTTTCTCAAATTTGGACAATGTTCCTTTAACTGTCGTTCATTCCACCATTTGGATGTTTTTAACAATCCAATTATAAAAACCATCCTGGTTGATTAAAATATATTACATATAATATATAAATTTATAAATATATGTATTTATATGATTATAGAGTTAATTTCAATAATATATATATAAATATATCAAGATCATTAAATTGAATAATGAATATATATTTTATGGAAAATATAATCTCAAAAATTTTCGCCTTTAACAATGAGAATTATGAAATATAATCAAATTATTATAATTGATCAGGATTTTAAAAAATATAAACATAACTAACCTCAACATCAATATCTTAAAAAATATATTTTTATTGTATTGTAGGTGGAAAAGTGATGAAATAAATTGAGAACTAAGGTAAGGGTATTTTTGAACACAACCCTTTATTTTCATTTTTTTACTCTTTTAAAATTATTTCATTATGAAATATTACTCTAATATATATATAATTTATTTACTCGACTCATTAAATTTTCTATTTATGAATAAAAATGTTTCTAATATGTTTAAATGATTTCTAATCCAATTTTAATGATTTTCTAAAAATTCCTTATTTTTAAAAAATTAATATTTATCTCCTTGAAAGATGTTTCCACTTCATTCAAAAATAATATTTTATTGAAAAATATGATTTCCCATTATCATTTGGTAACCCTCAAGTATATTCACGAATGAATTATTTATGAAACAATTACCAAAACCCCTTACTTTCAATGAGTTTATTTTACAAAAATTAATGTTATATGATATCTTCCCATATGAAATTCATGATTTTGAACATATTGTGATGTTATGGGTGGAACAAGAATTATTTATCCCTCTAATGATATATGTAATTTGATATTTATTATTATATTATGTTTAATATAAGTTAACATAATGTTATCTTCATTGAAAATTATGATATTAATTTGTATGGACATGATATGCATGAACAAGATGCAAGTTTTATCCACAAATATTTATTGTATTTTACCATTATATCATAATGTTTAATTATTAAGAATATAAAAGATTCAATTTTTTTCAATTGATTCACCTATGATTATGATTACGATACAATTATTATTATATGATGATGACTATTATTCTAACCCATGTAATTTGTACACATATCTCTTTATTGTATTATTTTATTACACTTCTTATGGTGCATTAGCCGACCCCTCTCATTGAAGTAAATCCTCAAGTGAAAAAATGTAATAAGAATAACATGAGAGACTTTATGATGATAAATATAAATGATTTCAAAAAATGTTTACTTTTTTATGATGTACATGTGATTTATGAACCAATTTTTCCCAAGATACAATACCTTTAAATCATTGAAAGTGTTAGTATTATTTAATTTATCTTTAAAATCATGTAATAATAATATTTGAGAAAGTTATGATACAATTGTTTTAATGAGATCATGGTTTAGTTAATATTGGAACATGTATTATAAAACATTAGTGGAAACTATATGGACAAGTCTAAGTGTAGGAAAAGAGCCAATTTTTTCATTAAATATAAGAGTTTGTAGTTTTTGAGAGAATAAATTCGTGTTTTCATACTATAAGTGAATATTTCACTGGAGAAGATGTACTTTTTGGTAATAACCCAAAAATTAAGTATACAATATTAAATAGATATATACATGATGAATTTCAATGAATCCTTACTTTATACCTAGTTTGGGATTCCTTTAGGATACTCTTTGGCTAATAAAAAACTATGTACATATAATTATGAATGATATATGAGTAAATTAATTATATCCCTTAAATATATCAATGTATTAAAGTCCATTAACCCAAAAGAATAGTCTGATGAGATTTTTAAACAATCATATGGATCTTATTAGATATAAAATTTTAAATAAAGTTTTATTTAAAATAAATAATTTACACTTTATTCTCTTATTTGTGGTTAAAATAATTCTCATTTTATAAAACTTTGGGATCTAAGAGTAACATGATTAACAATTTTTTTGGGACAAATCAATGATTATCTGAAATAAATTCTAAATTCAATGAGATTTGGAGTTCAAAACGTCATGCTGATTCCATCATAGAGGTATTAGTCTATTTATAATAACCTAAACCTTAAAAAACATCCATCTTCACCAAATAAGGTCAAACTACCCATAAAATCCATTATATAGACATGAATAATGATTTTTAGTGGATATCCTAATCCACATGTCCCAAAATAGTATAATAACACTATAGAAAATATTTTTTCTATGATATACTATTCCATGAAGGACAAGGCAACTCTATCTCTATATCATTTAGATAATGTGGTTGTAAAATGGTTGGATTTTATAAATAAGACAATGGTGAATGAAGAAATTCAATATATTGTGTGGGTAGACATTAAGATGATATTTTATTACATTAATTTACTTCAAAATATTTGAACATATATTTTAATTGAATTTCTAGAGCTTAAAAAAATAAGGGTGAATCTGTCATAGAATATGAGGAAAATTTTACAAGTCATGAAATATATTCCTCTAGTTTTTATATATATGATGATGGGAAAACATATTGATTCTTTAATGGTTTTAAATCACACATTTGAATGGATCAATATATATAAGACATTGATGGTTACAATTATTTTTTTTTCTATATTCTCTCATTGTAGAGATGGTTTTTGTAGAATGTTCCCATGGAAATGGAGATCATAAGATTAAATTTATCAATAAATATGGAGGATCAAATTAAAAATTATAAAAGAATATAGAACCATGCGCACTTCAATGATGAGGGAAGAGAAATCTTGGTAATTCCATCAAGTGGAAAAGAAAATGATTTATGTGTATGAGAGGATAACAATGTACTTAATGTCATAGAGACATTAAGAATCCAGTAAATGGGGTCATAGAAATAATGAAAAGATTATTTAAAAAAGTATTTTTAAATGATTTAAAATAAAGGTGAAAGGTAACTATGATATCCAATACAGTAAATCATATGTCTTCTAGGGTAGTCAGCATCCGAAACACCAAATCTAGGAGAGAAATGGAAAGCTTATGTTGTCACCACTACTAATGTGGAGCATGAAAATAATGTTGTAAAGGTTATTATTTATATTCACCATGGAATGGAAAATATTATACATGATTCATGTTTTACACATTCAACTAAAATTTTTATATAAATATTGAATCACATCCATAATATCATGAAGAATATATATAAATAAAAACTCCTAGGGGTGAAATCACTGTAACCCAACATTGGAATATTATCATTTAAGTTTCATTGGGAAGATTATTATTTCGAATATCATAATACTCTAATGTTTTAAATTGAAAAAATACTATGCATGGATTGGTTCTCATTATATCAAATTAAATGTTAGTAAATGGAAATGTATTTCTATATTCTAGTCCATCCCATGTACTATTAACATATAAGGTTCATATTGAATCTTCTTCACAAAACCCCTTAAGAATGTGGGTATTAATTACCAGTGAAGAATAATACACCTCCCAAATGACTGAGTTGAAGGAAATAACCAACCATGATGAATGATAACAGATCGGTAATACTCCAATGTATTTCCCAAATATTTTCCCAACCTTCCACAAAAATTTGACGAAGAGTTCTCGATAGAACTTATACCCTCATACAATCATATCTGCAAATCCCCCTATATTATGGAATCGGTATAAATAATAAAGTTTAATAAGTAGTTGAAATATCATTACTAGAATGCATTTATATGCCCTAGTGTATCACCTGGGGGGTTTCCAGATCATATTGTCAATAAAATAGATGGATCAATGTCGATTTTTATTGATTGAGGAGGTCTCAACTACATCACCAAAAAGATTAAGTATCCATTACCTATAATTAATGACTTGTTTGATCAGCTTCAATGAGCTTAGTAAAAGTCAAAGGGGGATATTGTTTTGGGATATCATCATCATTTGGTGAAGAAGGATGATATTAAAAAGATAACATTCAATATAATTGATGAATAGTATGAGTTTTTTATGATTTCCTTTAAATGTAAATAATTCCAATGAAACATTCATATATTTTATGAAAAGTGTCTTTATAAAATAAAAATAAATTTTTTTGTACTATTTATGGATGATATTCTAATTCACTCCAAGAGAAAGTAGGAATATAAATGGATTCTAGTGACCATAATTATGTCATTACAAAAGGATAAAATATATGGTATGTTCATCCAATGTGACTTTTAGATGTAAAAAGTAACATTATAAGGGAATATAATCACAATTTAGGGAATTTATATATAACCATGAATGAAAAAGTAAATTGTATAATTCTTTAAAAACACATATGGAATAAAATATCCATAGTTATCTTGGATTAGATGTATCCTATCAATGATTTTTGTTAAATTTATTATGATTTTATATCCAACTAACTATGTTAACATATGACATGGTAATTATTTTGGGATAGAATAGTGTGAGGAATTATTTAAATATTTCAAGAATACTATAATCATTATTCATATGCTCTCACCACCATAATGTAGAAATGGGTTTGTGATAAAAAATTATTCATAAAAAAGGATTGGTTTTATAGTCATGTATATTGATAAGGTGATATACTATTACTAATGATAGTTTGTTAACCATGATAGAAACATCCTGATATATGATCTGAATTTAGCAGTTGTGATCATCAATTTTATTATTTGGTGGAATTTCCTCTATGTTGTGAACAATGATATATATACAGATCATAAGAGTTTAAAGTATATATTAACCCCAAAACACATCAACATGAAATAATGAATATGTTTAGATATTATCAAGGAATATTATTACTCAAATGATAACCATTACTGAAAAGAGGATAGTGTAGTTGATGCTTATAGTAGAAATAAACCTCTAACACTATCCATGATATTGATTTGTAATGATCTTAACATTGTGTATGTGCACTGAATGGATATACTAATTATAACTCTAGAGAATATATCACACATTGACTGAATGATTTACCACCATATTCCTAAGATAATATCAATGAGACATAATGGAATGAATTTTAGATTCAAAATAAGGTTAAGTTAGCAATGAAAGGTAAGATTCATGAATTCCATATCGATTAAGATAATGTAAATCAATTTTCATCTATAGTGTAGTATCATTCATTATACAAGATAAAATTGATCGATTGTATAATGATCATAGATCATATTTCTCTATCCATATTTGATATTCCATGATATTTCATGATATTTTAGAGAATATATATTGGGAAAAATTGATAACATAGAGTGATGGGTACATCTCAAAGTGACTGTTATGTCATCATTTTAATGAAGTGTGACATAAGTCTAAGGTGATGATGAAACCATTTCCCACATTCAAATTGAAATAGGATAACAAAACCAAGTACATTTTAAATGATCCCACTTTGACATCCAAATGATGTAATTTAATATTGTTTGTATTGTATTAACTCACCTAGACTACACACTCCATCATCAATCGAGAACAATTACCTCTTAAAATAATTTATAAGATATACATTAAATAATTGGCTGGGATATACGAGGAATAAAATTTCATCATTTTAGATCATGATCAATGGTTCACTTATAAATACTACAGAAGTCTTGAACAACCACTAAATACTGAATTGAATTTTCATATGTCCTATCAACCCCAAAAAATGGTCCAATATATAGCATCCATGTTGAAAATAGAGGACATTTTGTAATATTGATCAATGGAATTTAAAAGAGGATTGGGACAACATATCCTGTGGGTTGAGTTATCATAAAAAAGTAATTTCCTCTAAATTCCTTTAATCAATAAATATGAATTTCTATGTTAGAAGTTATGTATAACACCAATATGTTGTTATGTTATAAGTTTAGACATTTTATTTTTCATGTTATGGTTCAGCAGTTCCAGGTCATCAAAAAATATATTAAAGCATCTCAAATTCAACAAACGAAATATATTGGAAACCATCAAATCAACATGGTGATTAAACATTGAAAAAATGTATTCCTTGGAATATAAATATGGAAAAGATTCATGTGGTTTGGAATAAATAGAGTTTCTAACCAAAGGTACAGTGGCCCCTTTGAGACCGTTGATCATATAGATGTAGTTTTCTATCAGATAGAACTTCAACAAATCTTATGGAATAATCATGATTTCTTCCATGTGTTACACCTGAGTAAGTATATACTGAAGGTGGTATAAATGAAGAACGAAATATATGATGAGGAGTATCATGTAATGATCGTAGAATATGGAGATAATGTTCTACACAACAAAAAATGGACATAGTAATATTGCTATGGAGAAACAATAATTTCAAAGAAGTGACATGGGAACTCAAGGAAACAATGAAACACATGTATTATCATCTATTCTAAATGAAGAATATTATTTTATATTTTAGGGATGATAATTCTTAATGGGGATATAATTATATGAACACGAATTTATATATAATATTTTATTCTTGAATTATTATGTCTTATATTGTAACACCTCAAGATTTTGTGAATTTATATTTTTTTGAAATAATTTAATCTTATGATATTTTCACTTCACACAAAAGTAAATATAAATTTTTTCACTATGTAATAGAACTATTTTTAGGATCATGGTATACTCAACAATATGGGAAGCTTTTACTACACACAACACTAACTTGGCATGTGTTACATGCAACACTGAGTTTCTGTGAAACAACACTTTTACTATTATAATTAATTAAATAAGATATTTAGAACTTAGTTATCAAAATTGTGATCTTAATAGTCATTAATACTTTTTTAATATTTTTTATAATGGTTTTGATAATGAAAAATATAATTTTTGGTAGTCTTTATATGTTTAAAACTACTATTTTCTCAAATGAATTGATTTTCATGTCCTTCTATGTAGAATAATAAAATTAATTTTATACACACATAGAAATTTATTTTGATAAAATAAAAATTATTTTCAAATTTATAATATCAAAATTATCTAAGGGTGAATTTTTTGTATTTTTATAAAAAGTTTAAATTTTTCATGAATAGTGAAAAATAATGCATAATAGTTAAAAACAACTTTTTTATTTTTTATAATTATTTTTACAATATACTGATTTTAATGTCACCATAAATAAATAATAATTTTTTTAATTCAATGTAGGATATTAGAATAATTTTTATAATAGAATTATATATAAAAGAATTATTGAACTTTTGAACGTCTCTTTTACCCGCCTTCTAACCACATTTGTGGGATTAACATTAAACATAATTTTACCACTTATGTGATTTTAATTTTAAAAATTTGATATAAACAGTTGTAATCAGTATGAAAATTTTGGTCTAATAGAATCTAAATAATTTTGGGTGAATAGTAAATTTTGAATTTTATTTAACGCAGTTAAAGGTAAATACAATGATTAAAGGTAAAAGTAATATTATAATAATATAAAAATACCCTAACACATGTCCTAATTTAATTGGATAATTGTATTTGGAACAAAATCAACCTTATGTCAAAAAATTGATCCTTTTTAAGTCACTTGTGTTAGATTAGGTAATTTATTATATTTTATTTAAAGAAGAGTTAAAAATGTATTATTCAAACTTTAATAAATAAATAATTTTTAATATAGGGTTATACATAATAACAATTATTCAATAAATATTCATTATAAATTTAATATATTTATATTCATCATTATAATTTATATTTAATTATTAGATAAAATCAAACATAATTAATGGATTTTATAATAATGATGCACTAATTGTTTAGTTAATTGAGATATTAAATAAATGATATTACAAATATTAAAATTGTAACAGCCCGAGATTTTATGAAAAATATTCTTTTTTATTTTACTAATGTCTTGTGTTATACGCTACACCAAAAGGAGCTTGCACAACACGCATCCTTGACTTGCCTTGCATTACACGCAATCACAACCTTCCTCGATAGCGTGTGTGGTACGTAATCCTGAGTTTCACGAAACAATGATATGCTATTAAAATATTATTAAAACTAGCCGTTATGAATAGTAATAACCACTTTTTAAATTTTATAAATTTTAACTCTCAAAATGGACTTCATTTTTGGATTCGGAGTATCGAATTTAGCCCAAGGTGAAATTTTGGTACTTTTCGGATAACTTTCATATTCTGATGAATAGTGAAAATTACTAAATTATAATTAAAAACAACTTTTTTAATCGAAATAATTAATAGTGATAAATCATTAATTTGAGTGGTTTTAAAGTATATTTAGAATATATTTTTACAATTTAATACAATGTTGGTCATTGGATGTAATTTCACATTTAAACTAGACATAAACATGTGTCAATCTTTTGATAGATATTGTTTCTTAAAAACACGCTATTTGTTTTAACAGCGGGATTTAATTATAAAATTAATTAATGCAACTTTTATGTTATGAATTTGGTAAAATAGACTTCATTTTTGAATTAGGAATATGAAATATAGCTTGGGATGAAATTTTGGCATTGTTCTGAAAAACATCAAATTTTGATGAATAGTGAAACTACTAAGTGGTAGGTTAAAAACTGAATTTTGCATAAAACTTAATTTTACCGCTTTTGTGAATGGAATTTCGAAAATCCGAGAGACACAGTTAATATCAAGGACTAAAATGTGGTTCAATGAGATGAAAATAATTTTTTGGTGAATAGTAACTTTTTACTTTTTTTACCACGGTTAATAGTAAATAGGGTAACTAAGGGTAAATATGATATTAATATTACCCTAACACATGTCCTAATTCTATTGGACAAGTGTAATTCGACCAAAAACAAACTTAGGAATAAAATATGACCATTTAGGCCCACTTGGATTAGATTAGGACATTTATTATTAATTTATTTAAAGAAGGGTTAAAATAGTTAAAATCAAAGTTTAATAAGTAAATCATTTCTAATATGGGGTTATAAATAAGATAAATTCGATTGTAAATATTCATTAGAAAGCTAAAAAGATTTCCTACATGATGGTATTTTATTTGTAATTTTTAGACATCAAATAATATAATTTATTTATGACACAAAGATGATGCAGTAATTATCTTATTAATGAAATATTGACATAATTGATAATATAAATACCAAAATAAATGTAATTTAAGACTTTTTATGAATTCCACTAATTTTCTAGGTTACTATGGTATATTAGTGTTGATTTAATCAACTTGGTTCGAACATATAATTCTGTTATGACTTTCACAAAAATCATATATCAAATAGTGTCAAAATTGACACAAAATAGTTTTTAAATCAAATATTATATTATTAATTGTTATTTTATTCCTAAAAATCTAAGGTTCGGCCAAATGACTTAGATAAGGATATATGTATTAATAATATACAATTTGGGGTTCGTTTGGCATGTTATAGTAAGTTTATTAACCATATAGTGAAAGAAAACAAAAAGACACGGTAAAAGTTAAATTATTTAACTTAGAGTTAAATCTAATTGATAAGGTTAAAATAATACCCTAAACTTGTCTAAATCCTATTAGTTGATAGGATTTCGACCCTTCCCCACTTTATCTTCGAAATAAGACCCTTTGGAACCATTATAAACCGATTTTGACTTTAATATAAAATAATATTTTGAGATATTCCTAAGGTGCCCCTCTCCTCCCCTATAAAAGGACACCTCCTCCCCCTCCTCCTCACACCAATTTGAGCACTCAAGCTCGGCCAACCCCTGCCAATTTATCCTCTCCACTTCCCTAGAAACGTCCTAGAGGTTCTGGTCTTCCTCAAAGACCAATTTTAGTGCCCTAAGAGGAGGTCTCAAAGAGGCACTTCAAAGAAGAGGTAATTACCATTACCAATTCTTTCATCTTTATTTCTTCTTCCACTTCTTCTTCTTAGGTTGTTTCGTTATGAAGTAATAACATCAGTATCACTCATATACTGATATGTTATTATAAGTATGAAACAACCCTATTTCACCATCTATCCATCCTACGGAAAAAGAAATCACCGCGCGTGCGTACGTACGGAATACCGTCTCCACGCCGTGGTGTAATCTATTTTCCACCACCACCTTACATGGATGGGTATAATGGTGTAAAGAATAACTATACATAGTTATTACAACATCATATTGATTCTGATATATTGTATAATCCACTCCAATTCAATTCAATATTTATAGAAATGATATCATCGCTCGTGCGTACGTACGGACTACCGTCTCCACGACGCGATGAGATTCATTCTCCATGTTAACCATTTAAGAATGATTATAATGTATATATAAGAAATAATAATGAAATATATGACATTATAAAGCTACTGGATTTATGTATATATATACATATGTATGTCATCTACTTACTTCCATTTCAAGACAATAAGGAAAGGAAAACAGCGTTCATGCGTACGTACGGACTACCGTCTCCATGAACGGTGTTTTTCATTTTATTTATCTACCTATTATATATATATATATATACTGAATATATATGATATATAAATCATATTTTATATTCTGGAAGTAAGTAAATCATGATATAAGTAATAATGATGTCAAGAACAACAAGTCAAAACACCTAAGATAAATGAAATGATTTTACCCAAAACGCTTCTTTAACATGGAATTTACAAAAGAACGGGTAATATAATGTCATAAGTGAACCATATATGATATCATAACAATTAATATGATTCTGTAATAA
Organism: Viscum album; assembly: GCA_963277665.1. Lineage (NCBI taxonomy): Eukaryota > Viridiplantae > Streptophyta > Magnoliopsida > Santalales > Viscaceae > Viscum > Viscum album. The sequence goes on along the minus strand of OY728163.1, from coordinate 404,404,953 downwards.
GTCAATAACATGATTTAAATCATTATACAGGAGGTTCGGACACTTACAAAGCAAGTCGGACCTAAGGTAAGGGAAATATCACAATCTCATTTTTATCCGAGATTGTTTATTCGTAAGTATTTACTGGGGTGTATTTTATCATACACATCCATGTTTACTCAATATGTAATATTATTTCCATCCACCTAAAATTGTTTAAATCCATTTTTACCCTTCGGTGAGTTTTTAGTAATACGTATGAAAGGAATCTTTTGTCGTTTTTCGTACGAGGTACTTTTTGACTTTTCCGACAAAAGTATGAAGAATGTTTTTTTAACTTATACGGCACGAACGGATTTCTACTGTTTTATAAAGACTTATTTTCATGAAGCTTCATCTAAAAGATTTCATGACTATTTTCAACAAAATCTCTTTCTTTTAAAATTGCATGATGTTTTGTGAAAAGAAATTGATTTTGAAGAAGAAAGGATATTTTCCTCAAGAATTCAATTCAAGTGTTTTATCAAAATTATTTTCCATCTAAGATAATAAAGGGTTCTGTTTCTATCCATATTTTTACATTGATTTGACTATGTTGTGATTGGATTATGTTTATGAATTCCTTTATCTTATATGAATTGATTTATGATGTCATGATGTTTCAAGAATCCCATTTTTGTTACATGTGTTATGCAATGATGTATGTTTTATGATTATGTGGCACACATAAGAAAGAATTCATTATGAGATGGGTGGGACCTATATCTCCCTCCAATGCATTGGTTAATGATTTTATATCTCATGAGATAGACATGGCTGGAACGGAAGGTTATTTCGGTTCAGTGATACAGGACTGAAACGAGGAGTGAACTCGGTTCAGAAAGGGACTTTGTCCACTAAGATAGTCTTGGCAATGAGTCATGACTAACAAGAAATGATTTTCTATGATTATGTGTGTATGCCACAAAGTTTCAAGTTTCATGTTATGATTATGGGGATCTCATTTTCACTACTATGATTTATCCCATGTTATGAAATTATGCTCTCTTTTGCAGGATAAGATTTCCAAAAATGTTATGTTCTTTTGAAAATTATGTGATTGATATTTCTTTTGTTTACCCTTACTGAGCATTTGAGCTCACCCTTTTATGTTTTCTTTTCCCCAGGATATAAAGAAAGGTTTTAGGTAAAAAAAAAGGAAGATCTTTGTGGGAGATTTTGAAGATCTTTCACCAGGATTAGAAGATTACGTTCCGAGTTTCCAAAGACACTAAACTATTACGATCCTTGTGTGTATATTTTTGTTATGTATTAAGTATTCCGCAAAAGTAATGTAATGTCCATGTACGTCAAGCTCCGGGTCTCTACAGTTGGTATCAGAGGAAAGGTTTAGTCAACCTTTGGAAACTAGGATGCGAAAACGTTAGTGAGATCCCTAGAGATATTTCTAAGGTATGTCTAGGGATGCCCCTAAGGATAAGTATACGTATAGGATATAGTCCTAGAACTATGGTAACAATATTAGATTAAACCAAAGATGATAGATATTTAAGTTACTCCCCCTTTATTACGATTTTTGCATCTAACACTATTCTGTTTGGGTTTTAGAAAATGGCTGGAAACAAGATGATTCACAATAATGGAGGATATGATGGACAATGGAATGATATTCATCATGAGCAACCAAATGAAGTGGGATTTGGATGTCCAAACATCATTATTATGCCGAATCAGCAATCTCACAACATGATCAATAAAGTAAAATTTGGTAAGTTTCCTGACTCGACTAATAAGAGAAAGATGGAGTTCCATGATGATCATAGAGGAAAGAAAGTTCAATTTCCCCTATGTAAATCATGTGGGAAGAGGCATCAAGGAGAATGTTTCAAGGGAACTGGAAGATGCTTTGGGTGTGGAATAGAAGGACACAAAGCAAGTAAGTGCAAAGGAAAAGGGTCGGTTAACACCATGGATGAGGATAATGGTATTGCTACGACATCAAAAATGGTTAAGTGTTTTAAATGTGGAATGTATGGGCATTATGCAAACAAATGCCCTAAGGGAAAGACTCATGAAGAGAATCAGTATGTTCATATGGGTAGTATTTATGTGGATGATGATGAAGAGACTACAAATGATATGTGAGATGAAAGAATTTTTGAAGCTCGGTCAATGGTTTGAGAATGTAGTGGAATGATTACATGTTTATCATGTGTAATTTTGGAATAAAGAGACATCTATGGATTGTTACACTGTTGTCTTTCCTTGTGTTTTGAAAGTGTATGATTAATGTTACCAGTATCCATGAAAGGTTATTCAGATATTTTTGGAATGTAGATGATATGCGCATAATGAAGGGATAAGGAGAAAATTAAATGTTTGATAGTATTCATGAGCTCATGATTGATATAAGGACTAAGTGATATCATGGTTTGAGTATATAGAATTTTGAGGATTTTGGTATGTGGAAAGTGTTAACTTTTAACTACACTCATGTTTTCACTAAGGTATTCAAGAGAATACACGATTAAGGACTTTGAATGTTTGGAATGTGACCAACAAGACATATCTTGTGATATGAGGGGATCAACGACAGTATTAAATATCTGGTAATCGTTGTTACTATATTATGAGAGTGGACTGCAGTATTATGTATAAGCCTAAAGATTAGACTGGATTATGTTGGGCATAAGTTAGTATTGTTTAAGGATAGAAGATTTTCGATATTATTGATGGGATGTTATAGTAACGTAGTTTTAGAAAAAGGACAACCTGCAGGACGGGCGACAGCCCATCGCTTCGGACAAGGCTGTAGGAATCGAACCCACAACCGAAGTGCGACTGGCCTTTATCGCCTACCACTGACCTACAGGAAGTCCCCGTTTAGTAGAAACTAGTTTTATTTTATTAAGCGGTATGATATATAAGTTCATTTTTGGAACCATATACGATTAATCTCACTATAAGATGGACTTATAACTTTTGCTAACCCTTTGTTTGAAATAGATGGAATGACCCATCCTTCTATCACATGATCTGCTAATGCTTCACGAATAACAAATTCAACTTCATTTCTTTATGATATGAAGTGGAAATTGTTCAATTCACGAACAACAGTGAGATTGTAACAAAATCATGTAAGTATTTCTTTTAATTCATCAACTTTAGGGAAATGATCTTGAAAACCAAAAATGTTGTCCTAGTGCTCTTATATCTGATTAATCAGATGGTACCTTAGATCGTCACAAATTTATGGATTTGTGATTGTTGGCTTTTCCATAGCCATGTTCTCTACCACTCTCTATCAGAACATGATGGTTAGATTTCTCTTCCATATCCATATTTTCACCTATGTGGAAACCCAATGATTAGTTTATTTGGGTAACCGTTACGTTTCATACTTTTGTTTTTAAAGATTGGTTTTGGTATTCCTTTTTACGATGTGGGTTTCTATTAAAGAAACGTTCGAATAGTAAACCATTTATAACCCCGACGAATTTCGAGGGCGAAATTCATTTTAAGGGGGGTAGAATGTAACAGCCCGAGATTTTATGAAAAATATTCTTTTTTATTTTACTAATGTCTTGTGTTATATGCTACACCAAAAGGAGCTTGCACAACACGCATCCTTGACTTGCCTTGCATTACACGCAATCACAACCTTCCTCGATAGCGTGTGTGGTACGTAATCCTGAGTTTCACGAAACAATGATATGCTATTAAAATATTATTAAAACTAGCCGTTATGAATAGTAATAACCACTTTTTAAATTTTATAAATTTTAACTCTCAAAATGGACTTCATTTTTGGATTCGGAGTATCGAATTTAGCCCAAGGTGAAATTTTGGTACTTTTCGGATAACTTTCATATTCTGATGAATAGTGAAAATTACTAAATTATAATTAAAAACAACTTTTTTAATCGAAATAATTAATAGTGATAAATCATTAATTTGAGTGGTTTTAAAGTATATTTAGAATATATTTTTACAATTTAATACAATGTTGGTCATTGGATGTAATTTCACATTTAAACTAGACATAAACATGTGTCAATCTTTTGATAGATATTGTTTCTTAAAAACACGCTATTTGTTTTAACAGCGGGATTTAATTATAAAATTAATTAATGCAACTTTTATGTTATGAATTTGGTAAAATAGACTTCATTTTTGAATTAGGAATATGAAATATAGCTTGGGATGAAATTTTGGCATTGTTCTGAAAAACATCAAATTTTGATGAATAGTGAAACTACTAAGTGGTAGGTTAAAAACTGAATTTTGCATAAAACTTAATTTTACCGCTTTTGTGAATGGAATTTCGAAAATCCGAGAGACACGGTTAATATCAAGGACTAAAATGTGGTTCAATGAGATGAAAATAATTTTTTGGTGAATAGTAACTTTTTACTTTTTTTACCACGGTTAATAGTAAATAGGGTAACTAAGGGTAAATATGATATTAATATTACCCTAACACATGTCCTAATTCTATTGGACAAGTGTAATTCGACCAAAAACAAACTTAGGAATAAAATATGACCATTTAGGCCCACTTGGATTAGATTAGGACATTTATTATTAATTTATTTAAAGAAGGGTTAAAATAGTTAAAATCAAAGTTTAATAAGTAAATCATTTCTAATATGGGGTTATAAATAAGATAAATTCGATTGTAAATATTCATTAGAAAGCTAAAAAGATTTCCTACATGATGGTATTTTATTTGTAATTTTTAGACATCAAATAATATAATTTATTTATGACACAAAGATGATGCAGTAATTATCTTATTAATGAAATATTGACATAATTGATAATATAAATACCAAAATAAATGTAATTTAAGACTTTTTATGAATTCCACTAATTTTCTAGGTTACTATGGTATATTATTGTTGATTTAATCAACTTGGTTCGAACATATAATTCTGTTATGACTTTCACAAAAATCATATATCAAATAGTGTCAAAATTGACACAAAATAGTTTTTAAATCAAATATTATATTATTAATTGTTATTTTATTCCTAAAAATCTAAGGTTCGGCCAAATGACTTAGATAAGGATATATGTATTAATAATATACAATTTGGGGTTCGTTTGGCATGTTATAGTAAGTTTATTAACCATATAGTGAAAGAAAACAAAAAGACACGGTAAAAGTTAAATTATTTAACTTAGAGTTAAATCTAATTGATAAGGTTAAAATAATACCCTAAACTTGTCTAAATCCTATTGGTTGATAGGATTTCGACCCTTCCCCACTTTATCTTCGAAATAAGACCCTTTGGAACCATTATAAACCGATTTTGACTTTAATATAAAATAATATTTTGAGATATTCCTAAGGTGCCCCTCTCCTCCCCTATAAAAGGACACCTCCTCCCCCTCCTCCTCACACCAATTTGAGCACTCAAGCTCGGCCAACCCCTGCCAATTTATCCTCTCCACTTCCCTAGAAACGTCCTAGAGGTTCTGGTCTTCCTCAAAGACCAATTTTAGTGCCCTAAGAGGAGGTCTCAAAGAGGCACTTCAAAGAAGAGGTAATTACCATTACCAATTCTTTCATCTTTATTTCTTCTTCCACTTCTTCTTCTTAGGTTGTTTCGTTATGAAGTAATAACATCAGTATCACTCATATACTGATATGTTATTATAAGTATGAAACAACCCTATTTCACCATCTATCCATCCTACGGAAAAAGAAATCACCGCGCGTGCGTACGTACGGAATACCGTCTCCACGCCGTGGTGTAATCTATTTTCCACCACCACCTTACATGGATGGGTATAATGGTGTAAAGAATAACTATACATAGTTATTACAACATCATATTGATTCTGATATATTGTATAATCCACTCCAATTCAATTCAATATTTATAGAAATGATATCATCGCTCGTGCGTACGTACGGACTACCGTCTCCACGACGCGATGAGATTCATTCTCCATGTTAACCATTTAAGAATGATTATAATGTATATATAAGAAATAATAATGAAATATATTACATTATAAAGCTACTGGATTTATGTATATATATACATATGTATGTCATCTACTTACTTCCATTTCAAGACAATAAGGAAAGGAAAACAGCGTTCATGCGTACGTACGGACTACCGTCTCCATGAACGGTGTTTTTCATTTTATTTATCTACCTATTATATATATATATATACTGAATATATATGATATATAAATCATATTTTATATTCTGGAAGTAAGTAAATCATGATATAATTAATAATGATGTCAAGAACAACAAGTCAAAACACCTAAGATAAATGAAATGATTTTACCCAAAACACTTCTTTAACATGGAATTTACAAAAGAACGGGTAATATAATGTCATAAGTGAACCATATATGATATCATAACAATTAATATGATTCTGTAATAAGTCAATAACATGATTTAAATCATTATACAGGAGGTTCGGACACTTACAAAGCAAGTCGGACCTAAGGTAAGGGAAATATCACAATCTCATTTTTATCCGAGATTGTTTATTCGTAAGTATTTACTGGGGTGTATTTTATCATCCACATCCATGTTTACTCAATATGTAATATTATTTCCATCCACCTAAAATTGTTTAAATCCATTTTTACCCTTCGGTGAGTTTTTAGTAATACGTATGAAAGGAATCTTTTGTCGTTTTTCGTACGAGGTACTTTTTGACTTTTCCGACAAAAGTATGAAGAATGTTTTTTTTAACTTATACGGCACGAACGGATTTCTACTGTTTTATAAAGCCTTATTTTCATGAAGCTTCCTCTAAAATATTTCATGACTATTTTCAACAAAATCTCTTTCTTTTAAAATTGCATGATGTTTTGTGAAAAGAAATTGATTTTGAAGAAGAAAGGATATTTTCCTCAAGAATTCAATTCAAGTGTTTTATCAAAATTATTTTCCATCTAAGATAATAAAGGGTTCTGTTTCTATCCATATTTTTACATTGATTTGACTATGTTGTGATGGAATTATGTTTATGAATTCCTTTATCTTATATGAATTGATTTATGATGTCATGATGTTTCAAGAATCCCATTTTTGTTACATGTGTTATGCAATGATGTATGTTTTATGATTATGTGGCACACATAAGAAAGAATTCATTATGAGATGGGTGGGACCTATATCTCCCTCCAATGCATTGGGTAATGATTTTATATCTCATGAGATATACATGGCTGGAACGGAAGGTTATTTCGGTTCAGTGATACAGGACTGAAACGAGGAGTGAACTCGGTTCAGAAAGGGACTTTGTCCACTAAGATAGTCTTGGCAATGAGTCATGACTAACAAGAAATGATTTTCTATGATTATGTGTGTATGCCACAAAGTTTCAAGTTTCATGTTATGATTATGGGGATCTCATTTTCACTACTATGATTTATCCCATGTTATGAAATTATGCTCTCTTTTGCAGGATAAGATTTCCAAAAATGTTATGTTCTTTTGAAAATTATGTGATTGATATTTCTTTTGTTTACCCTTACTGAGCATTTGAGCTCACCCTTTTATGTTTTCTTTTCCCCAGGATATAAAGAAAGGTTTTAGGTAAAAAAAAAGGAAGATCTTTGTGGGAGATTTTGAAGATCTTTCACCAGGATTAGAAGATTACGTTCCGAGTTTCCAAAGACACTAAACTATTACGATCCTTGTGTGTATATTTTTGTTATGTATTAAGTATTCCGCAAAAGTAATGTAATGTCCATGTACGTCAAGCTCCGGGTCTCTACAAAAATAAATATAATATTACATAGTTAATGAAATAAAAAACGTTTATAGAGAAATTAGACATGTTAGTGACATATTTTAAGTATTTTTTTTTAATTTATTATGTTGTTTTGATATTTTAAAAAATTAAAATATTGAATAGTATAAAAAATATCTTCTGTGATACTTTAAAATAAATAATGATTTATTAAATGTCATAAAATTCATAAAAATATAAGGTGTGAAAAAATAGCTTGGATAGAGTCAAATTTTTTATAAACAATCAAATTGTGATTCGTTTAGAATTTTATAGTAACTATATTAACATTATATTGTAAAAAACCAGCTCTCACGATAAAAGTTAAATGATTTAACTAAGGGTTAAATTAAAATTATAAGGTTACTCTTGTGACCTAAACATGAATAAAATTCATTTGTTGAAATTAATTTTACCCATACTCATTGTATAATATAAATAACTCACTTTGGAACTATTTGAAATCCAAAATCATTTTATAATAAATTAAAAGTTTTGGACATTCCTAAAGTGCCCCTCCCCCCTCTTATAAAATGGAACATATCCTTATATTTTATTCACACCTATAAATCCTTTTGGAACAACCAAAACCTATCCATTTCTCCTGCCAACATTACTCTCTCACTCCTAGAATATTTCCATTGTGGCTAAGGAAACCTAAGGATTTCTTTTGGCACAAACCAAAAGTAGTTACCTGATTTAGAGGTAATATCTTCTCTCAAAGTAATTTCCTTTATTTTCCATCTCCACCACCTACACTCTATTTAGTCCATTATTTTATTACAACACCAGTATCCTCACTATAATAAAATGTTTTTATGAAATGGATTTGACCTAAATTACACACACCTCCATCTAATGGATATCGAACATATTGTTTCTATGTACGATAAACTACTGCCTCACGCAATGATGATCGCTCATTCTTCCCTTACCAACAATAATGGTGGCCATAATGATGGAAACTATATTTATATATGTTATATATAATATCTATTATATCATTAAGATTAGGTATTAAATTTTACAACACACACCTTTTTTTCTTTCTATTTGTTGTCAATATGATAATATCATATGAGGAAGTGTGGACTACCATCCCCTCAAAGCGATGTGATTCATTCACACACCACGTGAAATGTTTTTTAGGATGGTTTTAATGAAATAATATTATATATATGATATAATAATTATACTTGATTAATGATATATACATATACATATTACATTTACATAAGTTCTTTCAAAAGGAAAATTAAAAAAAAAGATAGTTCATGCGTACGTACGACTTACCATCTACATGAACGATGTATTCCATTTCATAATATTTATGATATAGAATATTATAATATAAATATAATTTCTATAAATGATATTTATATCATTGTTGAAATTCTGGAATCATGATATAAGTATAAGGACCAACGACATGACAAATTAAGACACATGCAAAGAACAATGAAAATATTACACGAAGTGAAACTTTAACTAATGATCATAAACAAGCGAGTGATATAGAGTCATAATAAAAATATATATGGTATTAGATATTATAATATTATTTTTAAATTATTTATAATAAACTTATTTTTATTATACATGATGATTGTTTGAGTACGAAGAGAGTCAAGACACAAGGTAATGAAATTCCGTCTCTCTTTTAATTTCCATGGGATATAAGCCATGTTCTCCACCACTTTCTTGTGTGTTGTGTATGTACTTCTACTATTATATTTTATATCATTTATATGTTTTTATTCTTGGTATTTAAAGATTAATTTTAATATATTAGGCATATTATTTAAATGTTCAAAGTTTAATGGGATGCTTTGAATGTTTAAAGAATTAATTCTTTCTCTATTTCAATATTCTTGGTATTAACATAAATATTTATTTAATTGTATATAAAGGATTATAAAGAAAATTTTATTAATATGTTTAAATTTATTCAAATTATTTAAAAAATAATTTTTTAAGGTTTTATATAAGGGATTATTGTTTTCTCGCCAATATTTCTATGAGATATATTCCCCATACACTACTTGTTTCTTAGACATGGTGTATAAAATTCCCATGAATGTCATTTATGAGTCTTATACATAATATTATGATATTTACATATTCTTATAATTTTATTTTTACACTACACATATGATTATATTGATTATAATGTGATTTCACAATCTCTTCCATATTCAGAATTGCTTTATTTTAAGTCTCGGTTGGGTAATATTTATCATCCATGTCCATGTTTTATATATATTTTTTCATAAAATGTTTCCTTATTCTCCAATGGTTGTTTAATTTAATTTTTATCAAATTTTACCAATTTTTGACCTTTTACTAAATTATTTGATTGGAATCATTATTTTATTTTTCAACCGTTGTACACATTGAAATTTTTGAAAAAAGTATGAGAACAATTTTTTTAAACTTATATGGAATGAATGGATTTTTATGTTTTCCTAACGATTTATTTCCTTGAAACTTAACATACAAGATTACATAGTTATTTTCAACTAAAATGTTTTATTTTAAAGTTGTATGGCATTTTAAGAATAGATAACTATTTTAACAATGAAATGATATTTTCATCAAGAGTTGTTTTAATATATTATCATGATTCCTTTATATTTTTTTACTATGGTTTTAATGAAACGGGTATTGAAAATGTTTTATGTTATAAAAAGTGATTTTTATGGAAAATTCATATTCCATGAGATCTTTCAATATCCACCCCCACCTATGATCCATCCCCACCCATGATGACATACTTTGTTTTTAGTCAAGAATATCATCCATATTATTTCTATGAATGGTTTATGTTTTGATGGAATGATGTTTAAGAAACCCCCTTATTTTCACAAGTTATGATTTTAATGAAATTATTAAGAATACTATACCTTTTTCAAATGTTATTTTATGATTAAATGTTTATGACCCCCATTCCATTACATTGGTTATGATTTGAATGTTTATAATATGGTGGAGCATGTACGTATGATTTTATTATGAGATGGGTGAGACCTATATCTCCCTCCGATGCATTCGGTAAATATGAAAAATGCATGAGGTACATATGTTACGTGTCAACATAATTTCATGTTCACAATTCTATATGTGGACCTAGTTTTCTTATCTATAATTCTATATGTGGACTTGGTTTTCATGTCCATAATTCTATGCATGGACCTGGTTAATATATACATAATTTGATGCATGGACCTATTTATCATGTCCATATGTTTATAGAAGGGCCTGATTTTCTCTCTTTAATGTGTGAACATGTTACTATTTATACATGTTCACAAAGTTATGTTTTATGTGTATTCCAAAATTTCATGTTTTATGATAATGTTATGATCTTATGGATTATGTTCTTTTATTTACATAGGATTCATGTTTACCTTTGATATGTAGGGTATGATCTTCTAGTGTTATGTTACCATTCTCATTCCCTTACGATCATGTTATATTTATGTAACATTTTTGTTTACCCTTACAGAGCATCTATGCTCACCCCTTTTTATGTTTCCTTTCCCAAGATTATAAGGAAAGGGTTTAAGTAGGAGTACTAAAGTGGGAGATCTATATGGGAGATCTTGAAGATATTTCACCGGATTAGAATAATTTTTTCCATGTTTCCAAATGTACTAAACATATATAGTCTTTGGGTGTCTGTTTGTGTAATGTATTAAGTATTTCAAAAAATTAATTTAATGTCCATGTACGTCAAGATTGGGTTCTTACAGTTGGTATGAGAGGGTTTTTTAGTTGACCTTGGTAAACTAGGATTTGAAAACATTAATGAGATCCCTAGAGGTATTTTGAAGGATATGTATAGGGATATCCTAAGGATAACTCTAGGTATAAGATACAAGACTAGAGTTTTTTTTATGATAATCACGAATAACCTAGGATTAAACTTAATATATCATTGATTGAAATATTATAAGTCATTTACCTTGATTATGTCTTTTTAATCTCTGATATTAATTTCTCACACTTTTCATTCGGGTTTTAGTCAATAGCCTGAACTAGGTAGAATATAGGTAACCTTGAATATTTCAGATATGGAAAGTATGGGACTTTTTAAAACTACTTTACTAAGTAGAAATCATATAAAGATATTCATGAAAGTGGTACAAGTATTGGTTATATTGTTAAGGATAAATAGACTAAAAATGACATATGAAAGGTATGGTGTCTTCTATCATTATAGTGTACAATAATTATAAAAATCTTGGTTAGATTTAGGTAGAGGAAACTTAGGTCATGAATCATATTTTTTGATAGAATAAGATGATGAAACCTATGTAATGGTTTATGAATAAAGTTGGATGATTGGGGTGCATATGTTGGGAAATTCAAATATTATGTTATATGAATCATGAAATATATAAGTGTTTTAGTATAAGTTTTTCATTAAGGATTGGAAAGGATATGTTGAATAGTTCTAAAGACAAAGAAAATTGATTTAAGGGTATGGTGATATACTTGGAGAACACATGATTCAGGGAAGGATAAACCATAATATGTCTCTTATGTTAAGATAATGATGTTTAGATAATGATATATTGGATATGAATAAGTAAATTGAACGATAACAGTTACCTTGTAACTGATTAAAGATTTATTTACATATGGGTTATGCTATCATTGAATATGTTTAAATATTATTGGACTTAAAAATAAGGAAACATACATTTTTTATATACAAATGTATGACAATTAATTTTTTTTTCATTTTTCGAGAGAATACATGATTAAGGTATTCACATGTTTGGAATGTGAGAACCATGAACTACCTTACGATATATGTTAAGATGATTTAGTGGAATTATCTATAAAGGTTTTTATTTTCATATTTTTGAAGGATTTTGGGATTATCCATTTATAAAATGTTTAAGTTAAATAGTTGATAAATTTGTGAGATTAAAGTATTATCTCACCATAGGTAGATTTATAAATATTTTACAGATTATGCTAACCTTTTTTTTGAAGATAGATATAATGAACTATCATTATTGTCATGATTTTCTAACACTTCAAGAATGAAAAACACAACTTCATTTCACGGAATAAGATATTATGAGGAAATTTATCATGGAATAACAATGGGTGAGGTTATGCTGAAATGATGTATGTATATCATCTCTAAAAAATTCTCTAACATTAGGGAAAAGGGATTTTTGATATAAAAGGGAGTCCTATTATCACCATTTTTGATGATATCAATGATCTCTTCCACGTTTCTTTATTTTGTAGTTTTGAGATTGTTAACTTTTTCTCAATCACCCACTTCCTTACGATCAATGATCTTTATCAATCTCTATGATTATTTACACTTTTTCACCATACCAAAATCTTCACCTATGATATTTTATGTGGAGACCTAGTGTAGAGACCCGAAGCCTAACGTACATGGACATTACATTACATTTGCGGAATACTTAGTACATAACAAAAACACACACACACAAGGACCGTAATAGTTTAGTGTCTTTGGAAACTCGGAACGTAATCTTCTAATCGTGGTGAAAGTTCTTCAATATCTCCCATAAAGGTCATCCCTTTTTTACCTAAAACCTTTCATTATATCCTGGGGAAAAGAAAACATAAAAGGGTGAGCTCAAATGCTCAGTAAGGGTATACAAAATAAATAAAAATCATATCATATCTTTTTGAAAATCATAACCTGCAAAAGAGATCATAATATCTTAACATGGAACAAATCATAGAAGTGAAAATAAGATCACCATAATCATAACATGAATCTTGAAACATTGTGGCATGCACACATAATCATGGAAAATCATTTCTTGTTAGTCATGACTCATTGCCAAGACTATCTTAGTGGACAAAGTCCCTTTCTGAATCGAGTAACCCTCGTTTCAGTCCTGTTTCACTGAACCGGTATAACCTACCATTCCAGCCATGTCTATCTCATGAGATATAAAATCTTTACCCAATGCATTGGAGGGAGATATAGGTCCCACCCATCTTATAATGAATCCTTTCTTATGTGTGCCACATAATCATAAATCATACATCATCGCATAACCCATGTAATAAAAATGGGATTCTTAAACAACATGACATCATAAAAACATTCATATAAGATAAAGGAATTCATTAAAATGTTTCCATCACAACATAATCAAATCCATGTAATAATAGGGATAAAAACAGAACCCTTTTATTATCTTAGATGGAAAATAATTTTGATAAAATACTTGAAATGAATTCTTGAGGAAAATATCCTTTCTTCTTCAAAATCAATTTCTTTTCACAAAACGTTATGCAATTTTAAAAGAAAGAGATTTTATTAAAAATAGTCATGAAATATTTTGGAGGAAGCTTCATGAAAACAAGGCTTTATAAAACCGTAAAAATCCGTTTATGCCGTATAAGTTAAAAAAACATTCTTCTCGTACTTTTGTCGGAAAAGTCAAAAATGTACCTCGTATGAAAAACGACAAAAGATTCCTTTAATATATTTTACTAAAAACTCACCAAAGGGTAAAATTGGATTTAAGCAATTGTAGGTGGATGGAAATAATATTACATATTGAAGAAACATGGATGTGGATGATAAAATACACCCTAGTAAATACCAAAGTATAAACAATCTCGGATAAAAATGAGATTGTGATATTTCCCTTACCTTAGGTCCGCCTTGCTTTGTAAGTGTCCGAACCTCCTGTATAATGATTTAAATCATGTTATTGACTTATTATAGGATCATATTCATTGTTATGATATCATATATGGTTCACTTATGACATTATATTACCCGTTCTTTTGTAAATTCCATGTTAAAGAAGCGTTTTGGGTAAAATCGTTTCATTTATCGTAGGTGTTTTGACTTGTTGTTCTTTATTACTTATATCATGATTTACTTTCTTCCAGAATATAAAATATGATTTATATATCATATATATTCAGTATATATATATATAATAGGTAGATAAATAAAATGAAAAACACCGTTCATGGAGACGGTAGTCCGTACGTACGCATGAACGCTGTTTTACTTTCCTTATTGTCTTGAAATGGAAGTAAGTAGATGACATACATATGTATATACATAAATCCAGTAGCTTTATAATGTCATATATTTCATTATTATTTCTTATATATACATTATAATCATTCTTAAATGGTTAACATGGAGAATGAATCTCATCGCGTCGTGGAGACGGTAGTCCGTACGTACGCACGAGCGATGATATCATTTCTATAAATATTGAATTGAATTGGAGTGGATTAAAAAATATATCATAATCAATATTATGTTTTAATAACTATGTATAGTTATTCTTTACAACATTATACCCATCCATGTAAGGTGGTGGTGGAAAATAGATTACACCACGGCGTGGAGACGGTATTCCGTACGTACGCACGCGCGGTGATTTCTTTTTCCGTAGGATGGATAGATGGTGAAATAGGGTTGTTTCATACTTATAATAACATATCAGTATATGAGTGATACTGATGTTATTACTTCATAATGAAACAACCTAAGAAGAAGAATTGGAAGAAGAAATAAAGATGAAATAATTGGTAACGGTAATTACCTCTTCTTTGAAGTGCCTCTTTGAGACCTCCTCTTAGGGCACTAGAATTGGTCTTTGAGGAAGACCAGAACCTCTAGGATGTTGCTAGGGAAGTGGAGAGGAGAAATTGGCAGGGTTTGGCCGAGCTTGAGTGCTCAAATTGGTGTGAGGAGGAGGGTAGGAGGTGTCCTTTTATAGGGGAGGAGAGGGGCACCTTAGGAATTCTTAAAAATATTAATTTATAATAAATCTAACCCCACTTAAAAACCTCCAAAAATGACTCATATTCGAAGATTAGATGATATAGGGTTGTAATCTCATCAACCAATCAAATTTAGACATGTTTGGATATTATTTTAAACCTTATCAATTAGATTAACTCTAAGTTAAATAATTTAACTTTTACCGTGTCTTTTTGTTTTCTCTCACTATATGGTTAATACACTTACTATAACATGCCAAACGAACCCCAAATTGTTTTTTATTAATATATATATCCTTATCTAAGTCCTTTGGCCGAACCGTAGATTTTTAGGAATAAAATAACAATTAATAATATAATATTTGATTTAAAAACTATTTTGTGTCAATTTTGACACTATTTGATATATGATTTATGTGAAAGTCATAACAGAATTAAATGTTCGAACCAAGTTGATTAAATCAACATTAATATATCATAGTAACCTATAAAATTAGTGTAATTCATAAAAAATCTCAAATTACATTTATTTTGGTGCTTATAACATCAATTATGTCAATATTTCATTAAAAAGATAATTACTGCATCATCGTTGTGTCATAAATAAATTAAATTATTTGATGTCTAAAAATTACAAATAAAATACCATCATGTAGGAAATCTTTTTATCTTTCTAATGAATATTTAAAATCGAATTTATCGTATGTATAACCCCATATTAAAAATGATTTACTTATTAAACTTTGATTTTAACTATTTTAACCCTTCTTTAAATAAATTAATAATAAATGTCCTAATCTAATCCAAGTGGGCCTAAATGGTCATATTTTATTCCTAAGTTTGTTTTTGGTCGAATTACACTTGTCCAATAGAATTAGGACATGTGTTAGGGTAATATTAATATCATATTTACCCTTAGTTACCCTATTTACTATTAACCGTGGTAAAAAAAGTAAAAAGTTACTATTCACCAAAAAATTATTTTCATCTCATTGAACCACATTTTAGTCCTTGATATTAACCGTGTCTCTCGGATTTTCGAAATTCCATTCACAGGAGCGGTAAAATTAAGTTTTATGCAAAATTCAGTTTTTAACCTACCACTTAGTAGTTTCACTATTGATCAAAAATTGATGTTTTTCAGAACAATGCCAAAATTTTATCCCAAGCTATATTTCATATTCCGATTTCAAAAATGAAGTCTATTTTACCAAATTCATAACATAAAAGTTGCATTAATTAATTTTATAATTAAATCCCGCTGTTAAAACAAATAGCGTGTTTTTAAGAAACAATATCTATCAAAAGATTGACACTTGTTTATGTCTAGTTTAAATGTGAAACTACATCCAATGACCAACATTGTATTAAATTGTAAAAATATATTCTAAATATACTTTAAAACCACTCAAATTAATGATTTATCACTATTAATTATTTCGATTAAAAAAGTTGTTTTAATTATAATTTAGTAATTTTCACTATTCATCAGAATATGAAAGTTATCCGAAAAGTACCAAAATTTCACCTTAGGCTAAATTCGATACTCCGAATCCAAAAATAAAGTTCATTTTGAAAAATAAGATTTACTGGATTTCAAAAAGTGGTTATTACTATTCATAACGGCTAGTTTTAATAATATTTTGATAGCATATCGTTGTTTAGTGAAACTCGGTATTGCGTACTACACACGCTATCGAGGAAGGTCGCGATTGCGTGTAATGCAAGTCAAGTCAAGGATGTGTGTTGTGCAAGCTCCTTTTGGTGTAGCGTACAACACAAGACATTAATAAAATTAAAAAGAATATTTTTTTATAAAATCTTGGGCTGTTACATTCTACCCCCCTTAAAATGAATTTCGCCCTCGAAATTCGTCGGGGTTATAAATGGTTTACTATTTGAAAGTTTCTTTAATAGAAACCCACATCGTAAAAAGGAATACCAAAACTTGGCTTTAAAAACTAAAGTATGAAATGTAACGATTACCCAAATAAACTAATCACTGGGTTTCCACATAGGTGAAAATATGGATATGGAAGAGAAATCTAACCATCATGTTCTGATGGAGAGTGGTAGAGAACATGGCTATGGAAAAGCCAGTAATCACAAAGCCATAAATTTGTGACGATCTAGGGTACCATCTGATTCATCAGATATAAGGGCACTAGGACAACATTTTTGGTTTTCAAGATCATTTCCCTAAAGTTGAATAATTTGAATTAGAATAAATACTTACTTTATTTTGGTACAATCTCACTATTGTTCGTGCCTTGAACAATTTCCACTTCATCTCTTATATAAATGAAGTTGAATTTGTTATTCGTGAAGTGTTAGCAGATCATGTGATAGAATGACGGGTCATTCCATCTGTCTCAAAAGGTTAGCAAAATTTATATACATAAGTCGATCTATAGTGGGATTAATCATATATGGTTCCTAAAATGGACTTATACTTCATATATCATACTGCTTAATATAATAAAACTAGTTTCTACTAAACAGGGACTTCCTGTAGGTCAGTGGTAGGCGATAAAGGCCAGTCGCACTTCGGTTGTGGGTTCGATTCCCACAGCCTTGTCCGAAGCGATGGGCTGTCGCCCGTCCTGCAGGTTGTCCTTTTTCTAAAACTACATTACTTTAACATCTCATCAATAATATCGAAAATCTTCTATCCTTAAACAATACTAACTTATGTCCAACATAATCCATTCTAATCTTTAGGCTTATCCATAATACTACAGTCCACTCTCATAATATAGTGAAAACAATTACCAGAGATTTAACACCATCGTCGATCCCCATATATCATAAGATATGTTTTGTTGGTCACATTCCAAACATTCAAAGTCCTTAATCGTGTATTCTCTTGAATACCTTAGTGAAAACATGAGTGCAGTTAAAAGTTAACACTTTCCACATACCAAAATCCTCAAAATTCTATATACTCAAACCATGATATCACTTAGTCCTTATATCAATCATGAGCTCATGAATACTATCAAACATTTAATTTTCTCCTTATCCCTTCATTATGCGCATTCCAAAAATATCTGAATAACCTTTCATGGATACTGGTAACATTAATCATACACTTTCAAAACACAAGGAAAGACAACAGTGTAACAATCCATAGATGTCTCTTTATTCCAAAATTACACATGATAAACATGTAATCATTCCACTACATTCTCAAACCATTGACTGGGCTTCAAAAATTCTTTCATCTCACATATCATTTGTAGTCTCTTCATCATCATCCACATAAATACTACCCTTATGACCATACTGATTCTCTTCATGAGTCTTTCCCTTAGGGCATTTGTTTGCATAATGCCCATACATTCCACATTTAAAACACTTAACCATTTTTGATGTCGTAGCAATACCATTATCCTCATCCATGGTGTTAACCGACCCTTTTACTTTGCACTTACTTGCTTTGTGTCCTTCTTTTCCACACCCAAAGCATCTTCCAGTTCCCTTGAAACATTCTCCTTGATGCCTCTTCCCACATGATTTACATAGGGGGAATTGAACTTTCTTTCCTCTATGATCATCATGAAACTCCATCTTTCTCTTATTAGCCGAGTCAGGAAACTTACCAAATTTTACTTTATTGATCATATTATGAGATTGCTGATTCGGCATAATAATGATCTTTGGACTTCCAAATCCCATTTCATTTGGTTGCTCATGAAGAATATCATTCCATTGTCCATTATATCCTCCATTATTGTGAATCATCTTGTTTCCAGCCATTTTCTAAAACCCAAAATGAATAGTGTGAGAGGAAAAAATCATGCTAGGGAAAACAACATAATAAAGGGGGAGTACCTTCAATATCTAACATCTTAGGTTTAATTCTATGATCGTTAGCGTAGTTCTATTACTATAACTTATACGTCTACTTAACCTTAGGGACATCCCTAGACATACCTTAGAAATATCTCTAGGGATCTCACTAACGTTTTCGCATCCTAGTTTCCAAAGGTTGACTAAACCTTTCCTCTGATACCAACTGTAGAGACCCGAAGCCTGACGTACATGGACATTACATTACATTTGCGGAATACTTAGTACATAACAAAAACACACACACACAAGGATCGAAATAGTTTAGTGTCTTTGGAAACTCGGAACGTAATCTTCTAATCGTGGTGAAAGTTCTTCAATATCTCCCATAAAGGTCATCCCTTTTTTACCTAAAACCTTTCATTATATCCTGGGGAAAAGAAAACATAAAAGGGTGAGCTCAAATGCTCAGTAAGGGTATACAAAAGAAATAAAAATCATATCATATCTTTTTGAAAATCATAACCTGCAAAAGAGATCATAATATATTAACATGGAACAAATCATAGAAGTGAAAATAAGATCACCATAATCATAACATGAATCTTGAAACATTGTGGCATGCACACATAATCATGGAAAATCATTTCTTGTTAGTCATGACTCATTGCCAAGACTATCTTAGTGGACAAAGTCCCTTTCTGAATCGAGTAACCCTCGTTTCAGTCCTGTTTCACTAAACCGGTATAACCTACCATTCTAGCCATGTCTATCTCATGAGATATAAAATCTTTACCCAATTGATTGGAGGGAGATATAGGTCCCACCCATCTTATAATGAATCCTTTCTTATGTGTGCCACATAATCATAAATCATACATCATCGCATAACCCATGTAATAAAAATGGGATTCTTAAACAACATGACATCATAAAAACATTCATATAAGATAAAGGAATTCATTAAAATGTTTCCATCAGAACATAATCAAATCCATGTAATAATAGGGATAAAAACAGAACCCTTTTATTATCTTAGATGGAAAATAATTTTGATAAAATACTTGAAATGAATTCTTGAGGAAAATATCCTTTCTTCTTCAAAATCAATTTCTTTTCACAAAACGTTATGCAATTTTAAAAGAAAGAGATTTTATTAAAAATAGTCATGAAATATTTTGGAGGAAGCTTCATGAAAACAAGGCTTTATAAAACCGTAAAAATCCGTTTATGCCGTATAAGTTAAAAAAAACATTCTTCTCGTACTTTTGTCGGAAAAGTCAAAAATGTACCTCGTATGAAAAACGACAAAAGATTCCTTTCATATATTTTACTAAAAACTCACCAAAGGGTAAAATTGGATTTAAGCAATTGTAGGTGGATGGAAATAATATTACATATTGAAGAAACATGGATGTGGATGATAAAATACACCCCAGTAAATACCAAAGTATAAACAATCTCGGATAAAAATGAGATTGTGATATTTCCCTTACCTTAGGTCCGACTTGCTTTGTAAGTGTCCGAACCTCCTGTATAATGATTTAAATCATGTTATTGAATTATTATAGGATCATATTCATTGTTATGATATCATATATGGTTCACTTATGACATTATATTACCCGTTCTTTTGTAAATTCCTTGTTAAAGAAGCGTTTTGGGTAAAATCGTTTCATTTATCGTAGGTGTTTTGACTTGTTGTTCTTTATTACTTATATCATGATTTACTTGCTTCCAGAATATAAAATATGATTTATATATCATATATATTCAGTATATATATATATATAATAGGTAGATAAATAAAATGAAAAACACCGTTCATGGAGACGGTAGTCCGTACGTACGCATGAACGCTGTTTTACTTTCCTTATTGTCTTGAAATGGAAGTAAGTAGATGACATACATATGTATATAAATAAATCCAGTAGCTTTATAATGTCATATATTTCATTATTATTTCTTATATATACATTATAATCATTCTTAAATGGTTAACATGGAGAATGAATCTCATCGCGTCGTGGAGACGGTAGTCCGTACGTACGCACGAGCGATGATATCATTTCTATAAATATTGAATTGAATTGGAGTGGATTATAAAATATATCAGAATCAATATGATGTTGTAATAACTATGTATAGTTATTCTTTACAACATTATACCCATCCATGTAAGGTGGTGGTGGAAAATAGATTACACCACGGCGTGGAGACGGTATTCCGTACGTACGCACGCGCGGTGATTTCTTTTTCCGTAGGATGGATAGATGGTGAAATAGGGTTGTTTCATACTTATAATAACATATCAGTATATGAGTGATACTGATGTTATTACTTCATAATGAAACAACCTAAGAAGAAGAAGTGGAAGAAGAAATAAAGATGAAATAATTGGTAACGGTAATTACCTCTTCTTTGAAGTGCCTCTTTGAGACCTCCTCTTAGGGCACTAGAATTGGTCTTTGAGGAAGACCAGAACCTCTAGGATGTTGCTAGGGAAGTGGAGAGGAGAAATTGGCAGGGGTTGGCCGAGCTTGAGTGCTCAAATTGGTGTGAGGAGGAGGGGAGGAGGTGTCCTTTTATAGGGGAGGAGAGGGGCACCTTAGGAATTCTTAAAAATATTAATTTATAATAAATCTAACCCCACTTAAAAACCTCCAAAAATGACTCATATTCGAAGATTAGATGAGATAGGGTTGTAATCTCATCAACCAATCAAATTTAGACATGTTTGGATATTATTTTAAACCTTATCAATTAGATTTAACTCTAAGTTAAATAATTTAACTTTTACCGTGTCTTTTTGTTTTCTCTCACTATATGGTTAATACACTTACTATAACATGCCAAACGAACCCCAAATTGTTTTTTATTAATATATATATCCTTATCTAAGTCATTTGGCCGAACCTTAGATTTTTAGGAATAAAATAACAATTAATAATATAATATTTGATTTAAAAACTATTTTGTGTCAATTTTGACACTATTTGATATATGATTTATGTGAAAGTCATAACAGAATTAAATGTTCGAACCAAGTTGATTAAATCAACATTAATATATCATAGTAACCTAGAAAATTAGTGGAATTCATAAAAAATCTCAAATTACATTTATTTTGGTTCTTATAACATCAATTATGTCAATATTTCATTAAAAAGATAATTACTGCATCATCGTTGTGTCATAAATAAATTAAATTATTTGATGTCTAAAAATTACAAATAAAATACCATCATGTAGGAAATCTTTTTATCTTTCTAAGGAATATTTAAAATCGAATTTATCGTATGTATAACCCCATATTAAAAATGATTTACTTATTAAACTTTGATTTTAACTATTTTAACCCTTCTTTAAATAAATTAATAATAAATGTCCTAATCTAATCCAAGTGGGCCTAAATGGTCATATTTTATTCCTAAGTTTGTTTTTGGTCGAATTACACTTGTCCAATAGAATTAGGACATGTGTTAGGGTAATATTAATATCATATTTACCCTTAGTTACCCTATTTACTATTAACCGTGGTAAAAAAAGTAAAAAGTTACTATTCACCAAAAAATTATTTTCATCTCATTGAACCACATTTTAGTCCTTGATATTAACCGTGTCTCTCGGATTTTCGAAATTCCATTCACAGGAGCGGTAAAATTAAGTTTTATGCAAAATTCAGTTTTTAACCTACCACTTAGTAGTTTCACTATTCATCAAAAATTGATGTTTTTCAGAACAATGCCAAAATTTTATCCCAAGCTATATTTCATATTCCGATTTCAAAAATGAAGTCTATTTTACCAAATTCATAACATAAAAGTTGCATTAATTAATTTTATAATTAAATCCCGCTGTTAAAACAAATAGCGTGTTTTTAAGAAACAATATCTATCAAAAGATTGACACTTGTTTATGTCTAGTTTAAATGTGAAACTACATCCAATGACCAACATTGTATTAAATTGTAAAAATATATTCTAAATATACTTTAAAACCACTCAAATTAATGATTTATCACTATTAATTATTTCGATTAAAAAAGTTGTTTTAATTATAATTTAGTAATTTTCACTATTCATCAGAATATGAAAGTTATCCGAAAAGTACCAAAATTTCACCTTAGGCTAAATTCGATACTCCGAATCCAAAAATAAAGTTCATTTTGAAAAATAAGATTTACTGGATTTCAAAAAGTGGTTATTACTATTCATAACGGCTAGTTTTAATAATATTTTGATAGCATATCGTTGTTTAGTGAAACTCGGTATTGCGTACTACACACGCTATCGAGGAAGGTCGCGATTGCGTGTAATGCAAGTCAAGTCAAGGATGTGTGTTGTGCAAGCTCCTTTTGGTGTAGCGTACAACACAAGACATTAATAAAATTAAAAAGAATATTTTTTTATAAAATCTTGGGCTGTTACACCTAGTCATTATTTACATTGGAAAACTGTTATTTTCCAACTATTAATTTTTAAAATAATGTTTTAGTATTTTTTTACGATGTGGGTTTCTATATTTTTATAACTTTGACAAATTTTGAGGGAGAAATTCATTTTAAGGGGGGTAGAATGTAACACCATGAGATTTTGTGAAATATTTGGTAATTAATTTAATCTTAAAATATTTCTACTTTATGAAACACTGAATATATATATATATATATATATATTATATAATAGCATTATTTTTTGGATTATGTTATATGCAACACTATGGGAAGCTTGTACTACACACAACACCGACTTGGCTTGTGTTACATGCAATACCGAGTTTCTGTGAAAGAAAACATTACCCTTATAGTTATTTAAATAAGATATTTACAACCTAGTCATTAAAATTATGATATTAATATTCATAAATACATTTTTAAATATTAATTATAATGGTTTTGATAATGAAAAATATAATTCTAGGTAAAACCTTTATATGTTTAAAACTACTATTTTCTCAAATGATCTGATTTTCAGGTTCTTTTATGAAAAATAATAAAATTAATTTTAGAAACTAATAGAATTTTTTTTGATAAAAATAAAAATTATTTTTAAATTTTAAAAATAAATGTTTTCTGAGGGTGAATTTTTGGTATTTTTATGAAAAGTTTCAATTTTCGATGAATACTAAAAAATACTACAAAGTAGTTAAAAACTGACTTTTTCATTTAAATAGTTTTCTTACTTTATATTGATTTTAATGTAACAATTGAAAAATAATAAATTTATTAATTTTATGTAGTTTATTGTAATAATTTTTATAATAGGATTAGATATAAAAAATTAATTATCTTTTAAACGTATCTTTTCCTTCTAACCACATATGTAGGATTACCGTTAAGCATAATTTTATCGCTTCTATGATTTTAATTTTTAAAATCCAATAGAAATAGTTTTAATCAGTATCAAATCTATGTTTTAATAGGATACAAATATTTTTTTTCTATAGTAACTTTTTAATTTTATTTTCCACAGGTAGAGTTAAATAGGGTAATTAAAGGAAAAATAATTTTATAATAACATTAAATTACCATAACACTTGTTATAATTTCATTGGATAAGTGTATATAGAACCAAATACACCTTAGGTCAAAAACTTATCCTTTTTAAACCACTTTTTTTAGATTAATACATTTATTATATTTTATTTAAAGGAGAGAAAAAATTGTCATTTTCAAACTTTAATAACAAAATAATTTTTAATATAGGTTTATATATAATAAAAATTTTACTATAAATTCTCATTGTAAATCTAATAAATTTATCAACAACATGATAATTTATTTTTAATTTTTAGAAAATTAATAACTTAATTAGATAATTTTATGTCAAAGATACATTAATTGTTTAGTTAATTTAGATATCAAATAAATGATATTTAAAAAAATTAAAATAAATATAATATGACAGATTTAATGAAATAAATTTTTTTATATATTAATTATACATATTAGTGACGCATTTTTTGTATTTTTAAGAATTTATCATGTTGGTTTTAATTTTTTAAAATGTAAATTTTGAATAGTATAAAAATTGACATAAATGATACTTCAAAATAAATAATATTTTATTTAATGATATAAAATTCATAAAAATATAAGGTTCATCTATCCAGATTGGATAGTCTCAAATATGTCATAAATGATCCAATTGGGGTTCGTTTGGATGTTTATTGTAAATATATTTACCCTATAGTGTAAAAAATAGGTTGTGAGGGAAAAAGCTAAATTATTTAACTAAGGGTTACAACCAATAGTTAAAGATACTTCTGTGACCTAAACATGTATAAAATTAATTTTTTGAGAGGATTTAGGCCCATAATCATATTAAACTATAATTAACTCACTTTGGAGCTATTATGAAATCTAAAATCATTTTATAATAAATTAATAGCTTTGGAGTTTCCTAAAGTGCCCCTCCTCACTCTTATAAAAGGGAACATATCCTTATCTTTTACTCACACATATAAATCTTTTTTGGATAAGTTAAAACCTACTCATTTATACTCAAAACATTTCCATATTAATCTTTGAGTCTTTACATTGGGCATAAGGAAAATCAAGTATGCCTTTTGGCATAAACCAAAAGAAGTTACCTGATTTAGAGGTAACATCTTCTCTCAAGATCCTACCCATTACTTTCATTCCCCACCACCTAAACTAAATTTATTACATTATTTTATAAAAAATAGTATCTAAAATATAATAGGATGATTTTATTATAAGGGTTTTACCTATACTTAGACACAACTCAATCAAATGAATATAAAACATACTTTTTCTGTGTACGACGTACTACTGCCACATGAAACGATGATTGTTAATTCTTACCTTACCACCAATCATGGTGGCCATTTTGATAGAAACTATATTTATATATGTTTTATATAATATTTATTATATATTTAAGATTATATATTAATTTTTACAACACATACCTTTTTACATTCCATTTGGTGTTAATATGATAATCTCGTTTGAGGATGTCGTGACCACCGCCCCCTCAATGCAATGTGATTCATTCAGAGAATACATGGAATGTATTAAAAATGAATGTAATGAAAATATATAATATATAGGATATAATAATTCTATTATAATAAGGATATATATTCACATTACATTTACATACATTCTTTTAATATGACAATTAAAACGGGAACAACATTCACGCGTACATACGAATTACCATCTCAATGAATGGTGTATTTTATTTCATACTTATTTTTTACATAGTTTTTTTATAATTTAAATATACATTATATACATGATATTTTTATCATTATTTACATTTTGGAATCATGATATAATTATAAGGACCAACAATATAAAAAATTATGACACATGCGAAGAACATTGCAAATATTACCTGAAGTGAAACATTAACAAAAGTTCATTAACAAGTGGGTAATATAAATTCATATTCAAAACATATGTGGTATTAGATATAATAATATTCCTTTGTAAAATATGTATAATAAACTTATACTTATTATACAAGAAGATCATTTTAGTATAAAGAGAGTCAAGTCACAAGGTAAGGGAATTCTTCTCACTTTTAGTTTTCGTGAGATATAAGCAATTTTCACCACCTATTTTTTGTGTGTGGTGTATTTCATTAACCTATTATATTTCATATCAGTAATATGTTTATCTTCATGGTGTTTAAATATATATTTCAGTTTATTGGTCATATTATTTAAATGTTCAAAGTAGTATGGGATGCTTTGAATGTTTAAAGAATTAATTAGTTCTCCATTTCAATATTATTGATATTATCATAAATATTTATTTATATGTATATAAAGTATTATAAAGATAATTTTATAAATATTTTTAATTTCATTCAATTTTTTTCAAAAGAATTATTTTTAAGGGTTTATGTAAGGAATTATTTTTGTCTGACCTTTATTTTTGTGAGATATATCACTCATAGACTAGTTGTTTCTTCTATAATGTGTATACACATCCCATAAATTTTTTTATGATTTTTATCCAGAATATTATGATATTTAAATATTATTATAATTTTCATTTTACACGGGGAATATGATTCAATTTATTGTAATGTGATTTCAAAATATCTTCCATTTTTGTAGTTTTGTTATTATAAGTATTCGTTGGGTAATAATTATCATCCATGTCAATGTTTTCTAAAAATATTTTCCTAAAATGTTTCACTATTCTATTATGGATGTTTAAAGGAATTTTTACCAATTTTTTAATTTTTACTACACGGTTTGAATGGAATATTTCTTTCATTTTTTAAACGATGTACTTTTTTTGACATTTCTGGAAAAATTATGAGAATAATACTTTTTTAACTTATATGATATGAAAACATTTTTATGCTTTTATAACACTTTATTTCCTTGAAATGTCCTCTAAAATATTACAATGTTATCTTCAACCAAAATGTTTTCTTTTAAAATTTCACGACATTTTAATAATAGAAAAATACTACAACAAAGAAAGGATATTTTCCTCAAGAACTATTTTAAATTATTTTCATTATTACTTTATATTTTGTCAAATTTGTTTCAATAAAAAGTTTTTTAAAAAATTTTTGTGTTTCAAAAAGTTATTTTGAATGAAAAATGATCTTCCAAGTGGTCTTTTAATATCATTCCCCACCTATGATGGCATAGTTTGTTACTATTTCAATAATATCATTCATATTGTTTTTTGAATGGTTTATGTTTTGATAGAATGATGTTTAAGAAGCCACATTATTTTCATGAGTTATGGTATAAATTAATTGATTATGAATCATGTTTTTTTCACATGTTATTGTATGATTACATGTTTATGACACACATTTCATTACATTGAGTATGATTTGATTGTTTGTGATATTTTTCACATTTATATATGATTTAATTATGAGATGGGTAGGACTTATATCTCCCTCTAATGAATTTTGTAATGATAGAAAACTTATGATGTATATATGTTATGTGTTAACTTGATTTCATGTTCAAAATTCTATTTGTGGACCTGGTTTTCATGTCTATAATTCTATGTGTGGACCTGGTTTTCATGTCCAAAATTCTTTTCATGGACCTGGTTTACATGTCCATAATTTTATGCTAGGACATAGTTTTCATGTCTATATGTTTATGAATGGTTCTGATTTCATGTACTTAATGAGTGAACCTGTTACTATTTATACATGTTCATAATGTTATAAGTTTATGTATATGCCATAATTTCACGTTTTATGATAATGTTATGATCTTATTGATCATGTTATTTTATTTTCTTATGATTCATATTAACATTTGATATGTAGTGTATGGTATTCTAATGTTATACTCAATTTCTTTCTCCCTTATGCCCATGTAATATTTATGTAACTCTTTTTTTTACCCTTACTAAGAATCTATGGTCACCCATTTTTATCCTCCTTTCCCCAGGTTATAAGGAAAGGTTTTAAGTAAGTGTAATAAAGTGTATAATCTTTAAGGGATATATTGAAGATATTTCACCATATTATAAGAATGTGTTCCAATTTTCCGAAGGTTCTAAACTTTTATAGTCTTTGGGCGTCTATTTGTGTAATGTATTAAGTATTTCAAAAAATTAATGTAATTTCCATGTACATTAAGCTTGGGTCATTACATATGTTACCAAATATAGTATCAAACCAATACAAAACATAGAGAGATAAAAAAATAAAATATTTTATTAATATATTCACTTTCACTATTTTATAAATAAACCTATGAAACGGATGAATATTACAAATTGAAAAAACTAGAAAATAATAATATTAAAAAAGGGAACATTTAAATCATTCCAAACTATAAGAATTTTTACCACCATGAACAATACCATAGAAAAGATACAGAATATTAGTAAATAAATATACACTGTATAAAATTAAAATATAGATCATTGGGTCAAAATTTAAGTAAATGATGAATGAGAAAAGGAAAAGGTATATATACACTGTAATATAACCATTTAAAAAGTACTGTGACTCTTTGAATAGTAACCAAACCATTATGAATAATAAGTATAATACATTGAGAGGGGTATGGAGAGAGAGGGAAAACCACGTTTGAATTTAGATGATGGAGAAACTTGATCTTGACAAGATATGGTGCAATAATGGAATCATTCAATCCAGACTAGGAGAGGCATTTCACATTGCAAACTAATGTCAACAAGGTCAACTCTCCCAATCAAGAGTGAGAGGCTGTCTCATTTGTAGAGGTGCTTGTGGATAGATCAACTATTACAACTTATTCTTTGAATGGGCCTATGATTACGTGTGCTGGGGATGGATCGATCACGGTGGCGGTGGACCAAGATTCTCTCTATCAAAGGATGGAGCTCTTCCATTTGTTGGTGCTCGGTAAAACCTCTTATAAAAAAGGTACAAAACTCTGGTTGATATCTAATTTGAAAATGAGGATCTCACATTGCTAGGGATTCTCTAGATGGCATCTTATACCTCTTGGTAATGGGTTTTACCACATAATTCTTGAGGCTTAAAGAAGACCTGGAATCTGTTTGGTGAAATAGAAATCTTATCTTGAAGTCGGGTTTCTTGAGGCTGTCAGAATGGGATGAAAACTTCAACCCTTTCAAGAAAAGGAATTATATATAATAGGTTTGGAAAAGGATTCATGGTTTTTCATGGGTCTACTGGCACCCAAATATTCTGAATGATCTCGTGTCAATTATTGAAACTCCTCTAAAAATTGACCATTGTACTTAAAATGGTGATTTTGGTCACTATGTGCATGTTTTGATTGAGATCAACATGGAACAACAACCATCTGATCACATTTTTCTATATGTGAAATATTATCAGTTTGGGATTAACTTTGAATTTGAGAATATTCCCAAATTCTGCGACAACCAAAAATGGTTGGGCATGATTTCAAGTCATGTTGTGTTTTTAAGAAATTGGTTAAACCAACGTTGGTTATTCCAGTCTGCAGGGAAGTGCTGCGAGGTAGGAGAGGTGTGCAAGAGTCAAATGATATCTCTACCACATATCACTTGTTTTTTGTTGATGATATTGTTATCTTTACAAATGGTGATAGGAATAAAATTGATAATATCAAAAGGGATCTCCTTTATTATGAGAGTGCGTCAAGACAGAAAATTAATTAGGGAATGTCCTTCGTTTACTTTGGAAAAATCTTTTTGGTTGCAAGGAAGACTCAAGTCATAAATAAGATTACTATTAGAGAGGAATATCTTCCCTAAATTTATCTTGGAGTTCCAATGTTTTGGGGGAATCTTAGGGCATCACACTTTTCAAAGGTCCTAGCCCAAGTCAAGAAAACTCTTTCCTCTTAGAGGGGAAAGTCTCTTTCAATGGAATAAAGTGTTTGCCTTGTCAAAAATGTTATTATTTCATAGATGGTGTATCCCATCGTGGTGTACATGATGTTGGCCTCAGTCATTAAGGCTCTCAACTCAATGATTATGAACTTAGTATGGAGTGAAAATTTGATGGAAATGAAACTCATCATAACAAAATGGAGCAAATGTTGTATGCCTACCAGGAAGGGAGGGATGAGCATCAAGAATATTAGCTGTTTTAACTAGGGGTTGAAGTCCAAGTTTCTCTAAAACATGATTCCTAAGAAATTTACATCTTTGGATTTTCTTATAAAGAGGATTCATTTAAGACTTATTACAGAAAATCAAGTTTATCTTGACTCTTCTATATGGCCTGGTTTGCCCTTTGTGTTTCATAGCATCATGAGGCACACCTGTTGGGTTGTTAATCTGAACTATTCTCTTCAATTATGAAATACCAATTGGACTAGAACCCCTCTTATTAAGAGAATTAACACTGAGGAACATAGTATAAACATAATCTTCTCTATCAAGGAGTGGTTTGAGCATCTTGAGGGCCTTCCAGAAGATATTGTATCAATTATTAATGTATATTATTACATTAACCAGGAAGATATGTTGTTGTGGGAAGGATCTTAGAGTGGTGTGCGGTATTCTAAATCACTCTTCAAGAATTTGATGTAGGGTGATTACATGTGGATAGGTGATCTGAATAAAAAATGTCTATTCCCATCCATATTTACATTTCTTTGGAGAAATTTTTTATAATAGAGTTTTAGTGGATGAAAACATTGAGAGGATTGGGATATCTTTGTACTCGAGGTGTGTTTTCTTTCACCAGCATCGCATGGATGTTGACCACTTATTCCTATCCTGCAACACTACTTCCTCCATGTGGAAATCAATTCTTGCAGAGTTTAGCAGTCCAAGAAACTTAATGCACTACTTTGGGTGGCTTGTGCTGAAGTCATTCACTCTATTTTGAGGGCCCCAAATAATAGTGTGTATCTCCAGGTGTGGTTTCATGAAGACATATCTCTCAAACATTGTTATGGACATTCAAATTGAAAGCTTCAGGATCAACGACCACTACTGAAACTCAGTAAGGAAGTCAATAATATTTCAGCAGCTGAATGTTGTAGGGTCCTTCTCAAAGGCAAGGAGAACATTGGAGGTTATGTGGACTCCCCCATTCAATGTATGGTTGAAATAAAATACTGATGGAGCCTCCCAGGGTAATATAAGACCATCAGGTTTCAGGGTGATTTTATAGGACTCCCAGGGTGATGTACTGGAGTGCAATTAAGGTCCTTGTAGACATGCCACTACCTTGGAAGATGAAATGTTGGCATTTATCAGAGCAATTAATATGGTTTGTCAAAATCATTAGAATAATATATAGTTTGAGTGTGATTCAGCTACGGTCTTGCAGGAAGTTAGAGTGGGTGGAGTCAACTCTCCGGGAAACTGATAGGTAAATGGATCAACTACCTTGAAATGATAGCCAGTATGAACTACTTTGTCACACATAATTTTCGGGAAGGAAATTATATTGCGGATGGGATTGCCAAAAAGGGTATGTTGGATGAAAGATTCCTATGACTGATTTCTGTTCCTGATGACTTGATGCATTTTCTTGTTCGGGATAAATGAAAAATACCCTCATTCCAGATTGTGTAAATCCTTTCTTTTTCAATATTAGAGCCTCTGTGCTCATTTTTCTCAAAAAAAGTATAATACATAATTAAATTTGATTATTAAGATTAATTCAATAAAACATAAGTATTTTAATTATATAAGATAAATATAAAGACTATAAAATCAATGAAGTTATAAAAACTCAGTTGATAAAAATTAAAATTTATGGTATTTCTGAGAATTCAGAATATAAATATTGAAAATTAAAATAACCTATTATAGTAAATTATTTGGATAAAATAACTAACATTTCTGTAACTAGTATGTCAAAATTTTTTATGGGTTATTTTTTGTAATTTGACTAAATTATTCATTTTTTTGTTTAATTGTAGAAGTGCATTTCTTCATAACTAGTACATTTTAAATTGAACAATTCATGAAGAACAAATTACCTAATAAACTATATAATATTAACCTAAAAACATATATAATATGATAAATAATAAATTAATATCATAACCCAAAACTACAAATTATTTTTTAATGTCTAAATGTATAATTTCTTCCTTGAAAATGTTATATGTCGTTTTCACCTATTATTTGGATTAAAGTAATAAATTAAACTTGAAAAATATTTGAAAATCATGATACCATGTTATATTCTTAAAAAATATTTCATTATATCAATTATTACAATATTAAAATGTTTTCATTAAGAAGTAAATTTTATCAAATACTTTGTCTAATAAACATGCCTCTCCTCAAGTATTCCAAGCCCATCATCCTCCAAATGAAAGACCACTCCTACCACAAATAAAAATAAAATGAAACTACCTAATCTACCTCTATTAAATACATTAAAATGTTTAGGTACTTTTCTTATTAAACAAACTCCATGAATTCAAGGAGTTTATTGTTGTTTACCAGAAGAATAATTGAAAAGTGGGTAGGTTTTCATCAGTTGTTTCTCTTAGTTTCCTCTACTCTTCCACATTTTCAGCACTTTTTTTAAACCAAACTTTCATTATATAAATTAGTAAATGGATAATGTTATATTAATAATTCTAAACAAATATAATTATTATAATTACACTGTATTTATATTTCAAACTTATCTTTCTTCATCCATTTATAATGTCCCATTAACTATTTGGGAACCACCCATGAGGACATTTCCAGCTCTATAAAAATGAAAAACATTATGAATGATTATAATATATTATTAATATTGTTTATATATATTTAATATTAAATGTTTGATAATAATGATTTATAGAAATAAATAAACAAAGATCATAAAATTGAATTAATATTGGATATTTTAAAGAAAATATTATTTTAAGAATGTTCACTTATTATGATGGGAAATGAGAAATGTAATAAAAGTTTCATAATTGATCAAGGGTGTAAGAATAAAGCATATACTAATTCATGTTACATGTTTTTAATAAAAACATTCTTATTATACATGAGGTGGAAAATCGATGTAATAAAAAGGGATCTAAGGTAAAGGGAGTCACGAACCTAGCTATTTCTTTTGGGATATAACATCTTTAAAATTTATTTCAATATGAATTTTACACTAATGTATATTAAATTCACATAAACTGTTCATTAAATTTAAATTCATTGGATATACATGTTTAAACATTTCATAATAATTTTTATAGAAATCACAATGATTAATCTAAATGAATTTCTACCAAAACACCTTCTCACTATCTCCCCATGAGATATTTCTACTTCAATGAAAATTGATCTTTTATGATAAAAAATGACATCCACACTCATTTTGGAACTCAAATGATTATTCATGATAGTATAATTTGTGAAACATTTACGCAAAAA
Organism: Viscum album; assembly: GCA_963277665.1. NCBI lineage: Eukaryota > Viridiplantae > Streptophyta > Magnoliopsida > Santalales > Viscaceae > Viscum > Viscum album. The sequence goes on along the minus strand of OY728163.1, from coordinate 404,370,837 downwards.
TTCCGTTGTATGTGTTTATTTAATGACTATGATGATTATATAAAATATTTTGATAAGGAAAGTGCAATTATAATCATTTATGTTGTGATAGGTGGGTCAAAAATTATATATCCCTCTAATTTATTGTGTAATGTGGTGTATATTATGATATCTTATGAATTAATCAGGATCAGGATGATATATTTGTTCCAAAACTATGATGTTTCAATTTATGCACATATATCTATGTGAACAAGATGCGAACATTATTCATTAATATATGTGGTATTTTCCCAATATGTTATGATGATCCATTATTATTCATAACCCATAGTCCATACATATTTTAAATTATTCCCACTTACTTATGATGATGATTCCATTCTTATGACATAATTATGATAATTATTATGACTCATTTAATTATGATTCATTTCCCCTTTTCCTTCAATGTTTTTCCTCCAAATACAATGATTTTATTTCACCCCTTTCATTGATTTATATTCACTAATGAATTAATGAACTATTAATAACATGATATAATTTATGAGGATATAGAATAAGGATAAAATAAATGAATTAGTTTTATTATTTTCATGTAATGTATGAACCTAATTTTTTAATGGTGAGAAAATGTTGGATTTTGGAGTGTCTTAATACAATTTAGTTTTATTTATAAATAAACAATAATTTTTATGTAGTAAATTGTTGTTTTGTGGTACTTTGTTTTCAAAATGAAACTAGCTTCAACCATTACCATATCTACCACACATCAATAACTTTTCTGGATCACTGATGGTGTTTCCAAGGTATTGTATGATGGAAAGACATATTTAAATTTATTTTTCAAGGATTTTAATATAAATTAATAAAATATGTAACTCAAGTACATGGTATTCAATGTAAACACTTCAATTCAAATAAACTGAGAATGATAAAATTATAGTTGAATGTTTTTTATCTATATAAAAACATAATAGAATGGGGTGAAATAATATCCCCCATTTTAATTATCATAGACACGTAACATAAAAGAAAAAATTAATTGTAAATCATCAATTAAAAGTATAGAATTGATATCTAGGATTTTAACAAGATATTGACGATATTGACATCAATCATGCCATCATAAACAATAAGGATGATTTTTACAACCTATTCTTTATAAAATAATTTATCACTATAGATGACTAATAAGAAAGAATTTAATAACTTATCCCCATTTCAAAAAATGTATTTTCATAAAAATTTCATCTTTTATCTTAATATTTTAATGAAATTACACCACATTGAGTTTATTAAAATAAAAAACGTAATGGAAGGAGTAATATAATTTTTTTAAAGAGATAAAAACTCCACATAATGTTTTAAGAAAAAAATGAAAATAAGTTTAAAAGTGATATATATATATACATATATATAATTTCTAAAAAATAGTTTTAGAAAGTCCTCTAAATATAACTATTACCGACATAAATTAATAATTATAGAGATATAGAGTGGAATGTAAAAGAAAAACAGAAATGAATTGGAATTTTTTTTAAAAAGAATATATTAAATCAAAAAATCCATGTATAATATTATCATTAACCTCATAGAGTGGAAGTAAAAATAATATGATAAAATAAAAAGAGAAAGTATTTAAAAAACAAACATATTAACTTCCATACTCCCTAAATAATATGCTTATTACCGAGACAAAGAGATATAGAGTTGAAATATAAATAATTTAAGGAAATGATTCAATGGAAATAATAATAGTTGAATACAATAAAAATGAACATGAACACATTAAAAAGAAAATAGAAATTAATAAAATCAATATTAAATATTACTTTCCATTAAAATTAGATCACTTTTTCTCAAGAAATGACTTTAACCCGATTGATTGATTTCATCACTGAAAGTGCATGTTTAAGAAATATTTCTTTTTTAAGAAATAATTTTCAAAATCCGACTTATACTTATTTCATCATAGTCAACTCAAGAAATTTTTTAGATAGATAAGGATATATGATACAATTTTTCTAATTAATAATATTTCTTAAGAAATATAAAATTAATCATTTTTGTTTTAAAATACATCTATATATAAATACCATTATGATTTTTAAAAATTGATATGATAATTTATTTAATCAATGTTTTTTTAAAAAAATTATTAATAACATAAATTGTTTATATTATATAAATTAGAATTTGAAATATTAAAAAGAGATATTTTTTTGAAAAATAATATTAAAATAATTTTGAAAACAAAATTTCATACTTATTGAAAATTTCTAAATTAAATAGACAAAGATACCCCTAATGTAATAGAACACATGAGATAAAGAGATCATATTAAATATTAAATAATAGATATAAATAATAAAATCAAGTTTAATTTTTTAAAATATGATTTGAAAAATTATTCATGACAACAAAAGGTTAATGGAAAATATCAAAACAAAACCATCCATAATTAACCCTTACTAATTTAAAATGATTAAGTTTAGGTATTTTGGGGAAAATATCAGTGAGTTGATATCTAATTGGGATAAAATTTAATATCATAGAATCTTTTTTAGAGATTACTCTTAATAATTGGTATCCCATATAAATTTGGTTAGTATGAGAGTGTTGTATAGAAAATTTGGTTATATTAAAGGTAGTGTTATTATCACACATGATATGTATAAGACCAAATATATCCTATATTTACAATAGAATGTGTTTCATTAATATGATTTAAGAGAAATAATTCCCAGTGCCTATGTATTCCACATCGGTTATTGAATGAGAAACAATTTTCTACTTATTACTACACATGGATGGATGAATTTTCCTAGTAGATTAAAATAGTCACTAGTAATCTTACTATCCATTGGGTATCCTCCAAAATTTTCATCACAAAATAATGTTATATAGAAAACCCAACCTCAGTTTTCTAATGAATATGGGTTATTTATAACTTGGAAATAGGGAACTAGATATTAAATTCCAAGGATCAGGGTTTAGTAGTATGCATGAAGAAAGAAAATTTATATTAATAATTTTAAACAAAAAAATATATGTATTTATTCTAATATGGAACCCTTATTAAACCATGGTATTCCTCTTCATTACTCGGGGAAATTTAGAAACAATGTAAAGGTAGTGAGGCTAAATACCCAGTAAGGTAAAATGTACAAGGGAATATAATAAAGGACAAATCTTTCATTTGAAATACCATGAGTAAAATTGATTCATCAATAATTAATATATAAGTGTAATCTGTGTATGAAAGATAAATTAATAATAACATGGATTAAAAAAATATGAATGATGGAATTGTATAATTAATGACATCATAATCCCATTGTTAAGGACTTGTTCAAAAGAGTTTTACAGAAAGGGTAAGGTTGATATAATTTTCCATTATCAGTTTTCTTATTATACATACTAGTTCACTAAGGAGATACATATTTCTAGTCCCCACTTCTCAAAAAAAATTTCAATTCATTCCATAACATTTCAAAATACTATATGCTATATATTGTATATTGTTAAAGGATAAACCACTTAGAAATATATGTAACATTAACCAAATAAAACTTATCATATGTATTAATTATATATAGAACTAAAAATTATACATTACATTAATATATTTCCCCAATAAATAAATTAATAATAATTTTAATTTAAATTCCACAAACAAATATATGGATTTTTTAGGGATTCACATTTTTCAAAATGTATCCTCAAAAAGTGGATAATACAAAGTTGTATACGATTCGAAATTATCATATTTAAGGATTTTAAATTTGTATTGGAAATTATATTTATAATTATAGAATAAAAAAGTGAGACACATATTATACATGATCATATAAAATATTTTTTTTTATAATTAGTATGATTATAATCAATCTTATACACCCCTAATTTTTAAATAAGGTGCGTATTAATGGGCCACTCACCATGCACCAGGATGATGGCCATGATATACTTGAACAACTTATTACAGGTTTATTACCCCAAGATACATTAGAACCAAAATATTTCTTCTTATAATGTCTAGATATAGATTCATTTTTTTCTGAAAAATCATACATCTTTATTAAAATCAATGTATATGATTAATATAGATTTGAAGAGATTACAACATAATAAAAATTCATGAATTGAGAAAACTTTTAGTGAAAGAAATTGTCCTATGGGTTAGATTTCTTAAGAATGTAATATAAAATATCATCAAACACTAATGGGTTTATAAATTTTGTATTAAAAGGGGTACAAAAAAATTGTAAATTAAATAGGAATTGTAATGTGAAATAAAATTTACATTTAATATTTCATAGAAATGGATTCTAAAAAGTTTATAATGTATGGGGTTTGGCTAAAGTATCATTTATTATAGTTTAATGTGAATACAATAACATGGATTCATATCATGGAACCATATAAAATAAAATAAAATAAAGTTGTTAAAATCATATAAATCAAGATAGAAAAATAAGTAAGTGAAATAAGAACCCATACCTCTCTTCAGTTTCTTAAATTTGAACTTAGACATAGGTATAACTAAACTCTTCATGCATGATGATACTGATTTAGGATAGACTCTATGGGGCTGCAATGAAAAGGTAGCATAATACATAGTCTATAATAATGACAATAGGTTTAGAATTTATAGTAGTGTACAATAAAATTTCATTGAATTTATTGTTAATACTGTATTTATTCAACATTCCATATGAACCCCACTATAACCATTAAGCGCCAATAACACACTAAGTGACCTAATATATTGTTTTGTTCTAAATATAGAAGAATATAAATTCATTGCCTGAAATGGTCCAGGATTACTAAATATGATTTCATATACACTGTATTTACTATATTTTATCATATTCCACCATATTTACTTTGTTTTACTATTTTAAAAAATAATAATCAATTTCACACATGCCTAATGTCAATATCATGATTGAAGATATTAAATACATTTAATTTAAATATTATCTACTTACATATATTATTACTTTTCTGTTACTTCTATACATTCATCAAAATAATGTATTGGACTAAAAATCCTTTAAATTTCATAATGAATTTACATTATTTAAAAAATAAAACTATAGATACATTACCTATAATCAGAAAAATAATTCCAAAATTGTAAGGTGTGAAATAGTTTAATTTTAAGGGGGTGGTTCAACTATCATTGATGTTGTGGTGATCTCCTCAAACTTGAACTTCTCTCATAGATAGTTCTGCTCCAATTTCACATGTCAGATTTCATCTTTGGCATGGTCGAGGGTAAACCCCAGCGATGTAACCTTTTTTCCAATATATATTAAATGAAATTAATTTGGGATGCTCTTACTGGTCAAATCCATATTTCATCAGTTATGTGGTCATTATAAATCATCATTACACATAATATGTACTAATACAAATAGTTTTTTGTTAATCTCTATAGCACCGACAATCATAATTTCCAACGATCATATTGATTGTCCTTAATAATTACAAATTGCAATTTTTAACAATGGTGTTACTTCATAATGTTCATACTAATTGATGCCCTTATTGAACCTTGTATATAAACAAATATCCACCTAAATTAAAAACCTTATCGATTATCATAAACCCAATAAATTTCAATGATTATTATTTTATTCTTTATATAAAATCATCAAAAATACTTTTTTTACTATTATACACTATATTAAATGAATATGGTGTTTCTAGGAATTTGTATATGATTGATTGTAATATTTTTGAAAATATATTAAATTTAATAAGTTTTTATTTTTTGTGTATCAATTTTTTTAGTATTATGATGAAATAATATTGTGTGAATTGTGAAACAGTATTGTGATGAGAGTTTCATATAATATTTTAGAATATTTGGTAATATATTTCCCCATTTAAAACAACTCATCATGGAATTTTATGTACAAATACAAAAATTTATGGATAATAAATTCTTATAAAATAATGCATCTCTCATATTGCCTCGCAATGAAGTCTCATCCTCCAATGAACCTTTAGTAGCAGAGTAATAATTTTTCATATCACATGTTCACTTGTATCATAAATATTAAAAGACACTACATCAATTGATATGCCTGGATCCAACTGATCATGATCAAAATTTAAGACAAGGGTATGCTTTGAAAAATACACAGTTAAATGTGATATATAAAGGATATCATAAACATGGGATAGGTTTGTTGTAATGGAAAAAAATATATAATTACTTTTATTGGAAATAATATTTCAAAAGGCCCAATATATGTTGGAATTAACTTCCCCTAAGTTCTAAATTCCACAACCCCATTCCATATAGATATCATCAAGAAGGTAGATTCTCATATTTGGAATTCATGTTCATTCCTTATTTTTACACCGTTCTATGTAGTTTTTCTGTCCTTGAGATGCTTCTGGATGCATCCCACCTTCTCAGTTGTCTTTTCCACAATTTATGGTACCAAAATTTTCCTTTATTTAACTACCTACCAGAACATCAAACGTCGAAATTGTTTTACATATAATACTTAATATGGATCCATGTCAACAATGGAGTACTAAATGGTTTATTCAAAAAAAAATAAAGTGGTCAATAATAATACCAAATTCCTTGGATGCCAAGATAGAATGAAAAAAAATATCTCCCAAAGTTTGGATAGTACAATAAGGCTAGTAAAGTGAAGATCTAGAATTTATAGGCTATTTCTTTAATTAAATGGGAGTTTTACGAGTTCGTGAAAATTGACGGCATGTGATTCCGAGGCCTGGAGTGCCCGGAATAAATTTTTGAACTTTTTTTTCAGGTACGTTCAATAAACACATGAATGGGTTTTGGTAAATTTTTAACCGGTGATTGGAATTGAAATATGAAGGCACCGTTGAACTCGCGGTGCTGATATTCACTTAAGGAGACCTTCACCTCGACCGTAGTAGGTCGAGGGTGGAAGTTAGTTTTTCACTTTTTCGTGAGAGAATAAAATAAAATAAAATGGTGTAACATTTTATTTTTATTTTATTTTGAAACTTCTTGTTGATGTTGAGAGGTGGGGACCACCAAAATTAAACCTCCCCTTGAGGATATGGAGGTGGGGAGCACCGAACCTAAAACCTCCAATGAGAGGTTATGGTGGTGGGGACAACCTGAGATTAAACCCCTTTGAACCTCCCACTTAATTAAGGTGAAGTCTCTTTAACTTCCCCTTGATTAATTATGCCACCCCCTTTTAATTAATACACCAACTCAATTGATTAAATATTCCAATTTGAAATTATGCCAACATATTCTATAATGTTGGCTAATTCATTTTTGGTGGAATTGGGGGGAAACTCTTGGAAAAATGGAGAAACTTGGTGAATTGGGAGAAAACTATCCAATGAAGAATGACAACGAAGAACGCTGACTTTGGCTTCGACTTATTCCTCAGGAAAATCGTTGACGAGAAACGTCTTCAACGTCAATGAACTGATGATTGAGGAAATGCCGATGTCACTGACATCCATCTATCCCCAACAACATCATCTCCTTCCTCGTGACCTCCATCGACGAATCAAATGAGGTAGGGAGAGTGATTGAATTATTTCCCATACCCTTGATATTCTTGTGATTCAAGTACTATAGCCGCTTTCTACCTTTATAATGCAGAGAGTGCAGACCAAACAAAAATTCCCTGTCCTCTCCAAATTTCATAGGATAATTCTTGTGTTTTTCACGATGGAGGAGGAAGAATATCAACCGTGATGAAGGTGATGAAGGAAATGAAGGCAACATCGCTGTCCCGTGACCACCGCCACCCACGGCTTCGCCATCCGCAGCCAGGGCCGCCGCCCACAACCTCCATGCCCCACGGTGCTCCACCGCCCATGGCCTGCTGCGCCTCCCCGCTGCCTCGTCGTGCCGCACCACAGACTGCCACACCGCCCCGTGGCCTAGCCACCCCACACCGCGGCCTAGCCGCGCCGCCCCGTGGCCCACCGCACCGACCCGTGGCCTGGCTGCGTTGCCCTCAGCCCTCCGAGCCTCCCAGCAGCCTCACACCGTACATGGCAGAGCCATCCCGTGCCCTTGTGGCACCCCTACGGATGAGCCTCCCTGCGGTCTCGTGCCGTCCGCTGCCAAGCCGCCACGCGGGCGTGCCACCCCGCACCCTCATGGAACCCCTGTGACAGAGCCATCCCGCGGAGTCGTGCCGTCCGTGGCCGAACCGCCCCAGGGCCCCCGCAGAAATGCGCTCCCTCGTGGTCCCACGACCTTCACGCCGCCGCTCCGCGACCCTCGCTGACCCGCACCACCTTCACGGCTGCCACGGTCCTCCGCAGTCCCTTGCGGCCCTCACGGCCTACCAGACTACCCAGAAGGCTGGGAATAACCCAATGGGTCGGGCCGGGTCAGTCCGACTGGGTCGGATCAGACCCGGACCTACTACGAGCTTTTTGCTCTAGCGACCATAACTTTGGCACCAGGCATCCTTTTGACAAACCGTCAATGGCGCTGCAAACCTTGGAGCGAGACAATCCCTTTGGTATACCCCACTAACGATTTGGATAATTTTGGGGAATGGACTGGTTGTATCGATCATGAATCCGACCAGGCCCTCGGGACAAAAAGGATAATAACTCAGTGACCAGGCGTCTGATTAACACACCGTCTGTTGCATTGAGACCCCTATGACATGGCGGACCATTTAGATACATCTTCCTTAGACTTCATGGAAGTTGGAGTATCGAACAATGGCTTGTGGATCGGACCCTCTCAGAGACAAGAGAGCATAGTGAGGGAACCCTGTAGCTGGCTGTGACGTGAAGAATGAAGAGCGACCCTGTGTGGGTCTGTAACACCCATAGAAAAGTGAGACTTAAAAGGATAAATGTTACTAATCATGTCAACAAGGTAAACCTTTATTTTGGGGAGCCTACTTGATTAGAACTCCACAGTTAATCATGCTTGGCCTGGAGTATTAATCAATATGGATGACCTTCTAAGAAGTTTCCCAGGTTGTGTGTGAGTGAGGACAAAACACACTGAAAGAATATGTGTTGGCCTGTGGGGATAGTAATTAGTCTGATAAGCGACCCTAGTGAGTAATAGACTATGGTGTGATGGGAATACAAACAAGGTATTATAGGAGACCCATGGGGTCCGATGACAAGGTTCATTTCCCGGGGAGGTAGGTCATGATAAATGGTATCAGAGGCAACACACAACTGGAAGTGCTTAGGCACTACCTGGGTTTGAGGCTTGGGGTCCACAACGAGGGAATTGTGCTTTAAAGGGGTTGGAAATGTAACACCTCTATAAAAGTGAGACTTAAAAGGCTAAATATTAATAATCATGTCAATAATGTGCACCTTTCTTTTTGGGAGCCTACATGATTTGAATTCCACAGTTAAGCATGCTTGGCCTAGAGTAGTAATCAGAATGGGTGACCTTCTGGGAAGTTTCTCAGGGTGTGTGTGAGTGAGGACAAAACACACTGAAAGAACATGTGTTGGCCTATGAGGACAATCATTAGTCTGATAAGTGACCCTAGTGAGTCATGGCCTGGGGATACATGTGTTGGCCTATGGGGACAACCATTAGTCTGATAAGCGACCCTAGTGAGTAATAGTTTATGGTGTTTTGGGAAGGAAACCATGTTATTACAGGAGACCTATGGGGTCCGATGACAAGGTTCATGGCCTGGGGGCAGGTCATGATAAAAATTGTCACACCCCGATTTCAAGAATTTAATTATTCTAATTATTTTAACTATTTCAATCCCCTTTTAGATTGCGAGCTGAGACAGAATTGAATTTTGTTCGCTTTTTTCCTATAAGTGATTGTTTTGGCTTCGCAATGTCCGATGCACAGGCAGGGCACAGATGAAGCCATGTGGCCTCGCAAGACCACCGTGCGGCCTGTCTGATGCATAATTAGTTAATTAATTAACCAAATGAATAATAAAGTTAACAAAAAAAATATTTAGAACTTTTTTAATAAAAAATAATAATAATAATATTATTATGTTTTTTTTAATATTTTAATTAGGATATTTTTTTTAATTTAATCCTTTGTAATTTTTATAAAATTATTAACATTACCATTTTTATTATAGTTGATAATTGTTATTATTATTTTATGTTTATGTTTTTTTATATTTTATTTTATTTTCATTTACATTTTCTTTTCTCTTTTTTTATTCATTCGTTATTTTCTTTCTCCCCTTTGTTTCTTCATCACTGTTCATCATGCACAGCGCCTGCCCTTCTCCTTCAACTAGTCCATCGCGCCCACACTATAGGCCATCACCGCCCCCTTCTTCGTTCCTGCGACACATCAGATCGACGCCCCACTCCCATCCTCACGCTGCCTCGCACCGTCGGCCACCCTGCGTTGAACCCCCAGTGCCCCCTCCCATCGGATATCCCTTGGCCGCACAACTCTTCTAGCAGGCTTTCTTCTAGCGCCTCTTCCCCCTTTCCCCAATGACACTCATCTCAGCGACCAGCGTCCCGCTCCCTCTGTCATAAGGTCGTCTCACCATGGTGATCTTCTTCTTCCTCCTTAGGGTTTTTATTCTTATAGGGTTCCGATTTTAGGGTTTTATATTGATGTTTATGGGATTCAATTACTTGAGTTATGGTTCATTTTAGGACCCTTGTGGTGCGATTAACGTGCGACGGAGTTTGTGCACTGCTTTTTCAAAGTTTTCTACACCGATGTAAGTGTTTTATTCTGCTGTTGTATTTTTCACTATCCGTGATGATTAATTTGTGACTTTCAATGTCTATTATAATTTTATTTATGTGCAATTGGCCAAAGATGAGTTTTTCATGAGAAAAGTAGGTATATTGTGTGTGAAAAGATTATTGTGTTTATTGAAAATAATTAGTGTTTATTGCAAATAGTTTATAGGTTGTTTGAATAATTTATTAAATTATGAAGCTACTACAAATCACAGTATGAAATAGTCTTGATATTCAATTGGACTTAAATAAAGGGTTTTAGGTGTTTTTTTGACGCAAAATCCTCAGGATGTTATTTAAAAATGTTTTATAAAATTTTTAAGTGGTTTATTAAAGATTATAAAGGGTGAAAAACTAGTTTTTGAAAGATTTTGATATGCGCTTGGGTTGGAATTGGTTTCTTAATGTGAAATTGGGTGCACTTTTCATGTAAGAACCTTGTCGTGCTTCCATTAGGTGTTTTATAAATTTTAAAAATGGTTTATTTAGTTTTTCAAGTGGTGCGAATCATGTTTTCAATGGAAATTACGGTGAAAATGGGTTTGGGTGTAGGTTTTTAAAGAGAAATGCAAAATTGGGCATGTTTGAGTTGTCGTGTATATCTAAATGTAAATTTTAAATGGTTTGAACAATGAAATGAATGTTTTGGAATTGGTTATGGTTTATGTGATGAGTTGAAAAGGCCTTTTGAAATGGTTAAATTGATAATGTGTTTTTCTTTTAATATTTTCAAGGGGTTTTATGAGATATGTAAGTGGCGTGTCATTGGTGAAAATCCTTGGTGTGTTAGTTTGAACATTTTTTAAATTGTTTAAGTGTTAATTTTTTTTATTAAATTTAATGTGTAGTGCGTTGGACCTCATTAGGATGGTTTGAAGTTTCGGGTTTCAAGAACGCCTACATCTGCATGCATAAGGTAAGACATATACATATAGATGCCCTCTTTGTAAATATTCCCTCATGGTGTGGGGAATATGTTTAATGCATCTAGGGGTATTTATATATATGTTTATAAATTCATGTGCACGGAAGTGCACAGGGTCGATTCGAGTGGTCATTGACAAATAACAACAAGTTTGAGGTAGTTCCCCTATGCCCTAATCTTTAATTAGAATTTCCAATTTTTCTAGATTTTTATTTTAAAGTATTTCCTTGTTTTTTAATGTGGAATCCATATGCACTATATATATATTGTTGTGGTTCTTAAAAAATGGTTTCATTGGGGATGAACATGAAATGTGTATTTCCAAAAGATGTGTGGCCTTTCATTCGATTTTGTTATGAAAGTGTAACGACATGAATTATTTTTAAAAAGGTGTTCCAAAGGGATTTTCAAAATGGGTTTTGGTGTGAACACGAGATTAAAGGATGGTTTGATCTCCTTAAAAGTATTAATTCGTTTTAAGTGTGGTTTTAATCTTGTTTTAAATATATAGTACCTTTATGTGTTCTAAAATGATGAATACTTATTCTAAAGTGATGAGTCCTATTTGGAACTTTGATATTGGTTTGCGAAAATGGAAAACCCCTCTTGAGACATTCCCCTTAATTTTAAAGTTTTGATGCAAGTTTTAATGTGTGGTTTGTGATATGTGTCTAGTGTAAAGTCTTGTGCATGGTTGTGTGATGTAAAGAGGGGGAATGCGCTTAAGGAGGGAGATCAGTGGTGAGAGGTTGAATGAGTTTTAGATAAGGAAAGGGTTATGTACATATACTTGTGATTGATAAAGAAAACTCACCACCAATTGAAATAGAGCACGATGGGAAAACCTATGTATCTAGGTGGGTGACCAGGACTAGTACGCTAGATGACACGACAAGGATTCGTCTCAATTCTTCTTGCAGGATTGACCCAACAACACTAACTAAACATATGAATTACTGAGGGTCGTGGTCTTATAAGCCATGTTTTTCTGAGGGGTGTGGTTTCTAAGACACATTTCACCGAGGTACGTGGTCTCTAGGTTCCCACTTGTTCTAGATACCTATAGAGATTACCCATGGTGCTCATTTGTGACATGCTGCTTGCAATGTAACTTTCTTTTTAGATGTTTCATACTTGATGTCTTGTTTGTAAAAACCATATATTAATCCAAACCGGTTTGTTTTCATTTTGAAACATTAATGAATGCTTGGAACCTATATTGAAAATGTATTGGGAATAAAGTTCTTTACCTGAAAATGCAAACTCGTTATTTGAATTTGAAAAGAAGGAGAAACATTATATTATTATATATTATTTTCAAACTTTCATAATTGGATTTCTTATTAAAGTCGGGGGCATAGGACTTGGTTATATTTTTCATTCCTACTGAGCATCTCGGTGCTCATGCCTACTTTACTTTTTAGTTACAGGTTTTAGCCTTGGGTTGGTTTTGGGAGCGAGTGTGGTTTACATTTCGTGGTGACCCACGGGGTCACCTGAGGTATGTCACGTCGATTCTTTAATTCCTTCTTCCAATGCCAAGTTGTTTGGTTTATTTCCCTTTATTTATCTTCTTGTTTAGTTTATGTTTATTCATCTTTGTTATGGGACCAAATCATTCCAAACTAGTTTATTTTGATGCCCGACACTAGTTTCCAACCCATGGGGATCAGGAACACCCTTCTGGCCATGTCGTGGACCAGCTCGGGTGACCAGTTCAGGGTCGACCCGTGTTGGTTCATGACAAAATGGTATCAGTGGTGGCCCTTGTTATTTTGGGTGTCAAGTAACTTGGTGACTAGGAGTGGCGGGACTCGAGAGGTTGGTGCAGGAAGGACTTCATGAAACCTTGCCCGTCTGGAGACTCAAATTTCTAGGGGTAGTTCAGGATTTGAATTTTCTTCTTTGGCTTAGTCTGTGTGGATGACAGATGACCAAGGAAGTGAGCCAGTGTTATGTGGCAAACTTGCATGGAGTATCCACCCATGTACAACCCGAGTGCACTGTTCAAGATGCTTCCTATGGTTAATTCTTTCTCGGAGCATGGTTTGTTAATCCATGTTACCGGGTTGTCATAGCCACTAGTTCCTTGTTTTTGAAAATTTTGATTTGATTTATTCTTGACCTTCGTTGTAGTTTGTGTGAGTAGATCTCAAAAATGAAAATGGATTTTTGTGAAGGTGTTTTCAAATGGGAATGTGGTGTTAGAGTGGAAAAGTGGTTTTGAAATAGAAATTGTTTTCTTTTAACAAATGTGTGGTTTCAAAAGGGAAATTGAGAGGTGTTTTGGAAGTTGTTTTGGGATCTCAGTATCACCTTTTGGAATGTGAATTGGAAAATGTTTTGGAATTTGGAAATGTATCGCTTTAATGAAAAGTGATTTTTCAAATTTGTTGGAAATTTGTGTTTTATGCTGAATGATCTATTTTGAAAATGAGAAGTGTCTTGAATTGACCCTTGGTATTCCTATGAGGGATCACATATATAGAGGTGTGCTTGTAGAAAGTGGGTAAATTAGTGATGTGAGTGGATGGGTGCTTGAGCTAGCACATGGATATGTATGTGTTAGAATTCATGTAATACTAATGGTGGATATTTAAGTTGGTTTCTTTGATGAAAAATGGTTTCCAAAAAGGGTAATTCAAATGTTTTGAAAAGTGAGTTAGAAATTGTTTAGTGTTATCTTTTCATGTTTTCTATCCTTTTTTGTGGGTTCTTGGTTTCGAAATACTGAATTGTGGTTGGAATAATGATTTGAGTTTGAGCTTTAGTTTGTGATTGAGGTGTGGAATTTTGATTTATGTTGTGTTTTGATTCGGTTTTTTGCCTCTTGTTTTTGAGTATGCTGCCCAGAAAAGTCCCAAAGGTTTCTAGTGAGTCTCTTCTTATTGTTGGTTCTACCCAGACTCTTAGCAGAGTGGTGGAATTTAATTATTTTTGGTTGTTTTCCATCTCCTGTGGTGATCGTGATCTATCGAAGGTAGCGAAATGGCTTGGTAGAATTGTTGGTGTTTTCAGGTTATTGGAAACTCCTAAAGCTATGCGAGTCCGTGCTGGTTTGAGTTCATTTGAGGGTTTAACTTTGGATTGGTGTGGGAGGAAATTCTAACGAAATTGCATGATGGGATGTCTTGGAAGGTGTTAGGACCACTCTAGTTTGATTGTTTATATCTAAGGATGTGAAGGTGAGGGAAGCGGCAAAGCTCGTGAGTGTCTAACAAGGCCAACAGATAGTGAATCAATTCATTGGGAATATCAAGGATTTGATTCCTTTTCTACAGAGGTAGAGTTTTCGAATCAGTTAAAGTTTCTCTTGTGTGTTGTCTTCGTCCAGGGTTCCGAGACCATTTATTTTTGGTGTTCGGGAAGGTTCCCCATCTGGTGACTAGAGAAAATCGGAGGAACCTGTCTCAAATAAATATTCTTGTCAATTCCATCTTATATTAGTTGGTCCACCCCTTGTTTTCTTCTAGTGTGCTTGGTTTGGGTACATTAAGTCGCCTTGTCATCATCCTCTAGAGGCTTTCCGTCAATGTGGCCATTTGGGACAATTGGAGAGGTTTCTCTAGCAGCATCGTCAGAAGGAGTCTTGACTGAAGGATGTTAGTTTCTAACTATAGGGTAGCAGATGCTTCAAGACATCAGATCTCTAGCCATAGGTCTCGAAGTGAAGCCTTTCACACAGTCAGGAATCATTGGGTGTGGGTCACATTGGTCTAACTTTTTTCTCCAGTGCTGAAATAGGGACGATTTAAATTTCGTGGTTCAATCTTCCTCATCTTTGAAGGTTCGTCTTTGCTATAAGATTCATAAAGGTCACATTTCCTTATGGTGGTTTTTGTTCTTTGAATACCCCACTTTGGTTGTAAG
Source organism: Viscum album (assembly GCA_963277665.1). Lineage (NCBI taxonomy): Eukaryota > Viridiplantae > Streptophyta > Magnoliopsida > Santalales > Viscaceae > Viscum > Viscum album. The sequence continues at coordinate 404,355,338 of OY728163.1, read as the reverse complement.
AAGGACTGGTGATCTCATCTTCTCTAAATTCCAGTAGTTGTGCCTCCTCAAATGTGACCCGTTTTGTTTTAGTACATGCTCATTTTGGAGATTCTCATCTCTTGTGGAAATGATGAGTCATGGTTAAGTTCACTATTTTGTAGAATTATTTTGTGGGTTTTCTCATGTTTCAGTGGTTTCTGGTTTGAGTTGGAAGTTATCGTTTCGGTATATACTGGTTGGCTTAAGCTGGTTAGTTCTTAAATTTTGGGGAGACCCACCATTAATCCTGTCATGCTTTCTTCAATGGTTGGTCTATGTAGGAGTTTTGGTCCTTGTTAGCATTTTTTCTTTGGTTCAAGTTAGTATTTCAAGAGTTGGCCCATGCTGTGAGTCTCAATGCTGGTTGTGCTAGTTATGTTCTTATGGTGGGGAGAACCCTCTCTATTTCCTGAGTTCTCTTCTCATTGCAATTCCCTTAAAGTTGGTCTGATTTGGCTGATGGAGTAAAAATTTACACTGTGTTCACGATTTTGTTGGACTAGTTCAGCTTCGAACTCAAGTTTGATTTCTTGTTTGGGCTGGGTGACTTTCTGGTGGCAGAAAGTTTTTGTGGTGGGGAGAATTGTGACACCCCTATTTCCAGAATTTAATTATTATAATTAATTTAACTATTTCAATCCCCTTTTAGATTGCGAGCTGGGCCCGAATTGAATTTTGTGCGCTTTTTCTGATAAGTAATTGTTTTGTCTTCGCAGTGTCTGATGCATGGGTAGGGCACAGATGAAGCCATGTGGCCTCGCCAGACCACCATGTGTCCTTCCTAATGCATAGTTAGTTAATTAATTAACCGAATGAATAATAATGTTAACACACAAAGGAAAAAATAAGATTCTTTAGAACTTTTTTAATAAAAATAAAAAAATATATTAATCTTATTATTATTATTATTATGTTTTGTTAATATTTTACTTAGGATATTTTTTTAATTTTAGCCTTTGATATTTTTATAAAATTATTAACGTTATTGTTTTTATTATAGTTGATAATTGTTATTATTATTTTATGTTTAAGTTTTTTTAGGTTTTATTTTACTTTCATTTACATTTTCTTTTCTCTCTTTTTTTATTTCCTCTTTTTTCTTTCTCCCCCTTTTTTCTTCCTCACTGTGTGCCACACACAGTGCATGCCCTTCTACTTCACCTGGTCTATCATGCCTCCACCTTAGGCAAGTTTCGTCCCCTCATTAATTCCGGCGACACATCAGACCGACACTCCACTCCCCTCCTCGCGCCACCTCACACCGTCGACCACCCTACGCTAAGCCCCCATCGCACCCCCACTCCCATCGACTATCCCTTGGACGCACCTCTCTTCTATAAAGCCTTCAACCGATGCCTCTTCCCCCTCTCCCCGGCGAAACTCATCTCGGGGACCAGCGTCCCGCTCCCTCCGTCGCAAGGTCGTCCAACCATGGTGATCTTATTCCTCCTCCTTAGGGTTTCTATTCTTATAGGGTTCCTATTTTAGGGTTTTATCTTGATGTTTATGGGGTTTGATTACTTGATTTATGGATCATTTTAGGTCCCTTGCGGTGCAATTGACATGTAGTGGAGTTTGCGCACTACTTTTACAAAGTTTTCTATACCGATGTAAGTGTTTTATTCCGATGTTGTATTTCGCACTATATGTGATGATTAATTTGCAACATGCAATGTTTAGTATAATTTTATTTATGTGAAATTCGCCAAAGATGAGTTTTTCATGAGACAAGTTCGTATATTGTGTGTGAAAAGCTTATTGTATTTATTGCAAATAGTTTGTGTTTATTTCAAATAGTTTATAAGTTGTTTGAATAATTTATAAAATTATGAAGATACTAAAAATCACTGTTTGAAATAGTCTCGATATCCAATTATACTTTAAGAGAGGGTTTTAGGTGTTTTTTTAACGCAAAGCCTTGGGATGTTATTTAAAATTGTTTTATAAAATTTTTAAGTGGTTTATTAAAGATTATAAAGGGCGAGAAACTGGTTTTTGAAGGATTTTGATTTGTACTAGGGTTGTAATTGGTTTTTTAATGTGAACTTGGGTGAACTTTTCATGTAAGAACCTTGTCGTGCTTCCTTTAGGTGTTTTATTAATTGTACAAATGGTTTATTTAGTTTTTCAAGTGGTGCGAATCACATTTTCAATGGAACTTATAGTGAAAATGGTTTTAGGTGTAGGTTTTTAAAGATAAATGCAAAATTCGGCGTGTTTGAGTTGTCGTGTATTTCTAAATGTAAAATTTAAATGGTTTAAACAATGAAATGCATGTTTTGGAATTGGTTCTGGTTTATGTGATGAGTTGAAATGGCCTTTGGAAATGGTTAAATTGATTATTTGTTTTTCTTTTAATATTTTCAAGGGGTTTTATGAGTTATGTACGTGGTGTGTCATTGGTACAAATCCTTGGTGTGTTAGTTTGAAACATTTTTTAAATTGTTTAAGTTGTTAATTGTTTTATTAAATTATATGTGTAGTGTGTTGGACCTCGCTACGATGGTTTCAAGTTGCAGGTGTCAAGAACACCAACATGTGCATGCATAAGGTAAGACATATTCATATAAATTCCCTCTTTGTACATATTCTCTCATAGCGTGGGGAATATTTGCAATTAAGCTAGGTGTATTTATATATATGTGTATAAGTGAATGCGCATGGAAGTGTGAAGGGTCGGTTCGAGTGGTCATCGATAAATAGTGACAAGTTTGAGGTAGGTCCCCTATGCCCTAATCTTTAATTAGAATTTCCATTTTTTCTTGATGTTTCTTTGAAAGTATTTCCTTGTTTTTTAAATGTGAAATCCATATGCACTATATATATATGACTGTGGTTCTTAAAAAGTGGTTTCAAAGGGGTTGAACATGAAATGGGTATTTCCAAAAGATGTGTGGCCATTCGTTCGATTTTGTTATGAAAGTGTAAAGACATGAATTATTTTTAAAAAGGGGTTTCAAAGAGATTTTCAAAATGGGTTTTAGTGTGAACATGATATTAAAGGATGGTTTGATCTCCTTAAAAGTATTACTTCATTTTAAGTGTGGTTTTATGATTGTTTTAAATATATAGTACCTTTATGTGTTCTAAAATGATGAATACTTCTTCTAATGTGATGACACCCATTTGGAACTTTGATATTGGTTTTCAAAAATGGAAAACCCCTCTTGAGACATTCCCCTTAATTTAAAAAATGTGATGCCATTGTTAATGTTTGGTTTATGATAGGTTCCTAGTGTAAAGGCTTGTGCGTGGTTGTGTGATGTAAAGAGGAGGAATGCACTTAAGTTGGAAGATCAGTGGTGAGAGGTTGAATGAGTTTTAGATAAGGAAAGTGTTATGTACATATATTTGTGATTGATAAAGAAAACTCACCACCAATTGAAATAGAGAATGATGAGGAAACCTGTGTATCTAGGTGGGTGTCCAGGACTAGTATGCTAGATGACACGACAAGGATTTGTCCCGGTTTTTCTTGCAGAATTGACGCATCAACACTAACTAAACATATGAATTACTGAGGGTCGTGGTCTTCTAAGACACATTTTTCTGAGGGTCATGATTTCTATGCCATGTTTCACCGAGGTAAGAGGTCTCTAGGTTCCCAGTTGTTCTAGATACCTATAGGGATTACCCATGATGCTCATTTGTGACATGATGCTTGCGATGTAACTTTCTTTTAAATTGTTTCATACTTGATTCTAAGTTTTTGAAAACCATATTTTAATCCAAACTAGTTTATTTTCAATTTTAAACTTTAATGCATTCTTGGAACCTATTTTGAAAATGTAGTGGGAGTAAAATTCTTTACCTGAAAATGAAAACTCGTTACATGAATTTGAAAATATGGAGAAACATTATTTTATTATATCTTTTTTTCAAACTGGCATAATTGGATTTCTTACTAAAGGCGGGGGCATATGACGTGGTTATATTTTGTCATTCATACCGAGCATCTCGGTGCTCATGCCTACTTTGCTTTTTAGTTGCGGGTTTCAGCCTTGGGTAGCTTTTGGGAGCGAGTGTGGTTTACGTTCTGCGGTGACCCATGGGGTCACCTGAGGTATGTCATGTTGCTTCTTTAATTCCTTTTTCCGCTGCCAAGTTGTTTGGTTTATTTCCCTTTATTTATCTTCTTTTTTAGTTTATGTTTATTAATCTTTATTATGGGCCAAAATCATTACCAACTGGTTTATTTTGATGCCCAACACCAGTTTTGAGCCCATGGGGATCAGGAATGCCCTTCGAGCCATGTTGCGGACCGGTTCGGGTGACCGGTTCAGGGTCAACCCGGGTTGGTTCATGATAGGGTCAACACCTAACGATCGTGTGTGGGTTAGCACCAAGCGATCCTATGTGGGTTAACACCTAGAGATCCTCTGTGGGTCAGCACTGAGCAATCCTATGTGGGTCACCACCTTGCGATCATGTGTGGGTAAGCACCTAACGATCCTATGTTGGTCATCACCGAGCGATCTAATGTGGGTCAGTATCTAGCGATCATGTGTGGGTCAGCACCGAGCGATCCTGTGTGGGTCAGCACCGAGCGATCCTATGTGGGTCTGCCTCTTAACAGAGTAAGACAATTCAGTAGTTATATCTAATCATCTCCACTATTGTACCTAAGTTATAACTGTTATGATATGAGTCTATACCTGTGTGGTACCATCCTTTGTGGAAATACCTTGGTGGTATCCTTCTGTGTGGAGTACCTATGTGGTACTTGACCTCATGTTTTTCCTTTGTGGAACAATTGAGATTTGGGCTGGAGTTGGACTCTGTGTTTTTCCTCTTGATTGAGATGGGTTTACTTGATAACATAGGCATATGTATGGGCATATACTTGAGTAGGGTTGACAGTTGAATTCATTCTTTGAGGTTTATCATTTGTGGATATTGTGATACCTTGAAGGTCTCGGGGTCCCTACTGAGTATCGTTATACTCAACCCTACACGGGCTATGCCTGCACCTTGTTGTGTTTGGTGCAGACGACATACAATGTTGATCGAGACTGAGGGTACCAGGACTGGATGGTACCTAGAGGAGGACCTTACAATGAGTCGGTTCACGGAGGAGACAGACAGACGTGGAGTGATGAGGAGGCAATCTATACCTACCCTTTAGGTAGGAACCTTGGAGGATGACCCATCAGTTGTCTTCATTTTTTCTCTAGTTTACATGTACTTTCAGTTTCTTGTACTTTCCATTTGGGCTTGTATTCTGGCCCCTTTAACTAACTATACTCACTCTATTTACTATTCTATTTATTTGTGTTCGTATCTTGCTGTGTTCTTGGTTGCGTGTGATTAAGGGTTATAAAGGAAATGCCTTCCCAGTTTTAGGGATTATTCCTTTCGGTGCTAGTCGGCAGCCCTTGGCCTATGGAAGGTGAGCTTGGGGTAGTCATGACACGTGCCCCAAGGGATGGGTCATGACAAATTGGTATAAGAGGATTCGGTTCTACCATAGAACATAGGATTCTGATCTTCTTAACAGCAATAGTGTTACGTTTAGTGAGTGTGATTATCAGTTTAGGGAATCCAGTGTTGGTGCGACAATTGATGTATCCATACACCAGGAACTTGACTTATGATTTGTGAATCAGTGCACCAAAACACTGATTGAGTGTGTGTTTCCAAAAGTATTCTTTGTTATCTCTTGATCCAGGTCACCGGGTATAACTTATTTTCCATGGCACACCTCTTTTTTTTTCAGGATGCCTCCACAAAGACAGCTAGCTAGGGTTCCGAGAGTAGTACGCTCTGATAGCCCATCGAGTGATGAGGTCGCGGTGTAGGGACATCTTCTAGTAGAGGCACCAGTAGAGGCACTAGCAGTACCATTAACTGTAGGGACACTGATTCCACCAGCCCTAGTAGCAGAGGGTTCACGCTGCTTGAGCGTGTTGCACGAGTTCCAATGCCAGAGGCCACCTAGGTTCAGGGGAGAGACGGACCCACAGGCATGTGAGGATTGGCTAGAGGTCATGGTGAGAGTTTTCCGACTGGTAGGGACACCCACTGATCTCACAGTGATCCTTGCCACTAGTCTTCTATAGACAACAGCAGGCAGATGGTGGTTCTTGATTCTCTAGGTTCAAGATGAGGTGACGCTTCTTTGGACGAACTTTGAGATCCTGTTTCGGGTAGAGTTTGTCCCAGCAACTCTTCATGCAGTGCACATACATGTGCTACTTCATCTGCAGTAGGGTAGAATTATTGTGGCTCAGTGCTCAGTGAGATTCACTGACCTCTCACGCTACTCCACAAATATGGTGCAGGACCCATTCTTCAGGGCCCAAACCTTTGAGTAGGGACTCAGGAAAGTGATCAGGTATTTGATGATCTCACTCAGCATCCTGATGAAGGTGGGGGTGTTAGAGAGAGCCCTTTTAGTGGAGAGCTTCCTTGCTGAGTAGTCACCATCAGTGAGACCCACTAACAGTCATCACGTATCTGATTCTTCTACAGTTGTTAGCAGATAGATGACACATAGGTCCAAGAGGATCTGACCTACAGGTAGATGACCACATGATTCAGGGTCGGTTGTGTGGTGCACCCTAGGCAGAACCAGTCATGCCATGAGCGGGCAATGTTACACATGTGGCGGGCAGGGTCACATGGCACGTGACTGTCCAACCCTCCGTATAGATTATCAGTAAACGGTTGAAGGACCGCCCAGGAAGAGAGAGAGAGATTCGACCGAGGAGGTCTATAGGGAGCAGGTGGATGTGGCAGAGGAGCTGGCCATGCAACTAGTGGTGGGAGACGATTCGAGATGATACCACCACCACTACCAGGTGGTCCGCCCCGACCATAGTCAGTAGGAGGACAGGGGTGAGCTCAGCTCCAGGAAGCTGAGGCCCACGATCATGGTACTCCGGAGATGATACGAGGTACGATCTATGTCTACTCCACCTTAGCTGCAGTACTAATAGACACAGGTGCTAGTCATTCTTTTATTGCCACTTCCCTTGTTCAGAACTTAGAGATTTTGACAGAGCCGTTGGCTTGATCCTTATAGCTAGAGACTCCTACATGAGTGGATTCGATGATTACGCACTGGTGCCGGTAGTGCGAGCTTACTCTAGAAGGCAAGAGCTTTGGATGAGATCTCCTAGTAGCAGTGTCGAAGCCTTACGACTTCATCTTGGGTATGGAATGGTTATCTATAGTCCATTCTTAGATTTAATGTTTTAGGCACAAAGTGCGGTGTTTTTGCACAGATGGGACTGGGTTTACCTTCACAGGTGAGAAGGAACTTACCTGAAGGAGAGTGCAGCCGATCACTCATCAGTTGGATAGCCTTACCCTCAGAGTGGTAGATGTGGAGAGTCTGAATTATTCTATAGTGGTGGACCAACTAGCGGATGTCTTCTCTGATGATGTTCTGGGTATACATCCTCACAGAGAGGTGGAATTTTACATTCACTTGTACCCCAGGATGACATCGATATTTACACCAGCATATCAGATGGCTCCCGTGGAGCTTTATGTGCTGCGGGTACAGCCAGAGGACTTGCAAGGGAAATGGTTCATTCGGTCCAGTGTTTCACCTTAGGCAACCCCGATTTTGTTAGCCAAAAAGGCGGATGGGAGCTTGAGGCTTTGTGTTGACTATCGGCGCCTCAACCAGGATACCGTGAAGAACAAGTACCCACTTACAAGGATTGACGACCTCTTTGATTAGCTGAAGGGAGCACAATGGTTCTCGAAGATAGACCTCAGATCAAGATATCCCCAACTCAAAGTATGAGATGAGGATGTGCAGAAGATGACATTCAGATGTTAGTATGGCCACTATGAGTTCTTGGTTATGACATCCGGCGTAACGAATTCTCTAGTAGTGTTCATGGGAATCATGAACATGATCTTTCATCCATACCTTAATTGATTTATAGTAGTCCTCATTGATGACATTTTGATATAATTAACTACTGAGGAGGATTATGCTTATTATTTTCGGGTAGTAATGGACACACTCCCAAAGCACTAGCTTTATGGTAAGCTCTCGAAGTTCCAGTTCTGTATTTGAGAGGTTCACTTTCTATGACATGTCATATCGGAGGCTGGAGTTGCAGTGGATCCAGCAAAGTTTGAGGTGGTACTTTCTTGGGAGCCACCTAGGAGTGTGATGGAGGTAGGAGTTTCTTGGGTTTGGCTGGATACTACTGGAGGTTTGTGCCAGATTTCTACAGAGTTGTAGCACCTCTATCAGCGTTGATGAAGAAGGGAAACCCTTCGTGTGGCTAGAGAGATGCCAACAGAGTTTTCAAGAGCTGAAGCAGAGGCTGACTAGTTCCCCCATCTTGATGCTTTCATAGGAGGGTGTAGGGTACGCAGTCTACTACGATGAATCAGGTACCAGACTCAGATGTGTCCTGATGCAGGAGAGAGCAGTGATCACATATGGTTCTCGGCAGCTATGGCAGCATGACCAGAACTACACTACCCATGACCTGGATATAGCATCAACGATCTTCACCTTGAAGATGTGGGGACATTACTTGTGGGAGATATTTTTACAGTGTACTATGATCAAAAGAGTCTCAGGTATATCTTCTCTCAGAAGGACATGAACTTGAGACAGCGACGTTGGATTGAGTTCCTCTATGACTATGACTTCGAGATAGTCTATAATATTGGGAAGAGGAATGTTGTAGTAGATGTACTCAGTAGGAGGTTTGGTACACAGCTACTAGGCGAGGTGATGGAGAAGTTGGCCACTTTGCAGATATCCTTTTTGGATAGATATAGAGCAGCTTTTCTTCAGTCTCTTACAGTCACTCCCCCACTTCTTCTGCGAGTCAAGGAGGCATAGTGTGGGGACGCTGACTATGAGACATGATGTGCTCAGATGTCCACAGGACATGCACCTGATGAATTTTTTGAAGGTGGGGAGCACGTCATCCTCTTAAGAGGGCGTACCATGGTACTAGTGTCGCTTCGAGAGGAAGTGTTGAGGGAGTTTCACACATCTCCTCTAGCGGTACATCCAAGAGTGGCAAAGATATACCGGGATCTCCAACAACAACACTGGAGAATGGGAATGAAGAAATCAGTAGCATAGATTATCTCTCGATGACTCACTTATCAGTAAGTGAAGGTAGAGCATCAGGTACCAGCATGCTTGGTTCAGCCTTTAGAGGTCCCAGAGTGGATGTGGGATGGGATATCCATGGACTTCGTGATATGACTTCCACATACGTCCAGATGTCATTACTCGATCTGGGTGATCGTTGAAAGACTCACCAAGTCGGCCCACTTCCTACTGATCAGAGAGCAGGGTTTAGTTGAGAGATTGAGACACCTCTATTTGTAGAATATTGTGTGGCAACATGGAGTACCCTCAACGATTGTCTCTGATCGTGATGCATGTTTTTCTTCCCAGCTATAGAAGGGGTTGTAGGAGGCTTTTGGGACACAGTATCATTTTAGCACTGCCTTCAATCCTCAGATGGACAACCAGACTGAGTAGACCATTCAGACCCTCAAGGACTTGCTACGTGCTTGTGTCCTCGAATTCGATCGCATCTGGGAGGATCAATTGCCTTTGGTGGAGTTTTCATACAACAAAATCTATCACTCCACCAATGGGATGACACCATTCGAGGCGTTGTATGGGCGACCTTGCAGATCAACTTTGTGCTGTACTGACCCTGGGGAGTCAACACTAGTGGGACCAGAGATTGTACATGCTACCAGAGAGAATGTTCAGATCATCCAGGAACGGATGAAGACTGAACAGAGTAGGAAAAAGTCTTATGCTGACAGGAGACAGATACCTTTAGTGTTCATGGATGGTGACCACGTCTTTCTACGGGTCTCACCTCAATGAGGTTTGCAGATATTTGGCCGAGGCGACAAGTTTTTTATAAGGTTAATTAGACCATTTTAGGTCCTCAGAAGAGTTGACGAGGTGGATTACCGCTTAGCTGTTCCACCTCAACTGCACCGGGTGCCTGACATCTTCCTCATATCCCAACCGAGGAGATATGTGCAAGACCCTTCTCACATCATCGACCATGGTGAGCTAGATGTCAACGATGGGGATACATTTACAGAGGTTCCAGTAGAGACTGAGGATCGATAGAAGTGGATCCTTCATGGATAGTTGATACCTCTGGTGCGCGTTCTCTGGCAGCAAGAGAACCTCCAGGAGAGCACATGGGAGTGGGAGGCTCAGATGCATTCTCAGTACCCCTACTTGTTCCCTTAGTTTGGGTTGTGGATTACGGGGACATAAAGCCCTGAGGTGGGGAGAAATTAAGACCCAAAATTTCCATGTAATTTTTTTTAATTAAATGGAAATTTTATAAGTCCACAAAAATTTACGGCGTGTGATTCCGAGGCCTGGAGTGCTCGGAATGAATTTCTAAACATTTTTTCGGGTACGTTTAGAAAATGTATGAATGTGTTTTTGTAACTTTTTAACCGGTGCTTGGAATTGAAATTTGAGGGCACCGTTGAACTTGCAGCACCAGTATTCACTTAAGGAGACATTCACCTCGACCGTAGTAGGTCGAGGGTGGAAGTTAGTTTTCCACTTTTTCATGAGAGAATAAAATAAAAAAAATGGTGTAACATTTTATTTTTATTTTATTGTGAAACTCCTTATGGATGTTGAGAGGTGGGGACCACCAGAATTAAACCTCCCCTTGAGGTTATGGAGGTGGGGACCACCGAACCTAAAACCTCCCACGAGAGGTTATGGTGGTGGGGACCACCCGAGATTAAGCCCCTTTGAACCTCCCACTTAAACGAGGGGAAGTCTCTTGAACTTCCCCTTGATTAATTTTTCCACACCACTTTAATTAATACACCAAATAAATTAATTAAATATTCCAATTTGAAATTATGCCAACATATTCTATAATGTTGGCTAATTCATTTTTGGTGCAATTAGGGGAAAATCATGGAAAAAGGGAGAAACTTAGAGAATTGGGAGAAAGGTCTCCAACGAAGAATGCCAAAGAAGAACGCTGACTTCGAATTTGAATTCTTCCTCAGGACAATCATTGACGAGGAAAACATTCAATATCATGGAATTGATGATCGAGGAAACACCGACATCACCGACGTCCATCTATCCTCAATGTCATCGTCTCTTTCCACATGACCTCTGTTGATGAATCAAATGAGGTAGGGAGGGTGATTGAACTATTCCCTTACCTGTTCTTGATATTCTTGTGATTCAAGTATTATAGATGCTTGTTACTACTCTAATGTAGAGAGTGCGGGCCTAACATACATGGCCTATCCTCTATGAATTTCTTGGGATAATTCTGGTGTTCTTCACGATGGAGGAGGATGACTATCAACCGCGACGAAGGCGACGAAGGAAACGACATGGTCCCACACCCCCCACCACCACCGGATCCACCGTCCACGGCCAACGCCGCTGCCTGCAACCTCCACACCCCACGGGGCTCTGCCACCCATGGCTTGCCGTGCCAAACCGTAGCCTGCCATGACGATCTGTGACCTCCCTCTCCACCCCTCGGCCTGCTGCGCTGCCCCGTGGCCTGCCGCGCCGCCCTGCAGCCTAGCTGTGCTGCCCGCAGTCTTCCAAGCCACCATGGCCCTCCAAGCCACCGCACGGCCTTGCACTATTTGAGCCTGAGCCATCCTGCGACCTCGCTACACCCCCGCGGCCGACCCGACCCGCACCCTCGCGACACCACCACAACCGAGTCGTCTCACGACCTCGCACCATCTGTGATCAAACCAGCCCACGGCCTCACGAACCCCATGGAAACATGCCACCCTTGCGACCCCACTGCCTCGGCGCCACCGCTCTATGGCCCCCATGGCCTCGCACTGCCTTCACGGCCCTCGTGGCCCTCCGCAGTCCCTCGCGGACGTCACGGACTGCCAGACCGCCCAGTGGGCCAGGATGAACTCAAAGGGCTGGGCTGCCCAGCGGGCTGAGCTAGACCTAGTAGGTCAGGCCAGGTTGGTCTGACCATGTCAGGCCAGACCCGGACTAGCTATGACCTATTCTCTCTAACAACCATAACTTTGGCACTGGACATCTGTTTGACAAACAATCAAAAATACTGTAAACTTTGAAACAAGACGGTACCTTTGGTATACCCCAATGGAGATTTGTATAATATTGGGGAATAGTTTGGTTGGATCGAGCATGAATCCAACCGAGCCCTCAGGACTAAAAGGATAATAACTCACAGACTGGGCGTCCGATTGATGCACCATCTATTACGTTGAGACCCCTATGGCATGGTGGTCCTTTGAGATACTTCGTCATGAGACTTGATGGATGTTGGAGTATCTACCAATGGATTGTGGAGAGGACCCTCTCAGAGACAAGAGAGCATAGTGTGGGAACCTGGTAGCTAGCTGTAACGTGAAGAATGAAGAGTGATCCTATGTGGGTTAGCACCTAGAGATCCTATGTGGGCCAGCACCTAGTGATCCTATGTGGGTCAGCACTGAGTGATCTTGTGTGGGTCTACCTCTTAATAGAGTAAGATGATTCAGTAGTTACATATAATCATCTCTACTACTGTACCTAAGTTATACCTAGTGTGAGACGAGTCTGTACCTATATGGTACCTTCCTTTGTGGTAATACCTTGGTGGTATCCTTCTGTGTGGCGTACCTATGTGATACTTGCCTTCGTGGTTTTCCTTCCTTTGTGGAACAACTGATCTTAGGGATTGAGTTGGACTATGTGTTTTTCCTCATGATTGAGATGGGTTTACTTGATAACTTAGGTATATGTTTTGGAATATACCTAATTAGGGTTACATTTGACTTCATGCTTTGAGGTTTATCCTTTGTGAATTTAGTGAGACCATGAAGGTATCGGGGTCCCTAATGAGTATGATTATACTCACCCCTGCACAGGCTATGCCCGCACCTTATTGTGTTTGGTGCAGACGATGAACAACGTTGATTGATATTGAGGGTACAAAGACTGGACGGTTCCCGGAGGAGGACATTACTACGAGTCAGTACACAGAAGAGACAGAAGGACGTGGAGTGCTGAGGAGGCGATCTGTACCTAACCATCAGGTAGGAACCTCAGAGGATGACCCAACAACTGTCTTCCTTTTGGCTCCGGTTTACATGTACTTCTAGTTTCTTATACATTCAAGTTAGGTTTGTATTCTGGCCCCTTTTACTTACTATAATCACTCTATTTACTATTTAGTTTAATTGTGTTCGTATCTTGCTGTGTTCTTGGTTGCGTGTGATTACAGGTTATAAAGGCAATGCCTTCCTAGTTTTAGGGATTACGCCATTCAGTGCTAGTCTCCAGCCCCTTTCCTATGGAAGGCGGGCTTGGGGTAGTCACGATACGACCACCAGTGGATGGGTCATGATGGGTAATCTATTTAAGGATGATGGGTCATGCTAAGATTAATCCATATATTTATTACCCTATAGATATTCCACCAAAATTCTGATGGGATCTTGGGGTAATTATCAAAGACAATCAATAGGGGTGGCAGATAATTTTTGATAACATCATTTATAAACATTCTTGAATAGAGATCTTGGGAACAATCATCATGAATTGTAATGAAATGTGATGAATTTGTGAGATGGCAAAAAATTAACCATATAGTATTATTCCCCAAAAGTATATAATGAATCCCAATATGGATATCCATTGTAATATTATCCATCTTCAATTATGGTATATGTAAAGGGTGTAACTGACTTATGGGAATTTGGATATAATCTTTCACCTGAGGGAATAATAAGTATCTTTCAATATAATAGTAAATTTATCAATTCAAAATTTAAAGCATGATGTAATCTCATATATCCCTATATATCACTATAATAATATGAATTTTTACTTATTTTTTACCATTTATCAATATATAAATATCCTTATTCGAATCTTGTATAGATAAAATTCATGAAAAAATGTCATTATATAATACTCAATAATCATCATTGTACAACTCTAGTAATATCCCATTCATTATATCTTAATTTTCCTTAAGTTGGGATTTATCACCACATTAGGCATCCTTAATGATATCAAAAAATAGGATTGGTTGATTACATGGAATAATAATGATGAATTATCTTCAATTATACTATCCCGATCTATAAATACTTGGTATTTTTGAATTTGGTCATTAGTTACCCTCAACAAGGATAAAAAACCTTTTCATTTTATATTCAAATAATATTAATCCCTTTTCACCTTTCAATAATATTAATGGATAACATAGTCTTAATCAATGAGTTATTCTACCCATCTTCATTTCTTCATATTAATATCCTTGTGAGTAAATATATACTTAATACTCCTATTGTATATGTATATATGAAATATCTCTCTATAAAGGTAATGTATACATATATTTATAGAAAACCTTTTATAACTAATTATAAATCATGTATTGGATAATTAAACTCACGAGGTTTTAACTATATTTATACATAAGCCACATCTCGATCAATTTCCATTATAAAATATCCAATACCACTCCTTAATTCATCAATATATATTTAAAAGCCTTATTTATTGGATGGAATAGTCAATATAGTAACATTCACCATTATCCTCAGAAATTATTCAATACTAGATTCAAATTACCTTTTCCATGTGAACTTAACCACCTAACATGTTAAATTGATTAATGGATTACAAAATTGATATATGTTTTCTAAAATTATGATATTATCCCACTAACCCATGAAAAAACTATATTTTTAATATGATTTTGGGTCTTGAAATTCCTTGAATGACTTCATTTTTAAGGGGAAATATATATAATAAGATTGGATATAATATGACCAAGGAAATAAACTATTTCAAAAAAATTCACAGTTAACGAATTTAAAATATTATAATATTCTCCCAAACACCTCATGAAAAGTAAGTAAATTAGTATGATTCTCCACATAACACGTAGAGTATATAATAATATCATTAATAAACACCACCACATAATTATCAACGTATTAAATCAATAATATTTTCACCCAATACATTAACACCAAGGGGGAATTTTTTTACCCCAACATCATTACTGAAAACTCATAATTATTATAACTTATATGAAAATATGTCTTCATAATATCCCCCTTATTAATATATAACTAATAGTAATCAGAATTTAGATCAATATTATAAAATAATTTAGTTCATTGAATTATTCAAAGAGCACATCAACAAGAACCAATGAATACATGTCCTTTACTATTATTCCGTTGATTTACCTATAATCAATATGCAATTTCATATTAAAATCCTTCATCAATAATAATATAAGAGGATTATCCCACAGTGAAATAATTGGATGAGTGATTTGTGTATCTCATAATTCATGTATTTTATTCTTCAAATCAGTTAAATCCACTAGACCCATCTTATACAATTTCTTAGAATTTAGTATCAAAAATTAGATGAGGTTAGTTGGGAATTGAACTTACTAATAAGAGGTTAGTTAAGGAAATTAATTTGAAAATATATAAATATAATATATTACAATGGGTACCTATTATATTCTAAAAAAACCCTACCCCCCAATGATTGAATTACAACCTTACCACCACCATTAAGAATTTCATTATGTTGGGCTACTGGTGGTGGTTCAAAAAAAGATTCATGTTAAGTTATCTCCCATAAAAAACATGAAATTAATTACATGCCTCCCCATTATAACATTTATCACAATATAATAAATTATTTATTTGGAATTATATTTCTAAACAATCATTATGATTACATAAAAAATGTCAGGAATGATGGATAGATTTTTGAAGATACAACATCTATGCATCCTAATTCAATTTACCCAGTGTACCATTTTTGTAAAAAATGTACCACATAGTTTTCAAACTAATAAATCATTTCATAGTGTATTAGAGGTTATTTAATATTAATTTAAAACATATAAGATATAATGTAATGCATACTTACCCTATAAAAAATGCATTTCCTATACTTGAATGTATAATACAAGTACACACGACCACATTATTCAGAGCTCCAAATTAAACCGTTGTTATTGAAATTCCATGAACTTTATAGATAATCTTCTACTATGGATGATTTTATTAGATATTATAGAAATTATTATAGTAACTCACCATATAATTACTTTTTATGCACTAAACATTATTTTCTTCCCTCATCAATTTTCAATCATGATCATGATGATTTTTCTCTAAATATTTTAAGTATATAACCAATATCCTGTAATAGGTCCCTATGTTTTTTGAAAAAATTATTATATAAAGGGATATAAAATATTGTATTATGTTCATTCCTAATCCACATTTTTCCATGGTGGTGAATTATCCTCATTGTATAATGACTCCCATTAAAATAGAGTGATTTGGATAAATATATTTTGGTCATGATAGAACTTGTTACTATCTCCTCATATGTTTTGAATTATTGAGATACCAAGGGTATTTGATGACTATAGTTTAAAAAGATAATGAAGAAATCAATATTATTTCCATGATTTCTCAAATTATATATAACATAGATTGATAACCATGTAAAATTAGATGTGCATTCACACATTGTGTCTTATACTTTTTTACTAAGGTTCATTATGTACCTTTCTCTCTAAAAATGTTTCCAAAAAGGAACATATTAATATAGGGGAATCAATATGAATGTATTCCGTTCCATTATCTTAAATCTCCTCGAAAAATATAATATCTTGAAATAAGGTCCACTATTTATCTTGAATCTCTTCATAGATTTTCGAAAGAAGTAATCACTTCCTACCTATTGGATAATCCCAATGAAAAAAATATTTCCTCCAGAGACATAATCTATTTCTTCATCCACAAGATTAGTTGCGAAACTAATAGGCTGAATTTGTGGCCTCATATTATAATCTAGTGTGGTTGATCACTATAGAGGCGAAATTGGTCGATTCATGTGAGAATGGATATTTTAAATAAAATGAAAATTGTCCACAAACTTCTCTAATTTACTCAGTATAAATATTAAATATAATTTACATATTATTAAAATAGTCATCACATTTTGTGTGGATTTTGTCTTGGGTTTTTATTCTTTAGGTAGGTGACTATATATAAACATAATATTATAAGTTAATTATTAAAGATAAACATTTTCTTACATTGTATTCTAAAAAATTTCAGATTATTGTATGTATTTTTATCCAAGTGTAAAAATTTATGTTATGTAGTAATGTTTTAATTATTATTGTTCTTAATGATTCTAAGAAACACTTCTCTTATACAAATAAAAATTCCTCCAACACTAGTTTCCAAGATTTGGTAGAATATTTATTACATATAAATATTGTAAAAGATACATCTATACATGGATCTAGGTTTAGTTACCCTCAAGACACTTGATATATTGCACTAGAATGTCACAAAATTAAAGTACATGTCAGCAATCTATAATGTTATCCTTCATTAATAATACGATTCCACTCCATTACATATAAAAAGTAGGAAAAATTTAAAATTGTTGAGATTAAATTATATATATGGAATGGAAATATAATTAATTATAAAAAATGATAAATTTATCTTTGAAAAAATATTCAATATAATAGAAGCCAAAAAAATGAATACATAATTGTAATCCATGGAATAAATATAAATTCATAATCACAATAATAAAACAAATAATCAGAAAGGTGAAAATGAAAAATGAAGAACAACATAATCATGACATCAAGGCCATGTGGAATGAAATTATATATTAATAGAAATGATGCTCCCATTAAAATATATTAGTTTTCCCATAAGACATACCAGTGCACTATGGGGATATATAATTCTAGGCCACACCAATCACATAAAATTCTAATTTATTATATTACACTCAAAATGATTCTATGTTGTATGTGGAATAATCTTCAAACATGTAAAAATTAGAAACACATCAAACATTATCCCAATAAAACATATCATACACAATATTCCTATATGAGTAAAAAACACATATGCTTCATTAATAGATTACACAAGTCATTGAATTAAAAATAATGTCTATCTGAATTCCCCAGATCCATATATTGACTTATTGGGGATTCATTATTATTAAAATATACCCAAGATAAGTGAATAATAGGATGTTATATCTAATGGTAACATATCATGATTAAGGATTGTCAATGTATTTAGACATTTTATTTGAATTTTATAGAGGAAAAAGTAACACATACATTATATATGACCACATAAATACTTTATTTTGGATTATAAAGAGAATGCTAATTTTTCATGGAATATCCGCTATCAGTTTCAAGCATGATGCATAATAAGGACACAATCTCCATGCACCTGAATGATTACTGGGATATATAGGATTTTTTTTATTTATTACACATCGATACATCAAATCCAAAAACATATACACATTTATTTTTCATATATGGGTGTATTTGTTTTGTAAAATATAACACCTTTTACGTAACCAAACTATTGTATTTTTAGGGAAATGAGATTACTTATGAGTAATAACTGTATTTGAATATTTTATATTGTGAGTGAAAGTTATGATCACATGGGTAAGATTTTTTAGAATTTAACAAATAATGAAATAAAAATAATAATTGTATAACTGATTGTGTATATGAAGGTATACTAAAAATTTAATGTAAATTGTATTTTTAAGGGGAGATAAATTAATACATTACATTGGCATAGTAACAACTTCATAAAGTGAATAATCTCAGGGGTTTTGTTAATATATCTTGTATACATTTTAGTGTGGTGTTAATAAAATGGATTAATATCATTGAATAAAATTAAATGAAAATTTCATAGAGGTAACATATAAAGATATTTATATACGAAATAATGATATATAAATAGGAACACCTACCACTCTTGAGGCTTTATATTGGAACTGAAAAATTTATATGAAAAAACATTTAAAAATTAATGGAGTGATTGGGATAATCCTTGAGAGGAAAATAAATATTGTAAATCATATTTGGTGTGAAAAAATGTGATGATCAGGTGGGTAGTCATAGGCGTGGTGGGTGGAATTTGATGAAATAATTAATTAATTATTTTATTATTCATATTTCCTTTAGTTCCCCAAAATAACAATTATTCTTCACTATAACCCACAATGTCCCACTATATTGTTTATTGAAAAAAATCATAGAATATAACTTTAATTTCTTTATTAATTAATTCTTAATTAGATATGATGTCATATATTCCGTATTTACCATATATAACCACATGCCACAATTTTTACTGTATTTTACAACTTTAGTCAGAAAATAAAATATTTGAACCATACATGATTTCAAAATCTAGATTCAAATATCGAAACCCATTTACTATAAATTGTTCTCCATTTACCTTCATTGAGGATTTTATTATTAGTTGATACATTTATCAAATTGTTTTTAATTGTATACACCCTTTAAATCTATTAATTAATTTAAATTATAAAAAAACAAAACTTCTAGATACATAACCGATAATCAACAATAAAAAAACTACCTAAGGGTATAGTATGAAAAAATGGAACAATAATTGGGTGTTTTTGTCGAAACTGATAGGGTGTTGATCTACACTAACTTGAACTTATCGAAAAGACGATTCCACTCTATCTTCAATTATTAGTGTTCATCGTGGAATTGATTAAGGAAGAACTTCGGTGATGCTAACTCCTTGAAAAGCATTAATAAAAGATCTTTATATGGGTTATTCCTACTAGTTTGATATATATTCATCCCTTATATGATAAATATCATTCATCCTTATCCATAATATAGAATAATAATAATAGTCCATTCTTAATCACTATAACATAACCATTCATCATTCCCAAATATCGTATTGACCAACAATCATTACTGCCAATGGTTATATTAAAAAATGGTTATAAATATCAATGGTCATATTGAATAATGACCATATTAATCCTTATATATACAAAAATACCATAATCCATTCATAACATGGTTTATGTTCATAAAATGTGTTCTTTTAAATTATTATTATTTTTCATTTATAAAATAATTGTATCTTATATACATTATTTTTATGTTTGGTCCACAAGAGTATATTATTTTAATGTTTAATCACATTGTCACTTGATTAATAGAACTTTTTATATCTTATATTATAAATTTAATTACATAATTTTTTTGTAATGTCTATATGCTTTTTTCTATTATGATAAAACAATAATGAGTGTGTTGTAAAACAATACTATTAAGAAGGGTTTATTAACTAATACATGATCATGAGTATTATAAGTTAATTCAATGGAATTTCATTTGGAAAAATATATACAATGAAATTTAAATCCTTGAAAAAAATAGAAAATCATATCGATAGAAATATAATGTGCTTCTATTGTATTTGATTAAAAATTATCATAGATTAAAATAGTAAACAATAAATTTATTCCGGTCATATTGAGGTAAAGATAATAAAAATCATAAACCAATAATTTTTTTTACAAATTTATTATGAACTATATCCAAAAAAAAATAACTTTTTGAGTTCATAGTATTTTTGTTTCACTAGTTTGATCTATTGTAAAGTGATTTAATAGTTAATTTATTTATTTTAGTTATTATAAAAAGATATAATAAAATAATTTTAAAATTTTAAAATCAGGAAATGATTTGAGTTCACCCATATATGTCATCTCAAATACCTTTTTAAATAAATTAGAAAATTAAAAATAACTATTTTAACTAGTAGATCTGAAAATCACATTATCATCTTAAATTTTAATGGGAAGTAAACTATTTGAGATGTGTTTTAAAAAGATAGAGGAATAAGTATTTCCCACATTATTTAAAAAAAAGATATTTAAAGAAAATTTCATACCAAGACTAAGGCTATATATTTAATCAGTAATAATATTTTTATTGTTTGAATATATAATTGGGAAAAATAGTTTTTTTACAAGAAGGTCCTTATTGATAAAAAAATTTGAGAAATAAAATGCATAAAATTATATTTTTTAGTCTATATGAATTTGACATAGATTAATATTTTTGGTCACTGAAAATAAGTTTTATGTGACTCTAACAGAGTGATATGTGAAAATATATCACCATAGTTGATTCTGTCAACTTTGTTATACTCTTTGTTAAATTTATGACCACTATATAATGTAATTTTATAGTAATCAACTAGTTTATTTTTTAAAATCCATTAAGATACAATTAATTTAATATCATTAGGTGATTCCATGAGTGTCTATAAATAATTCTATGTAAATTTATTTAGTTCATCATGCATGGAAATTAACCAATTTTCATCAATAAGGAATTTTTTTTGTTTTTTAGGATTATTGTAATATACAATGTTAGGATGACCTACATAATTTAAGTCCAACTTATAAGTATGGATTCCAATTTTTAAATAATTAATGAAAATTTTAATGGGTTAGTCATTAATAGTATTGAAATCATTAAGAATATAATTTTACTCATATTCTCACTCTTATTTTAAATAATTATTTATAAAATATTAATTTCAAAAAAATTATAAAAATTTAGAATGGTATTTTTGGAAACATTCCCCAAACCAATAATGGATTTATTCTTCCAGTTTTTAGTCACTTTATTAATGAAATGGTAGGATTTTATTGATTCAAAGTGCCCACAAAATATACCTTTATTATATTTAGAATAAAATTACTTCTTCTTTACATTGGAGTTTAAAATAAAAAACTTCACCTAAATACACTAAAAGTTTTAATTTTCATTTTTATTAATCCAATTTTCATAAGGGGGTTTTTTAAATGGAATTATAGTAAATTTATTAATGAAATATAATTTTTTATTTATGGTCTCAAACCAAATATTTTTTTTCAATAGAAATTTATCTAATAGATTTTGAGCGGTTTATTGAATTGATCGATTATCCTATGTAATACCATTTTTAGATGTTCGAGGATTAAGATAATAATAACTGCATAGTTCAAAATAAAAAATATATCAATAAATTATTTTTTATCTTATTCTCTAACCTGAATACTAGGATTGATATAATTTTGAATTATTTTTCATTTCAAACACATTATGAAATCAGGATGATGCTTTTATAAGATTTAATTTTATGTGATAAGAAATAATCCCATCCTAATCCATTAATGTCATAAAAAAATTGAGTATATGATCTTCCTAGTATATAGTAAATATGAGAAGGTATAAACAGGTCTTGATGAATTAAATCAATATTCTATAATGATGATTTTTTAGATTTAGAATAATATATGGGTTTCTTATCATATAGGAACACTTCACAAAGCATATAGGTTTTTAAATGAATATTTGGATGATATTGTACTTATTGATAATAGTTGAGTTTGAAATGTTTTTAATTTATAAAATGACATAGGAATCTCTTCCAAAATATCACTCACTCACATGTGAATTTAATATTTTATAATTGTGGAAAGAATGTTATTTTTAATTAATTTTATAATAGTTTTGATTTTAATGAGTTTTAAATAAATTATTTTATATTGAATCATAGAATTTTTAAATCAATCATTTTCCAAATAGAGTTTAAACCCCATATTACAAAATTCACTAATTCATAGAACACTATGTTTCATTAATTTTATGAATAAATAATTTATATAATTATTGATTTAGAAATGTTGAAGTTACCTTCAAATATTATCTAAATCCTTGATATTTTTTTAAATGTTACATGATATCATTCTTATTTATTTATTGTTTTGAATTTCGAGAGGTTCTTTCACTTGTGTCTTGAGAAACCACTATCTATATACAACAATTTTTCTTTGGATTTTTTTTCTAGAAAATTTCCTTATAAAATTGAATGATTTATAGTTTTGGTACCCACAAAAATACAGGTTATGTTATATTATCCAATAATGATTTATTAATCAATATTTAGTTAGTACATTTCATATTAGAATTATAATAATAATTATTTCTTAACTTTGATCACTGATATTGTAATCTATTACACTCACATTCATAGATAAAATGGCCATAAATTATGAAATAACTAAAAAAACAATCTTTTGAAAAAACATTAACACAATTTGTTATCATTTTATTTTTAGAGGATATTGCATGAATAAAGAAACCAATTCTGGCATGTTCTAATATAGGTTTTTGGGAGATGAAAAGTTTATCTATATTTACCTTACCACAAATGAGTTTTAAAAGGCTGATTTATAGAATTTAACAGTGAATTTGAGTTTACTGAAATTTTATTGTTTTTTTATTTTGATATGTTAATAATATTTTCATTTTAATAGTATATACATTTCTATTATGATATTATATTTTTATTATTCTAATTTATGATGTTTATTTTCAACATGTTCATATAAATAATATAATTTAATAATTCCATTTATGAGTTTATTGTGATTCAAATTTATACCTTCATAATTTAGGTGAATCTAAGAGAAATAAGAAGAATGGAGATAAGAATGTTTTGTTATAAAGAGGATGAGGGTGAAATATGAAGAGGGGTAATAACAATGATGTATTAATTAACATGTTACAAAAGAATATATTAGATTGAATGATGTAACGTGGATGAAGATGTGTAGTTAATGTAGTCATAACTCGAAATCCATGTTGTGGATTTCAACATATTTTTAACTTATATCATTTAGATGATCATCTTATTTTATATTGAGAAATCTGATATGAGGTGTATTTTTTTAAATTCATATAATTTCAATTATTGTTTTTCATTTTCACTTGAATGTTTGAATCACTTGTGGATGTTTTTCTTTAAGAATACTTTTTACAAATACCTAAAAATATGATCACAGTCTAGAACCTCATATCAGAAATATAAATAAGTAGTTTCTTTAATAGTGATGATTTTCTTGAATTCATGGTCTCTGTGGGACTTATTTTCGTCACATCACATCATTATTATTTTGTATGTAATTAGAGAGTCAACAAGTTACACAACCACCTTTATTATGTTTAATAGATTTTAATTTTTTATACTAGTAGTAAGGTAAACCACATAACATTTTATTTACAAGCATTTATTTATATTATTTAATGTTATTTTACATTATTTCAGTTTATATTACATTAGATAACATATAAAGTCTTTTATAAGATTCATTAGAATATATAGTGAAACGTTCACATTATTTATGATACATTACCATGATATTGTCCATTAAATTATTCATTCAACTATGTGTTATTTAAAAAAATTTAAATATTTAATAAGTAGTTTTGAAAGAACAAACATGATTAATTTCCTTTTTATCATGACCAAAATACTATACATATATAGTATTTTTATTCGGATACAAAATCCTAACACTTGGGACGTCTATATTTCTATATATTCACTAGTGATAAATTACACTTGAATTTACA
Source organism: Viscum album (assembly GCA_963277665.1). NCBI lineage: Eukaryota > Viridiplantae > Streptophyta > Magnoliopsida > Santalales > Viscaceae > Viscum > Viscum album. Next base: position 404,331,000 of record OY728163.1, on the reverse strand, counting down.
TTATCCATAAAATATAACAACTAATACCAAGGAAATTTGACATATGATTTATCTAATAGAAGTAACTATTGTAATAAAAAATGGATCATGGAAAAGGAATATGATTCCGAAAGAAATGATCTTTGAAATTAATTACGATTTGAGAATTAATATTATATAAAAATTTTAAAAAATATATTTTATATAAAAAATCACCCCTTTGATTTCAATAGTTTGTGGTAGATAATTGAAAGAGTAGGGGTGAATTTTGCTCTTAAAAAAATTAGATATGAACAAATAATTAATGATAAAAATAAATTAGGATATAGTTGACATATTTGTTCTAATTTCTTAAAGAAATATCAATGTAATTAATGAATAGTAATGATTTAATATAATTTATAAATGTATGTGAATCAATGCTAAATGATGTAGTGCATTAATTTTTATAGAAGGTAAACACAATTGATAAAGTGTTTGGATAAATATTGATGCATGCCACTAAATCATCATGCCTCACCTCTAGAGTTCAATATTATAAATCCATTGATAAAATAAGTGATCAAGAAAACCATTATCAATTTTTTGTAAGAAACCTATGGAGATTCATCATATCCTAATAACATATCCCCGTATTTTTCTGGTGAGAACCAATAAATAAATGTGGATGAGAAGATAGATGTTTACATTAGAAAAACCCATTACAATACATGAACAAATCCCTTTATTTGTTGGTTAAAATAACGAATGATAGATTTAAGGGAATTAATGAGGGATTTTAATGAATTGAGAATACAAAATTGTTTCACTAGAAGTAATAAGATTCATATCACTTCTCTATTGATTTAATATTGATATATTCAATGGGAGAAAGTGTTGTTAATGTATGGTTCCAAGGTTAGAATGGATTCATTTCTAAGGATCCAAGGGGTTCACAATATTAAATAATTCCTTAGGGTTTTAGGAAAACAAGGTAGACCAGATTCAATAAAATATGAACATAATAAATGATGCTCCCATATTAGCTATTGTGACTCAAGTAGTTACGTTTTAGTCACTACCAGGTAGCTAGTGTGATTCATGGAACTTGGGGATGACGGAGAATCACCACATTTTTTCTCTTATTGGACTGAAGTGGATAGTGGTATTTGACTATTAAGATATTATTTTAAGAGATCTACTAACTATTTGGTGGTGGAGCAGATCCCAATATTCAGTTTCTGTTATAAAAGGGACCACTAAATCCCTAGAATAACATGTCTTTTCTATCTTTACTTCCCCATCTTCAACCATGGTGACCTTCACCTACATTAAATTCCTTATTTATATATTTTAATCATTTTCCAATGTCTTGAATTATTTAAGGAGATATTTACAAACATTTATCCATAATTTAAAATATATTTAAGAAACAAGGATATTCCTCTATTTAGTATTCAAATTAAACAGTGTCACTCACTTAAATTGAGAATATTAGAGATATTTGATTTTGTTTGTGATTATGAAAATATAATGAGATAAGGAGTTAAAATATATGATTAATCAAGTATATAATATATCTTGTAGTTTCATTAGGATATTCTAGATTTAAAAAATGGTGGGAGATATTGTAAATCACATAGAATTACCCACAACACTGGACAAGGTTTATATTTTCAAGAACATATCAAAATAGCTATGATATATATATATATGATACCTCACATGTCTGAGATAGGGTTAAGCTAGTAAAGTGGGATGATTTAATGAGATCAAGGTGCCTGGTGGTTATCAACAATTTATAGGAGATGATCCTTTTAGGTATTGACGTATACTTGGTATTCATTACATAGTATGGTTCTCCCATGAAAACATGGGATAAGGGTTCTCCATAGGGGAATTTTTTCGATACTCCCTCATTATTGATGATTTTTGAGTCCCAGAAAAACAATATTTAGTTTTTTACTCCCCAAATACCTAAGGTTTATGTCCTATATCCTTGGAGTTCATTACTCATTCATCAATTTCATAATCCATGATGAGATATGAGTAATACATGAGGGTTTCATATACCCCTGAACTAGATGTTTACCCCATAAAGATTTAATTCACCTATAATTTAGTATAATAGTATATATGGGTATGTCTTAGCTTGTTTGAATTGATTCTTAGGATACATAGGGTAACAAATTTCCTTCTTAAGTAAATATATTTCTTGGTGGGAGTTAGTGTCAATATATATATATTTTTAATGAATATATTGGGATTTTCATCTTCATGTTCATCATACTTATGTGTTATATCTTTACTATTATAGTTTAAAAGTGTAAATAAATTTATTTATTTTTAAACTTATTGTTTTTAGGGAATCCAATTTGAATACAATATAGTTACCAATGTATGGTATTTTTCCAACACATATTGTGTCTTATGAAAATTATGGAATGTTAGGTTAAGAAATTGGTGGGAAATGTACTGTTGGGGTATGAGAATAGTGTTTCCCATAGGTAATAGTTGAAGAAGAAGTTCTATTGTAATATTAGTTTATACTGGAGAAACATTCACTTCATTATCATTTGGTTGGTTATCCACAGGGATTATTGTGTGTATATTCCCCCTTTAATTTTTTTGGCGTTTTCACATATACAAATTTCAAGGATCCTAGAGTTTTCCACATGGATAATATATTGAAATTGGTTTTTATCTAATAAAAATTATTGTAATCAATATTTAGATGTGCATTTGTGATGATTTTCATTAGAATAAGGCCACTCATTTTGTTTAATATGACTACATGGAGCTTCTCACTAACCCCTAATCTATTGATGGTAGGATTTTTGTGGAACACGTAGTTAAGTTCTTGTCCATGTGGGGATACAGTGGGTCCAGACATGTCAGGCATTCCATGTAATGAGTCATGTATTTTTATTAAGAACATATTTCATCATTCCCTATCTCTCTAGTCTATCATTCAGCCAAATTATTATTTTACCAATAATTCATATTGATTTTTATAACTTTATTTATAATTTTGTATCATTAATAAATATTCAATGATTCCTATATCATGACTCTAAATAAATTTCCTGAACTGTTTCTCTAATTCTCTTCCCACTTATCTCATTATATTGACACTTATAATTAAAAAAACAAATAAACTACATATAAAAAAATTCAATCAATGGTATGAAAATAATTGATATTACATATTCATAACTCATTATCAACCATAATATTAATTAAAATGATATAAATCTTTAATACATATAAATAACTTGTTTTAACTACCATGTAACAAAATACGAATATTCAATATTTTATAAATAATTAAAAAAATAATAATTTCACTACTTGTTTCCAATAGATCAACTAATTATACAAATTCATAACACAATTTATTAAAAAAATTTGTATTATAATAATAATATTATAACTATAAAACATTTTCAAATTAAATGGTCATTATTGTAAAAAAATGTATGTAATCATCTAATATATTTATAAATTTAATATTTTAATTTTATTTACTATAACATTAGTTACATGAATTTATTTATTAAATAATTATATAGTACATACATTTTATATTATATTTGAATCAAAATGGTATTTTTTTTATTAATTTTATTTTAATGGTAATGTTATTTCAGATTATTATAATTATATCGTATCATTATAGATTTAATATTTTAAGGGTGTCTTTAATATAAATAATAATATATTACAATGATTTTTTAATTAAGAATTGATATGTGACTTTGAGAATTTATATTTATAATGAAGTGATGATGTTGTGAATGTTGTTTTTGTTATATGTAGTTATGTTTTTATCATATATTCATATAATTATAAAATTCTAAGAATAATTTTTCTTTTGTGTTTCTCATGTTACTTGATTATGAATGACACGTTTTTAATTTTTTTCCATGGAAAGATTAATTATTTAATTTTTTAAAAATTTTCAAGGAAAATGAATTATTGTTGACATGAATTTTCATTTTCTTAAATTTTTTTATCCTAAAAATTTGTATCTATAATAAAAATTTAAAGACATATTTTTGAATAATAAATTTATGACATTAAAATAAAATCATTTTTTTGTCAAAAATTTTGTATCATATTTTTATGAATTATATTTATGTAAATTTTTTATAATAATACATATTATGACAGTTTATATATAAAATTTCTTCTAATATGATCCGAGTAAATGTTATTTGAAATATGCATATATTGAATTGAAACTATACATTATATTTGAATGGACCTGACATTAAGCTTCTCATAATCTAGTGACATTAAACAATATTTCACTTTCTTAAATCTAAAAGAAGCTTTTATTTTTATATTTTTTGAGAGTTAGGCCATATGTTTTATATAGAAACCTATATATATATAAATATAAAGTGAAAACTTCTAATCAGAATAAAATTATCCACAATTTGAATTCATTAAAATAAAACATGATTTCTTTTCTTGAGAAGTCTTCATGACATCCATCTTGACTTATTCCTTAATCTTATCCATCCTTAATTCGTGAGAAAATCATTTTATAACCTAGGATGTGTACAAAAGGTTAAGTAACACACATGAATAAATAAAATACATTACATGAGTGGAAATGATGAAAGAATCTCTAATGTTAAACATTATGTTGAATATTATTGGATCATATAAAATAAATAATTTCAAAAAGAAAAATATACCCTTTTCTCAAATAGAATCATAAAAAATTGTAGTGGGGATTTTTTTCCAGAAAATGATAGAAATAGATTAATATAAAACATTAAAAACCATTTCAATCCGAAAAACCATATGGTAAAATTACAATATTATTCTCTATAGAACATAATCATTCCCCGATTCATTGGATATTGATAATGTGTCTCACTATTCAAAAGTTATAACAGGAACACCCATTTTTTTCATGGGCTATAAAGGGGCTTAACCCTTCGTATAACCTATATGAGTCTCACCCATGAGATATAATGGGGATCAACCCATCTTATAAGCTATATTATTCTCAACTAATTTTTAAATAATTATTAAGTACCATATATTTTATAAAGAATTATATTCTATCACATTCATCATAAAACTATAGTAAAATTGTTTTAAATATTGTTTGAATACAATTCTAGATATCAAAACACACATCCTTTTAAAAATCCATTTTCAATTACATTATACATTGAAAAAAAATGTTTTTTATTTGAATAAATCATGAAATAATACTATTTGTTCCTGAAATAAAATATCATTTTTGTTTTTAGGATCATTCTTTGTCAATTTAGACATTAAAAAATATCATTCATTTTTTATTTTTGTCAAAACATTTGATATAAATCATGTAGAGTGATTAATTTTGAAAAACATGAAATAAATTCAATAGGGAAATGAAATATCATTTATAAATATTTTTTAATATAAAAACATTAATGATTTTTTTTATGAATATAAAAATGAAATGATATTTTTACAAAACAAATCATAAAAAAATTTAAAAATGATGTTTTTAATAAATAACCCCTTTGATTGATTTTGAATCGTCACATATATTAATTATCTCACTAAATAATAAAATTGTATTAATTATTTAATTATTTAACAACTTTGTTCATGTTTATTATTCCTTTTATTATAATTATTACCATTTTATATATCATTACTTATTTATTTATGTTTATATCATATGTTTTGATGATATTCGGCTTACGTGTCACAAATTACTTTTGAAGGTTGACTATGGTAATATATTTCATTATTACATCACACACAGAATAATAATCATGAATAAAAAATAACTTATATCAACAAATTATGAATTTATATACAGTAAATAATGATTTTTATGAAAAAATAATAATGTTACAGTCTTAAAGATGGAAGGGTGTACCTATGCTTGAGTAATATTTTCCAGTTTTCATTGGTCATTATGGAAAACAAGTGAGTATTATTTTTTTAACATAATTTTTATAAAAAAATACTATAATATTATTTATTTAAATATACTTCAATATATCATCCATAATATTTCTTATGAAAAAAATAGTCACATCGTTTCTTAGTGGTCTCAGTCCACACGTACGAACATAAAGGCACTATCATTTTTTAATGAGAGGAAATGTAAGAAATAAATTGATATATTATCATTTAAAAATTGTAAATGGGTAAATATTTCAATTATATCACATATAATCATTAAAATAAGCCTTATTACATTCCATGTAAGGAGTTAGGAAAAAAATGAATCATATTGCATCACCAGAAGATAGTCCACCGTACACACGAGCAACATTTTCATCTTCCCCATGGAATGGAATATATGAAGTTATATGTGATATAATAATTTAATAAGTATATTTATATTAATAATATCATATATATATATAATTTAAATGAATCTTTTTAACCATTTATATGAGGAGGTGATAAAAAAATTACAGCGGTTCGTGAGACGGTAGTCCGCTATACACATGAATGATGGTTTCATTTACCATATGATTGAAGAGGAGAAGGATATATATTATTCCATTAACAAAATATCATCAATGAAAATTTAAGATACTAGGGTAATTATATCCCCATTATTTAAGATGATATAAATTAGGTGGATGAAGATTTATAATAAAAACACTTGGTTAAGCACACTACCTCTTCTTCAAAGAACCTACTTAGATATGTACCTAATAATTCATATGATGGATTTCAGATAAAACCATGTACTCGAGCTAATTGGAAGGATAAAAATTAATTTATTTGGGTAGGTATTTTACACACAAAAGGGTTTTATTGTGTGATTTGGAGAGTAGTGGGGGTGTTATTTTATAATTGCGGTGAGTGAAAGACATGTGATTTTTAAAAATAAAATTCTATTTCAACATTTCTAACAAGACATAGGGATACAAAAAAGTAAATTAATGAATATTATACAATATCAGGTCCAAAAGTTTCAAAAAAATATATTTTAAAATAATTATTAAGTAATTTTAACATCAATCATTTTAGTTTAAACCACGGTAAATCTATATTAACCATAACCATGTTAAAGGATTTTTTAGTATATTCTCTACTAATTATTAAAAAATTATGTTGAACTCACTATAAATCACAAATTATTATAATTGAAAATATTAAATCAATTATAAATAATTCAATTCATATAAGTTAAATGAAATTACCAAAGAATGATCTAAATAGAAATTACATTTCTTTTTGTGGAATACTTAATACATGATAAAAAAAGTCATCCAAAGACCATATTAGTTAACTGTATTTCAAAAAATGGAACATAATCTTCTAACTTGGTGAAATATCGTCAACATATCCCATAAATATATCCCCCTTTATTTTTCTTACCTAAAAATTTCATTATATCCTGGGGAAAAGAAACCATAAAAAGGGTGACCTCAAATTCTTAGTAAGGGTAAACATAAAGAACATCAAACAAAACATAAACATTAGAATGTGAAAACATGAACATAAATTTTTAATATCAAATGTGTATGTAATGACATAAATCTTGGTAGTATGTAAAGAATAGATCATAAAGGAAAATTATCCATGATGAAATGGATTCTTCATAAAACATGGAATTATGGAAATAAAATAATAACATAATATGATTTCCATATCTTACAAGGAATTTCTTCCAAGAGCATCACAGTCGAAAAAGTCCATTACTGAATCGGGTTTACTTACCATTCCAGCCATGCATTACCAAACCAGATTTACTTTTCATTCTAGAATTGTATTACTAAACCAGATTTACTTGTCATTCTAGTCAAGTATATATCATGAGATATAAATATTTACCCAATGCATAGGAGGGGGACATATTTACCACCCATATCAATATTAAATCATTCTAATATGTTCCATAAAAACATAAATCATTCATCATATCATAACCCATGAAATAAAATGGATTTCTTGTGCATCATTCCATCATTACATAATACATATAAAAGATTATTCCATCATAAAAACAATCAAATAATTTTAATAACAGGGATAAAAACATATCCTTATTTATGAGAATTATCTTAGATGGAAAATAATTTTGATAAAATATTTTAGCACAATTCTTGAGAGAAATATCATTTATTCTTCAAAAATTGATTTCTTTTCCCAAAATAAAATGAAATTTTAAAAGAAATGAATTTAATTAAAAATAAACATGAAATAGTTTAGAGTATAATTCAAGGAATGAAAGAATTATGAAACTGTAAAAAATACTTTAATTCTGTATAAGTTAAAAAAACATTATCCTCGTACTTTATCCGGAATAGTAAAAAAGTACCTCATATAATAAACAAAAGAAATATTCCTTCTATACCATGTAATAAAAGAAAAAAATGGGTAAAAATGACTTTAAAAATATACAAGAATATTAAACATTTTATGAAAACATTTTTATAAAACATGGCCATAGAAGATAAATACACCCCTAGTAAATACTTACATATAAACAATCTCAGATAAAAATGAGATTGAAAAATTATCTCTTACCTTAGGTCTTATTTTTTCCATATGTGTCTAAAACTACTCTATTGTGGGTTTAAACATATTATTAACTTGTAAGATAAACATAATAATATTTATTACATCGTATATGATTCACTCATGACTTTATATTACCTGTTCATTTATCAATTCTAATTTAAAGCAACGTTTTGGGTAATAATCATTTAATTTATCATACATGTTTTGACTTGTTACTCTTGATATTATTACTTATATCACGATTTAATTACTTATAGAATATAAAAATGATTTATATATCATATATATTTGGTATATAAATATATATAATTGATAGATAAATGAAATGTAACACACCGTTCATAAAGATGGTAGACAGTATGTACACATGAATGAGGTTTCCGTTTCCATGTTGAATTGAATGGAAGAATGTAAATGATATATGTATATATATATATACATAAATAAAATATAATTATTATTTCATATATTTCATGCTTATTTATTACATATACTTTATAATCATTCTAGAATGGTTAAAATGGGGAATGAATCTCATCGCGTCGTGGAGATGGTAAACTATACGTACACACGAGGGACGATATCATTCCCTTGATGATTAAATAGTATGGAATTGGATGGTATGTGAATTTTACAGAATAATTACTATATTATATTCCTTATTTACATCCATTATACTTATCAATATACCTATCCAAAATAAGTATTGTTTAACAATAATTACACCATGATGTGGAGATGGTAAGCAGTACATACGCACACATAGTGATATTGTTATTCATAGGATAGAGAAAAGGATGTATAAGGTTGTATCATAATTATAATAACATATTAGAATGTTGAAGATAATATAGTTCTTAAATTATTTTTGAAAAAACATAATAATAAGAAGTATAATAAGAAAACAATTTTGAAATAAGTGATAACACAATCATCTCTTTTTCGGGCATCTTCTTTTGGTATGTACAAAATTTCTCCATACAATGACTTTATTACAAAAGGGTGAGATCTAGGATGAATTGAGGGTTGCTTTGAGGAGTTTTGGGTAGGGGTTAGCCGAGCCAAAGGGCATCTGTGGTGTGATTAAAAGGGAAAGAGAGGTTCTATTTTATAAGAGAGGGGAGAGGAACCTTTGGAAAGTCCAGAAATATTAATTTATTATAAATTATTTTTTAGTTTATAATTATCCCAAAATCATTTATATTTAATCTAAGACGTGTATGGGTATAAAGACTCTCAAAAAATTAAACTTATACATGTTTTGATTTTATTTTAAACCTTATAATTTTTTATTTATCTCTATTTAATCTATTTAATTTTATTTGTGGTAATAATATTCTAAATATTAAAAAGTTATAAATATTTACTTATGTGTTGTCAATTTTCCATGATGTGATACTTTGTAAAATTTTAAATAATATAACTTTCACTTTTTAGAGTTTAAATATTTTTTGGGATATGTAAATAATTTAATAATATTTTATTTTTAAAAAATATTAATAGTGTTTATTTTGACACTATTCATTTACATGACATTAAATAAAATCCAGACAAAATATAAATTTTAAAAAAATATTTAATACACTCTTAACATATCATATTAAGCTATAAAATTCTTCGAGAACATTAATTAGTTTATATGGTAATTATTTTAATATTTTTAAAACCATTTATTTTATATTTTTACCAATAAATTAATTTATACATCACTATTGTGTCATCATTAATGGTAATTATTTAATATATAAAAATTATAAATAAATTCACATGATATATATAATTTCATTATATTTCTATATACTATTTTTTTAATTTTTTTTATCATATTTATCACTATATTAAAATTATTATACATATAAGATATATGAGAGTGATATATGGTCACCTTCTTTTGTTTTAATTATAATTATATTACCTTTCTAGAAAAAAGTCAATTAAATGAATCCATTCAAACTCATAGGTGATATTGGTGGACTTTAATTCATGAAAAAGTATTTTGGTAGGTGTTAGGGTAATTTTATTATCTTTCTCTTATTGTTTGTTACCCTAATTTACCTTTAACCATGGTAAATAAAAAATAATGTAGTTACTATTCATAATATCTAAAAAATAAAAGTAAACGATTAACATAATTTGGACTCAAAGATTCCAAATATGGAATCCATTTTTCAAAATTCAAGATAGAAATGTTATATTAATTAATTTAAAATTAATTCTTGTTGTGAAAACCTAAAAGCGTGTTTTTAAGAAGTTAAACCTATCAATAGATTAACATGTATTTATATCCAATTTAAATGTAAAATTACTTATAATGAACAAAATTGGATTAAATGATCAAAATAATATTCCAATTACTCTTTAAAACCAATTAAAAATATAATCTAACTATACAAATAAATCAGATGAAAAGGTAGTTTTGAATTAAAAATCAGTATGTTTCATTATTAATTAAAATATGAATTTTATCAGAAAAATTACACAAATTCATCGAATATAAATTTGGATTCCCAACTTCCAAATAAGATGTTTATTTTATTAAATAGAATACATAAAAGTGTTAAAAACTTGATTTAAAATTGGTCCTCCATTAAAAGGCGACAAAACATCATTTTTTGAAAAATACTTTTTTCATCTGAAAAACTAAATTTTTTGTTATATAATGTCAAAAAAATACATAATATTAATGTTAATGTTATATAAAATTCATAATTTGGTTAATACTATTCATAATATATAATTTATATCCCATTAAGTAAAAATATTTTAATAATATAGCAATGTTTATTGAAACTCAGTATTGCGTACAACACAAGCTATCATGAAAGGTTGCTCTTGCATATAAGGCCAGCCATGTCTGTGTTGTGTGTAGTGAAATCTTCCTTTGGAGTTATTTATACCATAATCCTATCATAGTACCTTTTTACATGGAAAACAATCTATACTTAGTGTTTCATGAAATGAATTCTATCAAAAGAATTTGAAATTGTATATAACACAAGCCAAATATAGTGTTGCATATACTACAAGCTAATACAGTGTTGTGTATAGCGCAATATAATCCTGGTATAAGATACAACACAAGTCATCAAAGAAATTAAAAATAATATATATCATAAAATATTGGGGTGTTACATTATACCCCCCTTAAAATGAATTTCTACCTCAAAAGTTTCCAGATTATAAAAGGTTTACTATTTGAAACTTTTTTTATTAGAAACCTACACCGTAAAAAAGATTACTAAAAATACTTTTTAAAAATGAATGTTAGAAACATAATGGTTACCCAAATTAACTCATCACTGGGTTTCCACATAGGATAACATATGTGGGAAGTGAAAACATGGATATGGAAGAGAAATATAATTGTCAAGTTCTGATGGATAGTGCTAGAAAACAGGGATGGAGAAAGTTAACAACCCAAAAGCCATAAATCTATGATTATTTATTGGACTATCTGATTCATCATATAAGAAGGTACTAAGACAACATTTTTGGTTTTGAATATCTTTTCTCTAAAGTTGAATAATTTTACATGAGAATAAATACTTACTTGATTTTTGTATAATCTCATCGTTGTTCATACCTTAAACAATTTCCACTTCATCTATTATTTAGTGAAATGAATTTGATGTTTTCATTCTTAATGTGTTAGTAAATAATGTTATAGATTGATAGTTCAATCCATTTGGATCAAAAAATGGATAGAAAAAGTAATCATATATGCATAAGTCCACCTGTAATGAGATAATACATTAATCTAACAAAATTCAACTAGAAAATAATATATACTATCTATAAATGTATAACATTACAATCCTTAAAAAAACAAAAAATGTAAAACTTTAGATAGAGGTGAACTAAATCTATGTAACATTTATCACCCATATCTCATGACGTAGTTTTTTGTTGTCACATTCCAAATATGTGAATACCTTAATCATGTATTCTCTTAAAACATGATAATAACTTGAATTACCATAGTACCTTAGTGAAAAAATACATTCTATCAAAATTAACTCATTCCACACACAAAAAAATCTATATACTCAAACCACAATATCACCCTATTCTTTTATCAGTCACAAGGTCATTAATACTATAAAACATCTCATTATCTACTTATCTATTCAGTAAGTGCATATCACGTTCTTTCGAAAATAATTCAATCACTTTTCATGGTTATTGGTACCATATACTTATGGAAAACCATAATGAACCAATACATATATATTCCCATTTTCCATAATACTATAAAGGAGATTTAGCAACAATATTTTGGAATCCCATTACATATACACTTAATCATTCCACCACTTCATTGACATACTCAGCATCACCAATAGTGATCACTTGTGATTTTCCTTTGTCTATGATATTATAAGGTTTCTAACATCGATCATCATCATTAACCCTTGGATTTGGGAATTGGTTAGCATAATTCCCCATTTCATTTCACTCGTACCATTGAAGCGTGAGTGGTGCATTCTCTGTAGAAGTTTCTATATTCACATCATTTTCAACCTTTTTCCCATTACATCGACACTCAACTACTTGATGTCCTTATTTTCCACACGTAAAACATTATATATTACCTTTAAGACAATATACACCATGTTTTTTTCCACACTTTTAGCAAAAAAAATTCATCTTCTTTCACCATTGTTTTACAATTTTTCCTTGAACTCCATCTTTTGTTTATTTCCAAACCATGAGATTGATATATAATATCAACATCTATTTCTACATTTTATAACACCAAAAAATTTATTTGTTATAAAAAATTTATCTTATATCTAATACCCTTCAAAGACTTTGTTTTATTCCACTGAAGAATCAATAAACTTTTGTTTCAGGTTAAATGATAAATCCAGAAGCATACACTGAAAGTCTTGTAAAAGTTTCCTCATATGTACCAACCGATTCATCCTCCTTTTAATTAAGATAATGAAACTTCTTATATATATATATTTTAAAGAATAATTGGAAAGAACTTATTAAAAAATGTGTTCATGAACTTGTCTCATCCCATGGATTCAATTTCATCTTGCTGCCTTGTATTTTTTATTAGAGTCCACCACTAGTCAGCTTCACCTTTTAAATGAAAAACAACCAAAATGACTTCTTTATGTTCCGAACAGTGAAGGATGGAAAATATATTTTCAATGGAACTGATCCATTTTCCAGTAACAAGTGGACCAGAAGACCCACTGAAAGAAGGTGGATGTTTCCACATGAAGGACTCAACAGAATATTGTTCCCTTCTCTGCTCATTTGAATGTACAGAATTATTAATAGCTTCTATAAGTATAGCTATAAGATTTTTCATCCCATATCCCAAAAAAGTTTTTTTATTAGGAGTAAAATCATCGCATTTCCCTATACAATTATCATTAACACGGTTCCTTCAGGTTCTAGAAGTTTTCTAAAACCCAAAGAGAATATCGTGAGAGGCAAAAACTGTACTAGGAAAACAACATAATTAAGGGTGAGTACTTTTAATATATAACATCTTTGTATTAATCATAGGTTATTCTAGATTGTTACCATAATTATAGAACTATAACCTATAGGTTGACATACCATTAGGGGCATCCCTAGAAATACCTTTGAAACATCTCTAGGGATCTCACTAATGTTTTCCCATCCTATTTTACAATGGTTAACTAAACCTTCACTCTGATTCCAAATGAAATGACTCAAGATTGCTGTATATAGAAAATAAATATCATTTATAGAATACCTAATACATGACACAAAAAGATTCCCAAATAACATATTATTTTATTTTCTTTAGAGACTTGGAATATAATCTTCTAACATGGTGAAATATCTTCAACATCTCCCATAAAGATCATCCCCATTAGTTTTCCTACCTAAAGCCTTTCTTTATATACTATGGAAAATAAAACATAAAATAGTAGAGATAAAATACCAAGAAAGGGTATTCATAAATAACATCAAAAAAATATAAACATAATAATGTGAAAAAGTGAACATAAATTTTGAATATAAAAAGAGCGAGTCATGAAATAAATATTGGCAGTACGTAAGGCATAACTCATAAAGGATCATTAACCATGATGAAATAGAATTAGCATAATACATGGAATTGTGGTAAGAAAATAAGCACATAATTTGATTTCCATAGTCTCCAAGGCATTTTTTCCAAGGCCACCATAGTGGAAAAAGACCATTATTGAACTAAGATTACTTGTCGTTCCATATATGGATTACTGAACCAGATTTACATTCCATTATAGCCCTATATTACTAAACTGGATTTAATTACCATTCCAATCGCATTTATGTAAAGAGATATAAATCATTACCCAAAGCATTAGATGGATATTTAGGTCCCCCATCTCATAATGAAATCATTCTTACATGTGACAGAAAACATAAATCAGTCATCATAGCATAACCCCTGAAATAAAATGGGGTTCTTAAGCATCATTTGATAATAACATATTCTATATAAAATTTCAATCCATAATTAACACAATAAAATCATAGTAATAATATGGATAGAAACATAGCTCTATTTAATAGCATCATCTTAGATAGAAAATAATTATGATAAAATACTTGAACTAATTTATGGAGGAAAATATTCTTTCTTCTTCAAAAACATTTTTTTCTCAAAATACAATGAAATTTTAAAATAAAATAATTTAATTATAAATAAAATTGAGAAATTGTATAGGAATATTAATAGAAATAAGGAATCATGAAACCATAAATAAAATCCATTCATCTCAAATAAGTAAAAAAACATTCTCCTCATAATTTTTCCAGAAAAGTCAAAAAGTACCTCGTATGGTACACAAAAGAAAGATTCCTTACATACCATGTAGTAAAAGTTAAAAATGGGTAAAAATGGATTTAATGTTACATAAAAGAATAGTAAAAATTTTAAGAAAATATTTTTAGAAAACATGTACAAGGATGATAAATATACATTCCGTAAACACTTACGTATAAACAATCTCAGATAAAAATGAGATTCAAAAATTATCCCTTATCATAGGTCGGATTTCTTCTGTATGTGTCCAAAACTCATGTATAGTGGGTTTAAACATATTATTAACTTGTAACAGAACCATAATATTTTTTATATCATATAAAATTCACTTATGACTTTATATTACCGATTTATTTATCAATTCCATGTCAAATCTAGGTTTTTGGTAATAGCTGTTTTATTTATCATACATGTTATGACTTGATATTGTTGATATTATCATATAGATCATGATTTAATTACTTCAATAATGTAAAAAATGATTTATATTTCATATATATTAAATATATAAATATATATAATCGATAGATAAATGAAATTGAATACATCGTTCATGGAGACAATAGGTCGTACATACTCATGAATGTTGTTTCTGTTTCTTTATTGAATTGAATGAAATAAAGCAAATTAAATATATATATATATATATATATACATAAATAATATAGAATTATTATGTTAGATATTTCATATTTATTTATTATATATAATTTATAATAATTAACGTGGGGAAGGAATCTCATCACGTCGTGGAGATGGTAAGTCGTACCTACGCACGAGCGATGATATCATTCCTTTGATGGTTAAATCGTATGTAATTGGGTGGTATATAAATTTTTCAGAATAATTATTAGGTTGTATTCATTATGTTCATCCATTATACTCATCAATATATCAGTCCAAATTATGTATTATTGAATAACAATTACACCGCAGCGTAGAGACGGTAAGACGTACGTACACACACATGGGGATATTGTTATTAGTAGGATGAATAAAAGGAGGTAAAATGTTGTCACATAATTATAATAACATATAATAATGTAGAAGATACCAGAGTTATTAATTTAGTATGGAAATAACATAATAAAAGGGAGTAGAAAAATAAAATAATTTTGAATAGGGTGATAAAACAATTACCTCTTTTTAGGTATCTCATTTTGGTATGCACAAAAGGACTCCATAAGATGGCTTTAATCCCAAAGGATTGCCTCTAGGATTACATGATAGATGTTGGGAGGATATTTGGGTATGGTTTGGCAGAGACAAAGGGATATGGAGGTGTGATTAAAATAGATGGAGATGTGTCATTTTATAAGAGAGGGGAGGGACACCTTCAGAATGTTTTGAAATATTTATGTATTATAAATTGATTTTCACTTTATAATGCTTCAAAACTCGTTTATTTATAAGATAAGATGTGTATGGGATGAAATAATGACAACAAATAAAATTTATACATGTTTTTATTTTATTTTAAATCTTATCATTTTGATTTATCCTTATTTAATTTTTTTTAATTTTATTTGTGTTAATAATATTACAAATATTAAATTGTTATAAATATTCACTTATGTGTTGTAAATTGACCATAATTGGATAATTTAAAAATTTTTATGCAATACAATTTTCAATCTGTAATTTTTATGCAGTTTTGTGATTTTTAAATATTTTAATAATATTATATTTTTATAAAATATCAATAGTATCAACTTTGACACTATCTATTTACTAGAATTTAAATAAAATCCATAAATAAGATAAATTCAAAAATAATTACTTAATACACTCCTAATATGTCATATTTCCCTATAAAATCCATGGATCACATTAATCATTTTATATGATATTTATTTTAATATATTTTTAACCATTTATTTGACAATTCTATCAATAAAATAATTTTTTATTACTATTGTGTCATCATTAATGGTAATGATTTAATCTATAAAAATTATGAATAAGTTAATATGATGTATAAAATTTCATTTTATATTTGGAGAAAATTTATTTTTTATGTTTATCATGTTTATCATAATATTAAAATTATTATACTTATAAGATATATGAGAGTGACATGTTGTCACCTTCTTTTGTTTTAATTATAAATAAATAAATATTATGAAGAAAGTCTATTATCTGAATATATTTCAACACATATGTGATAGTTGTTGGTGTTAATTCATCCAATAATATTTTTCAGGAGTTAGGGTAATTTTATTAACTTTACTATATTTTTTGTTACCCTAATTTACCTGATTTACCTCTAACCACGGTAAATAAAAATTATCGTAGTTACAATTTATAATATACAAATAATTAAAGTAAAATATTTACATAATTTGGACCCACTAATTTAAAATATAGAATCTATTTTTTAAAATTCAAATATAAAAAAGTTAAAGTAATTAATATAAAATTAATTCCCAACGTCAAAACCAAAAAATGGGTTTTTAAGAAGTGAAAACTATCAAAAGGTTGACATGTGTTTATGTCCAATTTAAATGTGAAATTAATTAAAATTACCAAAATTGGATTAAATTATAAAAACATAATCCAATTAAACTTTAAAACTAATTAAAAATATAATATAACAATATAAATAAATTAGATGAAAAAGTAGTTTTGAATTAAAATGCAGTATTTTTCATTATTCATTAAAATATGAATTTTATATGAAAAATACAAAAAATTAAACCAAATTAAATTTTTATGTCCCACTACCATATAATACGTTTTTTGTCATATATAATATATAAAAGTGTTAAAAACTAGATTTAAAATTGGCATGCCATCAAAAGGGGTCAAAAGTGCATTTTTTGAAAAGTAATTCTTTTATCAAAAAAATTGAATTTTGTGTTATATAATGTCTAGAAGATACATAATATTAATGATATCATTATGTAAAATTTAAAATTTGGTATATACTATTAATAAGGACTAGTTTATATCTCATTAAATAAAAATATTTTTATAATTTATCATTATTTAGTGAAACTTGGTGTTGTGTACAACGCAATCCATCGAGGAATGTTGCTCTTTCTTGTAACACAACCCAAGTCAAGGCTGCGTGTAGTGAAAGATTCATTTGGTTTTATGTGTAAAATAATCCTAACATAGTTCTTTGATACATTGAACAAAATCTATACTATGTGTTTCGTGAAATGAATTCTACCAAAAGAAAATGATATTACATGTAACACAAGCCAATTATAGTGTTGCATATACTGCAAGATAAAATGGTTTTTTTGTATAGAACACGATAATCACGTTTTAGTGTACAACACAAGACATCAAATAAATTAACAAGAATATATCTCATAAAATGTTGGGGTGTTACATCGAAGAATTTTATTGGAAATTATACTCATAGAAGTGATGAAAAATATGTTATTTAAATAGTATATTTATCATGAAAAATATGAGTTTATATTAACTATATGAAAATTAATAATTATTATATAAATTCAAAATCTATCTTATGTATATATAATCTAAATATATCCTTAAAAATGTATCACATTATGGGTTGTATTAATGAATTGAAATGGAGAAACATTGGTCACTGTAATACAGTTTTCTAAACAAAAACACTATTTAAAACAGAAAATAAACATATACTAAAATAACATATATAAATGATTTATATGTGTTCTTCCTCCGAGGTGGCACCTTTCGGTTGAAAAGAAATGGTTCGACAAGGATCATCACCCATCCCTTTTTGTAGAGATGAGTTCTCATTGATTTCACCATCAGATTATTGTCAAGTTCACTATTTCTTTTGTTTCATCCCTCTCAATGTACTTATCCTTTAAAGGAGGTTGGATCAACCCCGTGGGGACTGGGAAAGTCACCCCTCCCACGTTGAGAAGGAGGTGCCACAGTCACATAGTCCTAGTGGGTGATTTCATGGGGTCAAGTACTTGTGCAATTAGTCCTCCTTGGGTATATTTCATCAGATAGTCTCTAACAGGTTTATTTGTGGAGCTAGAAACTCCCAACGAACCTGATATCCAAGATTCATGGACAAGATTTACAAAGGAATGTGGTCAATGGATGAAGATTTGTCCAACGACACTTAAGGACTCCATTGGTCAAGAGGATGGGAGGTCAGGCTCACCACACCCTTCTGGGGGAGGATTGTCACCTGTTTCGGGACTCTCTTATAGATTTAAGTTGTGTTCAAATATTCATGAGTCCACGGTTCATTCTCAAAGAGTGTGTCTACATGCTACCCCTGGTTTGTTAGATTGTTGTAGACATACATATATTTGATGCTACGGTGGTGATGCTGACTTGAGGAATAAAAAATGTACCCTAAAGTTCATCATCATATAGGGGGGATGAAAGGTGACTTGAGGTTAGGATCGAACCCATAAGATAGATTTCCTAAGTATCCTCAAGAGAGGAATCAGAACCCACATAGTTCAGATTGTGTGGGGCTTATGCATGGGATCAGCCCATTTGAGGGATCATGATGGGGTGGATCCTTTGGATGGGGTACCCTTTTGATATCGAGCCTTCTGGTATTCACCATATATATCCAGATTTGGTCAGGAATCAGAGTTCTCAAAGTTCAAATGGTGTGGGGCATGCACGTGGAAGATTCCCATTTAAGAGGACTTGATTGGTTGGAACCCTTTATAGATGGGCACACTTCTACGCTTGGGCCTTCTAGATGGAATCCTATGTATCCTTATTTGGTTAAGAATCAAATTTCTTGATGTTTAGATGATGTGGAGCTTACACGTGGAAGATTCCAATTTAAGAGGACATAATTGGGTAGACCCCATTATAGATGGGAACCTTTTTGGGATTGGGCCTTCTATAAGGTGTCCTACGAATCTCGATTTGTTTAGGAATCAAATTTATCATTTTTTAGAAGCACATAGATGTTGTAACCATCAAAACCATCTAATCCCATGTGATTTATACTCGGTGTGAGATATAAGAGGATGTTAAAGATTCAACAATGCACATGCCTCCTCCCCTATTAGTGGGGGAGGGAGAGCCCACGATGGAAGAGGTCGGGGAAACCATGGGAGAGAGCATGGAACAAAAAACCCTTTAATATTAGATAAAACTAAAGGTCATGCCACCCAGCCTTTGAAGATTAGGGACTTACCTTATTGGAAGGGCCCTAGAGCACGTTTTGAGAAGTGGAGCAGTTTCCTCCTTGTCAAAGTGGATAGCGAGCATAACCCCTTCGACTGATCATTATTCCACATTGAATGTAAAAGAAAGTGATCAACCTTAATCCCTAGAACGGGGAGGTTCCCTTTGGCATCCCAACATTGGACTACGGGTAACCATGGGAATGTAGACTCACAAGCATTCTCGAAGCCTGAACCGTTGTGGGGAGAGCCTTCGTGACTCCCCTTACCATGGATATGTAGACTCAACGGGGTGCACTGGTGTGCCTGATGGTCTGATCATATGGGTCTAGTGGAATTGGAAGAGGTTTTGGCTTAATATCAGGGGACTGATTCATGGAGATACCATGGAGGATTGGACATAAATGGAGGGGTGAGGTTGGAACCAGAGGAAATAATACCCGAAAACACCCCATTCTGCGTACCGATTTCTTAGGTGGGATGGGGGAGGCTCCGCACACCATAGTGGTATGTGGGAGGAGGGGAAATCCGTGTATTGATGAAGTATACATGCATTGGTATAGTCAAACACATACCATAGTGGTAAGCGGCCCATCCCACCACTTCGGGTTACATCTGCGTACCAATGAAGTTCGCAACGCCAGGTTCAGTCCATGTAGTAGTTAATTACACTGAGCACCATGTTGAAGGAGTGTACGAGTGACTTATATTAGTGGGAAGTTCATTCGTGAGAAGTATGTGGTTCACGATTTCACCATTTAGGTTCACAGTTCAATTATTATTATTCAATTCCCTATTTATGGTTCATAGCCTGCTGTACCTACGGAGGGTGTGGTTCGCGATTCGGGATTCGCTGATGAATCAATACCAAAGTTGAAATCTTCTTTGAACTCTTTCTTCACACCATTGATTACCCTTCAATATTTATTTATCTGTCTCTTGTCATCCCCCCCTCCGCAATTCATTATGTGTTTATTTTATAGAGCATCATGATAGTTGTATCTACTGGGAACTCGACACCATTTACGGAGGCCCATTAAGAGATTTCCTGACCTGCAAAGGACTCAATAAATCTAGGGTTTGTGGAGTCTTTGGATCATGATAATGGTTCACAGAACCCTACTGTCTTGCTTTGTCTGTGAACTGATGAGTTTGTGGAAGGATACATGGATGGTCCTTACACATACGAGTCTTTCGGAGGTGCGGTTCATGGTCTTCCTTGTTCACTAGACATCGCTCCACGTTCCAGCATTTAGTGGATCGTTTCATGTACTTGGTGGTCCTTGTAACACCCCTAGATTTTATGAAAAACATTCTTTTAATTTCATTAATTTCTTGTGTTGTATTCTACACCAAGATTACCTTGCGCTATACGCAACACCGTATTAGCTTGCAGTATACGCAACACTATTCTTGGATCGTGTTACACACAATTTTGATAGTAGTTATTCTATGAAACATTGAGTATATATATATATATATATTCAATGTATAAATGAAATATGGTTGGATTTTGTTATACGAAACAACAAAGGATTCTTTCACAACACGCAACCCTGACTTGGCTTGCATTACACGCAATCGCGACCTTCCTCGATAGCGTGTGTTGTACGAAATACCGGGTTTTAATAAACAATGTTATATTATTATAATATTGTCATGAACTAGCCTTTATGAATAGTATTAACTAAATTTTGAATTTTATAACATTATTATTCATTTTACACATTTCTAGAACATGGTATAAGAACAAAATAAATTTTTCGGGTAAAATAAGTAATTTTCAAAAAATGCAGTTTTGCCGCCTTTTGATGGCGCACCCACTTTAAATCTAGTTTTTGACATGTTTATAAGTTAAATTTGACAAAATAAAATTCTTCTTTGGAATCAAGAAATAAAAATTTACTTTGGATAAATTTTTCATATTATTCTGGTAACTTTCACATTTTAATGAATAGTAAAAACACGCTATATTTTAATTAAAAACAACTTTTTTCATCGTAATATCTTATGTGGTTAATTTATAATATTGAATGGTTTTAAAGTATAAATAGAATATATTTTTACTATTTAATATAATGTATGTCATTAGCATTGATTTTACCTTGAATTCGTAGGTTAAATCAATTCAATCTTTTGCAATGTTTTAAACAAAAACCCGTATTTATTCGACAAGGGGATTAATTTTAATTTAATTTCTGCAACTTATGTGTATTTAATTTTAAAAAATGGATTCCATATTTGGAATCCGTGGGTCCAAATTATGTTAATAGGCTACTTTTTATTTTTGGGAATTATGAATAGTAACTACGGTAAATTTTATTTACCATAGTTAAAGGTAAATCGGGTAATTAAGGGTAAATATAATATTTTAAAATTACCCTAACAAATGTCAAAATATTATTGGATGACTAAAAATCGACCCATATCACCTAAGGGTCGGATTAGATTAATTTAATTAAATTTTGTCAATGAAAATAATTTAATTATTATTAAAACCAAAGAATGTGACAACATGTCACTTTCTTAAATCTTATAAGTATAATAATTTTAATCTAGTGATAAACTTCATGAAACTTCAAACCTGAATAGTCTCCTGAAAGCTAATATAATTATCTACATCATAGGAATTTATTTAGAATTTTTAGGGAATAAATAATAATCATTTATTATGACACAAAGATGATGCAGTAATTGTCTTATTAATGTAATATTGACATAATTAATGTTATAAATGCCCAAATAAATGTAATTTGAGACTTTTTATGAATTGCACTAATTTTATAGGTTAATATGACATGTTATTGTTGATTTAAGTAACATGGTTCGAATTTATCATTCTGTTATGAATTTCATAAAAATCATGTACCAAATAGTGTCAAAATTGACATAAAATAGTTTTTAAAACAAATATTATATTATTAATTGTTATTTTATTCCTAAAAATCTAGGGTTCGGCCAAATGACATATATAATATTATATATATTAATAATAAACAACTTGGGGTTCTTTTGGCTTGATATAGTAAGTTTAGTAACCATATAGTGTAAGAAAACAAAAAGACACGGTAAAAGTTAAATTATTTAACTTAGAGTTAAATCTAATTGATAAGGTTAAAATAATAACTTAAACTTGTCTAAATACTATTGGATGAGAGGATTTCGACCCATCCCCACCTTAGCCTCTAAATAAATCAATTTTTATCTATTTAAAACCGAACTTGACTTTATAATAAAATAATATTTTTAGTTATTCCAAAGGTGCCCCTCTCCTCGCTTATAAAAGAGAACCTCCTCCCTCTCTTCCTCACACAACTTTGAGCCTTCAATCTCGGCCAATCCCTGCAAAATTCTCTTCTCCACTTCCCTAGAAACATCCTAGAGGTTCTGGTCTTCCTCAAAGACCAATTTTAGTGCCCTAAGAGGAGGTCTCAAAGAGGCGCTTCAAAGAAGAGGTAATTTCCGTTACCGATTCTTTCACCTTTATTTCTTCTTCCATTTCTTCTTCTTGGGTTGTTTCATTATTAAGTAATAACATAAGTATCACTCATATAATGATATGTTATTATAAGTATGAAACAACCCTATTTCACCATCTATCCATCCTATGGAAAACAAAATCACCGCGCGTGCGTACGTACGGAATACCGTCTCCACGCCGTGGTGTAATCTGTTTTTCCACCAACACCTTACATGGATGAGTATTATGGTGTAAAGAATTACTATATATAGTTATTATAACATCATAATTATTATTATATATTGTATCATCCACTCCAATTCAATTCAATAATTATGGAAATGATATCATCGCTCGTGCGTACGTACGGACTACCGTCTCCACGACGCGATGAGATTCATTCTCCATGTTAACCATTTAAGAATGATTATAAAGTATATATAAGAAATAATAATGAAATATATGACATTATAAAGATACTTTATTTATGTGTGTATATATGTATGTCATCTACTTAATTCCATTCAACTCAATAAGGAAACGAAAACAACGTTCATGCGTACGTACGGCCTACCGTCTCCATGAACGGTGTATTTCTTTCCATTTACTAATTTATTATAAATATGTATATTATGAATATATATTATATATAAATCATGTTTTATATTCTGGAATTAAGTAATTATGATCTAATTAATCATATGAATAATTACAAGTCAAAACACGGACGACAAATGAAACAATTTTACCCAAAACACTCTTTAACATGGAATTTACAAAAGAACGGGTAATATAAAGTCATAAGTGAACCATATATGATATAATAACAATGAATATGATTCTTTAATAAGTCAATGAAATTATTTAAATCATTATACAGGAGGTTCGGACACTTACGAAGCAAATCAGACCTAAGGTAAGGGAAATATCACAATCTCATTTTTATCTGAGATTGTTTATACTTTGAAATTTACTGGGGTGTATTTTATCATCCAAATACATGTTTCCTAAATATGTAATATTATTTCCATTCACCTACAATTTTTTAAATACTATTTTATCACTTGGTGAGTTTTTAGTAAAAGATATGAAAGGAATCTTTTGTCGTTTTTCGTATGAGGTACTTTTTTTGACTTTCTGGCAAAAGTACGAGAAGGATGTTTTTTTAACTTATACGGCATGAATGAATTTTTAAAACATTATTTCCAAGAAGCTTACTTTAAAAATTTCCAAGTTTATTCTTAATCAACTTCTTTTAGTTTAAAATTGTATGACACGTTAAGAAAGGAAAATTGTTTTTTGAAGTAGAAAGGATATTTTCCTCAAGAATGAAGTTCAAGTGTTTTATCAAAATTGTTTTCCATCTAAGATAATGAAGGGTTCTGTTTTTATCCCCATTATTACATTGATTTGATTATGTTGTGATGGAATTATTTTTATGAATTCCTTTATCTTATATGAATTATTTTATGATGTCATGATGTTTAAGATTCCCATCTGTATTACATGAGTTAAGCAATGATGTATGATTTATGATTTTGTGGCACACATAAGAATGGTATCATTATGAGATGGGTGGGACCTATATCTCCCTCCAATGCATTGGGTAAAGATTTTATATCTCATGAGATAGAAATGGCTGGAATGGTAGGTTATACCGGTTCAGTGAAACAGGACTGAAACGAGGGTGACTCGGTTCAGAAAGGGACTTTGTCCACTAAGATAGTCTTGGCAATGAGTCTTGACTAACAAGAAATGATTCTCTATGATTATGTGTGTATGCCACAATGTTTCATGTTTTAAGTTATGATTATTGTGATTACATTTCACGACCATGATTTATCCCATGTTATGAAATTATGCTCTCTTTTGCAGGTTAAGATTTCCAAAAGTTATGTTTTTATGAATATGATGTGATTGATATTTGTTTTGTTTACCCTTACTGAGCATTTGAGCTCACCCTTTTATGTTTTCTTTTCCCCAGGATATAAAGAAAGGTTTTAGGTAAAAAAAAGGAAGATCTTTATGGGAGTTGTTGAAGATCTTTCACCATGATTAAAAGATTACGTTCTGAGTTTCCAAAGACAATAAACTATTACGATCCTTGTGTGTGTGTTTTTGTTGTGTACTAAGTATTCCGCAAAAGTAATGTAATGTCAATGTACGTCAAGCATCGGGTCTCTACAGTTGGTATCAGAGGAAAGGTTTAGTCAACCTTTGGAAACTAGGATGCTAAAGCGTTAGTGAGATCCCTAGAGATATTTCTAAGGTATGTCTAGGGATGTCCCTAAGGATAATTATACGTATAAGATACAGTCCTAGAACTACGGTAACGATCATAGAATTTAACCTAAGAAGTTAGATATTGAGGATACTCCCCCTTTATAATGTTGTTTTCCCTAGCATGATTTATGCCTCTCACACTATTCTTTTTGGGCTTTAGACGATGGCTGGAACCCGAAGGAACCGTGTTGATCAATGCAATGGACAATGCAATGATTGTCCTCCTGAACAAACAAATGTTATGGGAGATGGAGTGCAAAATCTTATTGCTATACTTACACAAGCTATGAATCATTCTGAACTTCCAAATGAGCAGAGAAGGGAACAATATTCTATTGAGTCCTTCATGAGGCAACGTCCACCTTCTTTCAGTGGGACTTCCGATCCACTTGTTGCTGAACAATGGATCAGTACAACTGAAAAGATATTTTCAGTTCTTCAATGTTCTGAACATGATAAAGTCATCTCAGAAGTATATCTTTTGGAAGGTTAAGCTGATCAATGGTGGAATCTTATCAAGAATACGAGGCCAAGAGATGAAATTGATTCCATAGAATGGGACGAGTTCAATAACTTGTTTTTCAGTAAGTACTTCCCTCATATTCTTCGAACAATGATGTAAAAGGAGTTTCTTGAGCTGAAGCAGAAGGATGATGAATCTGTTGGTATATACGAAGCGAATTTTACAAGACTTGCAAGGTATGCATCTGGCATTATCATCCAAATTGAAAGTAAAGTTGATCGATTTTTCAGTGGCTTAAAACCAAGTCTTCGAAGGGCATTAGCTATAATAGACTTCAGTAGCTATGAAGAAATTGTGCGTTGTGCTATCAAGGTAGAAATAGAAGTTGGTGTTACATATCCATCTCATGGTTTTGACAAGAAACGAAAGATGGAGTTCAAGAAGAAATCTCAGAATAATGGTGAAAAGAAGATGAATGTTTCCTTATGCACAAAGTGTGGAAAGAAGCATGGTGGAGATTGTCTTAAAGGGACTATAAAATGTTTTAAGTGTGGAAAAGAAGGTCATCGAGCAGCTGAGTGTCGAAGTAATGGAAAAAGGGTTTCTAATGATGTGAATAAAGCAAACACTGCAGAGAATGCACCACCAACACTTCAATGCTTCAAGTGCAAGGAAATATGGCATTATGCTAATAAATGCCCTAATCCAAGGGTTAGTGATGATCGACATGAGCAACTGCTTAAGGCAAAGGACAAAGGGAAGTCACATGCGATCACTATTGGTGATGTTGAATATGACAACAATGTGGTGGAATGATTAAGTGTTTATGTAATGGGATTCCAAAATAATGTTGTATCATGGAGTATTGGAATATTTATGTATTGGTCTAATGTGGTATTCAAAGTGATTGAGATATTTTTGGAAATAAGATGATATGCGCATAATGAAGGGAAAACGAGAAAATGAAATGATATAAGGACTAAGTGATATCATGGTTTGAGTATATAGAATTTTGAGGATTTTGGTATGTGGAAAGTGTTAACTTTTAACTGCATTCATGTTTTCACTAAGGTTCAACGGGTATTCATTCTTCAAGAGAATACATGATTAAGGTATTCACATGTTTTTAATTTGACCAACAAGATATATCTTATGATATATGGGGGATAAATGATGGCATTCACGTAGTTGTTCTGTGACATTTCAAGTAATCATTTTCTTTATACTATGATCTTGGACCGAAGTATTTTAGATAAGCCTAAAGATTAGAATGGATTATGTTGGATATAAGTTAGGATAAAACGTTTTTCGATATTATTGATGGGATGTTATAGTAATATAGCTATAGAAAAAGGACAACCTGGAGGATGGGTGACAACCCATCGCATCAGACAAGGCTGTGAGAATCGAACCCACAACCGAAGTGCGACTGGCCTTTATCGCCTACCACTGGCCTACAGGAAGTCCCTGTTTAGTAGAAACTAGTTTTATTATATTAAGCAGTATGATATATGAAGTATAAGTCCATTTTAGGAACCATATATGATTAATCTCACTATAGAATGACTTATGTATATTTAATAACTTTTTCTAACCTTTTGTTTGAGACATATGGAATGACCCATCATTCTATCACATGATCTGCTAACACTTCATGAATAACAAATTCAACTTCATTTATTTAAGAGATGAAGTGGAAATTGTTCAAGGCACGAACAACAGTGGGATTGTACCAAAATAAAGTAAGTATCTATTCTAATTGAAATTCTTCAACTTTAGGGAAACGATCTTAAAAACCAAAAATGTTGTCCTAGTGCTCTTATACTTGATTAATCAGATGGTACCTTAGATCGTCACAAATTTATGGATTTGTGATTGTTGGCTTTTCCATAGCCATGTTCTCTACCACTCTCCATCAGAACATGATGGTTAGATTTTTCTTACATATCCATATTTTCACCTATGTGGAAACCCAATGATTAGTTTATTTGGGAAACCGTTACGTTTCATACTTTTGTTTTTAAAGATTGGTTTTTTTACGATGTGGCTTTCTATTAAAGAAACATTCGAGTAGTAAACTATTTATAACCCCGACGAATTTTGAGGGAGAAATTCATTTTAAGGGGGGTAGAATGTAACACTCCTAGATTTTATGAAAAAGATTCTTTTAATTTCATTAATGTCTTGTGTTGTATTCTACACCAAGATTACCTTGCGCTATACACAACACCGTATTATCTTGCAGTATACGCAACACTATTCTTGGATCGTGTTACACACAATTTTGATAGTAGTTATTCTACGAAACATTGAGTATATATATATATATATTCAATGTATAAATGACATATGGTTGGATTCTGTTATACGAAACAAAGAAGTATTCTTTCATAACACGCAACCCCGACTTGGCTTGCATTACACGCAATCACGACCTTCCTCGATAGCGTGTGTTGTACGCAATACCGGGTTTTAATAAACAATGTTATATTATTATAATATTGTCATGAACTAGCCATTATGAATAGTATTAACTAAAATTTTAATTTTATAACATTATTATTCATTTTACACATTTGTAGAACATGGTATAAGAACAAAATAAATTTTTCGGGTAAAATAAGTATTTTTCAAAAAATGCAGTTTTGTCGCCTTTTGATGGCACACCCACTTTAAATCTAGTTTTTGACATGTTTATAAGTTCAATTTTACAAAATAAAATTCTTCTTTGGAATCAAGAAATAAAAATTTACTTTGGATAAATTTTTCATATTATTCTGGTAACTTTCACATTTTAATGAATAGTAAAAACACGCTATATTTTAATTAAAAACAACTTTTTTCATCGTAATATCTTATGTGGTTAAATTATAATATTTAATGGTTTTAAAGTATAAATAGAATATATTTTTACCATTTAATATAATGTATGTCATTAGCATTGATTTTACCTTGAATTCATAGGTTAAATCAATTCAATCTTTTGCAATGTTTTAAACAAAAACCCGTTTTTATTCGACAACGGGATTAATTTTAATTTAATTTCTACAACTTATGTATATTGAATTTTAAAAAAATGGATTCCATATTTGGAATCCGTGAGTCCAAATTATGTTAATAGGCTACTTTTTATTTTTGGGAATTATGAATAGTAACTACGGTAAATTTTATTTACCATAGTTAAAGGTAAATCGGGTAATTAAGGGTAAATATAATATTTTAAAATTACCCTAACAAATGTCAAAATATTATTGGATGACTAAAAATCGACATATATCACCTAAGGGTCGGATTATATTCATTTAATTAAATTTTGTCAATGAAAATAATTTAATTATTATTAAAACCAAAGAATGTGACGACATGTCACTTTCTTAAATCTTATAAGTATAATAATTTTAATCTAGTGATAAACTTCATGAAACTTCGAAAATTAATAGTCTCCAGAAATCTAATACAATTATCTACATCATAGGAATTTATTTATAATTTTTAGGGAATAAATAATTATCATTTATTATGACACAAAGATGATGCAGTAATTGTCTTATTAATGAAATATTGACATAATTGATGTTATAAATGCCCAAATAAATGTAATTTGAGACTTTTTATGACTTACAATAATTTTATAGGTTAATATGACATGTTATTGGGGATTTAAGTAACTTGGTTAGAACTTATCATTCTGTTATGAATTTCATAAAAATCATGTACCAAATAGTGTCAAAATTGACATAAAATAGTTTTTAAAACAAATATTATATTATTAATTGTTATTTTATTCCTAAAAATCTATGGTTTGGCCAAATGACTTAGATAAGATTATATATATTAATAATAAACAACTTGGGGTTCTTTTGTCTTGATATAGTATGTTTAGTAACCATATAGTGTAAGAAAACAAAAAGACACGGTAAAAGTTAAATTATTTAACTTAGAGTTAAATCTAATTGATAAGGTTAAAATAACAACTTAAACTTGTCTAAATCCTATTGGATGAGAGGATTTCGACCCATACCCACCTTAGACTCGAAATAAATCAATTTGGATCTATTTAAAACCGAACATGACTTTATAATAAAACAATATTTTTAGTTATTCCAAAGGTGCCCCTCTCCTCCCTTATAAAAGGGCACTTCCTCCCTCTCTTCCTCACACAACTTTGAGCCTTCAAAATCGGACAATCCCTAAAAAATTCTCTTCTCCACTTACCTAGAAACATCCTAGAGGTTCTTGTCTTCCTCAAAGACCAATTTTAGTGCCCTAAGAGGAGGTCTCAAAGAGGCACTTCAAAGAAGAGGTAATTTCCGTTACCGATTCTTTCACCTTTATTTCTTCTTCCACTTCTTCTTCTTGGGTTGTTTCATTATGAAGTAATAACATCAGTATCACTAATATACTGATATATTATTATATTTATGAAAAAACCCTATTTCACCATCTATCCATCCTACGAAAAACAAAATCACCGCGCGTGCGTACGTACGAAATACCGTCTCCACGCCGTGGTGTAATCTGTTTTTCCACCAACACCTTACATGGATGGGTATTATGGTGTAAATAATAACTATACATAGTTATTATAACATCATAATTATTCTGATATATTGTATCATCCACTCCAATTCAATTCAATAATTATGGAAATGATATCATCGCTCGTGCGTACGTACGGACTACCGTCTCCACGACGCGATGAGATTCATTTTCCAGGTTAACCATTTAAGAATGATTATAAAGTATATATAAGCAATAATAATGAAATATATGACATTATAAAGATACTGTATTTATGTGTGTATATATGTATGTCATCTACTTAATTCCATTCAACTCAATAAGGAAACGAAAACAGCGTTCATGCGTACGTACGGCCTATCGTCTCCATGAACGATGTATTTCTTTCCATTTAGTAATTTATTATATATATGTATATTCTGAATATATATCATATATAAATCATGTTTTATATTCTGTAATTAAGTAATTATGATCTAAGTAATCATATGAATAATTACAAGTCAAAATACGGACGACAAATGAAACAATTTTACCCAAAACGCTCTTTAACATGGAATTTACAAAAGAACGGGTAATATAAAGTCATAAGTGAACCATATATGATATCATAACAATGAATATGATTCTTTAATAAGTCAATTACATTATTTAAATCATTATACAGGAGTTTCAGACACTTACGAAGCAAATCGGACCTAAGGTAAGGGAAATATCACAATCTCATTTTTATCTGAGATTGTTTATACTTTGAAATTTACTGGGTGTATTTTATCATCCAAATACATGTTTCCTAAATATGTAATATTATTTACATTCACCTACAATTTTTTAAATCCTATTTTATCCTTCGGTGAGTTTTTAGTAAAAGATATGAAAGGAATCTTTTGTCATTTTTCGTACGAGGTACTTTTTTGACTTTTCCGGAAAAAGTACGAGAAGGATGTTTTTTTAACTTATACGGCATGAAAGGATTTTTAAAACATTATTTCCAAGAAGCTTCCTTTAAAAATTTCCAAGTTTATTCTTAATCAACTTCTTTTAGTTTAAAATTGTATGACATGTTAACAAAGGAAAAGTGTTTATTGAAGTAGAAAGGATATTTTCCTCAAGAATGAAGTTCAAGTGTTTTATCAAAATTATTTTCCATCTAAGATAATAAAGGGTTCTGTTTTTATCCCTATTATTACATTGATTTGATTATGTTGTGATGAAATTATTTTTATGAATTCCTTTATCTTATATGAATTGTTTTATGATGTCATGATGTTTAAGATTCCCATTTGTATTACATGGGTTAAGCAATGATGTATGATTTATGATTTTGTGGCACACATAAGAATGGTATCATTATGAGATGGGTGGGACCTATATCTCCCTCCAATTCATTGGGTAAATATTTTATATCTCATGAGATAGAAATGGCTAGAATGGTAGGTTACACCGGTTCAGTGAAAGAGGACTGAAACGAGGGTGACTCGGTTCAGAAAGGGACTTTATCCACTAAGATAGTCTTGGAAATGAGTCTTGACTAACAAGAAATGATTCTCTATGATTATGTGTGTATGCCAAAAAGTTTCATGTTTTAAGTTATGATTATTGTGATTACATTTCACGGCCATGATTTATCCCATGTTATGAAATTATCCTCTCTTTTGCAGGTTAGGATTTCCAAAAGTTATGTTTTTATGAATATGATGTGATTGATATTTCTTTTGTTTACCCTTACTGAGCATTTGAGCTCACCCTTTTATGTTTTCTTTTCCCTAGGATATAAATAAAGGTTTTAGGTAAAAAAAAGGAAGATCTTTATGGGATATGTTGAAGATCTTTCACCATGATTAGAAGATTACGTTCCGAGTTTCCAAAGACACTAAACTATTACGATCCTTGTGTGTGTGTTTTTGTTGTGTACTAAGTATTCCACAAAAGTAATGTAATGTCAATGTACGTCAAGATTCGGGTCTCTACAGTCCTAGATCTAGCCAGTCTACAGACCACTCCCAGTGATGGTACGTGGGACACTTGAAATATCTTGAAAACATGAATTCCTCCAGGTTTCTTCTAAAATTTTCAACTCAATTTGAGTCCATCCACCTTTCTAGACTTGTAGGAATACATTATTTCATCTGAAAAATTATTGTGGGGGTATTTTCTTCCCTTGGAAGAAATTTCATGACCCTAAAATTTCTCCCATTAGAATGGGGTCCATTAGGAATGAAAAGGGGACTAATCCGATGTAGAGGTGGTCCTAAACTGAAATGGTTGGTAGTAGAATTGATGGGATCGGTAGGAGGGGACCACACCTATATATAAGATCGTAGGTTATTTGTATTTTACCTTTTCTTGTAGTGAAAATAAGTCTCTATTTCTTTGGCTTCCTATTCTCTCATGTACCATGATACTTGCAAAAATCACGTTGGAAAATTGCTTTGTACGTACCACGAACCAATCTCTCCAACATTTCTCTGCCAGCGTACCATGAGAATGACATTGTGGAAATTTAAAATTAAAATCCAAATTTCACGTAGGAGTTTGTTACATGGATGACATGTCCATATACCAATCTTGAATCATCAAACCAAACATTAAGAATTAATAATTTGAACATAAACATTAATCTGAAACTTTTGAACATAAAATTAATCAAGGCCTAGGTTAATGGTCCATCTTTTGCAAACCTCTATTTTTTCCGTCCAACAATCGGAGGGCCAACGCCTCATGGATGGTTTGTGTACCATGGATTTATGTGGTGATATGCATACATGTAATCTATCTATAGGCAGGTTGGCTTTCGTGTATCATGTTGTATGTGGGTTGTGCCTTCCGCACACTATGCAATATGCGGAATGTGGCTACTGCATATCATTTTCGAAAATAGTACATGGATCCTTTTTTGGACATATTTTGAGTCATTTAACCCTCTTTACATATCATTTATCCAACAATTTATATTGGAATATTTTTCTTTTGGCTTCTGGATATTCCTGTGCTGGATATGATGGCTTCTTCACAAGCTGTTGTTGGTGTCACTGCTTCTTCTAAGGCTATTATTGTTGCCCCCTCTTTCTGCTGAAATTGAAAGATCGATGAAAATGGTGGATTCGATTGACAAAAAAATTCTAGTTATTCCATTTAACCAATACCTCTCGACTTTGGTTATAGTGGTCCAATAAGAGTACCTAGTTTCAGATAGACTTCCTTCTTACGGGTTTGGACTATTTCCTGCCACATCGATCCTAGTGCCAAATCTGATTGATCATCCTACCTCCTGGATAATCAATACCTCCATTCCGAAGGCATGGATTTCTTCAACTAAAAGGTACATTAAAAGATATACTACTTTTGGTTATTTAATGAACTAAGCCCCTTGAACATTAGAGGGGGGGGTAGTGGAAGCCCAATCAGATGTCCCACTATTACCAGAGCATCGCGGGGAAGGCCAAATCAAACGAGCAGCAAGATTGGTCATCCTGGTGGGATCTTCGTCCTGGGGGCTCATTTGGCATGGATAAGGGGTGGCCCTATTTGGTCTACCAGAGCTATGAAGAATTTCGAACTGAGTTACAGATCGTGGGACTATACAAGGCTATTTGGGTTTCTCAGACATACACCCATCATCCTACTGCCCGTATTTCACAGCTCTTAAGTAGGTGGAGTCCAAATAACAACACTTTCTATTTGACCCATGGAGAGGTGTACAATAGTCTATGGGACATCCTTCTAATTTTGGGAGTCCCTATCGTTGAGGACATGTATGATGAATTCATTCCTCCTCGCTCTGTTTGGGGTGATGAGGAAAGACCCCCCCTTTATCCCAAAAACTTATTGTCCAAGAGAATGCGCTTCGGAAGGAAAACAATATTTTTCCAAATAAAGACAATTATATTGATGACTGGTTTGGTGCTTTTGTTAAGCATAATGGTCTTTAAACTAATCTAAAAAGACCCAAAGCTTGTCCCACCAAATCCACTAGGAGATGAGTGGGTACTTACTAGCCCACCTTAGAAGAGGGGGATTTCCAGAAATGGGGATGGGGGATCATTCCTAATGTTGATTGGTTATTTTGACTAGAAGCTTTCTTGGCCATGTTTTTGAGTGGGTGGCTTATACTAGTGCGGAAATACGGTGGTGTAAGAGCTTCAAATTTCATCATGGACACTCAGTTGGCCACTAAAAGATGCATTGATTT
The DNA here is from genome assembly GCA_963277665.1 of Viscum album. Taxonomy (NCBI): domain Eukaryota; kingdom Viridiplantae; phylum Streptophyta; class Magnoliopsida; order Santalales; family Viscaceae; genus Viscum; species Viscum album. The sequence goes on along the minus strand of OY728163.1, from coordinate 404,295,702 downwards.
GGCTATCCCAGTGTTGGCCAAGATTTACCACTTACTAGGTAAAATTAGTAAAGGGGGTCACCTTATCGGATGAATGGGCCCTTAAAAATACTTTGGGGGTAGATGGGAGTCTATATAGGGGCTTATTCATTCATCAATTCCTTACCAATTCTGCATTCCACCCTCTAACCATATCTTCAGAGCACCAACGGGGTCATATCGGTGGCCTGGGCTTCACAGGATATGTAAGAAGAGTAGATCAAAAGGAATGAGCCTTACTTTATAGCTTTCCTCAACATTCATGAACATTTCTCTAACCAACATTATTATTCCCCTACTAGTACTATTACAAATAATGCATTTGAAGATATAATAAACCGAGGTTACTTCTTTTCTCTATGATAAGGCATCCTGGTTGCCCATATTTGAAGGGATATTATTTTTGAGGGTTATGCACCCTGTTGATTTAGTCGACAATTCAAATATGTTCAGAAGTTTTATCCCCCTTCTCTCAAAATTACTCATCAGAAGAAGCACTTGATGATAGCTCAACAATTATGGCTGATGTTCACCCAAGAGGACACCCAGAGACAGGCCATACTTCTAGATCCTGCAGATTCCATGCCCTTCCTCACTAAAGAACTATACTGAGGCTTGGGTTAAGATATATCTCAATGGAAAATTATCCAACATGGTGCCTATTATGATGACTTATAAGGAATCTAAGATAACGGGGAGAGAGAATCATAAGGGAGTTACTGAAAACTCTCGATCGGTAAAAGTTCTCTGAAGGCCTCTTGACTCCACCTCAAGGAAGGTGGTGAAATATGGGGTTATGAACTCATAGGCAGCCGAAAATGCTACTAGAGCTACTACCAGGAGTCTATCATCCATTCCTTTTGAGGCAGATATTCCAGTGGCCTGGAGGCAATGAGATCTTTTGAAAGGTCATCCATCTACCCGTGACCGGTCCCCTCATGATTTTTTGGAAGCTTATATAGACTAGGTAAGTAGCCCTTACCAGAATTGGTTATGCGTCAGCAGCAACTGAAATTTCTTTTGATGAGGATCCAAAGAGGGTGGGTAGATATCTTAAGGACCTCGATAACCTCATCCATTTGAAAAGTGGTTGTCGTAAGTACTAGCATCGGGTACTTTCCATGCTGCGACCAGAAACCATTGATAAGGGTGATGACGTCGTTGGCTTTCCTATTGCAGCCGCCACAGAAAAAGTATCTTATTTGCTTCCATCGTCTCATAAACAATACTATTATTGAGGTCCAGATCTTAGAGGGACACCCAAGAAATTTTTGTGTTTCCTGAAACCTACTCCACTTCTTAAACCAATCCTCCAGCATTGTCCATCCCAATTACGACCTCATTTTTAGAGTCCTGGATAGTCTTGTATGAATTGAGGGAGAGAAATTTAGATGAAGATATATGGAGTATTATTCAGTGGGAATGCTTTGATATTCTGGGTTATGGGGGAGCCATTTCTCCTACCTATATTTCAGCTGATGAAGATCCTGATGACCTAGATACTTGAATGAAATGGATAAGTGTCTTCACACCCCTACAGATAGAATTACTGTTCATACCATGTGAAGTTGATGGAATTATTCCCACAGACGATGAGAGAGGTTTTATCTGCAAACTCAAGGATTAAATTCTTTTATTATAGATATTCTTAAAGTTTCCCCTTTCCTTCTTATTTTTTAGGGCCCTACTGGGTCTTGGGAAATGGATTTTCCCCAACTTATTCTCATGGTGGTACTGAAGCTAAGGAATACGCCCCATCAATGGTAGAGGGTACAATATAAGGATCCCCAGAAGCCCAAGAACATATGGAAGATGTTATGGTACACTCTTCTAGATAATTTCCTCCTCCAAATCCTCTGGGTGATATTGTTCAGGAGACATCCCCCCGACAGTCAAAGAAATGAAAAAAATCCTCCCAACTGTCCAAGAGTATTCAAAGGGGGATCACAAGTAATTGTTTGTTTATCTAGTGATAGATCCAAATACCCTTATCTTCTTGAATTACTGTTAAATGTATCTACTTTTATGTAGGGATTATTGGTGATCATATGACGACCGCTCATGCATCTATAGATCCTTTTCCCTTTTAGGGTAGAATAAGGGTCACCATCCGACATGGCTGATCAAAACATGGAATCTTACTATTTGAAGAGTTCAAGGGTGTTGTTGACCACTCAGGTGTGTCATCTCTTGCTCTAAAAATCTCTTCCCAATAAATGTATGGACACCCAGAAATTGAGGGCTCACTTGACTGTGTTGAGAAGACTCTCATAGAAAGTGAAAAAGTGGATTTTATAGAAGGGGATGAGTCTAGTGACAAGCCCTAGGCCTTGATGGATCTTGGAGGAGATCTGAATATTGAGAAGCCAATTATTCTTGATCGAGCATATTTTTCTCCTGTAGAGGTATTCAATTTAGATACTAATATTCTTCCTTATTATGGTAGCTCCAGGGAAGTCACAATAGGGGAGTCTAATGTTTCGTCCCCTGAAAATTTGGAGCGGTCTATCATGCCCTTTTTACCAGTTTTGAGAGGGGTTATGTTTCATTAACCCAAGATTTCAAGAGAAGTACCATTATCTAGAATTAATATCTCCACAAGGATTCTATTTACTGGAAACCTTTTAAGGGCCACCTTGAGGGCTACTGTCTCGGCCAAGCATGGTCATGGGTCTTTCATCTTCCCACATATCCACGGGGTGAAACTGATGATTGCATAGGTAGAGACACATATTTTAGATGGTATTACTACTGAGTGGGTGGGAGGTAATTATGTCATATCCTCCCTATCTTCCGAATCACAACTATAGGATTTGGGAATATAGGACTCCCCTACTTTTTCATCTATTACAATTACCATAGACGAGGCTGTTGCAGGGTCAAGTCACATTGTAGTTTCCTAATCAAGTCCCTCTCTAGTAATGTTCATTCATGACTATATTTCATCATTAGGATGTGATTCCGAGATTGATCGAGAAATCTTAGTCGATCTTTGTCCCACACATTAAAAAGCATGGATGAACATTTGGAGATTAATCTCCCAAACTCCATTTTATGAGATTCCAGTGAAGTTTCCCATGTTACACTACCATTTTTTTCCCTAAGCTTCAGTGGATTTAACTATCATGACATTTATGATATAGTAAGTAAGATGGGTTCTCGGGAAGAAACTGGTTAACTTGAATCTTGACTCTACGCTGTAGAGTCGACGACTTATTTGGATGCTAAATGACAAATTCTCATTGAAGAAGCCGAGACTCATGATGGAATAGATGAAATGATTCAAGATGAACTCACGAAGAAAGAATATTTGATAGAACAACTCAATTAATAAGTGGAGCAACATATCTAAAAACTAGAGTGGCTCAAACAGGAGTGGGCCTAGGACACATCTACCATTGAGGAGGGGCGATGGAAAATAGAGGAGGGCGAAAATACCGACCTTTAAGTCATGAGGGAAGCCAAGGTAGTGAGAGTGAGTGAAGTAGAAGAAACTGTGAATTTAATGAAGCTTCGCCAATACATTCAGTAGTTTCACCAATCATTGATGAAACATTGCAACTCTACTGAACGTCTTTTGTAGAGGTCTTATTCTGCTTACAAGGAGAGGCTCTAGGCTATGGATGTCTACCATATATTTTCATGGAATATGATTGAACTGATTTTCCCCTAAATTCTTCTTCTTTACCTTTTCCTATAACGTTAATTGATCAATCAATCATATAAATATAATCTCCATCTGGTATTAATTTTAAACCATGACATGAAACTAGTAATCCAAAATGATTGAATTGTGCTCTATTTTTTTCCTGAGTCATAGGACTCAGCGAGCGTAGTTTGACTATTTATAAGATTTTATGGAATACCTCATGAAATTTTGTATCCTTTTCATTATTAGCCTAATTTTTACCAAATCCTACTTATCATAGGCTTAGCAGGCATAACCTGAATTTTTCTTTGGCCACCCTCTACGGGTTTTCAACCTAACAATCTTTATGTATTTTATGATGGCTCAAGGTGTTTTTGTTAATAAAACAATACATGACTTTTCCCTAGAGGTGATTTCTATGAATTTTACCTCCAACAAGTATAACACCTTTTTTTCTATAAATTCATAGTCTTTACAATAAAACATATTACTAATGTTTTTGATCGAACAACTTTGAAAAAATTTAATGGGGAAAGGGACCCAATTTGGGCTCATATCCCGGGAATGTTCTAAAATCCATTGCACAAAGATTATGGATTTTTCTAGACCTTGAACATGTTAATTTAGACATTCCGGACACTCATGAGCCTTTTTTAGGCATATAGAGGTTGGAAAGGAATATCTTGGGAACAAATTCACCTTTTATTGATGACCATTTTTATGGTAAACATATGCATAGCCTCTGGGGCATGATGTGAATAGTAAAACAAAGGTGTCCACCTGACACTGACCTTCCATTTCCAATGTCCTAGTGGGATTTGCAATATTTTTAATTTATTTTGAAGTTAGGAGCCACAATGGGTGACTGGCATAAGTAATGGTGTCTAAAAACATTAGTTACATTCATGTCGGATTTGAGAGGACAACTATTACTGCACGGTTCTTACTTACGTGAGGGAGAGAAGAAGAATGATTAATTCAGTTAAGATTCCTTTTTCTGTCTGAGACACTTGTAAAGAAGATTGTTCACAAGATTTTATTGAGGAGTTTTCCAAATCCGGGGTGCGATAGGACATGATTGTCATTTTGAGTGTACGGAAGATGGAAAATATATCTCATAGGGGCGAATTTTCTCTTTGATTGATGACCATTTTTGTGGGAAACATATGTAGATCCATCAGGGCATGATGTTTATAGTCAATCAAAGGTGTCTGTAGGAAAATGGACTTCCATATCCGATGTATATGGCAGATTAGGGAGAATGGGAAATTTTTGGATACGATATGTGACATTTGACGAGGGGTGCGCCTGAACATCAAAAGGGGAATTTTAACTTGGCTTATTTAGGCCAAACCATTCAACGAGTGGTGGTACTCTACCTTTATATGTGGATCATCCTCACACATATAGATGGAGTATCTTTAGAAACCTTAAACGGTACGAGAGATGAATCAGACCCATACATTCAAATATATGAAAGATGTATGCATGGAGGAAAATGTAAAACGTGACTTTGAGGTCTCTTGAATTAGGAGGTATGAAATGAGGCTTGGAATACATTGGGTGTAATGAAATAGGAGAGGGATCTCCTTGGTAATAATTTTACTTTGATTGACGACTATTTTTGTGGGAAACGTAAGCAGAGCCACTGGGGCCTGATGTGGATAGTCAAACAAAGGTGTCTGCAGGACATTGTACTTCCATATTAGATGGCCCTATTGGGTTATGGGGATTCAGGATCCCTCAATTCATAGAGTTTGGGGTACGGTATGAGTGTATCTGGACATACTAGGGACATTTGGGCAACAATTTACTCATGAAATTAGGTGTCCCTCTCGTAGATCTAACTCGTATGTAGGGTGAGGCATTGATTCCATATTTAGATTACATGTTAATTTAATGTCACATGGCTAAGATGTGGGGTTCCACTCAGGGAGGGAACCATGACATTCCATTTAGGTTCGTGCTATTAGGACCAAATTCCTAGGCCATTTCACCATAATGTCATGGTGTATATCTTTCTAAGATATCTAAGATCATGGGATCTATGCTCGGTGAGAGAAACAAGGGATTAGAAGGATTCCAATTCATTTATTTACGAATTGAAAAATTGACATTAGACGATACTTTTGGTCTTAAACCATTGCTATGCAGTTTAACGTCATACAACAAGGACAATTATGGCCTTGTAGTTTAATGTCATGTGGTGAGGACATGATGTTGTGTAGTTTAGAGTCAATTAGTGAGAACGATTATACTATCATAGAGATATTTAATAGTTTTGGTTTAATCACAATCAACATGTTCTGACATTCCTTAGACGTGAGTGACATTAGATGGTGTAAACCATAGTTCTAGGGGCTACATGAATCAGGATGGATGACATGGGGCTTGGGAGCCATTGGGCATACTGATATAGGATATGACATTCCCGGGGACAAATTTTCCATTTATTGATGACCGTTTTGTGTGTGGAAAACATATGTAGATCCACCATGGCATGATGTGCATAGTCAAACAATGGTTTCTATAGGACACTGGCCTTCCATCTTAGGTAGACATGGACGATTATGAGGATCTATGTTTTCCTAGGGTATGGAGTTTGACAAACCAGAATGATGTGCCTGGGAATGTATGAAACACCTGGACAAGGATTAATTACTCACTACTGGGGCTTCAACACTTGTATGGATGATATGTATAAGGGGATGCATGATATTTTGACATGTAATGAGTGGGGGGAAAGTTTTGGATCTCTTAACACTGAGGACTAGACCACACACAACCTTCAATTTTTTTTCAATTTATTTTCATGGAATCATGACCTTTTATGGACTCCCCATACAAGTCTGACCCATTTATAGGGAGAAAGGGGCATTTTTTTGTGGGGGATGAGACAAGGTCAAGGATCAAAAGGTCACTATGTATCTTGTGAGGTTAGAAAACAATACATACATAGTTCGGTATGTACCCTCTACTGATCTGGCTCAGTCCATGTGTAAGAACATGTGAGGGAATTTTTCATTCATATATAGGTGGCTGGGCTTGGATTCCAAATCCAGGAGTCACTTCGTATATTTCAAGGGAGGGAATAATGTTGTACATAGTTTGGAATGTTCCCTATAAAATTTTTCTCGATATATAGGGAAATTTGAGGGAATGTTTTTTGATGATGGCGATTGGATGGACCAGGATGCCAAATCTGGGTGTCGCTATATATCCTGGAAGGGTTGGAATCAAGCTATACATAGTTCTGAAAAGTTCCATGTACAAATTTTTATTGGGTAACATACAGGGAAATTTTTATTTCATTTTCTATGATTGATGGGTCCACCATATCTCCCATCAATTTTTTTTGCGTAAGAGAATCCTTACCAATGATCTTAAGCTCAAGTGAGTTATACTCGATTTGAAAAATAAGGAGTTGTCATAGTATCTCCTTCACAAGTGTGGGGTGGCAGATACTTTGATGGGGGGTATTTTTTTTGTGGGGGATGGTCCAAGATCATGGATCGAGGCATCACTACGTATCCTACGAAGGTAGGAATCAAGTCACACGTAGTTCTATAAGTACCCTATACTGATTTGGATTGGTCTAGGGGTAGGGGAATTTTTGTTCTTTCCATCACAGTTTCTAGGTCTATCATGTTAGTTCATTGTTTTCTTTCATAAGAGAATCCCTACCATTGATACTAAGCTCACGTGAGTTATACTCGATCTGAGAAACAAAGAGTGATAAGGGTTTACCTTACGAATATGGGTAGATAGGGGGCATGGTGGAGGTGTTTTTTATAAGGGAAGGGATAGGATTAAGGATCGAGGTTTCTCTACATATCCTGCAAGGGAGGGAATCAAGACACACGTTGTTTAGTGAGAGATCATGCAGTTTAATGTCATGAAATTATGAAACATTATGCCGTGTAGTTTAACGTCTTACAATGAGGACATGATTCACAGTTTAATATCATGTTTTCGGGATGAGTTCTTTACATTTTAATGTCATGTGTAAAGAACAATGACTCATAGTTTAAGGTCTTCGAGTTTGGACCATGCTTTGGGGTATTATAACCCATAGTTTAGGGTCATAGAGCCCGAACCATAACATGGGGGGCTATTACTCATAGTTTAAGGTCTTAGAGTTTGGAACTTGCTTTTCTTTACTTCTACTCATAGTTTAAGGTATTAGAGTTTTAACCTTATCATGATGTATTATAACTCATATTTTAGGGTCATAGAGCTTGGACCTTTCTTTTCTTCACTGCTACTCATAGTTTATGGTCTTAGTTCTTGGACTATGCTTCTGGGTATTATAACTCATATTGTAGGTTCAAAGAGCTCAGACCTTAAAATTTTAGTTTAATGACGTGTTTCATGGACTAATATCATACTGTTTAACATCATGTGACTTGGACGATGACTCCTAATTTAAGGTCATATATTTTTGACCATGGAATTAGAGGTATTACAACTCATAGTTTAGGGTCATAGAGTTTTGACATTAGCATGGTGTATTATAACTCGTAGTTTAGGGTCATTGAACTTGGACCTTAGCATGGTGTATTATAAATCATAGTTTAGGGTCATAGAGCTTGGATGTTAGCATGGGGTGTTTAACGCCCCGAACTCATATTCTATGTAATAACTATATTATAGGATGGTATTTTATTTAATTTTCATTTTTAATAAAACATATGAAATAAACACAAAGCATTATTATTAAACACTGAATTGATTACATTGCTTAAATACTATGAAAATTCAACTAACCAAAAATATATACTAAAAGACCTATCAAAGCCACAAGAGGCCACCTAAGACAATGACGAGACCCAGTAAATAATGAAGGTCCTTCAGGTCAGTCATAATAAAGAATATCATGGCTTGAATCATAACTGTCGTACTAAGCATTAATGGTATTACGAGCACCATTTTCACCAGGTTGTCTAGAAGTGGATTGACCCTAAACATGGTTTTATAAGGCATTGATTTCACAGTTTCCCTTCAGGTGACCATTCAGTTTCCAACAGCTATAATTATAGCTATTTCTCATATTTGTGGTTTAATTAAAAATACATAAGAATAATTAGTTTTCCAAATAATTAATGTAAGAATTGAAATTATAACTTTTAAACATATAAACTCTTTTTATAATCTTTAAAAAGGTTAATGATTTAGTATCTTAAGATACACATAGAATGATTTCAAAATGAGGTTTGGATTTCAAATAACTTTCAGATGATTCAAATGTATTTAAAATATTTTATAAATTTTTATTTTATTGATGTTTAAATGAGGATCTTAACAACGAATATGTTTTTGATTTATGTAATAATTTATTAATGATGTCTTAAAACATGATTTATCAATTTGTGTTTTAAAACCATAACATTTATTAAACTAAAGAAAATATGTAGTTATAGAATAGGATTCATATTTTTTTTGGACCTATATAAACATATATATTTATATGAAAAGTTATTTTATATTTTTAACAAAAAATAAACTTTACTTAGATAAAAATTATAGGTGAGTACCCATCTCGCCAAGGGCCACCTTATGGAAGCCCTCAAAGCCTTGATGGCTTCTCACCACAAAACCCCCTGACAATGGCCCATGGGCAGTGTGCTCACAATGTGTAGGCTAAGTCGTGCGGATGGGAAGCATTGTTTACCCTCAGCGCACACAGGTGCATGTACAAGGACCAGAGCGCTCCACTGTGTGGGGTGGCACAACAGCGTGGGTGGGCATAAAAGCGTGCCCGCAGAAGAACCCGGTACAGGGTAGTAGCAGGAGGGGGAAGTGAGTATTTTGGATGAATTCCAGGTGACCCAGCCTTATAAAGGAGCCATAGAAGGCTTTCTGTTTCAATGTGGGATGGCGATCTTTAGCTGAGATGTGATCTGGGCCATCTGATCACACCGCACACAATCTGATCCATTCGTTTGGTTCGGCGATGAAATCCAGTGGCCGTAGATATTCTCTATGTTTTTTTGAGCTGTCCGATTGAGTATTGATCTAATCACAAAAATCCAAGTTATTTTCAAATCCCACGTCGCTCACAGTCATCAGATTAAATATGATCTAATATAGACTGTCCATCCTTTTTAAATCCCCACGATTCACCATATCCATATGATCTACTCCACATTAGATCCCGACCATCCATTATTTTTTTTGGGTTTTTCTTTTTCACGTTTCCTTCTTCTTCCTTCATGTGCACTGTACCAGTGGATTTTCCACTTTCTTCTTTTTCATTTGTTCTACGCCCATGACTCTAGTGGCCATCCCTTACTCTCATTTTTTTACAAATACCCAACCATAGTCTTTTTATAAACCAAGTGGGTCTCGGTTTCCATGAAAGTGGCTTTAAATTATTTTATACAATATAGTTTATATAGGATATATTTTCACCCCATATTCCCAGTTGATCTCTCCTTTAAGCCTCCTTGGAGTCTCCTAGGACCTCTCCTCCACTTCAACTTGGTAAGGATCTTATACTGTCTTGCTTTTCTTTGGGTTTGGTTATATATATATATAAGTATATATATATATATATATATGGTTAAGAATATAACCTACCTTTTCCTTCTAATATGGTGAGTCCTTAATACCACATGTAGTTATTAATTCATTATATACAAGGGATGTGAAATTTTTTGAGATTCTACATGAATTGAAATAAATACATAAGTATATATATATATATATATATATATATATATATATATATATATATGTATACATATTTCATAAACAAAACTTTCTATATTTAGAAGCACGTTTTGCAATTTATTTACCCTTGATTAACTAATGGGTTTAAAATCAAGTAAGAGTCATTAAATATTTCATTTAATAACATTTTTATAGACTTTATAGTAATGGTTATATATATATATATATATTCATAGGGGTTTATATGAACCTCTAATATGCTTGATTTTAAGACTCCTAAATACTAAATTTTAAAATTTAAGTAGTTTTGTAAATGTAAAGAATTATATTTTCGTACCAAATTATAGTGTATGTACATACGACTATATGAATATGTGTCTTTGGATTTTAATTATAAACTTATTATGTCCCCATAAAAATAAATTTTTGGTGATTGAATAAGATTTGTGTTATCCTAGTGTATTCCATCCTAATATTTTTAGAAGAATGAAATAATCTATTTATTTTTCTGTAGAACATGAATATTCCATAATAAATGTTTCCAAATAATTAAGCTATGTATAATTGAATAGGTCCATTTATCAACCCATGTTTTTAATATGAATGAAAATTATCAAAATTTTAGAATATTCATTCTGAAAAATGAAATGTTTACATTCATAATAAGGATTTTAGGGATTGCCATCTTATGTGATAAACTTGTATTTAATATGCTTTAGTTATTGACACTTGTGTTTCATACCATACTTGTCCTTATTGTCATACATTAATAGTATTGTTATTATCACCTGTCATTATTATCATGTATTGATAGTGTTTTTATTTACACTTATATGCACGATTTACTTTGTTAATGTAAATGCTAAAGGATTTAATCAAAATCAAATTTCCTTTTAAGGAATTAAGAATTAAATTATTCAAAGTGGTATAATACACTTTGAATAATATGAAATGAGAAATTAAATTATTCCAGTTGGTATGGACACTTTGAATAATGTGAAGTAAGAAACCAAGTAATATGTGACAATTATGATGATCGGTGAAACATAACTTAATAAATCAAAGTGGTGAGAACTTTGATTTAGAGAGATGAGGAATGCATTGGACTTATTATGTGATGGTTGGGGACCACTATATCCCTTCGAATCATTTGTAGGTCTCATGAGATAGACTAGACGTTGAATTGGCCGAGGCATTTCCCAAATTGATTTATGGTTTTGGCATGTGGCCTTGACACAGTCTGGCATATGGACTTTCCTCATCATGACAAGGTAATTTAATTAACCAGAATAATATTAGACTAGTAGAATATTCTTGGTTAATGTAATTATGTTTATGAGAATAAAGAGAAGTAAAAGTTATGTCATATTATTTATTCAGTACTCAGAGATTTATTATCTAGTGCATGTTTCACAGTAGTAAAGGATGAATTGAAGTTATTATTTTATGTTAAACTCTGATCATGTGATACTATTAATTTTAAATTCTACACTTTAATTTTCACATTTCATACCTATTAAAGGTAGAATGACACTACTTATTATTTTTCTATAATCATTATTATAATTGGAGCATGTTGTTTTTTAATTTCGTTAAGTATTCCATGAAATGCGCTCTTTTAATTCATAGACAAAATGCTAAGTTAAGATTCATGTGTTACAAAATTCCTAAAGAAAATGTTTTCTGAATAATTTAAAGGAATGTTTTTGAAAGGTTTTAATTTTTATATTATGTTTTTTAAATCCATTACTGGGAATTATTATTCTCACAGTATTTATTTAAATAAAATTTTTCAGGTATCAGTTTTTAGCCGAAGAAGCAAGTAAGAATTGGCTGGTTTCCCATAACCCGAACCGTACCGATCCTCTGTATGTGACATGATGTGTAAAATATTAATGCATGTTTTTTTGTTAAAAATTACACATCATGTTTTAATGAATTGGGTCTAGGTATTCTAATGTTGGGGCATTACAGTTGGTATCAAAGTTTCGGTTTAGATACCTTCAGAAAACCAGAACTAAACTAAAAAAAATTACTTAAGCATTACTATGTAAGATTTTTTCTTAATTTTTAGATGGAAAATGAAAATAAAAGTATTTTGGATCTTCCTATTTAGGATCTATAAATCATAGTTTCCATAGCCATCCATGACAACATTGTAAACTATGAACACATTCGTATGACATGCAAACACCTCTACGATATTTCAAACTCTTCCCATGTACTTCAACTCCACCGATGAGCAGTTTTGGACTACCTCTTTATGATACAAATTCAATTTCCATCCAACACATGTCTGGGAAAGTACTTATAGGGTCTTTTTAGATTCTTCACTGTAGTATAAGTAATCCCTTCCCACATGGAGTTTCAAGAAGCTGCAGTAGTGGGAGACCTCCATGCAACAAATATGTTCCAAATCTCGTTCTATGGACATTATGGTCAAGTAATGGACTTTGAAATTATTGAAATGGGGGCCTTCCATTCTTTGTACAAACATCAAGTACATACTGATGTCTCTCGGCTTTACACCACTCATGTATCACTCTAGAGACACCATAAGTTTACCCAAGAGATTGAACCAGACTGCTCGGGTTTCATTTGGTTATGGGAGATCAAGAGTTTCAAATTTTATTTGGGTATTCATGTAACTGGGAACTGGTAAAATCATTAGTCCGGGGTGTTGTGTACGAGTTGTTTTCTGAAAATACAACTTATTGTTTCTTCTTTCTCCTACCTTTTCAGTGTTTGTTCTTTTGGATGAGTTTCACTGATTGTACTTTCATGAAAGTTATTTATTTTCAGATGGAAGGACAAACCCATATCTTATAACTTCCCATTGAGGTACTAGAGGCCATTATGGTTAGAAAATCTATGGAAGAATAACTACCCTTTGGAAACCTATGAAGAACATTCAAACATATTTATGAGGTATCGAACAATCCAGACATTCTTAACTTCTGCCAAGGGAATGCCTATATCTACCACCACATAGCCATTTTCCAACTCGCTGAGTATAGATTAAGGGGAAAGTACCATGAAGGTCTTTCCTTATGCTTCACTCTATCCCGAAACATCACAGCCAAGGCAAGGTTTCAAGAGGCCTCCTTTTAAGGGAACCTTAATGCAGCCTACATGCACCAAATCCTGAGCTTCAATTTGTATGACCACGTCCATGAAATTGACATTCTCAGACAAGAGACGATTTGATGAGTTCTTAGAGGGATTTTCCATTCAGAAATCTCTAAACATTCTACCATTCGAACCTCCCTCTGGAATCCCAAGTGTGCAATGCTAGAGTTTAACCCTTACTGTCTGAGGCGAGTCTGGGTCATGGAAGCGAAAGAATTGAACACCATTTTGGGTATTCAGCTGACCACACCTGAGGATCCTCAACAATGGGGGATGTTGTGAAGAATGTTACAGAGTATTTTTATCATGGTTATATAAAATGAATTGCGAGGATGAAATTCCTGTTAAGTGGGGGATAAATTAACGCCCCAAACTCATCTTCCATGTAATAACTTTATTATAGGATGATATTTTATTTAATTTCTATTTTTAACAGAACATATAAAATAAACACAAGACATTAGTATTAAACACTGAATTGATTACATTGATTCAAAACTAAGAAAACTCAACTAACCAAAAATACCTACTAAAATCCCAATCAAAGCCAGAGGGAGGACACCTAAGATAATGACGGGACCCATTAAATAATGAAGGCCCTTCGGGTTAGTCACAACGAAGAACATCACAACCAGAATCATGACAACCTTACTAAGCATTAGTGGTATAACAAGCACCATTTTCACCAGGTTGTCTAGAAGTGGATAGACCCTAAACATGGTTTTATAAAGCCTTGATTTGACCGTTTACCTTCAGGTGATAGTTGAGTTTCTAATGGATATAATTTTAGTTGTTGCTCATTTTTGTGGTTTAATTTGAAACACCTAAGAATAATTAGTTTTCAAAATAATTAAAGTAAGCATTGAAATTGTAACTTTTAAGTTTATAAAATCTTTTTATAAGCTTTAAAAAGGATAATGATTTTGTATCTTATGCTACACATAGCATGATTTAAAAATGAGGTTTGGATTTCAAATACCTTTCAGATGTTTCAAATTTATTGAAAAGATTTTATAAATGTTTTCATTCTTGATGTTTAAACCAAGATCATAACTATGAATATGTTTTTGATTTATGTAATAATTTCTTAATGATGTCTTAAAACTTGATTTATCACTTTGTGTTTTTAAAACCTTATAATTTATTCAAATAAGAAAAATATGTAGTTATAGTAGAGGATTCATATTTTTTTGATCCTATATAAACATATATATGTATATGAAAAATTATTAAATATTTTTAACAAAAAATAAACATTTCATAGATAAAAATTATAGGTGTGTACCCATCTAGCTGAGGAACACCTTGTGACAGCCCTCAAAGCCTTGATGGCTTGTCACCCCACAACGCCTAGAAATGGACCAGGGTTAGTGCACACACATGGTGTTTTCAAAGCCGCGCACATGAGAAGCATAACTTACCCTCAGCATGCACATGTGTGTGTGTAAGGACCAGAGCACGCCACCATGCGGGGTGTCACAATGGCATGGGTGGGCGAAGAAGCGCACCCGCAGAAGAACCTAGTATGGGGAGGTACCGAGAGGGGGGAGGGAGAATTCTGGATGAATTCCAAGAGCCCTGGGTTTATAAAGGAGCTGTGGTAGGCTTTCCGTTTCGATGTGGGATGACGATTTTCACCTAAGAAGAAATCTAAGCCGTTAGATCATGCCGAACACGATCTAATCCATTATTTTGGTTTGCCTATCGAACCTCAGAGGCTGAGGATATCCTCTTCGTTTTTTTGAGCCATCCAACCAATTCTCAATGTAATTTCTACTATCCAAGTAATTTTTAAATCCCGTATCATTCGTAGCTCTTAGATCATACATGATCTCATCTCGATCATCCATCCTTTTTAAATCCTCGCTTCGCACTATAGCCATCAGATCTTCTCCACATTAGATCATGGTCGTCTATTCTTTTTCTGAGTTTTCATCATCGCATTGCCTTTTCTTCCTCTGCGCGCGCTGCACCAGTGGGGTTTCCACTTTCTTATTTTCATTTCTTCCAAGCCCCCGACTCTAGTGGCCCTCCCTTTCTCTCATTTTCCATAAAGACTCACCCAGTCATTTTATAAACCGAGTGGGTCTCAGTTTCCATGAAAGTGGCTTTAAATTATTTTATATAATATAGTTTATATACAATCCGTTTTTACCCCATCATCTTGGTTGATCTCTCCTTCAAGCCTCCTTCGAGTCTCCTCAGACCTCTCCTTCTCTTCAATAAGGTAAGGGGATTATATTGTCTTTATTTTCTTCTTGTTTGGTTATATATATATGTAGAAGTATATACATGTATATATATATATATATGGTTAAGAATATAACCTACCTTTTCCTTCTAATATGGTGAATCCTTAATACTACATGAATTTCTTAATTAATTATATACAATGGATGTGATATTTTTTGAG
This sequence comes from Viscum album, assembly GCA_963277665.1. NCBI lineage: Eukaryota > Viridiplantae > Streptophyta > Magnoliopsida > Santalales > Viscaceae > Viscum > Viscum album. The sequence continues at coordinate 404,279,821 of OY728163.1, read as the reverse complement.
ATTCTATATGAATTGAAATAAATAAATATGTATATATATACATATTTCATAAACAAGACATTCTATATTTAGAAGTGCAGTTTTCAATTTATTCACCCTTGATTAACTAATGGGTTTAAAAGCATGAAAGAGTCATTAAATATTTGATTTAGGAGCCTTTATATACACTTTATACAAATAGTTATATATATATATATATGTATATTCATATGGGTTTAGATTGACCCCTAATATGGTTGATTTTAAGACTCCTAAATACTAAATTTTAAGGTTTAAGTAGTTTTGTAAATTTAAAGAGTTATATTTTCATACAAAATTCGTGTGTATGTATATATGTATATATGAATATGTGTCTTTGGATTTTGATTATAGACTAATTATATCCTCATAAAAACCATTTTTTGGTGATTAACTAAGATTTATGTCATCCTAGTGTACACACTCCTAACATTTTTAGAAGAATGAAATAATCTATTTATTTTTCTATAGCACATTAATCAGCCGTAATAAATGTTTCCAAATAATTAAGTTATGTATTGTTGAATAGGTCAATTTTTCACCATGTGTTTTAAATATGGATGAAAATTATCCAAATTTTAGAAATGTGCATTATGAAATATAAAATTTTTACATTCATAATAATGATTTTAGGGATTGTAATTTTATGTGATAAACTTGTATTTAATATGATTTAGTTATTGAAACATGTGTTGCATACCATACTTGTCCTTATTATCATACATTGATAGTATTGTTATTAACACTTGTCATTATTATCATGCATTGATAGTATTGTTATTTACACTTATACGTATGATTTACTTTGTTAATGTAAATGCTAAAGGATGTAATTAAACTCAAATGGCCTTTTAATGAATTAAGAATTAATTTATTCAAAGTGGTATGGGACATTTTGAATAATATGAAATGAGAAATTACACTTTTCAAGGTGTTATGGGATACTTTGAATAATGTGAAATAAGAAACCAAGTAATATGTGACACTTGGAATGATAAGTGATAAATAATTTAATAAATCAAAGTGGTGAATTCCCTGAATTGTGATCTTTTAATTCTCTGAAAAAATGTTAAGTTATGATACATGTGTTACAGAATTCCTAAAGAAAATGTTTTTGAATAATTTAAAAGGAATTGTTTTGAAAGTTTTTAATTGTTATGTTATGTTTTTTTTAAAATACCTTACTGGGAATTCTTATGCTCACCCAATGTATTTAAATAAAAAATTTCACGTATTTGTTTTTAGATGAAGAAGCATGTCAGAAGTGGCTGGTTTCCCAGAACCTAAACCGTAATGATCCTCTGTATGGGACATTATGTGTAAAATATCAATGCATGTTTTTTGTAAAAAATTAAACATCATTTTTTATGGAACCGACTCTGGGTATTCTGATGTCTTGGTGTTACAGTGTGCCATTATGTGAAGTATTTCTTTAAGAACTTCAATTTTGTAGAAGCCGTGTTGAGATGCTTGTCCATTGATATCAGGGAATATTATCCATTGGAATAGACACTATGTACGACATATGGTCCTTCCCACTTTGGTTCAAGCTTTATAAAATTATCCCTAGTATCATCGAGGTTCTGAGGACTAACACCATTTCTCCTTCGAGGAAATCTTGAAGGCGAACTTTTTTTTTGAAGGATCATGGGATCCGATTTTGGTAGATTTATAAATGGTGTAAAGTGTGTAGGATTTTTTCTTATATCTTATCTAATTCATCAAATCTTATCTAGGATTTATTTTCCATGGATAGTTAATTTCAAATGGCCATGCGTAGTGATGTCACTTGGATTTCAATAGGCAATACTGCCTCTGCCCCATATACTATCGAGTATGGTGTTTCCTGGGTGGCAGTGAGGGTAATGGTCTTGTAAGCCCACAAAACATGAATCAGATTATCTGGACATGATTTACTATCCTTATCAAGCATATTTTATTGTATGTTGAATAGGGTCTTGTTGAAATCCTCTATCTGCCCAATGGCCGCCACATGGTTGTGGGATGAACGGTTGGCTTTAATTCCATACTCCTAGTATAACATTTCCAACATAGTAGAACAAAAGTCGGGACCATTTTCTATCAGTATTATATGAGGGACACCAAATCTGTTAATAATATCAGCCTTTACAAAGCTAACGATGTTTTTTTCCTAAACTTTCTTAATGGGTATGGCTTCATCCCATTTGGAAAAGAAGTCGGCCTCTATGATTATGAAATTAAATTGTCTATTCATACCAGGAGGTTATGTTCCCACAATATCTATCCCCTGGGTAGAAAATGGTCTGGAGTACTTAACTGCATGATGTAACTCTGAGGTTCACTGTATAAAATTAGCACGAACATAGAAAGAATGGAACCTCTTGGTGAATACGGCAGAATCCTGTATCATAGTGGTCTAGAAATACCCAAGCCTCTAGATCTAGTGAGAGAGCTTGGTTGATGATTGGTGTGCTTCACAAGATTCAATGTGTACTTCCTTCATGAAAATAGTTGTCTCTTCACCATCAATGCACCTGACAAGGACTCCATCGAGGCCTCGTTTGTATAGAGACTTTTCTTGGTTTCCCCTATTGTATAAGAAAAAGTTGACTACCCTTCTTTGTACTGGTTCCCTTCCAGTCCTCTTTGGCGGGAGCTCCCCATTCCGAAGGTAATTTGTAATGGGTGCCATCCAACTGGTGGAATGACCATATAGATCATAAATGAGGCTAATTTCATCAATTTACTCCATATTTCTCCAAATAAATGGCAAGACCATCTGAATGTTGGAAATTCTAATGACTATTTCATCCCGGTCTGGATCAGCCAAGGCTATGGCTATATTTTCCAAAGTGTTGGCTTGAGAATCTTGCAGCCAGGGGATATAAGTCATTATCATCTCTAATAGTAATTCTTCAATCATTTCTCAAACAAGATTCATCAAGGGGACCAATACTTATTTCTTAATGGCATAGTCACCATTGAAATGTTTGATGATTATCTCTTAATCCCCATTTATTTTTAGGTGTTTAGCATGCACATGAAGTTCCAGTTCCAGACCTGTAATGAGGGACAAATAATCCACTTCATTGTTTGATCACCCATCCAAAGGCAGTAAATAATAAGTCAAAACGTCCTTTTTAGGGGATACACGAATAATTCCTAGCACCATATTGTAGAGCTTAGGATCCTCCATGCTTTTTCCTTTCGTACTTCTGGAAGCACTGTCAAAGTGAACTTCCCTTGCCTAAGGGTCCTCTTAAATGAAAAACACTTCTTCATCTAGAAGTTCAACATCCAATGGTATCATTTCTTTTGAGGGGTGCTCGGCTAGGAAGTCTACCAACACCAACCCTTGATGGTCTTATAGGGTATGTACCATATGTCAAACTGTTGTAGGATGACTGCCCATCGTGATAGGGTGGTTATGTAAAAAATGAGCGGTCTCCATTCAACTGGTGGTATCAACATTGGTTGGCATATGAGATATCCTTTAATATTGTCGAATGCTTTGTGGAAATCATTATCCCATTCATACATAACTCCTTTCTTCATGATCATGGTGAAAGGTAAACATTTACCTACCAGGTTGGTTATGAAGCAACGAATGCAAGTTAGGTTCCCTTAGAGACCTCTCAAATAGGTGAGGTTGTGAGGTGGGGACATTCTAGGTATGTCTTTTGTCTTCTCGGGGTTGCTCCAATGCCACAATGGCACACAATGAAGATGAGGAATTTTCCCAAGGTAACACCAAAGGCACATTTTAGGGGATTTATCTTTAAACTGTGATGTCCCAATTTGTTGAAGATAGTTTCAAGATCATCAAAGTGGTTCGAGGGATTTCATAATTTAACCACTAGATAATCTATATGACACCTAAAAAACATTTCCATGAAGTGTTTGAAGATATCGTGTATGGCGCATTGGTATGCAGTGCGAACATTTATTAGACCAAAGGGAATCACTTTATAACAAAAAAATCATGAGGGGACCTAAGAGCAGTATCTCATTCATCTTTTTAGGACATACAGATCTGGTTGTATCCCGAATATCCTTCCATGAAAGAGAGGGCTTCATATCCGGATGTCTCATCGATCAAAAATTCTGTGAATGGGACCGAGATGTCACATTTTGAGCAATAATGATTAATTTTGCTGAAGTCAATGAAGATTCTAATATACCTATTATTATTTTTCACATGGACTAAGTTTTCAATTCAAATCAGGTACTGGACCTCCTGTATCAAGTTGACTTTGATCAACTAGTCAACTTCAGCTTCTATTTTGGAATCATGTTTTTGGTGGGTTCTTTTGGATGCCTGCTTATAGTAACGATGTTCTACTGGAAAGCCCATATGATGAGTGGTGACCTACAGATTGTGTCCTGGAATTTCTATGTAGTTCCATGAAAACACATCTTCATTCTTTTTTAAGAAGGAGTTTTATGCCTTGTGTTCCTTAATAGGCATATCCTCACTAATCAGAGTGGGCCGCAGGTCATTTTTGGTGCCCAGATTTATCTCCATATGTTTATCGATTGTGCTGAAGAAACCTTCTTCAAATGTAGAAGGGGGAATATTTGAGGTCCTATTCCTCTTATTCTCATCCTTTCTCTTATTATTCTTTCAATTCATCATCTTCATATTCTTCTTATGGGGATAAGATTTTTGAGACGAACTCTTCAATGTTGAGAGAGGAATCATCTTCTACCTTTATCAGTGAGGCAGGGGTAGTTTGAGGTATCGAGGATGGGTCATGAGCATTTTTTGTCGGGATTTTTCAGTACCAATATAAACCAGTTTGTCCTTCTATTTTTTTGGACTTGGTGGGTGTAACAGAAACCATGCAGACAATTAAGTCTGCATCTGGGCTTGCATTAATGCATTCATCTTGGTTAATGGGTAATACATAATCTTCCCAATGTGGAAGGAGGGGGTTGGCGGGAGCTGTTTCCAATTTATTCAGGGCATTGATCCAGTCAATTTTTCCTACTGAAATATATTTCTCTTCTGATTCATAGAACCCTACGTCTATATAATGCAACTCACATGACTCAAATAGGGATTTATTGGCGTGCACTATCTAGTTTTTCCCATTAGTGCAATATTTGATGCACTGATGGTATGATGATTGAATTATGGCATGATGATGATTCCAAGACCTCCCTAATAGTATGTTGAAAGTTGTTATTTTTTGCTCTAACAAGAACTCATAATCTGACATGAGGTATCCAAGACATGTTTTATGTTTGATTTGTCATAACGAGTTTTGCTCGCTTTTTTTAGACCCCAATAGAGTTGTGGTGTAGGGTGTCAAGCTATCTTCATCATAGCCTAGTCGATGAAACATTCCCAGTGGGTGGAGGATGAATCCTAAGTCATTACTGATGAAGATCCTTTGGACATCGATTCAATTTATTATTCCAGATACATATAAGGCTTTGATTTGACCTTTCACGATGCCATCATCATCCCTATATGTGAAGGAGACAATGATAGAACATTCATTGGGACTGATCTCTGTGTGATAGACTTCTACTTCTACTACTTCAACCTCGAATTCCTAGGGAAAAATTAAGGCTTCAATGAGTGACTCCCTTAGATCTTCGGATAGTATTAATGCATCCAATATTGAATGTTTTTCTAGTTCTGAATCCATCTTCTTTAGGATATAATACCTTTTCTATAAAGGTCGGCATCTCTCGGATCATGTTTTTTCTTTTATAAACACTTTAGGGGTTTTTCCTTTGAACATAGATGGTTCAGCATTTGTGACATGATCTGGTGGTGCTGCAGCCTTTTCTGGGATTGACCAAACTTGTACACGCACATTCCTTGGGCGATTTGATATTTGATCTTCCCCTAATGGATATTCCAAAATAACTGGGCATGTATTTCTTCTAACGAGGGTAAAGGAGCACTCTAGTTCCTTTTTTGTCTGCCATAGGGTCCTTTCATGAGTTTCCGCGATGTTTTCGGTTTGACTTGTGGCGTGGCTAGGAATTTGACTCCTACGATGATCATGCATTCCAGAAAACCTACAACATCTATAGTCTCTTCCTATGGTTCTCCTGCTGGGCACAAGGAATTCGGGTTTGTGGTTATAGTCTCCATATGAGAAGGGTTCCATCACGTGATTGAAATTAATGGATACGAAGATCAGTTCTTGATCAGAAACTATTTCTGTATGACTATCTTCTTATGATGGTGTCATTTTGCAGGGTGGTGCTCACTGAGCTATTTGGTAGGGTAGTTCCTGTTGTTTCATTTAGTGGGGAAGTTCCCATTATACCATTTTGTGGGGAATTTCCCATTTTATCAATTTTTTTGGCATGGAGATTGAAATTGTCAACACTGAATTCAGATTTTATGTCAGATCATCTTCTTTCTCTTTATTTCTACCCTTCTGGGCTTTATAGGGATGCTGGGTCGAGGAGGGTGGATGTGTTGTATTAGGAGGATTTGGGGGCACATTTGGTTGATTCAGCTACACATGGAGGATTCCATGAACTCAGTTGACTGATTTTTGGGTCATCCAATTGTCAAAATTTTTCTTCTTCTTACTAGCGATTGTTTTCCATTCCTCTTCCTCACTCGAGTCTGAGGTGGAAACATAAGCCACTGTGCTGGTGGCAGGCCCCAGTTGACATTCCTAGAACCCACCATCTTTTGCAGGAGATTGTTGAAAATGAATTATTCTTGGATTGTGTTCCATTGTATCTGGTGATTGGGAAAATTATTTGAACGGTCGTCGAGACCCACTTCGTCATCTCGCTTCAGCTCTTGTAGCCAGAGTAGGCTGTAATTCATGGTGGCTATGAAATAGACACATAACTAGTCATCTAGTAATGAATAGAATTTATTTATTCATTCTTCAAACTGATTTTTTAGCACCCAATGGATCATCTTGCTGAGGTGGGGGTGGTTTTTGGAATTTAGGGGGTCTTTCATGGTTCAGTGGGGGCCTCACAACTGGAGTTGGTGCTGGGGGTGGCTTAAGCATGACCGAATCTGCTTTAGCTTTTCCTGTCCTTTTCCCTAGGGCTGATGGGGCCACTCTGGACTTAAGGTTGGTCTATTTCAAGGAGTAATCTTACCTTTGAAAAATGGCCCTGAAATCTATACACCCATGGGTGTACTTTACCAGGATGAGCGGTGTTATCAATTCATCACAGAGGTTATCGATGCCTGTGGTGATCATCTCATCCTAGGGGAGTGGCCAGTTCATGAAATAAGACAGGACTTTCCATCTAGAAATGAAGTCTGAGACTCTTTCATTATCTCACTAATTACAGTTCATGAGGTCACTAAATATTGTCTTAGGTATTGTTGAACTGAACTACAAGAGGAACTTTCGCTGGAGGTCCTCCAAACCTATGATTGTATTTGTTGTCATGATAGTATAGCATATGAAGGATGAGTCTTGCAGGGTTCGTATGAAGCACATGAGTCTGAGTGGTTCATGCTGCTCTGAAGTTCCAATCATGGGGTCACAATAAGGGTCATAGTTCATTAGATGTTGTTTAGGGTCTCCCGAGCCCTTGAATACGGGTAATACAGGGTTTTTGAAATTTGGTAGTGGTTGAACGTTGCTCACCCATTCGGGGTAGGGTATGCGCTATGGATGTATCGAAGTGCATTTACCCTCCATGGATTATAGTCAATCTGTTAGTTTATCGATGGTATTCAAGAGCCCATGATGCATATCTTGTCAGGATTGAGCTTGGGTTGGTGCGACAGGGGCCAAAATTGGGTATGCCGGTACTACTGGAATTTGAGGTTAATACCCAACTAGAGATATCATTTGTGTATTTACCTGAATATTTTCCCACTATCTTTCTAGTGGGTGGAATTATTTATATCCTTTAGGGGATGGGTTAAATAGACCTTTGGGATTGGATTAATTCACCAGGATGAGTGCCTGTGGCAAGGGAACCTCTTCTGGGAGCACTTGCTAACATTCGAAAGGGGGAACGCATTCGGAAAGGTAGCTACCTTGACATAGCTCGACATTAATTCTCCTGAGCTATTTTATTTCTTCCTCTAGCATGGATAACCTTTCCTCAAGAGTAAGGGAAACAGTCTCAGGGGGAGGAGGAGGCGGGTCATAGATGACCTTGTATTTATTCTTCTACTTGTTGGGTTTTCGCGGGGAGGTAGTGACGAATATACTTAGGGGGAACCCAAATTTAGGAACGACCTATGGTTTCAAGTATACATACCATTAGGCTCGGTGTGGGATACATACAGGAGGGAACCATCTTCCTTCGCATCCCCTCCCTCTGTGCCATTTCCTATGAGATCCATGGGGTTGACGCTTACCACATTCACTGAGGCATACCGCATTGGGGGTGGTGTACTCAGTGCCAAATGGTAGGAAGGATTTCTGCATCCTTTGATGGACTTTCTGCTTCCATTTTTTGGAATTCATTAGATTTTGTGGTTAAGATGGACCGACAGGATCCCTAATACGACCTCATAATACACCATTGTCTCAGAGGGTTTGGACCACAATAATGGGTTGGATGGGAAATTCCTCTGTCCATTGTTCATCTTAGATGGTGGAAGACCGAAGTTTGTTTTGTGGGGACTTGAGGAAAAATTACCCTAGCCCTACGGGCTGGGGATGTTTCCATTCTTCAGATTATATACCACAACCTGGATTTTTTGGTCTTATGGGGGAAAATTTTTTTATAAATTCCCCTGGCCCTGTGGGATAGGGTTGTTCCCGTATTGCGGTGATGGAACCCACTATTGCCACAATTTTGATTTCCTGTACTCTCGCGTGGGTGTGAGATGAGTATGGAATTTAGCTTTTAAGGAGTATATGTTTACATGAAGACATGAGATCTGCTTGCTAGTTGGATTCCCTTAGGCGGGAAGCCTACTGGATGTTATTGGTAGCCTAACTCATAAGTTTTTCAATGGCTTGATCTCTTTGGTCCGGAAACTTTTGAGACTTACTCTGGGTGGATCTTTGGTGAGTTTCTGATATTTCTTGAGTAGGAGTTTTATTTGAATTATACCTCTGGGAAATTATTTTGCTGGATGTCATTTCCAATGAGGCCTGCTGGATGAGGCATGGGGTGAAGTGTAGAGCTCAATTTTCTCCCCATCCCCGAATGTGAACTCTAGTCAGGGTATCCCAAATAAGGTGATGCGACTTATGTAATTCATGGGGAAAAGCTAGTTCAAGGTTTTTCTTCCACCTTTCTGATTTTTGCGGCTGTGCAAACGACAGTGCTTCTAGGTCGATTAGATGGAGAAGCTCTCCAATCATATTGAAATGGTCTCTATACCCTTCATAGGGATGACATTTTTCTTCCAGCTAATGAAGAGTCATCCATATATTTAGGTGAATGTAATGTGTGCATTCTCTAGAAAAATATCATGGTATGTTGAAGTTAGAAATGGCCATAGGCCAATAAATCACCGATATATTATCCTTAGCTAGTTGTCTTCTCACAAGAAATGTATCATGTTTTTGTTCTTACAGAGGAGCCTCTACATGATACGCCCATCTTCACTGCTTCTTAATAATTTTGTTCTAAATAACTGGGCTTGTGAGAGCCTCATTGATATGTGAACAGTGTGGGGGCATCTCATAAGATGAGCGTGGCCCTGGGCCATCCTCTAGTTGAGAAAGAATATCACTCGTTATAGAAGGTGTGATTAATGTATCAGATTCAATCTTTTCGAGCGCCTCAACATAGGAGGGCTATCTCACATTTATTCTGGTGAGGGGAGGACCTTCTTGCTAGTATGAATGTAGGTTGCTGGGAGGACCTTCTCAATTGGTGCCACAATGGAGAGTGCTACCATTGAATCTTGATGCCCGACCATGGGAAATGTCTTTTCAGAGTATACCCTGAGGAGACCTTCAGGGTGGGATACAATGAGGGGAGGACCTTCATGCTGCTTAATGTTACTATGGAGAGGACCTTCACCACAACTGTCATTGCAGGGAGGGACTTTATAATGACTTTCATCATGGAGAGGACTACCATCATGATTTTAGACCTGAATATAGAGGGAATTTATGTTGTGCACATCCTGGGGAGGGTCTTCAGGATGCACTTCAATGAGGGGAGGACCGTCTCATTTCTTGATGTTACTATGGGGAGGACCTTTACAACAACTGTCATTGCAAGGATGGCCTTTGAAATGACTGTAATTATGGCGAGGACTACCATCATGAATTGATGTCCTACTACAGAGAGAAGCATATAAACAGTGTATACCATAGAAAGGACCATCAGGGCAGATGACAACAAGTGGAGGACCTTCTTGGTGTCTGATCATCAGGTTTAGGGGATGGCTACCCTGACGCGCATCCGGAGATAGGCTCTCATGATTGATCATTCTTGGACCATAGAGTAATCTCTCATGGGTTCTCTAGGGAGGATCTTTAGTGCTGTTGGAAGTGACATTTCAGGGAGGGCCTTTGAAACTACTACCACCAATTCGATAATTTGGTAATAGATTGACAAGGTCTTGAGGCTTCATTGATATATGTTTGAGTTAATCATTAATCACATATTATATCAGAGTAGAATCATGTATGCGCTATTAATTTTCTGATTGCCTTTGGTGAATTTCATTTTTGGGTGCTCTCTTGCGGGTAATCAGGGCTATCTGATGTTGGTAATGGCCTTCATTTGTGGAAACTATCTTGTTGGGTCCCATGATGTCATCGAGATATGCCGATAAATATATTTAATTCTTATTGGGATATATTCCCTCCCTGGAGTGGCTACCACATTTGACCTGCGTCCCCCTGTTGGAACATGTATTTTTGCCAATCTGGTTGTCCATATATTGCAGGATGTTGCCTTTGACCCTCTTGGATTGGAGCATGGATGGATAACTGCTTCATAGTGACTAATTCATTTTGAGAGTGAGTCGTTACATTCAAAGGAAATGTGTGAAGGTCTCAATTTCTCACCTTTTCCGCTGATGTAATGATATATTGGAATGTTTGGAGGATATGTTCTGGAATTGACATCTGATCTTCCATTATATCCAGGATCTGATGAGATAATATTTGGATGAAACGAGTATGAATTCCCATTTAGATATCTAAGTAATATTTTGTGCCTAATCTAGTCCTCCATAAGTTTCCAGTAAATACTGGTAGTTCTCCTTTGCAGGGATAGAAGAACGAGTCTACCACCGGTTGCCTTCTCCCATTTACACCGTTTTTGACTAGTGGGATTCATATTCATGAGAATGAATTTTCATCTGATCTCTTACCAATTTATTTTTATCACATGATTTATATACATCCGCATGAATTTGACTCTGGTCATATTTTCTTACCATCATATTTGGATGACGGGATTGATGCGCATCAATAGGTATTTTTGCCTGTGTGTAGCTATTTGCTTCCCTATTTGGAAGGTAGGCTTGAAATGTGTTATCAGGTATTTGTGCCTGTGTGTATCTAGTTTCCATCCTATTTATTTGATGGGTTTGTTGTGAATTTTCAAACATCTGCATTTGTCTATAGTTTTCCGCTTTATCTACATGGCCGAACCAACATGCACTAGTAGAAACGTGCATGAGCTCATATTGTGCCACCCTATTTCTATGGTGGGATTGGGTGGAGGGGGAAGAGTTTAATGTCTTCTTTTTGAATTCCACCACATTAGTAGGATGAATTTTCTCCTCCAGAACAAGAGTGATTGTGGGTTCCAGATTATTTATTCACCGGCCTTGGTCGGCATCCCAAGGTGCCTGGGTCTCCTGGACATTAGAAGGTACCCTCGATATAAGGTCCTCTTTGGTAGGAGGAGGCCTAATCATCTGATATCAGTGGCTATTATCTCTATAAAGGGCCCGTGAGTATGACCTTTGTGCAGTTGATATGATGTTTTTAGCATCAACATCATCTGCATCCCTAAGATAAGGGAGGTACTCGTCATCACGTTTTGGGGACAGGCTCCCAAAATGGTTTGAGATAACCACTACGACTACCTTGTGATGGGGTGCCGGTCCTGGCTGAGGAGGCGGCTGGTGAGTCTTCACAGACTGGAGGGTTTGTCTTGAATCATCCAATAATGGGAGAGTACCATTTCAGTGGTACTGCCTGATCAACGTGTTGGACACCCAATGTTGAAGATGCTAGGTAGGTGAGGGGGTCTGGTTCTACGTTTGGGCCCTGACCACCCATGAGATTACTAATAAACAAATCTTCATGGGTGATTTGGGATTCCATTTGGATCTAATATTGCTTTGAGTGAACTTGAAATATAGATATATGAATCACATACCAAAAAACCTCATCAAAGTATCATTCTTTCAAACATATGCATGTTTGGAGATTCTGCTTGGCACCATTCCCCTCTTCTTTTTGTTATGGGGAGAAGGGGCTGGAGTTGGGTAGGCCCATGACCATGGTTAAGGATTCACGTTGGGTTCACAATCACTGTTCTGCCTCGGAGGTGGCACGTTTCGTGCATGTAGAAATGGTTCGACGAGGATCATCACCCATCCCTTTTTGTAGAGACGAGTTCTCATCGAGTTCACCATTGGGTTCTCATCAAGTTCACCATTTCATTATTATCAACCCTCTCAGCATCGTTATCCTTTAATGGAGGTTGTATTAACCCCTTGGGGACTGGGTAAGTCACCCCTCTCATGTTGAGAAAGAGGTTCCATATTCAAATGGTCTTAGTGGGTGATTTCATGGGGTCAAGTACACGTGACATCAGTACTTCTTGCATATATTTCTTCATATGGCATCCATTGGGATTATTCATGGAGCCAAAAACATGCAACGACCCTGGTATCCATGATTCATGGACCTGCATTCCAAAGGCAGGTGCTCATTGGATGCAGATTTGGACAACGAAACTTAAGGACTCCATTAGTCGAGTGGATGGGAGGTCAGGCTCACCACACCCTTCTGGGGGAGGATAGTCACCTATTCTGGGACTCTCTTATAGATTTATTTAATGTTCATATGTTCATGAATACTTGGTTAATTCCTACAGAGTGTGTCCATGAGCTACCCCAGGTTTGTCAGATCATCACAGGCATACATAAATTTGATGCTAAAGATATGATGCTAACTTGAGCCATACAATAGGGCGCTCCGAAGGTTATCGTAATCCAGGGGGGATGGAAGGTGACTTGAGGTTGGGACCGTACAAATAAGATGGGTTTCCTATGTATACTCAAGAGAGGTATCAAAACCCATTTAGTTTGGATTATGTGGAGATTACCCATGGGAGAATCCCATTTGAGGGATCATGATTGGGTGGACCCTTTGGATGGGGCACCCATTTGAGCTCAGGCCTTCTAGAATGAATCCAATGTATCCTGATTTGGATAGGAATCAGATTTCTCATAGTTTATATAGAGTGCGGATTACGCATGGAAGCTTCCCATTTAAGAGGACATGATTGGGTAGACCCCTTTATGGATTGACACCGTTTTGAGCTCAGGCCTTCTGGAAGGCGTCCTACATATCATGATTTGGTCAGGAATCAAAGTTCATGTAGTTTAGATGTATTAGGGATTATTCATGGAATCTTCCCATTTAAGATGACATGATTGGGTGGATCCATTTATGAAAGGGAACCCTTTTGAGCTCAGGCCTTATGGATGGTGTCCTATGTATCCTGATTTGGTCATGAATTAGAGTTATAATAGTTCAGAATCATGTGGATGTTGTAACCATCACAAACCTCTAAGACCAAGTGATTTATACTCGGTGTGGGAAACAAGAGGATTTCAAATATTCAACAATTCACATGCCTCCTCCCCTATTGGCGGGGGAGGTAGAGCCCACAGTGGAAGTGGCTAGGGTGACCGTGGGTGAGGGCATAGAGCGAAGAACCATTTAACGTGGGATGAAATTAAAGGTAATGCAGCTCATCCCCAGAAGATTGGGAACTTTACACAGTGGGAGGTCCCCAGAGCACATTCTGGGAAGGGGATTAGATTCGTTCTCATCACAGGGGATCAAACATAACCCCTTTGACTGATCACTATTACCCATTGAATGGGAAATAAAGTGATATCCCTTAATCCCCAGAACATGGAGGTTCACGTCACCATCCCAAGGTTAGAATTCAGGTTACCATGGAAATGTAGACCCATGTGCATTCACGAATCCCTAAACATTGTGGGTAGAGCCTTTGTGAATCCTCTTACCATGGGAATGTAGTCTCAATGGGGTGTGCTGCTGCACCTAATGGTCTAATCATACAAGTCTGGTGGATTTGAAGGAGGATTTGGCCAGATGTCGGAGGACCGGTTCGTAGAGGGACCATGGAGGACTGGATGACAATGGAGGGGTGATGTTGGAACCATATGAAAGAATACCCAAAAACACACCATTCTGCCTGTTGATTTCTTATGTGGGATGGTGGAGGCTCTGCACACCATTGTGGTATGTGGGAACATGGGACATCTGTGTACTGATGCGGTATGCGAGCATGGGTATAGTCCACCATGTACCATAGTTGTACATGGCCCATCACACCACTTCAGTTTCCATCCACATACTGATGTAGTACGCGACGCCAAGTTCAGTCTGCGTAGTAGTGAATTTTGCAGAGAACCATGTTGAATGAGGGTCTGGGGGACTAACGTTCATGGGATGTTCATGTGCGTGAAGTTTTTGGTTTGGGGTTTCACCATTTAGATTTGTGATTCAATAATTATTATGAAATTCCCCATTTTATGGTTTGCAATCGGATGTACATGCGGAGGGTGTGGTTCATGATTCGGGCTTCCCTGGTAAATAAAGACCAATGAATAAATCTTCTTCAAAGTCTTTATTCACACCTATGATTCCCCTTCAATCTTATGTTGACTGTATCTCATTGTCCCCCCTCCTAAATTCATTATATGCTCCTTTTATTGAGCATCATGACTGTTTTATCTAATTGGCATGTGGTACCATTTGCAGAGGACCATTAGAAGATATCCTGACCCACAGAGGACTTGGTCAATCAGGGGTTTGCAGAGGCTTTGTCTTATGGAAATGGTTTGCAGAACCCTACTGAATTTCTTTGTCCGTGAACTGATGAGTTTGAAGAATTGTACGCGGAAGGTCTTTACGCGTACGAGTCTTTCAGCAGTGCGGTTCATGGTTTTCCTTATTCGCTGACCATCATTTTATGGGCCAATGGTTCGCGGATCGGTTTGCATACCCGGTGGTTCACAATCCATCTATTCTACAGATCATTCTCAGTGATGGTACGTGGGCCACTTAAAATTCCTTGAAAAATAGAATTCCTTCAAGTTTCTTCTGAAATTTTCAACTCAATTTGAGTCCTTTCACCTTGCTAGACTTGTAGGAATACATTCTTTCTTTGGAAAAGTGATTATGGGGGTATTTTCTTCCCATGGAGGAGTTTTTAGGACCCTAAAATATTTAATTAATTTCATTAAATATAAGTAAATAATACATATCTAAATTTAAATAAAAAATGACTCATAATGGGATGTTTAGGAAACTTAATTTACTAAAAATGAATTACAGTTTTTACAAATCAGTATTTTTTCTCATTAATAGAAAAATAAATATTTTTTGAAGAATTAAAAAATAAACACCTAAGATAATTTTGATAATATTAATTCAAAATATATATTAATTTTAAATTAAAAATTTTAAATGTTCTAGAATTATATTATTTAATTTTATCAAAAAAGTAATAAAAACATATTTTCACGAAGTGATATTTTTGAAGAAATAAATGAATTAATAAAAATAGAATGATCATTATAAAAAGATTTATATTTAATTAGATATATATATTTCCTAAATTAGTTAATAATATTCATACGATCTTATTTAAATTCTAGTAAATAACATTCCCATTTGAAATAAAATTAATTCATTATTTATTTAAACTCAGTCTTGCATGTATTTTATGCTATCGAGCGTAGCTTAAATTTTTAAAAATATTAGGGCATTTCATTCTCTCCCATAACCAATATATTTAATCCTATTCATTTAAACATTATCTCTATAGTCAATTTATTTAAATTTGAAGGTATCTTCAGTTGAATCCCACCTAATAAAATGGGTTATTTAAAAAACCTCTTGAAAATAGAGAAAGGGAAATACAAAGATCGTCTACAATAGAACATAACAATGATTGAATATATGAAACAATTGGTGGGATGTGGTAATTTATGAATGGAAGAAAATAATAATGAAAAATAATATTAAATATTTAAAGAGATCATTGATCACAAGAAATGGAATTATCATGATAATGTCAATGTTCATAATAACTTAAACCAAGGCGATGCGAAAAAGACCATTGTTTCATTAGAAATGAACATAATAAGATAAAATTTTAATTTTCAAGATCCTCATTCATGGGATGAGGAATTCCATAACATTAATGAATAAAATAAAATGAAAATTTATTTACTTTTCAGGTATAATTTCCTCTATTAGTCAATTTTAACCACACGATCATATTTTCTCCAAAGATCAACATTAAAGATGATCATTTTTCAAACCTAAAAAAATAATATTAACTTCTAAATGATTGCATAAATCAAAAAAGGATTACAATCAATTCTAATTGTATTTAAAGAGAGAGATAAATTTAAGTTGGTTAGAATAAGGTAAGACAATTCCTTAAAATAATTGACCTTCATACAATGAAACAATATATAAATTTCGTATGTCAGTAGTAATAGAAATATCTAAAACTTAATTATTTCATAAATAAATTTTCTATTTTATTGAAATACTTCTATCAAATAATGAAATTCAATGATTATCATGATTTTATAACATAACAATCTAATATAAATTTATCAATTATGTCTAAATAACATCGATTACATTTTATGTATCATACCAAAAATTTATTTTTCCTATTCATATAACATAAAAAATATACTAATAATTACCATAAATAAGAAGAAAAACCTCGAATTCATAGTAAAAAAAGATAATTCATCCTTTATTCCTAAAATAAAATCCAAAAATTTTAGGTTTAACTTAAGTATATAAGGTTCAAAAAATAAGAAATTATTCTAATATTAATGCAATTAACTTATTTCAAAATCATATTTCAGTCCCATGGTTATATATATGATAAAACATATGTTATTAAAATAAAAAAAAATCTTTTTTATCAAACTAGTTGAGTGAAAAATGATTTTATACATACGAGGACATCACATTGGCTAGTGGTTGGCATTACACCCTTATTTTCCTGAATTAGTTGGTTCATGCCCTACAACCTTTATATATGTTAGAGTTTTTACTTTTTAAAAAATATAACTAATAAAATTATTATATCATTCCTTAAAACATCATGAACATACTACCAATTAATCTTAATCATCAAATGTCATATAAACCATAATGTTTTTAATACATTTAACAAATATCCACAAAATAAAAAGAGAATTATCCCTAAAATAACATTTTTACATGTTAAACATAGAGTTACATATACCTTAAAGGTCAATCAATACTCAATACTTATCTCAAAAAGTAGTTCCATAACATAAAACCTCAATTGATTATTAAAGAATTTATACTTATAACCAATCTTAAATATACCACTACATTATAACAGTTGAATCCATTAATTTAGACACCTAAATCACACAAAATTTTTCATATAAAATTAACCAAAATTTTGAAACATAAACATTAATTTGTCATTCCTACCAAAAAAATGAATCATGTCATAAAATGTAAAAATTTTGAAACATAATCTTGGATATAATCAATATTATTAATATGGAATCTTCAGTTTTTGTATCTTCAATTGTAATGGAAGTTATATTTTCGAGGAATTTTATATGTATAGTTTTATTCATACCATTCTTGAGATTTATCCAAAGGTCATAAATTAATGTAATTATCTAACTCCAAACATTTTAAAAATTCATTTGATACATTTGGAAGAGTTTTATTCTCCTATATATTGTTAATAGAACACTTAATTTTTTTCATGGAAGATTATTTATTTCCCCCCACTTTACCACACAAAAAACATCTTCTAATTCTTATAAGTCATTATAATGTGTTTTCTTCCAACATTATTGGCACATAGGATAATAAATCCTTTTACCTTTTTCATATGTATCCCCGAATCATTTATAGAGAACCATTTTCTCTTCTTTGGTGCATTACTAAACTCACCTAGGTCCAACATATCAATTACATATCAAGATAGTTGGTTATGAATAACCACAAAAGTTTTTAATACATATCTCATTCCATTGATTTTCTCATTCATACGACTATCAAATTGTCATTTAGATACATTATTCAGTTGGTTCATGCCGGATCAATCTATTTATTAAATCATAAATAACCATTGTGTGACTATATCATATAAAACCTAATAAACCATGTTATGTGGAGGATAAATGTTATGTTATAATTAACCATAAAATTATCTATTCAACACTTTATATTTATTAGAAATAATTGTAATTCTCTTTATCATATATAACTTTGTGTTTATATAGGATTGTAGCTTAATAATATATAAAACCCTAACTTTAATGGTATTCAACCCTATCTCTGATATAATCTATAAGTACCCATAATCACTCATTACATATTCTAGTGACATTAAACTCAAATTCACTTTTATACTATCCAGAATATCTGTTTCGATTAGATTTTTCGAGATTTTTTTCATTACTCTTACTCAACCACTCATATATCTACAATTTGGAAAATTATTGTCATTTTACATTTTTTATTCAATTTAAATAATTTAAAATAAAACATGACTTCTTCTCATGGAATGTATCCCCCAATTTGAACTCGAATTCTTCCTTGATTTTACCCATATTTAATTTATGTGATTAATGTTTTAAAACATGGGATGGGAAACAAAAACTTATTAAGGTACCTTAAAAGAATAAACTAATTTTTCTGGAGAATAATAGGAAAACTTATTTACTATTTACCATTACCATTATTTTCCATTCTAAATATGAAATAAAACACTTAAACATGAAAAACACACACACCATGGTTTTGAAATAAAACATTTAAAACATAAATCATGAAAATCAAAAAACTTTTTGAAAACATATAGAATCATTTTAATAAAACCTAGAATCCTTAAAATTTGGATAACTAAAAGTACGATATACAATATTATTATATAGAAAAATAAATCATTACCTATGTTAATGATGAGATATAACGGGTCTCAACCATTGTATAAGCTATATGAGGCCCACCCATTTCATATGATCTTTAACGGGGATTAAGGCTTGTTATAAGATATATCATTCTCACCTATGAGCTATAATAAGGATAAACCCATATTATACGATATATATATATCACTCATTGTTCATGTAATTATCAAGTTCAATATCATGAATAAAACATTTTATAATTCCAATTTTCATTGTTAATCCATTTAAAAACACTTTTAAACCTATATAGATGACACTTTTATATATAAAAATTATCATTTCTTTTAAAAAATCATTTCCAATAACAGAATACCAAAAAAATTGAAAGATTGTTTTCCTTTGAACAAATCATAAAATATTGTGATGGAATCTAATAAAAAATCATTATGCAGGCATAATTTTTTTGTCGTATACATTAAATTGAACATTCAATTATTCTATTTTTCCAAAAAATTGATTATGAAACAAGTAAAAATATTATTTTATAAAAAAAATAAATAATTTAAAAAAGTGACCTAAAATGTACATTTTAAATCATTATTAACAAATAAAAAATCTAGAAAACGATTTTCTATACATATAAATTAATGAAAAATATTTGGAAAATAAATCCTTATATCATTTAAAAGCATGGTTTTTAATCAATGACTCACTTACCATGTGTCTCAATCATCACATACATACATTATAATCCTGAATAATAAGCATAAGTAAATTATTTAATTTATTAATAAAAATGATCATGTAAATAATTCTATTTATTTAAATTATTACCATGTTATGTATAATTAATTAATCAATAATTTGTCCATCATATTTTTATACAATATTTGGGTTTTGTAAAAAAAATGACATCAGTTACTTAACAATTTTAAAAAATATTATTTTTCGATCAAATATTGAATAATAATAATTAATTAATTATAATTTTCATAAAAAAAATACTTTAAAAAAAATCATGAATGATGGTTATAAAAAATTAACTATATTGGTGTCCTATATATGGTAGGACATACAACCGAATATGTACCATTTATATTTTTCATCTATTATTATAAAAAAAGTTAAGTATTATGTTTTCTTTCAAGAATTATCATAAAATCTAAAATATGATGTTATTTATTCCAATATAATTATATATATCATCTATTTGATATGGGGATGAAAAATGAATCACATCACTTTGTGTAGGTAGTTGTCCACATATACTAATAAATAACATAATCAATTTTTATTAAGTGGAGAAGTAAGAAAAAAAAGATATATTATAATTTTAGAAGTAAAATTTTATCATGAATTCAAATAAAAAAATATATTCATTATAATTATCATAATTATCTTCTATATAATGCATTGGTTACAAATTAATCACATTGGTTTGTCAGGTTGTAGTATTCCATACAGACGAGTGTTGTAATCTTATGCCCCATAGGGTTTATAGTAAAAAGGTATATAATATAGGAAAATTTAATAATTACATTAAACTTAAAAATATCATATATATACTTTAAATGAATCACTATAACACGATTTATGATGATGTATGTGAAAAAAAATCAGTTTGTGAGGTACTAGTTCATAGTCCACATGAATGAGGATTTCAAATCCCATTACAAGGAATATATGATTAATATTGGATACACCACTAAAATAGTAAAACATAATTATATTTGAGATAATTGTGTCATTATCCGATCATAAATGAATAAAATTTCCAGTTATTTTAAGAATACGTAAAATAAAAATTCTCAGTGAAGTGTGATACCTTTTCTTTAAGAAACCTCCTTAAGATTTCACTAGAAGCCATTATATGAAGGATTTATGATCAAAGAAATGGATATAGGTATTGGGTATGTAATTATGGAAGTTATTTTTTCATGTATTGTCTGAACTGAAGTGGGTTTAATGTGTGACAAAAAGAGAAGAGGGGTGCCTTTTTATAACATAGGTGTGTGCCACAAAGTTAATTTTTGAAAAGATAAAGTCATAGCCACATTTGTTCATATCAAAATGCTCCAAAATAGAACACTGTTGACGCAAAAATATGATAAGGTGTAAATATTAAAATATAATATATTTTATACAAGTTTTGAGTTCATTAAATCCTGAATAATTTTAGTTTAACCTAATAGTAAACCTGTTTTATCCTTAATCAGAATAATTTTTTTAATATTTTCAATATTAATTATGACCTAATATTATGTTGACTATATTTTATAATATAAATTATAATTATTCCAAAAATTAAGTGCATATTACAAATCTCAATTCATATATTTGGTTTAATTTAATTTAAAATAAAACATATAGACGTGATAAAAAATTTGGTTTTCAAGAAGTGCATTTTCCATAAAAATATGATTTTATATGAACACAATGAATAGTAATAATAATTATATTTATCTAAAATAATGTTTATATAAATATAATCTATATTTTTAATTTAAAAAATTCCACATTAGGTGATATTGTAATTAATTAAAATAGAGATACATTATTTTGTTTAAAATAGTTCTCAAAAAACCCTTTTTTATACCCAAAAAAATTATACTAAAATAAATTATAAATATTATTAAAGAGTAATTAATTTTATTATATATAAATAAATAATAATATCATACATTAAATTAAATTTTATGAATAATGGTACTTTTTAATCACTAAATTATAAAAAAATATTAAAAAAACCATAGTTTTTATTAATCTTTAAAAAAAATTAAGTTTTTCAAAATACCCCAAAATTATAAAATGTGTTAATTTTTATATAATTATAGGAAAAATGTAATCCATTTTATCTTGTAAAAATTCTATAATTTATAGAAATTATTTATAATATTTTATCACAAAAAATAAATATAATTAATTCTTTTTAAAAAATATTTTGTTTAAACAAAATTACATTCCTAAAATTGATTGATTATTTATGAAGAAATAATGAAGAAATTTATTTTTAGTATGAAATATATATATATATATATATCATATTATATTTAATATTATTCGTACTTTCTAATTTAATGGGTACGTTAAAAAAATAATATTTTAAAAAAATATCATTTCATGGTACATTTATGATATGTGTAGTGTGTCTTGTATGATATCGAGAATAGATTTCTATTTAAAAATACATTGATTTTATAATATTTTTACATGATTATAATTATTTAACACCAATATAATTACAATATTATACATATATATTAAAATATATATTAACAATAAAATTTATATCTGTGAAAATAATTTGTACCTCATGTAATAATTTTCCCCATCACATTGTTTTAATAAATATATCAGATTGTGATTTAAATTTCCAAATTATTATTTGATCCATTTGAGATTATTATTATTCATTTACTAGCTACCTAGTTGTACATAGATCAATACCTATTGACAATAAACATGTTTTCAAATAAATTTAGAGGTTAATTTATGAAGGATATTAGAGACATAATAATAATAAAATTTAATGTACAATAGAAGGAATTATATTAGGTACTATGGTTATAACTATTGAATGAAATGTAATTGAAACTATAGAATTTCAAGAAAGTATCCTAAAAGGAAAATTTTACCTTTTTTTTAAGGCTTTGTGGACTTGTTTTTAAAGACATTTGGAATTAGTGCATTATAATTAAAACCATAATATAATATAATGCAATAATCGAAGGTGTTTCAAGACTTTGGGTGGGGTTTACTGGACCAATAATCCCTTGGGTTTGTGTTTTTGTTTCATGTTCAACTTATACCCCATATAAAAACATAGATTTTTAAATGAATTATTATCAATATTATTATTGTCAATTTTATAGGTTATTTTTGTTGTTGTTGTTGTTGTTTTTATTATTCAAATGATAACTCCTTTAATTTGATATATATGGGGCTTCATCAATAATATCATAGGATAAAATCCAGGTCCCCATGAATTTATCATGGTTATTTAAAGGTGTTGTGGTGTTTACAGTTTTTCATTATGGTCAAATTATAATATAATGTGACAAAAGAAGTATTTTTGGCCATATTTAATGAATTATGATGTTATATCTATAATATGAAATTATAAAAAAAATGTGTTGGAAAAAGGATCTCACATGGTCGAGAAGGTTCTTAAATATGTAATAATAGACATGGTAAGAAATATAGTATTCCCATAGAAAATTATATATTATCACAATGATAACTTGCATTACCTACCAAAATGGAATACATTATTGAAATGTAATCTTATTTATAGATATATATGGAAAAACATAATTTTGAGAAAAAACATTACACCATATTTAAAAAAAAAAGAAAATTTAAATTTTATCGAGTCGAATACAATTTTTTTTGTTAATAGTATATTATTCAATCAATAATGGAGAAAGTTTTGGGATTGATGGAGAACTTAGGGTTAGTTTATTAATTATTTTTTAATATGACTAATGGTATTTTAATTTTTTATTATCATTACTATTATAAAAAATACAATTATTTTAATTTTTAATATATTTACCAAGGAAAAATTCAGTTGTTGTGATCCCTATTCAACCTCACAACAATTGTGTATCGATGATAATTGGTTTATATTTATACATACTTTTTTTTTAATTTCATACATCTAAATTTTATATTTTAATATATGAGTTTATTTGTGATAAAAACAATTTCCTAATAGTTGGTGGGGGTATAATACAATGTAGTTTCAGATGGGGTATGGTGAATATTTTTCTAGAGGGAAATTGGTGTGGATCCAAATTTTATATGACATGGGAAATTCTTCATTATTCTGAATAGGGTTGGATTTTAGATTCTTCAAGTGGAAATTCTATTATAAGAGAAAAAAAATCATTTTATAGGTTCATGGAGTGAAGCCGATGCAAGGATATAATAAATTTTTTTCATGTATCTAATCACTTTGGTATTAGAATATTGATAAAACAATATAATTAACAGCATTAATTACTGCTAATGATGTATGGGTCATCCTTAGAGGGGGATATGAGTTGACTCCAACTGGATCCTCTAGGTCTATGAAACAGTTTTATTATTTTCAGTCCCATTATCAATGTTTCAAACTATTAATATTTTATATATTATTTCTATTATTAATTTTATTTAGATTAATATATAGATTATTTGGTTAGGAGTTTAAAAAAATAATTAATGATGTTATGGATCCCCAACCTAGGATGTTTATCCAGATTGTTTTTTTCTAAAAGAAAATTAATTTATCATTATAATGAAATAATTATAGTATTTCACTAAAAAAATGGTAGAATAGCCTATGAAGTGAATTATATATGGTGGATCTTAGAATAATGAACGTGCTACAAAATGAGTTAATAAATGTGTATATGTGGAATTTTTTGTAGGGAACTTATTTTTATGTATGTATCTATATTGACTAATTATGGATGGTTTTTTGATGTTTAACTTGGGATAAAAAATTTGTAAAACTGGAAAATTGAACATTATAAAATTTATAGTAACAAATAAATGAAATTTCTACAATTATTAATAAACATATGGGAAACGTGTAAACAATGGTTCATTACACATGGTCATTGAATCATTTAATCTCCATTATTTGATAATTTTCAAGTCCCATATATGAAAATGTTAATATAGTTTTTATTTAAAATAACGAGCATCTCGTGGTGTTATTTAACCTTAAGAAAATAATAAATGGTGTTCCCATTAGAGATGGAAGATGAACATAGTTTATGTAGGGGATTTAGGGTGGTGAGAGGATGGTAGTGGGAATTCTGGGGGTGGATTTTAAGATTAAAATGATTTATGGGAACATAGAGGTATCAATAATTCATTAGGAGTGATTTAATTGTGATGTGTGGTAGTAGTGATAGAGGGATAGTAATTATAACTATAAAATGGAATAAAAATAAAGCACATTTAATTTTAAATAAAAAACTGCAATTTATAAGACACTAATGATATGACCTAACCACAGTAGCTCTGAGCCGATGTCTACTTTTTTTAGAGGAATATGATTTAAGGAATCATATCTAGAAGGCAGAATTTTATAGTTTTCATGGTAATTTTATATATAATTGATATTCTTATTTCAATTTCAGGCATAAAAGACACAATTTGTTTTTTTATTATTCTATTATTCCCCTTACCATATCCATACATATCCATAAAAAAAACATCCTGGTATCCAGGGGAAAATAAAACGTAAGAATGGGATGATATCACAAGCTCTTTAAAGGTTAGAGTACATTTTAAGAAATTATTAAATTAGGACTAATCAATATGGAGAGATAAATAAATAAAACACATTCGAGATAATAAAAAACACGAGAATAATATGCCAGGTTTATATAATGAACAAATAATAACATATAAATAGTCACATGAGCTAAAAACCTAACCCTGGATATTCTATGAAGTAGAATTATTACATGGAATATAAATAATTGAATTCATAATCATAAAATTTATAATAATGATAATATAAATCATTCCGTCATTTCTTTGTTCACATCTAATATCATTTAGGTCTTGTTCCAATGTATCTATATAAAAGGAAAAGGCCTTGTCCAAAACCAAATCTATGTTATATAATCATCAAAAATAATTATTTGAGGAGCTATAACCATCCTCTATAATCATTTATGAATTCCAATGTGTTGTTTGGTTCATGTTTGATTTGGATTTGTTGATTTCTCTAATTTCGGATGGATGGAGGATGATGGCGGTTTTTTGACGCCTCATTGTGATGTTTTTCTATTTGTTTTTGTCAATGGAAATGAGTCCTTCCCAAGGGCTTCAGATTTATGGTGATTCTATGGTGATGAGGGGTGGACTAAGAATCCAAGAGCATGCGAATCCAGCAGTGTGCCTTGAGGAGGAGAATTTGAAATCTGAATTTGTGTTTTGATGTTTTGGGGTGGATTTTAGAGGCTTTTTGTGATGTTTGAAATTTGTCCTTTTGTTATTTGAAATTTGGAATCTTTTATTGTGAGGTTCCCACTCACCCTTAAAGTGGTTTAGTCAAAAAACGAAAAAAGGGATTTCAGGATAATAAACAAAATCATACACCATCTCGAGTAACATAGTTAATGGTAATAAAATTGTACATGCTCATTAAAAATGATCTTAAAATATCTATGAGAATAATAAATATTACATCAATACAACATATACCTAGTGGATAATACATTCAATAAAAGGTTTATTTCCTTGATGAGTAGAAATAGCTGGAAGCGATCTTTAAAAACATTTATTTGGAAAATAACCTTTTCAATTTTAATATAATTTTAAATATTAAATATGAAAAAAAGATTTTTTAAAACCATTTTACTCAAAAATAACATCTTAAATAATTTAATATAATAATTCAAACATTTATTGGTCATGACACATACCATACATGCCTAAAAATACAACATATACATTTTTGGTAAAATGAAAATGAAACTTATTTTTAAAATGATGTGGATATCCCTTTAGATTTTTTTTAAAAAGTAGAAATGTGTAAAAATTTCATTAAAAAATTAATTTAAAAAGATAAAATCCTTTTTTAAAAAATGTTTATGTTTTTTTGATGAAAATAGATTTTTTACCGAGAAGAGAAATAAACATTGATTTTCAAAATTAAAATTCATTAAATGTTTTATGTACCAATGAGTGGTAAAATTGTATTATTAGTTAAAAAATTACATGAATAAAAAGATGAGAATAATATTTATTTATTTTAATTAATAAATATCTAATAATTCTCCAAATGGGGACCTAAACCAAACAATCCCAAATAATTATGGGATTGTAAAATAAACCATTACATCATTTGTAACTTTTGAATCATAAGCCACATGATAGAAATAACTGGTAATTAAACATTAAATACAATAATGATATTTTAGTTAATTATTTAAGAAACATAATCAGTAGTATATATATCATATAAAATAAATAAGTGTTGAATCTAGCATATGTCCCATAAAAGTAAAAATGAGTCGAGAAACCATTACCACGAGTCTGTCTCGTCACATACATTTTTTATATTCTTAAATAATAAAATTATTTAAATTACATACTCTTTTGGAACAAATTTAATGTTTACTATTAAATTTACTTCACTTATTATAATATAATATATGATTACTTAATTAATTACCTTTACATTGGATGTCTCGATGATATTTGGATTATTTCAAAAAATGACATTTGTAGGTTTACCATAGTCAAAGAGTTCATTATTAAAAAAACAAGAATATTAATAATATAAAAACTATCATATTTATAAATAAATTATACTCTTAAAAGCACTGTGATTTATGGTTATGAATAATGATATATCATACAATTATGGTGATGGTTGGTTGTGCATACGTATGAGTAATATTTCAATTTTTTTATTTCCATTATAGAAAGAATATAAGTAATAGTTTATCAATAAAAAGTTATCATAATATAATATTTACCAAATTATTTCTTTAAATATATTTTTATTTATATTTTACATGTGGCGTGGTGATGAAAATATATTCACATCTCTCCATTAAGGCGGTTGATCACACACATATAAACAACATTTTCATTTTTTAGTATATGAAATGAAATTATAAATTTTTATTTCATAATTATAAATATGTCACAAATATAATTGTTATTTCATTTACATCACATATATTCATTGAAGTTTTTGTTATCACCATCCATGTGAATAGTTAGTGAATGATGGGTCGCATTGCATCACAATGGGGTAATCCTCCATACACACGAGCGACAATATCATATCCCCAATGTAATAGAATGTAAACATGTATATAGGATATAATTACCCCAGTGGTATAAATATTTTAAAAATATTATTTGTAAATATATATTTACATTTTTCCAATCATAATACCCAAATTTTAGTATTGGTAATCGAACAATAAAGGGCTTAGGTTTGTGAGGAGGTAGTCCTCCACACACAAGGATAATGTATTTATAACAAATTTAATGAATGCGGAGCTAGTTTTGGTCATGAACATAACCAATTTTTTTTCAATATATGTATGAAATTTTAAATATTATATATCATCATGGTTTAATTAGAATACATAGAGGTGGAGGATGAAATAATAAAAAATCACTCATTGAAAATGTGACATTTTCTTCTGGTGACTTCCTTATGTTTGCTTGAAAATCCATTATTGGTTGTATTTATCTAGAAAAAGGATTCTAGGATAAGGTTATATATTTTTGGAAGTTATTTTTTTAGTTATAGGATGAACCAATATGGTTTTATGGTGTGATGGGAAGGGGATATGGGTTACCTTTTATAAGTGAGGTGACTCACACACTTGTAAATTTTGGAATGAAAAACATGTACCCATATTTTTCACATTAAAAATGTTTCAAAATGGTGTTTTAAAAATATTTTGATAATATAGGGTCTAAATATTTTGTAAAACATGTTTTTTATGTTTTTAGTTCATTTTGACATATATATTTTTAGTTCAACACACATTAAATCCATTTTTTCCCTTAACCACAATAAATAACTTGTGCCATTTTAGTATTAATTTTGGACACAATTTAATTTTATCATATTAGATAATATAAATTATTATGATTCGAGATATGTAATAAAGTTTTAAGAACTCCATTAAAATATGTGCAAATATTTAATTTAAAATTAATAATGAATAAGTGAAGTGAAAGTGAATTTTTAAGATAAAATGTTAAATAGATTAAAAGTTTTAACATCAAAATTAAATATAAAATTTAATAAATATAGATAAATTATATATATATAATTTATTTTTTCATCAAAACCAATTTATAATCTTATTTTTGATTATATATAATTTAAACAAAAAACAATTTTCAATTAAAAATAAATAATTATAATTATTAGTCCAAAAATGAAACACTTTAGAAAAATCAATAAAATTCCCCCTAAGATAATAAAATCACATAGATCTAGAAATTTAATATTATTTTGAATGATAAATTTTCTAGAATTGGTAAAACTTTATTTTAAATTATGTGCTCAAAACGGGAAAAATGGTCTTTTAGAAAAAATACATATTTTCTGAAAAAATTTATTTATATTTAAATGGTTATATCTTTTTTGTAATCAATAGTTTTGAAGTTTATTTATTTTATAAAATTTCAAACCACATAATTTTAAAATTTTAGTAATTACTATTCATAACCTCCTTTTTAATGGTTAGTTGATAATTTTAATAATAATATTTGAACACATCGTTATGTTTTTTTCAATACTAATGTTTTGTGAATTGGAGGAAAATGGGGATATTGGATATATTTAAAAATAAATATATAATAATGACTTAATATTTTATTTTCGTTTCTAAACTTGATTTTGTGTTTCATAAAATGTATCTAATATTATTTTGAAATATTAAAATAGTTTGGTGTTAAATTCTACCCCATTAAAAAAATTGCATCCTCTACAATTTAATCTTTATCTTGATAATAAAATGTTTTTCTTCCTTAAATACCTTCATTATAAAGCCATATCCCAATAAGAGTTAATAAAAATTTATGTTAATAAGATAGATAAGGGAGTACAAAGGTTATATGTAATATAACATAACTATGTTTCAATGTAACAAAACATTGGTGAAATGTGATGTTGTGGACGTGGAAGTAAAATGTTAATAAATATTTATAGTGATATGGATAACTGATCTCATGAAATTAAATGATCAATTTAATGTAACAGTCCAAAAAATAATAAATATGTGATGATTTAAAAGACCATCATTTTAACATAAATGATTTTATTAGGATTAAATATTGTTTCAATATCCTTTATTTTTAGTTGAGGAACTAATTTACCTTATATACTAGGTATATATTAAAATATACTTACATGATATCTTTCTATTTCATATGCACAATTTTATATTTTGTTTTTTTACATAGATAAATTTCCACTAAATTTATAACTAAAAAATGAATATCTTGTTGATTTTTATATATTAATTACTAAATTTATCTTTTAATGGATCATAAGATCCCTAAATGAGTGAAAAGAATGTCTATTTCTTAATATATTTTCTTTATCCAATATGGGTATGTTGATTTATACAATATGCACAAATATTTTATGGTAATTAAATTAATTATTTTTAAAAACAATTTAAAGTCAAACATAAAACATTTACAAAATGGATAACCATATGAACCTTCCAAATTATTAAGATATGGGAAAGTAGAAAGAAGGAAAATACACTTAAAAAATGAAAAATATCATCAATCTCCCTAAAAAACCTGATTCAGCTCTTAATCATCCCATACATGACATGTCAAAACATTTATCATGTATTCTCATAAATCATGAAAATAACTTGAATTACCCTAAAACATTATTAAAAACATTCCTGATTTATTATTCTATAATTTAAACACTAATTAATTTTGAAAACCATTAAATCCAAGAAGGTTATAAACTCTATTAATGACAGCATAAAACACACTAATAAAAATTCATTAATTATTTCCAAGGTAGTCAGTACAATATAATTTACATTATCCATATTATTCTTCACTTTATCCAAACCACAATAACTCAAAATTAGGAACATATTAAGGGTTTTCATTCCCTCAATCATGTGTTTTACATGAAGTTAGACTTCCCACTAAATAATTTTTCTTGGTTATTGGTGTTGTTCTACATATGAATTAGAATCCATTAGGAAATGGCACCACAATTCAATCTATAGATGTATCATGAAATTTATAATTAGAATGAAATTAATATGATAATTTTATCACATATTGCATGGATCCAAATAAACCAGAAATCTAATAATTGCAATTTAGTTTTATTAATACCATAATCTTGACCATGATCCATTAGCTTCTTAGAGGTATATTCCCATGATGATAGGGGGATTAATTTGTGTAGATCCACATTGCCTTACAGTGGATTTATTTCACATTAGAAGACTATTCTAACCCATTTAATCATAATTATGGTGTCGTTTTCACAACACATAAATAAAAACATTTTCCATTTAAAAACATATGAAGGTGATTATTTCCATGATTATAACATGTTATATAATCATACCATTCATTTTCCTTTTATTAATATTTTTATCTTCTGTCATATTATTCTCTTTCTTCCAATAAAATACATAATACATGGAAAATTAGTTAACTATCTTGATAGAATATGATTCTATGTCCTTGAATGATGATAATGTTTGGGAGACAAGTGTCCTTTAAAGGATTTTCATAATCAAATTAATGAAATCACCAATATATATATTGGGATTATTTTTAAAGTCCATAGCATTCCATGATAATAATGTAATTTTATCTTCCTAAATATCAATGTTTTACACTTATTTCAGACTTACACTTAAGAAGTATATTTTTATATATTCTTTTTGAATACAAGGAAAATATTTATCTAGTATGTTTTCATTGAAATCCATCGACTATATTCTTTCTATTTGTTTTTAATTATTCATGTTTTGAATTAATGACCCTAATTGATATGTATATACTTTATGATGATAAAATACCATGAAAAAATTCTACATTTAACTACATCCTAGAGTTGAAATTATCTTTTCTATAGTACATATCCATTTTTAAGATAAAAATTTTTGTAGATCCATTTAATTATAGTGGTTGTTGATTCCTTAAGTGGTATAACATCATTACACCTCATTGTGGATAAAAAAGATACTCCATATGGGAAATTTAATTACTCATAACCTATGTTAACAGCTGAATATAGTTGTAAATTGATCAGTTCAAGATTTACGTCAAGCTCTATCTTCATTATCTTTCTCCGGAGGGGAATCCCTATATGAATTTCATGAATTTATTATGCTAATATTATATCCATTATGTGTCATTTGTATACAATGTAATACACCATATTAGATCAAACAATTTTTAAACATAACGTATTATCCCAAAACTCGTTAAATACATTAAATAAATTGGAAACTTTTTCTATTTAGAATCTCATAATCATGAACAATTTTTTGGAAATATAATTATTTTCAACACATACACAGTAGTTTGTAAATTAAATGTGATTTTTCATAAGCATATCACTAAGGAGTGTAAAACCATGTTTGTAGTGAGTGTAGTTTTTGTGTGTGAGGTGACGATCAAGATGAGCACAATGTTCCATTTTTAGAGTTATTACCCCGAAGTTCATATATTCTAGAACAACAAACATTTATATAATTGATAATGGGCTGAATTTTCTAGGGAAAGTCAAATAATACCTTCCATTTGAAAACATTTGGATTTTTTTTGTTTATATATCCTCAAATTATATTACATGGTTATCTTCCCTAATCAATTTTTTCCTCAATATAGTTCCCACAGATTATAGTAACTGTTCTATGATACCAACTATAGCAATCCTAACCTAGTAGGTTGGACATAATCCATGCATTATTACATTGGCCTATCATACAAGGAATTGTATCCCAAGTTACCAAATTGTAACATCCCACCCCTCAACCAATATATTAGAAAGACCCATAGTGTTTTTGAATGACTTATGTGACATCCCAAAGGCACAAAAGGTAGGAAATAAATTCCTTGGGATTTTTAAATAGTTAGGGGCTGAATTTATCAAGATGATAAATCAACAAAACCAATTAACTATAACCAATAAAATACGATATGATTAATTTTTAAATTTTGATTCAAATCAATGTACATGAAACCAAACGAACTATATCATAGTAAAAAGTAGTAAAAAAACAATTTCCAAAACAAAACTGAGAAATATAGTTAAAAATACCAACATGCTCCATGGTCCAATTCCACATGCCATTTCCAAGATTACATGATGTGTCAGTAAATAAATGAGATAACATTCCCTTACACATCTCTCAAAAAAAATATCTCTAGATACACAAAAGAGATGAATTAGGGGGTGGGTATAAAACTAAATATTATTTCCTCAAAAGTCCTACTTACCCACACCACAAGACTAAAACAAGTTAACACAATTATAGAAAATAATTTATACATAATTTCAATATTTTATAAAAAAGCCAAATAAAATAAAAATAATGGAACAAAAAAATAGTTTAAAACATTTTCTGAAATACCATTTTGGAATACTCATGACATGATTACCGCACACCCACAATTTCATACACTAGAGACAAGCCCATACTCATGATCAGTCTCCCATTCATATATAAATTCCTTATATGGTAATTATGTATCATGTTTCCCAATTGAACACACCCGTTGAATAGGGTCACATCATTATACAGTAATAGTAGATTCCCCTTTTCCTGGGTCTTATAAATGAAATGTATATACACTAACCATGTATTCCAAATACCATGCCATACCAACAATTCAAAACCATTAAATAAAACCACTACTTTAATGAAAATAATTTCCATTAAATTTCCTTGCAAATAAAACCAACAAAAATTCTAAAATAATTATTTTCAAATTATAAAACCTATTTCATTTTCTATAAAACAAATAATTTCTACAATTCTGCAAACCATCACTAAAGAGGGTTACCATCAAAATTTGAACCAAACTTTCCCAATTCAATTAAATTTACTCAATAAATTTTAAATAAATCCATTTTTTTATAACGAGAGGAGTCGATAGTGAATCCACCAAACTTACAACTATAGGGAAAATAAAGAATGAATCAATTTCCTTAAAAAACAAGGATTAAATATTCTAAAAACCATTATCGATCTTGTTCTCTATCCTAAAGAAAATATATAAAATCCTTATTAGCATAAAAAAACATTGAACGATTTCAAACATATTAGATCTGCAAGTCAAAGATATGGAAGAGGAATAAAAATACGGAAATCCACCAAGAATGACCACTAACCAAGGAATATGACATCCAACGCAATAAGATTAGAAAACAGATCAATCCCAGATTGAAGGGAAAGGCCTCTACAACCATGGGAGGGAGAATAATTTTATTTTGGGTTTTATTAATGAATAAATAGTGGTTTAAGAGGTTATTTATATTAGATCCCCAAAACGATGATCTAATTTTTAATATTGCATGGTTTAGGTTCAAAATAAGGAAAACTATCAAAAAACCGTACACCAACCACTACCTCTAATCTTCCCTCACATATTTTTACAACATAGTTTGAAATAAAATTATTTTATTATAAAAATATAAAATAATTCCTCTTTAATTCTTACAAAAAATAAACCTTAATTAGGATAAGGCTGCGAAATAAACCTTTACCACATTGGTCACATTTGAATGATAATCCTAATGAATGAAATTAAATAAAATGAAGTAGTAAATTCCAAGAATATAAATTTATTAATATTATATAAATAAAAAATTATAGAATATACACCACACAAATGAAATAAGTGGTGAATATGGCATCTTTATCATGGAAGTATAAGTTAGATGAGAAACCTTTCCCTTAATTCTAACTCTTAATGTTTTTTATTTATCATCATAAATATTAAATTATGTTAATTAAATATATTTATATGAACAATTTCAAGTTTATTATTCCTTTTATTTTTATTATTACCATTTTATATATTATTACATAATTAATAAATATTACATTGTATGTTTTGATGATATTTGGATTATGAGTTAAAAATGAATTTTTAGGATGAAAATGGTCAAAGGGTTTATTATTTAAACATATGAAGAATTATAATAGTTCTACAATTATATTTAAATATTATTAAAATAAATATACTTTTATATATCTTCTATTTCCTATGGTAATGAAAACAAAATCATATCAATTCATGAAGGTCGTAGTCTACACATAAATGAACTACATTATCATTTTTTAATGTGAAAATGAAAATGAGATATTATCTATTCATAATGATAAATACATTGTTAATATTAAATATTTCATATATATAACTTCTAATCATTTATTTATCCTTTATCACCAACCATGTAAATCATTAGTGAAAGAATAATCACATCGCATTGCCACACAGTAATCAACCGTACACAAAAGTGATAATATCATACCCCCTTTGGAATGGAAAGTAAGAAATTGTAAGTATTACACAGTGAAAATATAATTACAATAATGTAAAAAATATCATATATATATATACCATTTATATATAATAATAAACCATTTTGAGAGGTGGTAATTGAAAAAAATGACATCGTTTCGCGATGTGGTAGTCTGCTATACCAGCGAATGATGATATCAAAAAAATGTGCTTTATGTGGGGATATTTGTATGTAGTTTCCATAACATAATTTCATCAAATTACATGGGGTACAATTATTCTCTCAAATGAGTAGGTTTTAATAATAATTTGAGATGTTTCAGGAATAAATAATATATATAAACACTCGTTACAGAAAGTTACCTCTTTTTAGGTAACCTACTTAGGGCTATAGAAAATCCATCCTAGGTCATATTTATGCCAAAAGTAACACTTTAAGGATATAGTAAATGAATTTTGAATTTATTTGCATAGTTAATGGATGAAACAAATTAGATTTATAGTGTTTTGAGTTTAGTAGAGGCGTGTCTATGAGTCAGTGAAGTGAGTAGAATAATTATACTTTCTTGAAATAGAAATGTGTAGCCACATTTTTGACATTCCAAAAGGGTAAAAAATTGAGTATTATCTATAATTTCGCACGTTAGGTTAAAAATATGTGCTAAAAATAGATTTTTGATTGGTTGGTAGGTCAATTAAACCCTTATTATTTTAGTTTATCCCCCACGATGAATGCATTTTTACCTTACCCATGAAAAATAATATTTACTTATTTTAATATTGATTATGTTAAAAGATAAAGTTAAAAACAATAGATAGTATACAATATTCTTATTCAAAAATACAAAATATATTTATGTAACTTCCATTCATATAGGTTTCAATTTGTTTTTTAATTTAATCTGGCACAAGCGATGAGAAAGTGGGTCTTAAAAGAGAAAATTTTCCAATGTTTACAATGTTTTTTATATCATTACTAAATATGTAATTTATTCCAATGAAATAAAATTTAATAAGTGATATATTTTTGATTTTTTTTACTTTATCCATAATTTAAAATGTAATTTAACTTTATAAATAATTTAAATGAAAATGATGTTCTCAATTATAATTCTGTAATATTCACGATTCATCAAAAAATTAATTTTTTCATAAAAATAAAAAAATTTCCCCAAATGGTAATTTTGAAATGTTTATTTCAAAAATTAATTTTATTTTGTAGGATGAATTCTATATAAGTTCTAAAAAATTTATTATTAATTATCTAGTCAAATCGTGGGTGAATAATCTTTTAGAAGAAAACTTGTTTTTAAAAACAAAATTACTTTACATTTTTATAATCTTATCTATAATCATTATATATAAATTTTATTTAAATAATTCATGTAAAAAAAATAAATTTTAATTATATACTCATTAATATTCATCCCCAAAAATTTAGCAGCCTAGTTATAATGGTAATAATAACATTTTAAAATAGTATATTGTTTCATTCAAACCCAACGTTGCATGCATTAAAATCCATTAATTAGATTAAATTTATTTAATAATAAATATATCAAAAAAATTCATAATTTTATATTACCTTATATTTTTGGTGTTGTTTTTCATAAAATCTATCAGATATGGGGATCATATTTTAAAATCCATGGGTGTTACAACTAATACTAAATTAAGAAACAACATATTTGTGACTTTCACTTATACAACTGTAGAAGACAAATATTCTAGTGGTACTATATGCATAGTGTGGATGGTATCCACAATATTAACATTTTTTTCATAA
The DNA here is from genome assembly GCA_963277665.1 of Viscum album. Lineage (NCBI taxonomy): Eukaryota > Viridiplantae > Streptophyta > Magnoliopsida > Santalales > Viscaceae > Viscum > Viscum album. Next base: position 404,242,922 of record OY728163.1, on the reverse strand, counting down.
TTACGATAAAATTTATTAATTAATTTTATGGAATATCAAATAGATGGTTTCATCTTATTGTATGGGATTTTATACTTAGTTAATAAGCCCAACTTTATGTTATTTAGAGTTTATACCAATAACATTATTTATTTATATTTTTTTCAAAGATAGAAAATTGATCAATGGTCAAAAATGATTTCATACCAGTACTATAGGAGTAGGATCTAGACTATTCAATAATGTCTCCACATAGGTATTGGTGTGTTTCAACATTTACTTGATAGTGGTAATCTAGTTATTTTCATATGTACATTGAATAACTAAAAAATATAGAAAAAATATTTATGGGGAATTCATATGATGCTCTATTTAAATCCGTAAAATCAATAATATATGAAATAATTGTTTTTAATATTCTAATTTTACATAGAAATTTAAATTAGTATTCCAATTAATATATTTACTATATGATATTATAAATTTATATCTAGTCATTACATGGTAATTATGTATTTTTAAAAATTATTATTACATGGTATATTTCTCATTATCAGTAACATGTGACTGGTTACGTAAGTTGATTAAATAAGAGTTAATTAGTTATGACATGTTTTATATATATATATATGTATAAATATAATTTGATATAAGTGATGGGTAATTATTAGACCATATATGTCTTCATCACATTGATATTACATATTAATAGGTGTTTTTTGTCACTAATATTATATATATATATATATTATGAAAATGGAATTTTGAAGGAATCATTTGTACCATTTAACACATATTTATAGAAATTTATTTTTTATATCTTATAAATAATAATAATAATAATAAAATGTATTATTATTTCTGTAACTAAGCACATAACAATTTAATATATAATAATTATGTTCACATCGTTGTCGTGTTCATTGGAATTTTCATCCCTGATATCATTGTTCATTAAATTTTACTTATTTACATATTGGGATGGTGAAATTAATACCTTAATGTTTTGGATCAAATAGAAACCGGCCCTAAAAAATATATATAAAAGAAATGATGAATCAACTATTACAAGGGGTTATTAAAAATATGAGAGTGATGTTTACCATAAATGTTATCCTCCAACATTAGTGTACAATATTCTGGGGAAATGAAGGACCAAATCATTGTTGAATATCTAACTTATTTCTTTGATAGAACCTTAACATCTTGGTTTGCTTCCATCTAAGATTGTGAGATAACCAAGTTGAAATGAGTGACTATATAGATACATTTAACCTAGTGGGGTAAGATACACCAAGGCACATTCCTCATTCTAGTTTTTAAGGCATACAACACAACTTTAAAATCAGGCTCAATCCATTGTAAATTCTATTTGTACTAGTAAAAATATAAAACTTTATATATCATTAGCCAAACCATAGATGTGTAAGAAACACAAACTATAGCATGATGATTGAAAAAACCTTTGAAAAACCCACAACAGGTTAGAATGACACCTACCAAAAATAATGGACTTACTGTGCTAAAAGCTTCCCCAAAGGAATTCACCTTGAGCCATGGATAGATTGGACTTATCCATACAATATACCAGGCCATTTTTAGTTTAAATGACTGGCATGTCACACCTTGAAGTCCAAGAATATTCAGATCATTCAAGCTATTGTTCATACTTTAATTTTGTACCCTGGCTACTACATTTACCTCACAGTGAATAGAGATGATGTCCAACTATGTTTTTTATTTCTCTGCCACAAAAATAATGTTAGTTCGAGTATTATAGCAAGTAAAATCACAAGATGATGCTGCTAAAAATGGTTGGTTGTGTACCTGTACACTACAACCAAAAGTGCACCGACTCTCCATCAGAGTATTCAACTGCATTCCTATGCCAATGAAAAAACCTAATAGTGAGCTAATATAAGTAAAAAATATCAGTGCAAACTTTCATGATAGGAAAATAGGGTAGAAAATTTCTTCAGAAAACATACAGAGGTTACAAATTGAATAAATATGAAATCCTTCCATATTGTTCCAGTCAAGGTTAGCAGTTAGGTTTTCCATGCTATCCAAAGTATAATGAAAAGATATAGCCAGATAAAGTGAGTTTTGAAATGCATTAACCAGGATGGTGGTTGAATGGAAGTCCTACATTCCGCTTTATAATATTCTTGGACATTGAAGTGTCTAAACCTAGTTGGCTTCCATATAAGGATGTACTGATCAATGAATGTATAGTATCGAATAGCCAAATTAATTTTTGATGGGACCAGGCCTCCATACTCATGAGAGTGTGTCAAAAAATCATCAAGAAGCATGTGTCTATCATCAGGTGTAACACACATACTATCCTACAATGGATTCTCAATCCATTTTGTGGTCCAATAGTCGAGCTTAGATCCTATAATCACCATCCATTAAGTATCACACTTGATATTATTAAATCATTTTTATGGAAGGGCACATAGATGAAGAAATATAATATTTAAATCCATCTAATAGTCTCACTTTAAACCTTGTAGAGAGGAAATCATCTAGTTCATAATTGGAATCCATATTCCAATCAAATTTATGAATGAGACCATCATGGAATATTCAATGGTCTTTAAACCCATGTACACCCATATCAACTAGTTTGAGACATTACATCCATGAAATGCAGATCAATTTCCTTTCATGGACTGATCCGACCTAGATAATGTTCATTACTATGATTTGAAGCTCCTTGATATGAAACTTATTCCATCTATAGATTTAAAAAAAATCAAACATTGATTTCAAAATAGATTTAATGACATTGATTTCCCTTTCCACTTTTATATTTGATTAACAATACTAGAATATATTATTTCCAATTTTTTTTTGACTTGCTCCGAAATAGAGGGACACAGATATAATATAATGGGATGGATCCTCTCCTCACTCATGTTGTTGTGTTATCCAATTTCGCCTTCAAATAGAGATACCTTCACCAAATACTATAAAATATTTTTCCCAATTGATGGAATGTCCAATAAATTCTTCAAAATTTGAAATGATCACCATCACAAAGGAAATTGTTTTTTTTCGAGGCTTGTACATGCAATAAAATTTCATCAGCATAAATCCAGTGTGAAGGGCCAAAATAATTTCTTAAAGCCAAAATTTTCTTACAAAGTCTAATTTCGGTGAGATCATTGATTTATATACTCAATTAATCCTAAAAATGGAAAACAAAACTCTGGATAGCGAATAGCCTTATCTTACACCTATTTAGTTGTTAAAAAAACATTTGGGTGCCCCATTGATGAGAATGGACAACATTTAAGAGTTTATAATTCTTCCAATAAGACTAATAAATCATTATGAAAAACCATATCTTCTATGTACCTCAAGAAGGATACATTTAGCATATCCAAGGCCTTATAAATGTAAATTGTTAGTGAAAAATTTCATTCATTACATTTCCTCCTCCTCATGTTTATAATCTATTAATTTTTAAAGATAAAACCTTGAATAGTTCTCCCATGAAAAAATACATATTGATTTGGGTTTATAAAGTCCAAAACCACTCACCCCATACTATTTATGATATCCTTTCTAATGACCATAGGGAATGAGTTCTCAAAAGTTATAGGTCTGAAATCATTGATATCAAGTGAATTTTCCATCTGGGATATTAATGCGATATAGCATGAGTTACACCCATATGGAATAAAAGATATTCTAAACAAAATCCCCTATTTCTGAAAAAATATCATCCTACAAGACATCCCAATAAAACATGATTTTTTTTAGAAAAACCATCAGGAACAGGTTCACTCTACATGTTGATAGAGAATAAGGCCTCCTTGACTGAAAATTCTTTTTTTTCATTTTTAAGAAATCCTCTTTATGGAGAAGAGGAAAACCACATTACACCGAGCGGGAAACCAAAAAACATGATGGTTATACAAAATTAGAAATTCAAAACCCACACCAAACCCGAGGAGACTCATCGGGTCAGTGTGGGTCGCGTCGCTGCCAACCGCCATCATCACCACTGAAGCTGCATATCTCAGACAGATACGCCGTACACCACGCGCCGCACCGCTACCTGGAGTCATCCAACCATCTATCAAAAAATCCATCGGAGCAGAGAACCGGCACCAAACCGCCGTCGACTATCACCGGCGAGATCAATGGCCACAGCTCATCGCCTCCGCCCACGAACCCAAGTGACGCCTCGAAGCACGAGCCCTCGAAACTCACAGAACCTCGATCCACTCCCCGCCTCGAAACCACCGGAGACGACCGGAGAACCCAAAATCCGAACCGACGGCGAGCGACACCGGAGTTCATCACCACCGTCACAGAGGAAGGGAACACAAAAAACAAGCAAACTTCCCAGAAAACACTGTCGACCACATCCGTAGCAGCCAACAAAGGAGAAATTAAAAACGAAGTAACCAAATCCGAAAACAGAGAAATCAACACTCCAAAAAACAAATTAAGAGGCCTTCCGCAGCCTTAGACCCCTGGATTCTGACCACGCATCACTTGAAACCAACTTCGGACAACAGAATCGTGGAACGCATCTCTTTTCCTCCCGCAGAAGAGAAAATCCCGCCGCCACCATACAAGACACCTGCTTCAAGCGCAACGGAATTCCAGCAAACTCACCTGGGAGGAGGTAGAACCCAAAAACCGTCAGCACAAGAGCGTGACCCTCAACAGCAAAGAACCCCACAAGACAGCCGCGAGATGCCGAGATCTGAGCCAGGGGCGCTCCGAAGAGTATGCCGTCAACAGGACCGGTCTTACACCCGCGAAACAGAGCCAGCAGCCACCGAAGCTCGTAGAGCATCTCCACCGCCTGAAAGGACCACAAAGCACCACTGCATCGGAGCTCCACCACCAACCCACCAAGCGTGAGAGGAAACGCCGCGCCGTCCGCAGGGAGAAGCAGGTCACGGCGAGGGAAAACCCTAGGTCGAGAGCGACGAGAGCCCTTTACGGGCGCATCCAGAATAAGGCCTCCTTAATTTCCTAAATAATTGGAATCTTGTTAAGATATTGGTTATGATGCTCCTCAATTAAAGGATTGATATTTCCAACCATTATATTGGTGTATGTTAGCCCATCTTCAGAATACAACTCCATTAAGAGATCTATTAGAGCTTAAGAGATTTCATTTTTAGAAGTATAAAGGTTCATATTTATAATGAGGGATTTATGCCCAAATTTGGCCCTCTTATCCATGTATTATCTATGGAAGAGATTTTTATTCCTATCTATATATTTTATCCACATAAAATTCCGATAGTTTTTATCCAACCTTTATTTTGTTATTAAAACAAAATCTATCCTATTATGAGCCACAATTTCATCCCAAAATGGTGTAATTCAATGATTATTATTAATTTTGATTAATGGAAGATGTTTTTTAGTGTTTCTAATTTCCAAATCCATCTTTGAAAATAAATTTCCACTCTATTTTTTCACTAATTCCATGGTGTGTTTCAATTTTCTAGGAAGCCTTTGCAGAGGAATTCCAACAATATTAATTTGTCTATGCCTCTAAAACAAGTTCCCTACACCCATAAGTAACAAGACAACCATTATTAAAGAGAAATGGAATATGATTTGACCTTGTATTTTGTGGGTTGACATCCACAATAATAATATTGTGATCAGAGTGATGTTTTGGGAGAGTAAACCATGAAACCCCATAGTCATCACTTTGATCATGAATCTGAACAAAGAATCTACCAATATTACTTATATATCTACCATTCATATTTTATCACCTCCATGTTAAATCATCCACCACAAATGGAACCTCAACAAAATTAAAGTGATCAATACCGGAGAAAAAATACAAAGAGGTAGTACGATTGAAATTATCTCCAATTTTTTCATCTGCATTTAGAACATAATTAAAATCTCCCCGCACCACCCATTTTTTATTCATACCTTTATATATAACCTTGATTTATCCCTATAACTCTCTTATTCTAATGTAGGATGTGGAAGCATACACAAAAAATAAGGCTAAATCACAACCTTATATGTTAAAAAAAACTAAGAACAATTTGAGGATGCTTGATATAAGAGTATATGTGGATGGTTTCATGCCTTATCTCCCACAAATAGAATATATTGGAATCATGAGAATTATTGGAAGCACAGTTTTATTAAATATAATCCCATAATAATATTTTGTAATTATAATACAGGATCTTTGGTTCTAAAATCCCAATAATCCTAAGATTGTAGGCCAAGAAGAAATGCCAAAGGGCCTTGGCCATTAGTGGGTTCCATAGCCCTTGACAGTTCCAACAAAGAATCTTCATTAACAATGAGTTTGAGACCTTGTTTTGGGACCTACATTATTTTCCATAGGCACTGGACCCTTACCCATATTACATTTATAATTTACCTTCAATAATTTTCAGTTAGTATCCACACATTTCTCAGGAATGTAATTATATGCAGAAGAGTCCTCTTCATTATCCTCATTAGAGGTGATAATAATCTGCTCACTAATTTTATTCCCTTCTACTTCATCAGACCAGAATTAACCACCTAGGGGTGTGAATTTATTCTTGAACTATCAATGTTGAGGGTGTGAGTCACTGGATGCATTCTTCTTCAAAATTGTAAAGGTATGTACTTATGAGAAACCCCTATCCAGATCACTATTATTTGTAAGATTAAGCTGCTAGAATTCCTCTTTGTATTCCATGGGTATGCTCACATCAAGGGGATCAGGTGAGGTGTCGATTGAGTCTTTCTCCTACTCAGCTGTGTCAGGAAGAGGCATGAAAAGGTCATCAAGATTTGTTACCATCATTTTAGTAGATACTGGTAGAGACTCCACCACTTCCCCAACCACAACAACATCTGAAATCCTTAAAACGTGTAAAATCTTCTCATCATAGTGTAGCTTAACTTTTCCCTCTATAATGATATCCTATGAAATATCCTATATAGATTTAGTTATTGTCTCACTCACAGTATCTTCTTAAATTCCTGAAACTATCATGATGTTATTATTAGGATATTTAATGTCTGTCCTCTTTGATGAAATCCTTGTATGTCTCATACATAGAACTATAATCATTCAACACCCTATATCCACACATATCCTTAAGTAATGTTACAACTAAGAATACTATGTTCCCATTGGTATGCATCCCTCTAATAGGTAAGGATACATTACCCCTATTCATACCATTGTAATGGAGTGAGAACTCAATAGGCAAGCCATCACTCAAGGAGGTAATCTTATTATTTCCATCCTCCATAGGACCATCAATAGGTACTCCAGAAGTTCCCAAGAGAATGGGTTACCCATTTACTAGATTGGAGTCCATATTGTTATCCTCTATCGTATCCAATTTAAAAGGATCAGTAATGACATTGATTTTGATATCAAGGGTTGGGATATACTCTTTTCCCTTTCTCATTTGATAGTTATAGTCCTCATGGCCCTTCACATTGTATAATGAACATTATTTGTACCTATTACATTCAAATGAAATATGAACAAATAACATGAAATTCAGTAAGAACATTGGCTTCCTTTTGTATTGGATCTACAAGTTGATATAGTTATCCCAAATAGTTTAAACTATTTCTTCCACCAGTATTATAGACATGTCATCTTCAATAAGGATTCTCACATAACTATGGAGTAATTAATTTTTTATAGTACTCTAATGATGAGGCTGAGATAAATAATTCACCATGGAAATATTCTTTTTTTACTTATTATTTCATCTTGTTTTAATTTTTTTAATTATAAGTTTTACAAATTATAATATAATTGAAATGTTATTCATATGTTCTAATAGTAAAACTTAATTTATGTGTAAATAGATAGTGGTAATTTGTTATTTTGTTTTAAAATATTTCATGTTTTTATATTTTTAAGAGGTATTTGACTAAAATAAGGAGATTTGGTGTAATGATTTAATATATAAGAAAATATTATATTTTTATATTAATTTAATGTTGATTGGTTTATGTTATATTATGATGTGGTGGGATATAATGTATAATGACTTTGAATTGTGAAATTTTTTATCAATATAATAAATAATATCCATGAAACAATTATATTAAATAATAGTTAATATATGAAGATAAATTGTGGAATGTAATTGGTCCCGATTTGATTAAATTAATTGAGAAACACTAATAAAATTATTTTTTCATTTTTAAAATGTGGAATTTCATTTAAATTTATTAGAATACATTAATTTTTAAATAAGTATATCTTTTTGTTGTTTGGGGTTTGGAAATGATTGATACCAATTAGTTAAATAAATTATGAAATTAGAGACTTTGAATAATTTCTGATTAATAATTTATTTTCATTGGTGGAATTGATGTTTCATCAAATTACAATTTACAAATATTTTATTATATGATGTAATAGTTTAGGATTAAACATATTAGTGCAAAATTATTGGAATGAGTGGTGAAAACAAAATTTAAGAAATAAATTTTTGATGGTTTATCATAATGAAATGGGTAAATATTATTATTTCCCCATTGTTGTTTTCATATTAAATTATTTATGAAAACTATCAATGTTATTTTTAATGAAAAGATAGATAATATATTGAAATTATGCTTTATATAATATATATATATATATAATATGATAGTTTATGACTTGGATAGATAACTTAATTTCTATAATTTTAAATCACTAATGGATTTTCTATTAATAATTCTTAATGATACATGGTAATATTCAAAGACATATATCATTGACATAGATTTATTATGCTTTTAACATAGTAAAGGTTAGGTCATGGAGGGATATATCTTTTTATATCTATATAGTCATACATATTATTACATAATTCCTTTTTAGATTGATGGGACAATATCAATGGAGGTACTTAAAGACATTAGATTGATCAAAAAATGATTTTAGTGGTGAATCAGTTTTGGGTATTTCAATATAATTTTTATTAGTGGTTTTGTTGTTTTTGTTCCCTAAAGTTATTTAGAACCAATGTTATTTTTAATATTACACTATTTTGGAATTTATTTTCAATAGTATATTTTATTTGGAGTATATAATGATTTTGTAATTAATTTTTGATATTGTAATTTTATACTTGGTAATTCGTCCCTTTTAATGACTACAACATTTTTAATTGTCACAATCTCATGTCCTTACAGAGGCATGATTCATCAATAAATAATATTTTCATATTCAATTATATTGGATTGTTAATAAGAATTTCACGAGAAAAAATTCCAGGTAAATGTTCCTATGAGATTGTATAAAAACATCATCTTATGATGAAATGATTATCTCACATATGATAATATTAATAGATATTGGAATGAACAATCTATAAGGGATTCAATACTAAGAGATGTGGTTATTTCACATTCTATGTTAATTTATGATTCTACATAATAAAAAAAACTTATCATCATGTTGGAGATAAATTAATCTATTGTAAGAATCCAAAAGTCACACCCATAAGAATATATGATTTTAAAATATTCCATATTCAATAATAGTATGTAGCCCTTGAAATTAAAAGAGAAGAATATGAAAACACACATTCCACACAAAAAAATTACTGTAGTTTACATTAACCCATATATTTACATCAAGTCTGCTTCAATAATATCCTTTAATAGTTAATTTTATCCTCCCAAAGTTTATATATTAAAAAAGTATTTTTCTATAAGGGAAAGTACGTTTAACATTGGGATTCAAAACAAATTTAATATAAAGCACTTTTGTTTCAATTATTATCTTATAAATGTTAGTTCTCTTTCTTATTAATATTTTATTTATTGAATAAGAATGAGAAATAGACTCCTCTTTATTTTTTTCACTGTATTTTTCTCACACCTAAGAACACACAATGATATGAAACAATTATAAATTATATAATGTTAAGAATCAGTTACCTATTAACTGAATAACTTTAGTAAATATTTACATAATCACATAAATACATTTTAATTCAAACAAACAGAATTTATTAATCAATTCATACCAATTACATCCATTAGAAAATTATTAAATAAAAGATTGTTACAACATGTAATCATGTTGAAATATCATGACCTATTAGTCCTCTATTAAATTCATATTGTTTCATCATTTAAATTCATGTGTATGATTGAATATATGAGGGGTATATATTCTAAGTTATGGTAACTTCGTTTTTTGGATGGTTCCTCTAAAAATATATTTAATCCATACATTTATCAGTAAAACATAATTGAAAAATCCACTATAGGTAGTTTACATGTGTATATGAATGTGTGATAATTGTTATGTCAAATTAATATCTTTGAATTATTCTCATATGTGTCCAATTTGTATATTTTGTTGAGATTTAAGTTAAATTGTCCATTCCAATATAGTGATTCTCCTACAACATATCTGATATTCAAAAAAAACCCACACATGGATATTTTCATATGAGGAGAACATATGAAAATTCACACACATGGTTCTGAAATTCATTAAATTTTTTTCAAATATCATCTTATCAAGTTTATATCTTTAAAATTTAGAAAAAAACATAAATAAGAAGCTCCATTAAAATAAACACAATAGTTATTATCACAATACATAATCATTTTTAATATTACCTTACATTTCATCACAATATTTTATTGTCAATAAATTTTCTTGAACACATGTAATAAAAAATTAAAGAATAGTGAACTCTAGGAAGACACAAATGAACTATTTTGATATAATGTTTCACTATACAATTCATATACATCTCTTATTCTCAAAATCATAAAACAATATACTCAAGGAAGATTCACTTCCCCTCGTTGAAGACCTGAGAGACATGGAAACACTAAATATCATGGAAGTTCTATGAAAATGGAAGGTATTATATAGTATTATAATTCCAATGGATGTTATATGATTTAATAGTATTGTAATGTATCATTTTTTCTAGGTATATACTTTGAATAATTATAGAATTATTTCATATGCTATGAGTTAAGACGGCTCATGATTTTGAGGCTTGGTGAGATGATAGATGATATATTAAATATATTAAATATATTTACATAACACAAACATACAAGTAATTTTCCTAGAAATTGTTTAATAAATATTAAAAGTATTCCTATATTAGAAATTTGAGATTTTTTTTCCGAATGCAGGGTTTACTTTATTCGTGACATATTGTTTATCAGTATTCAGATTTTGGTTAAAAGGGGCCTTATTCCCAAATAATGAATCTAATTACATAGACTAATTTATTAACTATGTTTATGAAACAACATAGTTTTTAAATATAAATATGTATTAATAAAAATTCGTCAAGGTTAACCACATAAACCTTTGAATCAATAATAGTATAGAGGAATATTGGTGAGCATTGAGACCGGGGATTGATGATTAGAGTACCTTGAGGATCTTTAATGATAATAAAACATGTAGATCATGTCAATGAAAATGGTTGGTGACCATTCATCATAATTAATTAATCCAAATCAAGACAGGGTGCATTTTTCCCATTTCTAATTTCTCATAATTAATGAAAATTAATCATCTAACAAATAAATTCATTTTTTAATTGTTTTATTCAAGTGATTTTTTTTATCATTCTATGGTATAATGATATTTTTTTTTATTTCTTTATTTCTCTTAATTTTTCACCCAACAGTAGTGAATCATGCCAAAATGAAAATTGAATGTGTTCCCTTCCAAATGTTCCTACTTTGTGCATTTCTCTCTCCACTTTCTTTGTTTGATCATCATTGGAAATTTATTTCGGATTTTGATTCAACAAATAATTGTTCATATATATATTTGTGTATTAAATATTTGGTTCAATAGATCGCTGTTGAAGGTTTGGGATAGAGATTTTCTGTTACAGTTGTGGTGCCTGATGATGGAATTAGATTCAAAAATGGATTAGGAGTTCACATTAATGGTTTTGTTTTGTGGAAGTAATGAGGAGTGATGGTATTCATTCCTTATGAAGATTATATGTCATAAATTTGGCCAATTATGTTGAGTAGGTTCAATCAACACTAGATCTGCAACATGGGGTGTAATGTATTGAAGAATTAGCAGAAGCATGTGGTTTTGTTGAGGATGTGTGAATAATATAAAATTTTTATTAACTTCCTATGTACATGGAGTTCATTACTATGAATTGAAATCATGTAGTCACCTATATGTGGTGCATGTGATTTTTCATAGTGATAATTATCACACACAGTGTAACATGTGTCACACACCATGTAACTCTTAGCTGACAATATCAGTATGTACATGGGGTACACACTAAATATGACATTTTGTATTACATGACACATGTTCCATATCACAGTTAATGTATTACGTGGAAGATGACATGGATTGTATATAAATTACACACCAAAATTTCCATGTATCCCTATAATATATGTGATGCAATGTACATGGCAAAATCCCATTGTACATGGGAATGAGAAAAAAAACACCTTGTTTCAGGGTGACATATACATATCGTGTATATAATGGGATAATTCCTGTATTCTGTAAATGTATATACCATTTGAGCAAGATACATGGGAAGTTCTAGACATTTTGACTCACATTATTTCACCCAAGGGAAATTTCATTTAATATTTTTAGGGAAGGTTGGAGTCCAATTCCTTCACAATTCAACTTTTTATTTGAGAAATTGTGTTCTTCCTGAGACCAGTATCGGTTGATTGTGTTACCTTAGTCCATTATTATGATTCTTTGGTGAAGAATCATATCCTCATAATAGGATGTTGACCCCTCTAAAGCTTATTAATGATCAAGGGTGTGTTTTAAATATCCCTTATACTAGAGTGAGTCATCTACGTCCAATCCTATAGGTGTTTAGTGTATCATATTATCACAAGAGTCAGACATCAGACCCCTTAGAATATGGGATAATTTATCCCATCAATTGGCCCAGACGGATCATTATTTAATTTTTTTCCTAGTTATGGTTTGTGTAATTTTAATAACCAGAACATACATGTAAATTTATTTCATATCTCAAACCAAAAATTAATTGTGGTAATGTTTTGCCTCATTGATCCATATGAATTAAAACCATATTTCTTCATCTAGACCTGATTTCTCTGATTAGGGTATTTGTATAATGGAGTGTGTATCTCAGATAAACCCTCATAGTTTTTATAGTTATTATTCTTGAATAGACGTAATGATCATTACCTACGGGATGAGTGCCATTAGTGTAAGTGTATCTCAGGGACTATTTCATCCCAGAAGAACATTACCTTTACTAAAACTAATGATCACTACCTTCCATTTTTTTGTTAGATTGTATTTGGATATATTTTTTTATTTCTAGAAAAATAAATCATACTCTAATAATGTCATTATATATATATTTATGGATTTTATCAGTTGTTTTAATTTTTTGAATTATATTAGTTTTGAGATGTGGTTGTGTGTATAGATAAATTAGGTTAATGCCTCCCTTATTTGTGACAATACTACTCAACATTAGTCACTACCCCAAAAACTATTGGATACTGGTTAAGGGTAGTTACGACTATGGCCCATTCTAGTTGGGTTATGATAGAGTGAAATCAAAGCAGTTTCATCCTAAGACTGATGTTAGGTATTTTTTTTCAAGATTATAGTATTCATTTGGGAACTATGGAAACATTATTAAGATGTTTTGATCTTGGATTTTAGACAAGGGACTCTAGTGTTTCTACAGTGTCTAACATATCCATTTACTAGGTCTCTGATGACATTATATTTCACTCGGTACATGTTTGAACTAATTTTAGGTAAAATCATTAGATCATTCAACATATACTAATGTGGTTTAGATTCCATTTTCTTCAAGGTTCATGCCACTATATATAATCATTGATATTGTTACATCTTTCCCCATTCTATATTGTTCCCATGAAATCATCAAACATTTTTTCTTTAGATGATTTGAGATTAACACCTAATGAGTGATTAGGCCTCCCAAAAAGTGTTTAGTCATAAGGAAGTCTTATTTTGTAATGGTCATATGGTGGACCTATCTCATTTAGATCATTTCGTAGACTCACCACTTTTGGTTTAGGAGGGTGCATCATTTCAAATTGAGTTGTGGATGAATATTTATTTTTCTAGATGATTATTTATATGGTTGGAGTGAAAATCATGAGAACATGGGAAAAATTCACTAGTGTTGCAGGGTTAATAGGACCTACTGACCTTAGATGTGTAATGAAAGTCACAAAATATGAGATTTCCTTGGTGACCTTAGGGTGGAGTCAGTTATTTTAGGATGATACATTTATACTCATTTGATATAGGGGAACATCTATTATGGGATAGTCCTACCTATTGTACTATAATAGAGAGGTGGTAGATGCGCTTCCTAGATAGGGGAAGAAATTATCATATTTTAGTTCAGGTTACGGAAGATGTGATGAGGAGAAGGGAAAAAATAAGATGTGTTAGGTCCTTTGGATTGATTCTTTCTCCACCACCCATAGGTGGACTACTATTTTCTCTAGAAGTTGCTAGTTAAAATCTTGGAAAAATTTAGGGATTGGAGTTCCTTTACCCAGAGGCTCTAAGAGTATTTTGAGGTACAATCTATGTTCCTTATACATTCATTGTAGTACTATTTTACATAGGTATGAGTTAATCTTTTTGACTCCTTTGTCTGAGTATTTTCTAGGGAGATGTGGATCATTGGTAGAGACATGTGTTCTAGATTTTTGATATATCATTTTAATCATAAATAAGTGGGAACCATCCCCTACTAAGATATGTTCTAGATATGTGATCCAACAGTGTGCGGTCAAGTTAGTTCCATAAAAAACAAATAGTGTTGAGGTTTGGTGGATGAGTTCCTATGAATTGTGTGTTTGAGGTTTTTTGTTGTTATATAGCATTGGAGAAAACCATGGCTGTGGTAAAAAAGTGGGAAAAAATAATGAATGAGTTCTGAGAATTGGGATATCATATAAGTTTCAGGTGTGGTTTGTGGTATGACATGTTTATTCATTAATGATATGTCAATTTTCCTACATATTCATGATCCACATAGCTATGAGAATATTCCTTTTTATGAAACAGTGACACTAGTGGATCATTTTTTCTATAACCCGGTGTTTGTGGGTTTGATAGGGAGGATTTGTGAGGACACTCTTCTAAATCTTGTGTGACCAGACTCTATGTGGTGAGAGGGAGAGTTCCTGTTGTGAAATCTATTTGTAGTGGTTGTGAGACACTATTATGATTTCCTCAATATGGACCAATTTCCAAGAATCCATGAAAATTTAGTTTCTAATATTGAGTGTAGCTATGTTTCTTGTTTTTTAGGATGGTGTTTTCCTCATTTTATAATGAGTGATACCTAGAAATACTGGATGAAACAATATCAAGGATGTTATAGCCAAATTATTATTAGTTTTCTAGTAATAGCTTTGGGGGAATGGATTCTATAAGATTTTGATTTCCCTCATTTGTGGCTGTGTATGAAAAATGATTTCATTGGTACTTGTTGAGATTATATCCTCATCAAGAGTTTAGATTATTAAAGTACTAGAACTAGAGATCAAACCTTATTTATATGATTGTACATCAGATGAGTGCCATTGAGAATCATAAGATGAAGGTGTAGTCAGAAGAATTTATAGGAAGGGTTTTTGTATGAACTAGGATTTTCACTTGAAAATCCTAGTGTTATTAACAAAGGAGGTGAATTAGTTCTTGAGTTTGGGTGTGATTTCGTGTCACATGAACCAAATAACACAACGATGAGTTTTTAGATGAATTTGTTCTTTGAGATTAACCTTGATAATATTTATCAACAACTTTAGTTTTGGAGTAGGATATATGATAAGTGAATTTCCAAATCCACTTTGGGTGTTTTCAGTTTTTGGTGAAACCTTTCAACATATTGTATTTCGTAGAAGATATGTAATACTTTTGGATGATATCCTTAACCATTCATTTATTAGTTCAAGGTGTTCATATAATATGAACTCCATGTGTGAAGAACATTCGATTTGGATAAGCCAAGAGAACTAAGGATGGTGTAGTTTACCTCCAGCCGATAGTTGTTACCATATTCTTATTAAAAAAATAGGGATGTTCTACTAAAGGCTATACATAGAGGTATTTTTTGTTACTAAGTATCCACTAGATATGTTCCTAATGGATTTTACAGTGGTGGGGTGATCCTCCTCTTTATTCAATGAAATATGGTTACACTGGTTGGGATGTTAAATGAGGTTATGAGGTAGATGTATTTCTTGAGCAGTACATATTCTAGAGGTTAGTATGTAGTGGTATCTCTTGGTGTCACACCTATCTGTAGGTGATTATCAAAATACCTTTAGGATATTTTTGGATATATATGAATGCATGGGGTAGTTTGGGATTGTGTGATTTCTTTGCTGATCACTGTGGATAGTGTTTTTTACACAACAACAATATTAAGGAGAGGATGTGAGAGGACTTTGGGGATTCATTTTTAGTTGATCATAATGTTTTACCCAAGTCAGATATCTAGGAAAAGTTGTATGTTATCATTCTTGAGAATATTCCTCATGTTCACATATCAGTTTTTATAGGTATATGGGAGGTTCATCTACCATCAGTGGAGTTTGTGCACCATAACGATCAGCACCCCACCAGTATTATAAAACATCTTTTTGATTCTTTATATATTTTACCGTGAAGGCCACTGTAATACTAGTCTGATCCATTGGTTTAAATCAAATGGGTTATACGTTTGGTTATTGTGATGATTGTAATGGTAAAGTTCATATAGATGCGGATAAAGAGTATATATAAACCATATGATTTAATTATAGAAAATTATTAAGTCATTTAGAGTTTAATATTTGTGGAGTTTAGGTAAGAAATTAGGAAATCAACCAGGATCTTTGGACAAATATTGTTATTACTGATATATCGGGGTATTGAGGCAGCCTTCCAATTAACACTATAATTAATGTGGTTATTTCTTTTTATTCTCCACATGTCACAACTGAGGAGGTATGTACATGATTCATTTAATGATATCGACTAAAGTAATCTACAATGTGATACTGGAGTTTCTGTTTTTATGGAGATTTTTTCATTGACGACCGACATTGAAATACCCCTAATGGGAATGTTTTTTTCCTTGGGTTCATGTTTTTGGAAGCACTAGAAACCATTGGAAGAGGTCATGAGAGTTGGAAACCTAGTTGATATCTCAGAATAATAATTTTTGATTAGGTTATTTTCCTTTTAGGATGAAAATAATTAAATGTTTTGTGAAATTAATTCCTTGATTATATTCTGGTGTGACTTTGAAATATTTGTAGGAATATTTATACATATAGTCTCTAAGAGGGAATGATATTAATAGGCCCATTGAGTTTGAAATTAATATTTTAATGATGTTAAATATATTAATATCACATGCATGCATATTTCCTAAAAAATTTGAATAATTATGAAACGATGTTTCAAAATGGAAATCTAAGACTGATATTGAGTTCATAACATGGGTTTTACACTTGGTGTGACACATCCCTTGATGCCATTGATGGTTGGGTTAAAATATATTCCAAAAAAATAATAAAATAAAGAAACTAGATTAATTTATTTTCTAGGTTGATGTAGTGACCTAGTTTTCCTTTATAAATACATTTTTATAATGGATTAATATGGTCATTTGAATAACCCTGGTAATTTATAGAAGATCATAGAAAAATATTTCCAAGAATCGTTATCATGGAATGATGATTGGAGTACTATAAGCATTGAAAATGAAAAAAACATCAAAATCACATCAACGAAAATAGTGCGTGATCAATATTAATTAGGGATTGATCCAAATTGTGGTAGTGATTGTTTATGGGAAGATTTATCCTCTTTTGAATTACCCAAGATGAACACGAATTAATAATGTAATAAATTAATTCATCAGTTGATATTTTAATTTGGGTATTAATTTATCTTACTATGGTATATGATTGATATTTATTTGGTTTATTTACTTCTCTTCATTTGTTTCCCTATTAAAAATAACTAAGGACAACATAAAAATAATATAGGGTATGTTACTAATGCTTTTGTTTTGTACAGTTTTGTCTCTCTCTTCTACAAGAAATCATTATTTCCATTTCCTTTTGACCTATGGCTATATTGGTACTCGATGAACAATCATTGGGAACTCAATACATACAAAAAACAATACTTTTTTATAGGGTTTTGAAAGATATATAATGTTTTGATTGTGGTTTATGATGGTAGATGTAGCAGAAAAGATATATAGTAAGTATAGGTTCAATTTTTATTAGGAAAAAACCAGTGAGGTTCGACAGAGGTCATTTCCCAAGAAGTGGATACATCTTGAATTAAACCAATGTTTTTGAGAGGGTTCAATGAACCTCATATCATTCTTGTGTCGTTTGATTTATTATAGAATCAATGGATCTAAATAGTTCAGGAGAATATATTTGAATGGTATGAAATTTGAATGAAATTCTAGTCTATACAACATGTAGTCCTGTGAACACATTTCATGTAGTCCCCTTGGTGTGACAATAGGGTTTCTATGCATTGAAAAGTATCACACACTGTGTGGCCTATTGTTGACAAGCTCAACACGTATAGGGGGTATGTGTCCATAAGGCCATGTATTGTTACATGGCATATGTGCCAGGCCAAATGAATTGTGGGGCATGGAAGATAGATTAAAATTTATAGGGAGTACATGACTGGATGGAAATGTAGCCCTATATTTTTTGCAATGAGATGTAGATAGGAAAAACATAGTGTACATGAGTGTGGGTAGAACAAAATGTTAAGTGTTAGGTCTATATCTACATGCCGTGTACCTAAAGTGACACACCATGTATTGTAGAAATGTTCATGACATGTGATTCCTAATAGGACCAGTTTCTGGGTTTTGGATACACACTATGGACCCCTAGGGATACACTTTGTACTCTATTGATTATAGGTTGGATTCCCCTTTCTTAGCAGTTCAACTTTTTTTTGAGCTTCCATGGACAAGTATTAGTTGAGTGTGTTCCCTCAGTCTATTCCTATGAGGGTTTAGTGAAGCATCATGCCGTATTCATAGGATGGTGACCACTTTACAACATCATAATGATCTAGGCAGTGTGGTTAAGATATATTATTATATAGTATTCCATCTTAGAATGCTTCTATGGGGGGATTGTATGAATTATTGTCCTGACCATCAATGATCATATATTATAGTGTATTTAAGAAGGTATCCCTTAGGCTGTGCCATAATGATCGTCATCTCAATCCTATCTTACCAAGGTTGGGTTTTTGGAATTGGTTTGACCAACTCTTACATGAGCATCAAGCCCCTATCCATGAGGATTACTATTGTAGGGCCAGTAGTCCCCTAGTGATCCCTATATGTAGACCCCCATATGGGTATATAGTTATGATATTTTATATGGGTTATTATTCTAATGGATTTTTTATCTCAGATGTACCCTCTCAGCTTTCATCTTTTTTATTCTTTTAAATACAGAAATAGTGTGACCTCTAGGATGAGTGTTGTTAGTGGTAGTGTAGATAAGGGAGTGGTTCTTCATGGATGATTGTTACCATTATACCTTGAGAATATCTATGGTTAGAAGTAGTTGAGAAAATTTTCTACTCTGAGTTTTTATTAGTGTATCTAATATATGCCTAGTTATAATTATGTCTATTGTTATATTTGACATAGATGCGTTTAATGGGATGAATACTCTAGATTATTTATGTTTGGTGATTTCAAGGTGTCCTACTATATATTTCTATACTCACCTGTCATGGGATGTTCAATAACATGTCTGATATTTTTTATATGACAGAACTCTTGGTAGTGTTCCTAGAGTACTTGGAGCATGTTGACCAATGTTTGTGTTAGGTAAACTAAATATTTACCAATGTTTTATTTGACTAAAGTTACCTCCTTCTGAGCGGTTTTGTCTATATTTTCCAGTTTTGGGTAAGATTATATTTGAACCCATTTTATAATTTCTATTATGTTATATTTTACTATGATTGTTGTATTATATATTTAGAGACATATTTTTTTTACTTTTTATAATTTCATTGGATTTGATATTTTTGTGTGTATATAGGCACATTCAGATAATGATTCTATTGCCTATTTTATTCTTACTTAAAACACATCACTTTCACCAAGCCTATTGGTGGAGGCAATGGGGAAGTTGTGTCTAGGGACCCATCTAGTTCGGTAGTGAAAATTATTCTCATTTATGGACTATTTTTATACATAGGGAATATGACTTCATGGATTTTTATTCAATATAATCATAAAAACATTCATATAGTCATTCATCATAATGAAAAAACAATGATAAAAAATAATTATTTCCCATATAATCCTAGTATATATAATCTTAGTTTAGGAATGTAAATTATGATGAATATTATCTCATGGAAGCTATCAAGGAAAGATCAAATCATGGAATACTTTCCCATGGAATCCTAGAATTCATATATTTGAAGGCCTAGAGATAACTTTAAAAACTAATCCCTTTATATAGATTATAGTTTAATTTATTTTTTGATAAGAAAAAAACCATAAACAATAATTATCCATGTTCATGAGCTTCACTACTAATATAACAACTATTTAAATCTTATTGGTCTCAACAATACCCCTGTGTAGATTTTTTTGATGACAAAGGAACATAAATCGAGGTTGATTTAATGCTCAAGCTATGTATTACTATCCAATTATTACAATACAACATTAGAAATAATTATACTGGAAAATGGTTTCACATGAATAATATTACCAAGATATCCTGAATTATAAGATCAAAGTTCAACATAAATAACATAATTAATTACAAAAAACATCAACACCACATATCCAATTGCAAACTGAATCTCATAAGAAATGGTTCCCACACATATATCAATAGACTATTAAAAAAATTCACACCAATCACACATATAGAAGTCATTACATAAACCTTTTGGAAAATCCCCATAAATATACGATGTACATAAATTGTTAACTCACATATCAAAGGAGGCAGTTTTTGTCTTATATTTATCTCTTTAAAAATAATATCCAAATTCAATATTATACTTTGGAAGAAAATCATATGTTGTATCTATGAAGAGGGTCATGTTGAACACACATAAGAAACATGAAATTTTCAAAAGTATCCTTCGAATTTTAGAGGAAATTTCATACTTTAATTACTCTATTTAAAAATGATATATATTTAGTCTATTTCATTCATAGATATATATAATTATTGTATATTTAACTTTAATTTTTATTACATTTTAATGCCTAACTAGATTATTTGTGAGATGGATAACACATTTATTACGAAAAACCTTGATAAGAAACACATTGACATTAAATAGAAATTATTCTATCAATGTATTCATTCACATTAATTGTGTTTTAGTTTGTATGATAGCCAAATAACTCTCTTCTATATTTCCAGGAGCCATTAAGAATATCCAATTTTTTTATTACCTCACATATCACTATCCATGAAAAATACTCCATTATATATTGATATTTTATTATCATATTATATTTCACAACCTATATAATTATTTCAAAATATACTAATCACAACCTTGATGTCATTGTTTATAACAAAATATATTGTCCCATTAATTAAACTGAGAACTCAATTTCAAATTAAAATGCGACATTAAGTTATGCACTTATATCTTTCATAATGGGTGATATCACAGACAATGTATTGTCTATAAGATATTTTATATATCAGGTGGCATATTAATAACTTAAATTATCATGGATTAAAATTCATTACAACTTCATACTTTAACATATATGTTCCTTTTAAGATAAATGTTAGAAATCATTTTAATTTTTCCATGATAAATGTTTTATGTAGTTCCTTGGAATATTATTATTATGAAAGCATAATATGATTGTTCACATAAGATATCTCGAACATAAGAAAAACCTTTTTTCATCTGTAATGTTTTTTCCAAAAATATGATTATATCATTATCAAAAACTTCATAGTCTGCTTCATCAATACTTATAAATTTAATATAAAAAAATATATACAATCAAAAGGAGTGAAACATATTTATTTTTTTAGGTGAAGGATGCTGTCCACTCTTCTATTAACAATTGTTAGATTCATTAAAATGGAATCCAACATGGAATTTTTAGCCCTTATAGATTTCATGAAACCACACATATATATATATATATTTATATTCAATTCATACACATCATTCTCTTATTTTTATTTTAGAAAAACAATTTAAATCCCAATATAGAATTTCTATTCTAGATCTAATTGAGAAATGTAGACATGTTATTCATTTTCAAAGACATATATTTTAGTTATACAACAATAAAAACTAATACTTTGATAAAATCATGTGTTGATACTTGTGAAATTCATTCATCCAAAAAAATTAATTCATACTATGAGTAGCCCTGTTGAATATTTCATTCATTTTTTATTAACACTTCACCATTTTCTATCCAACTTTTCAAAAAAATATTAAATAATATTTTTTTATATCCATGTATGGGTATGAGTTAACATGTCTCTTTTTTCACAACATGGACCAATTATGTATGTAAGGAATCAATAATCAGTTCATTCCCTAATTTATTTTTAATATATATTGGAAAAAACTATTAAAATAGTGAATTATTTAATGTGGTGTTCGCTGTTCATCTATATAAGAACCCGACCTTAAAACATTACATAATCTTGAGTTATAGTTAAAAATTCACTTTCATTCACACTAAGTATATTTTCAGTTTTAGATATTTAGAAAATAAGGACATAATACATACATAAAATTACATATTTATACAGAGAGTATACAACTAAAATAGTATCCATTTCTACCAAAATATAAAACTTTTAAAATAAAACATGATTTCATTGACAAATCTTCATAACATTTAACTAGAATTCTTTCTTTCTCTTACAAATCCTTATAACCTTTGAAGAAATATTTGAAAAATTCGGATCAATATAAATGATATGTAAAGAAAAAAACAATGAAATATACCATTATTAATTGAATTATTGTGAACAAATAAAATCATTTTCAAAAATGCATACTTCTCACCCATAATGTATCATATACATACTTTGTGAAAGCAAGAAACATCCATAAAACATAGAAAAAATAAATAAAAACATAAAGGTATCTTGGGGAACTACCTAATTTTGATTTATAACCGACAATGATACAATATGATTTCTATACCTAATGGATACGTTACAATGTAACCCTCATTGCTACCTTATGATGTAACCCTCATAACTACATTATGTTGTAACCATCGTAGTCAGAATTGGAGTAACCATACGATCAACCTCCAACATAATCAAACCCAATTAATTGGAGGAAGATATAAGTCCCACCCATCAGCAAAAAAAATTCCATGAACTTTAAAATAATCATAAAATAAAAATACTTGAATCATTAAAATAAATTCTTTTTAATATTGTAAAAATAGAAATTCAAAAGAGGATTTTTAAATGAAAAACCGCTTACCCGATGTTTATAATTGTTAAAATGGGTTCCAACCTCCTATAAATATGTTAATATAAAGTTATTAGTATATTAAAAATCCATATTCATATTTATAAGTACTAATATTAACTTCTTGTAACAAAATTACACCTATTCGTAAATAATAGGTTGTTATTTTCATTGTTTTGGGAGCACTATTTTCTAGGTTTCTATGGTTGGTTCACTTTATATTTTCTTGTAAAATAGAAGAAAAAATACATATCTAAACCAATATATTTTTCATGTTAAAAATAGTAATTTTATAAAAATAATAGTTAGTTAAAAAATATTATGGACTGCACTTGAAAATTGGTAAGAAATTAGGAAGTTCCCTTAAATTGGGCTTGCTTGTCTGGAATAATTGATAAGGGGACCTTATTAAAACATGTATTCCCTATAAAATATAGATTAAATGATCAAGATATATTTATTTGGAACATATACAAATAATTTGAAGAATTACCTAAAATTAAAGAAGATTTACTTTGGCTATACAGAGAGAAAACGTAACCTGAAGGAAATATGGAGGCTCAGAAAGGACCCCTTACCTTTGTCTGTATTTGTTCCTCACTTGAATATAATATCATAGATAATCAAGTTAAATACATTAATTAATTAATTAATAACCTTTTCTATATGTATTTGCTTTTCTATAAATCTATTTTGTTCATTTATGTCATTTTTATGAGTTATAGGATACAATTTTATCGTTCGAGAGTGTTCGTTTCATTGGTTTTCATGATAAGTTTTCCTGTATACATGCATGGAAAGTCATGTAAAATGAGATTAGTGTAAAAAAATTGAAATTTCATGTTTTTAATAAAAATAAATAAAATTATATTTTATTAAAAATCATGTTGGTTATATATTATGATGATGAATCATTAGAAAAAACATTTGTTATGAATGTTAGTTAATTTTGGTGAATTTTGATCATTACGAACCACTTTTGTTTTATTAATTAATATTATGTATAAAAACTACTTCTAGAAAATAATATATAAATATAATAAGTATAATAAAATCTGACTTGACCATAATAATGGTTTTATGACCATCCATGAATGTTTTAATTGAAAATAAAAACACATTATCCACAATGTTGGTAAATCGTCAAATCAGAGATGATGTTTTAATTTTTAAAATAAAAGAGAGAGTAGAAAGAGTATGATGATTAATTTTTCCATAAATATGACAACATTATAGTAAATTTATGATATTTTAGTTTTCATTCAACTTATATGAGGTACCTTTAGGAGGAAAAAAACAAAATAAATTAAAAATAATTAAAAGAAAATGAAAGAGAATTTAACCTCTTCAATTTTACACCTTGATAACCTTCTTAGGACCCTTGGTTTTGAAATTTAGGTAAGACCAAAAGATTTGTGAATTATATTACAGGATTTTTAAGGGAATTGGGTCAAAATTGAACATGATACAAGGCTTTGAGTTGTGAGGAGAAGAGGTGGTGATAAGTGGTATTTATAGTGGAGGAGAGGGGTGTTTTCTCATTATTATATTCGTTATTTTATTATTTTGGATCAAGACAATGAATAGTTTGATAATTATCACTAAATATATTAATCTAATGAAGGGTGTTTGATATTGTGGGATTAAATCATCCATACATCATCCATGAATCAATAATTTATGTACATAGCATTTATCATAAATTATCATATTTTACAATTCACAAAAAATTCAACTATTTCAGACAAATTTCAAATAATCTCCCCAATAAAATTTCAATGAATATAATTAAAAAATGTACTCCATTTTTTGAAATTAATTTTCTAAATATAAGAAAAATAAATTTTAATTAATATCATAATTTATTCAAAAATACCAATTTTAAATCTATAAATTAGTTTCTAACATTTTTAAAAATTAACTAAAATCTCATTAAGATATCTTATAAAAATAAGATAATAAAATACTAATTTTTGAATCCATTTTATGAAAGTATTTTTTAAAAATCATTGTATTAATTATAAAATTGTTGTTAAATATTTATGACTTATAAAATAACAACAATTAATATATAATTTTCAAAAAAAATATTTACTTATTAAAATAAATAGATATAACATATTTTCACCTATATGATACATAAATTTTATTTATACCCTAATAGGTGAGGTTAATATTCTATTATTATATATTCCACACTCCTTATAAATACCACTTATTTGATTATACATTTATAATGAATTTAACTATTTAATTCCAAAAGAAAAAAAATTATTTTATAAGTACCCGAGTTGTTACATTCTCCTTACCATCTATAAAATATTTCCTTATAATTTTTATTCACCTATAAAACAAATGGGTATCGTTTTCCTTCATTACATTTTCATATTCACATATAGATGTTTTAGCCATGTGGTTTCTCCCAAAAAACCGTGACCTGGGAAATTACCATATTCCATAATACTTTCTCCCTAAAATCAATAATATGAATAGGTTTCTCTTCATAAAGGAGGTTCTCTTCCAGTTGAACTACATTTGGGCTCAAAATGTGAGATTAATATGTAACAAACTTTCGTAATATCAAAACATGAAAAAAATTATGTACCTGAGATAAACTAATAGGTAAAGATACTCGGCATAAAACTAGTAATACTTTCTCTAAGATTTTATAAGGCCCGATGAACCATGAACATAGCTATAATTTTTTACCAGAATGCATTACACGTTTTGAAGGGGATATTTTATGGAAAATATGACCACCTACATGAAATGAAGAGTCTTTTATTATGTTATCTTTATTACTTTTATGTTTTCTCTGAGCTATCCTCATGTGTTGTGGGATTAACATCACTTTAAAATCCACATGCTGTACTAATTATGGCCCCATGAACATTATTTCCCTGACTTCATTCTAAAATTATAAAGTTTAACACAACTTTCCATTTAATTCCACAAAAGGTTCTATCTATATACTATAATAAAATTTTTCTTATAATAAAACTCAACTAAAGAATGATGGCGATCCCAAATTCTCTAGTAATCCATTGAACAAGCTCAATGAATATCCTCCAATGTCTAAATTGTTTGTTCTTATTATACATCTGATTATGGATGAAAGGCTACGTTGAAATTTTATATAGTTCCCAATGACTTATGAAGGCCTTTCCTAATGTTATAATTAATCCTTGGATCATAATCTTATACAATAGAGAGAGGAAATCCATGTAACCTAACAATCTCTTTATGGTACTATCGAGAAATATGATCTAGATAAATAGTATCTCGAATAGGAATGAAAAGTGTAGATTTAGTCAGTTGATCAATAATAACTCAAATATCACTGTTACCTAGAGAATTCTTAGGTAGCCCCACCACAAATTCAATGGATATAATTTCCCATTTCCACTCTTTCACTAGAAAATGTTGAAGTATCCCCTTTGGTAGTTCTCTCTCTTCTTTAACCTGTTGAATGCTAAAACATTTAATTGTAAAATCAGAAATATCTATTTTCATTCCATCCCACCAGTAATACTCTAAAATACTATGTACATTTTAGTAACTTCAATATGAACTAAAAATGGGAAACTATGAACTTCACATAACCATTATTTCTTCATCTGGGGAACACAAAGAACACATAATATCTCTCCAAAACTCAAAACACATTTTTTACCAATACTACATTCTGGAAAATTTCCATTTTTAAACAATTGTACCTTTTTAAACAACTCAAGATATTCCTTCAACACTTTCTTAATTATATTTTATAGAGATGAATGCGCTGACACATGAAATAAACAAGAGGATTTGTTTTCACCAACAACATCAAACACACAATTAATTAAATCATCAATAAAGGGGTTATGTTTCAAGAGTAACATGGTTAATGTAGCATGATGTTTTTGGCTAAAGGCTGCCACTTCGTTCACTTTTCCTAGATGGAAATTGATTGCGCATTCATATTTATTTATCAGTTCAATCCATCTACTCGGTCTACAGTTAAATTATTTTTTTGTAAATATATACCTGAAACATTTATGGTTAGTATATATTTCCACTAATAGAAATTTAGGCATTATCCATGGTTTGAAACCATGACTATAAGACCAAAAACCATAGCAATAGGTTATAAACACGATTTGAAAATGTGGTTATAACCCTTCACATTTCATAACACCCTCCAAAGAGACCCCCCTCATGGGAAGACCCTCTACCCCTCCCCCTGCACACCCCTTTACCCTACAGGGCCCCTCCACCCAGCAGAACCCCTTGCACCCCTGGACAGACCCCCTTGCACCCCTGGATAGATCCCTTTGTATGCTGGACAACCCCCACTCCTTGGATAGACCCCCTGCCCTTCCCCCCTACACACCCTCCCCCTGGAGACCCCCTACACCAGGGACATACCCCTTTCACCCATTGAAATACCTCCTTGCACCATGGAAAACCCCCTTTCACCATGGATATACACCCCTTTCACCCCTACAGATCCCATTTCACCCCAAGACAGACCCCCTTACACCCCAAGATAGACCCCTTACATGCTGGACAGACCCCCTTGTTCCTCTAGACAGACCCCCTTTCAGTCCCGCAGACCCGCATGCACCCCTAACTATACCCCCTTGAACCCTTAGATTGACCCCCTTTCACCCTAGATAGACCCCATACACCCCTAGACAGACCCCCTTCCACCATGGATAGACGCCACTTGCACCCCTGTAGACCCACCTTGCACTCGAGACAGACCCCCTCCCCTCCCCCTACACACCCCGCTCCCCTGAATATCCCCCTTCCCCATACACCCCATTATACCCTTGGAAAGACCCCTACCCTCCCCCTAGAGGCCCCCTCTTTCACACCCCTCCCCCATGAAGCCCCCCATGCACTGCCTCCTAGATATCCCCCTCCCTTCTGGACTTCCTCCATTCTGATAACCCCTCCATGCCTCTCTAGACACCCCTCCCTCCCTCCTAGATGGACCCCTCCTGGACACCCCCAAGAGAGCCCCCCCAACCCTCCCTTTTAAATAGAACCCCTCCTTCCTAGACAAACCCCCACCAACCCTGGATAGACCCCCCACCCCCACCTCCTTTCTAGACAGATTATCAAAGCTATGACAAGGTTTGGTTTTGGGGAATGGTCTTGTGAATTGTCAGTTGTATTCTACTATATAGTATTATGATATTTTCATTATCGATAAGGTTTCTACATGGATAGATAGTTGATACATTCATGTATGAAAGATCCAAACTATTATCCATTCCTTTCACAAAAAGACATGGTTGA
This sequence comes from Viscum album, assembly GCA_963277665.1. NCBI lineage: Eukaryota > Viridiplantae > Streptophyta > Magnoliopsida > Santalales > Viscaceae > Viscum > Viscum album. The sequence goes on along the minus strand of OY728163.1, from coordinate 404,214,157 downwards.
TACATCGAAAACCTTATAGTATAAGAGAAACATAAATCTATAAATAAATTAAAGTTAATATATAACAAAATAAATTAGGAACATTGAATGTTTCAAGATACCGTAATATGTGACATGCTTTTATTGATGAATATGCTCTCTTGGATGTTGTTCCTATATTGAAAACTTGACTTCATGTTTTTTTTAAAAAATACGTATCTTAAAAGTGGTTGTTTATTGTTCATATTTTACATAAATGTAGAAGAAAGAAATATCTATTTATAGAGTCTTTATAAATTGTGATGTATTTGGATATATATAATGTAATTTAAAATATCATATTGAATCTATATATGTACAAGTAAATTCATGTAATGTGTTAGTGGAATCAACCCACAAAAAGGAGGATATATTGCAGGATCCAAATATATATTTATAATCTATATTGAAAAAAAGTGTACATAATGGCTTGGATTTTTAAAAGAAATGTTGTTAAAGGCATACCAATAACATCTAATGGTATCATACAAAATCTAATTTGATGAAAGTTATATCAAGTAATGATTTAGGGAAAGCAATCTATTGTAAATAGGAGGGATTATTTGGAGAAACCTAATCATGAAGAAATGGGGGAGTTAGGGATAAATTGTAATGGTTATTCAACCTTATCTAACATCAAAGAACCTATAGAGATTAACTAAACCCCCTCCACCACTGGCCCACCCCCTTGCACCCCCTGCTCCACTAACCCACCCCTTCCACCCCTACCCCTACCCCCTTAAAAACCACATGCACCCCTACCCCGCAGACCCCCTAGAGAGTTTACACAAATGTAGAAACCTATAAAGATTAACTACACCCCATGCCACATAGCCACACCCCCTTTTACCCCATGCCCCACTGCCCCACCCCTTTTACCCCCCTGACCCACCACTTCCCCCCCTGCACCCCCTACACCCTACCTCTATTATTTTTCCCTCCCCCACTCCCCCTTGCACCCCTACCCCACATTCCCCCTTTCACCCCTGCCCTATAGACCCCCTTCGTACCACCACCCTCCCCCATTTGATACCACATACACCCACCCCTCCCCTTCCATACATACCCCATATAGATCACCCTTTATCCCTGCCTTGCACACCTCCCCACTCCCCCTGCCCCCTCCACCCACCCCTCCCCTCCCCCTACCCCCTCCCCATCCCCCTTCCCTCTAGACCACCCTTCCCCCCAGCCCTACAGACCCCCCCTTCACCATTCCCCCTTACCCCTCCATCCAACCCCATCCCACCCTCCCCTCCTCCCTTCCCTAGAGACCTCCCCCCTTCCCCCTACATCGCAGACCTCCCCATCCCCCTGCCCCTACCCCCTCCACTATCCCCTACCTCCTCTACCCCTTACCTATAGACCCTATGTAGGCCATACCCCTACATACCCCCCCTATAGAACACCGCCTTGGAAGTTCCCTCCTATGACCCCCTTTCTATTTTCCACCCCTACAAACCCCCAGGCACCCTCCCCCATCCCCTTCCACTGAAGACGCCCCCTGGACACTCCCTCATTCACTCCACCTACATGGATTTTCTGAATGAAATCCAAGAGAAAGAAAAATCCTTTAAAATGATATATATATGGAACCATACATATAGAGAAGTTTTTTTCTCAGGAATAATGAACCAGTGGTTAAAGAAAATAAGATGAAATAGTTTGACCATATGTTATAGGAAAATAAAAAAATTCTTGATGATGAAGAGAATAAAATCAAGAATACCCATGAATACAAGATACAAAAAATTATAATGAGAGAAACATATTCAATATGAATTGTTATAGCTTGATTTTAAACATAAAAATCTTGAATTAAGTAAACCTTGGACTTTATTGGACATTGGAAGAATTTTTGTTCTTCACATTGTTGATAGGGAGTCTCTTCAAAAAAAGATCTGCAACTGGTTCCAAAAATAAATTGAGATAATATAATGATAAAAATTCAACAACTATTAAAATAAAGGAACTAACAACACCCCACACCACCTTAGGTAGGATTTAAAGAGAAATATTTTGGGGGAGTTCCATGATACCAGAGAAGATGTCAGGAAGCTTGGTATTGGAACTAATAGATCCTTAAACTATGTAGTGGTATTTTATGATGAATTTAATGATATGTTTAATGAGATCATGAACGTCTATAAGGACGATCAATGTATAGTTTTTATAACTCTTGTTCTAGTATCTAGAAACTACGAGCATTTGTTAACTTTTTTGGAAAAGGTATTTAAATAAGTTCAAGGGATATATTTATATTCTTCCTTGAAAAAGCAATTGGTTATTAGAAAACCATTTTCTAAAACAATAAAGAAATTATGGAAACATGTTTTCAAATAAATTAAGTAATTATAGTATCCAAATTATTGGTTCTGGAAGAAATAACCTACCTCAACCTCAATAAATGTTTTCTATTGATGATGATAAATCAAATATTTCTTTTTCCACTTGCACTCATATGCAACTTCACATATATATAAGTACACCAAGCCCCTATGTACATATTTTCATTGCCAAATATGCACAATGGGGTCCTTAGATATTTGTTTATTCTTGCATATACCCCTTTTCACTTACACACATATGCATTTTTCATATCTATATATATAAGCACACATGACCCCAATATATATATTAATACTACCATTAGTGAGTATATATATAAGGGGGAACTTATATATGTATAAGCCTACCTATGCATACAGATGTAAGCCTTCGTAAATGGTGACATGAATCCACCTCAATGAAATCCAAAACACAGTACAAAAATATTAGGAACCCAAAAATCAGAAATCCCTTATTAAAAGTAGAACAAAGAATAAAAATAGAATAAATCTAATCCAAATCTGATATTGAACTCACTATCTTCGATGGTGGTGGATAGAACCAGCCTCACCATAAGAATCCACTTATAAGAAAATAGTGGGAAAAGAAATGAGATATAATGACTTCTCATATATATGTGATTAGTGTGAAAAATATACATGATAAATGATACATGAATCCATAAACAACATTGAAAAAATAGTATTCATCTAGATATGTATAGCCCAATACTAAATAACATGTTCATTAATAAAGACCTTTATTTTTAAAACATCACTCATTCAACTAAAACCACAATTATTTAAGCTATCATGAATAACCCAAGAATCTATTCAACTTCATCTATATTATTCTTAAAAACTAATGATTTTTTTATTTTCTTATCAAGAATAACATTCAACCCCATGCCCCTACACCCCCTTCCCCACCCCACACCACCCACTTTCACCCCCACCTTTCCCTAACACACCCCTCCCCACCCTACACCCCTACTCATGTCCCTTGCACCCCCACTGCTCACCCCCTCCACCTCATCCTACACACCCCTCCCTCTTCAACACTCCCCTGGACCCCCTCCCTCTTGGACTCCCCTGGACCCCTTGGAGACCCACCTCCCTCCAAAACACCCCCTAGAGACCCCCCCAAACACTTACCCAAACACCCATCTATCCTTGACCCCTCCCCCTGCCCAGACCCCCTCCCTCCTAGACACCCCTGAACAACCCCCCTCCCTCCGGAACACTCCCCAAGACACATCCATCACTCCCTCTTGGACACCCCTCTTAGAAACCCGCCTACAATCCCTTGGACACCACCCTCTTGGACAACCCTCCCACAACAAATCCCCCCTTCCACCTCTTGGAGAAATTGTTCTCAAAAAAATTGTGAGATTGAAAATATTCCTATAGATACAATATGAATTAAAAAGATAAATATATTAGAATGATATCAATTAAAAATTTGAACTTGTACATGTAGAAAATCAGAAGTCAAAATTTTCCCTTAGAATATATTAATGAAAATCGTAGAACACATGCTACACAACACCCATTTTAAGATCACTATTTATGATATGAAAATATTCAATTAAAAATGAAAGAACTAAAATTGTGAAAAAAATGAGTGAGTTGGTTTTCTAACCCATACCCCGGGGGAAAAAATTAATGGTTCATGCTACATTAAAAGCATGAGGTGAAATGATCATGAACCATCAAGTAATTCAAAGAGGATACAAACATGAATTATAATAAAACATCATATAATGAGTAAAAGGAGTCACCATTAGAGCTAGAAAGTGTAGAAAAACTCCATACAGAAAATCATGTTTCGATATTTACTTTTTTCACTCTTCCATATTTACAAGTGTTTCAATTCATCATTAAAATGTATTCCAATTCCTCTCAAACCAACCTGACAATCTAGTATATAAGCACTTCCTAACCCTATCTCCATGTTTATAAAATGTAGATTCAACTGGGCATGAATATATGAATCAGAAATTTAAACCATTATATTTGATAAACATTAGTGGATAGTCATCTATAATAATTTCTTTTAAAAAATCATGATTCCAAAAGGATGATCAAAGTGAAGCATGTAAAACAACAATGATTTATAATTCAATAGGCAGATCTTTTTAAGACCTCAAAACCTGATTTCCACTAATTTTCAAATCAAATCTTTAAATTTAATTCAATAGAAAATTAAAAATACTATATTTTATAGTAAAAAGAGATAGGGAACCACAAGTGCATTGAAAGATATAATCATTGAATCTCCTCAAACCAACCCAAATATCACACTATTAATTTTAAAATAATGAAACAATGAAAGAGTGGAACCCCAAGTGCACTGAAGAAATAAAATAAAAGTGAAAAATGGCGAATATAATGAAGGGTGCCTTTATATAATTCTCTCATTTATTATATAATAATCTCTTATAAAATAAATTCACCCCATAAATAATACCTGAGATTTACCCAATATCTCAATCCATTCACCCTCTCTTTAATGTGTTAGGTTAGGTAGTGAAAAAAATTACTTTTGATACAAAACTTTCACCTACACATGGTAATTGAAAATGATTAACCACTCATTTATCACCCCTCACTCCCCTGAATCATATTATAAATGATTGGAAATTGTTGTAGTTATATGTGTAAACCAAATTAATAGATAAAACCATTATATAATTTAAAGGTGCATGGATAATAATCTACTAATCACATGGAAAAAATCTGATTTCATGAACATCACACTAGAGAAATGAAAATACAAATTCATTTATATCCATGGATGTTGATGGGGTAATTTCTCCTCCAAAACAGCATATTAGTCTAAACACCATCACCACATAAAAAAATTAACTAATAAAAAACCATTATGCTATATTATAATTTTTTTTAGAATAATCTATTTATAAGTGGGAATGAGGTTATTTATCTAATGGCCACATCAAGGCCATCTTACATATATTATTTTAGTGTCAATAAGAAAGATCAATCTCATTATTCATTAGATGGGTTACATGTTACTATCTCTAAGGGTTGTAATGCCTTTATCCAAACTCTTGAATCTGTTATATTTTCTTAACACTATCCCATAATTAATACCATAATATTTTGGAAAATCAATCCAATATTTCTAATTTCTCTCTTTTGAGTATAGAAAATCACTTTTCTCAAGATTCTAACACCCATCACCAATTTTACCATGTTCCTATGGTTGAATTTAAACATTCCCTAACCAATTAACTCATTATACATATCTGATATTTCAGTTTCTAAACATGGTTATTTAGTTTTTCCTATGATTTTGAAGACTATACTGTTTTAGGAATAAATGGATTATGTTTTAAAATAGTTTTCCCACTTATAGTAATAGTCACAACTTTGAGTTATTCATGAAAGGTTTTTGTGTAACAATATTCTTATATGATATTGTGGAAGGGAAAAAGTAAGTTGTAATGGGTTCCATATCCATTCCAATGTTTTATATATCTAATCTCAATGATGAAAATTGATTATTAATTTTCAGAATTTTTTAAAAATATTTATATAATTTATTTGGGAAAAACTAGATTCGATGTTAGGATTGTTGGGAATACAATTATTAAAGGGTTAGAAAATTTTCTATATGGTTAGGATTTAGACCATGTATTTGATTAGGTAATTGATTATCCAAACAAATGAATTTAGTATTTTTATTTTACATGTGATGAAAATTGTTTTATTCATAAATATCTAGAGTATTCAGATCATTCTCCTATATTAATGGTATCCCTAGAAACACTTCCTAGATTTTTGTAATAGTTGGGAAATTATTAGTTACTCAAGAAGAACCTTTTATTGGAAAATCTTGCAATTTTGGAATTTAAAGTGGTTAATAATGAGGGTTTCACCACTAACAAAAATTTCATAGAAATTTGGATGATCCCATGTATATGATAGATAATAAGAATTTTATAAGGCATCTCTTTACTAGATAAATATTTTACAGAAAATATCCTCTCCCTCCATGTATGAATGATATTTGTTCCTTGAACAATGGGGGACCTAAAAACCCTAATATTTTAAACTAAATACCAAGGACCACTTGAATCATTATATATGAATCTTAAACGATTCTTGGAGTTCTACTCAACCATACAAATATTGAGGTTATCTATCCTCCAAATTTAAAGGCCACTTAGTAATAATATTTTCTCCACCCATAAATAATAACCTAAACTATAAATGGAACTATATTCGATAACCATAGATCCCCTATAATCATGAAAAATCCCACCTCATAACCCCTATTTACACGACCCATTCACATTAAGTTTTATGCTAAAATTGGGGGGTATCCACTTGATACACCACCCTAGATGAGATTTATCATTTGTAATCACATCCTTATAGAGGATCCCCTTACTAGTAGCCATTATATTTTCAATGGGAAGAAGAAAACATAGTTTTTATATGAGATAGATCACATGAAATTGAATGAATAGAGGGAGTTATTTTGGCCTTCATGACCCTTGTTCCTTGTCTCTTAAATTTCCCAACACACCACTGAAAATAGTGTTGATTCAATATGGTTTCCCTTATGACTTTTCTATTCCTACATATAAAAGGGAGATTGTTAAGTCATCAAGGTTTCCTTATGACTTGACCATTCTTCTTGTTTTGAAAATCACAAACACATTATCTTAAGGCAAATTTAATTTTACCCCTATTTTACTTCCATAAGGAAAATTTTCTTCCCAAAGGAAATTTACCCCTATCTCATTTTCATTGCTCATATCAATATTTTTCTTATGTATAAAAATCTAATTCATATCTAAAACCTTGGAATCATATAATAATTAGATATGAAGCATTCTGTTTTAGGATCTGAATTCCTGTTACGAACTTTTATGATGTTCAACTCTGAATTCCCTATAATGAACTTTTATGAAGTTCAACTCTAAATTCTGATTATGAACTTATATAAAGTTCTAACTACAAATTTTTATGATGAATTCTGATTATGAATTCTCATTATGAATTTTGATGATGAATTCTAATTATGAATTCTCTTTATGAATTCTGATGATGAAATTCTGATTACGAATTCTCATTACGAATTCTGATGACGAATTGTGATTATGAATTATCATTAAGAATTTTGATGATGAATTCTGATTAATAATTCTCATTACGAATTCTGATGATGAATTCTAATTACAAATTCTCATTAAAAATTCTGATGATGAATTCTAATTACAAATTCTCATTAAGAATTCTGATGAAGAATTATGATTACGAATTCTGAGGACGAATTTTGATTATGAATTATCATTATGAATTCTGATTGTGAATTCGGATTACAAATTATGGATACGAACTTGTATGAAGTTCGAATCCGAATTCTTAAAATAAACAGAATCTGAATATTCTTGTATTATTGACTCCGAATTTATTCTTGGTTAGAATCCAAACTTTTATTTTCTTACATTCTGAACTTTAATATTGTCTCCATTCCGAATATCAGTTTTAGTTACGCTTTCACTTGTTCTTTTATAAAACGATGTCATGACTTCAGTTATCAACTAATCGTTGTTTGAGTGACATGTGTACAGTTCCCTCTGAAATTCAAGGGAGAATATGACCGTTGGAAGAGGGAGATAACTGTTGGAGCTGAGCCTATAAATAGGAGCTCATATGAAAAGAGCAAGAGACTTAATAACATCTTTTGACATATGTGCTTACATGCTATTGAAGTGATATCTAGAGAGAGAGGCTCTTATAAACTCTCACGCTTCGTTTAGAATGATCGAATAGCTTGTTCAAAATTTTCTTCGTGTATAATTGCTTCGTGCGGCTTTGATTGTTGCTGTGTACAATCGAGGGCTTCTGGGGATATAAAGACAGAGGTTCTAACTACCTGATAGTTGAGGGCTTGTGGTGATAGCAAGACAAACTCTGATCTTCGTATTGAGGTATTACCCTGGTGTGGGTAAGACGTACTTTCTTGAAATTATAAATTAATGGACCTCTTATCCAAGGTTGTTGGATACACTTCTCTTTTGGTTAAAAGAGTTATTTTTTGTTACTTGTAGTGTTACTACTTTGTTTTCAGCTATGAATTTTGTATTTTTAAGGAAATTATAATTTTTTTATACTTCATTACTTGTACTCTGATTTAGTTAGATTCTATATGCTTTAAGGTATAATCTTAGCTGGTGTAAACTTTTTTTACGTTTCATTTCTGAAATCACTTTTCTGGAATCAATAAAGTCTTTAGAAATTAGAGGTGTTGTGAATTTTGGTTATGTAAAATTTCTTTAGGGATTTTTAAAGTATAAAATTCACCCCCTCTTGTATTTGAGAATCTCATACTTATATATTTGATCCTACATTTGGTATTATAGAGCATATCATACTCACATACCATCTAACAAATACTATTACATGATGATTAACCATATATAAATGTTTCTCATCACTTTGAAATAATATAGACCAAAAGTCATAGATTTATCCACCAAAAATTGAAATCCCATAAGTTTACCAACAAGATCCCAGGACCTCTAGAAATGTCTATTCAATATAACTAGGATTTATTAAGACAAGACACTTCTCACCCACTCATCATGCTCCTGGATGGATTTTAATAATAAGTGAAACTCCAAATAATTAAATTATCCTAAGGTAAAATTTGAGAATGTGCACAAATACAGTTCCTAGAGAATATAAATACTATCATAGAAAATCTTATAATCATAGCTGAGGAATGCTGACATAAACCTCGGGTTTATTCTCACATTCATAATGTAATTGTGTGGTATTTGGAATTCAGGGATATAGAGAAAATGAACTAACATGTTTTTTTATAGTAATTGATATTGCCCCACCCTCAAACCAACACACAAAGTGTGGGATCCTCTCTAATTTTTTTTTTGAACAACAGGAATGGGAATTGATTTTAGGATATCTATTTCAATTGTTTGGGTATTCCATATTTTAATCCCCACTTTCAACCATAACTAAAAACTTTTCTATGTATGGGATCAAACCTAGATAGGGTACAAATGAAATCAACATAAGATAAATTTAAATTATTAATTTATCTATCATATGTATGATGTGGATCCTGGGAGGTGGTTTGGCCACATCATAACTATGTCAGAGCTGCACCAGAATCATTTTGGAGACACATTAGAGAAGGAGGGTCACGAGGAGGTGGGGTGGATGCGTCAGAGACGCCGGGAGAGGTGGAGAATCATGGGGGGGGGGGGGGGGGGGGAGGATGTAGCCACATCAAAACCATTATAGAGTCATGTTGGAACCATACCAGAGCCACATCGGAGAAGGAGGGTCATGATGAGGTGGGGTTGTCACGTTAGTGGGAGGAGGAGGATTGTAGGAGGGGGAAGGATCGAAGGGGAAGTGGCGATTGGAAACTCATGCATGGGGGGGGGGGTTATGTGGGGGGATAGTGGCTTGGACAATAAAACAGGTGTGGTTATAAGTGACCTATAACCACCGTTTTTATTTCCCTTGGAAATAGATATGTGGATATAGGTCCAAATTGTAGTAGTGTTCACGTTTGGTTCCATATAAACGATGCCATAACATTTTTAAAGAAAACAACCACAACAGATAATTCCAAATTAGGTGTGGGATAATTTAACTCATTCTACATCAATTTTCTTGATGCATAAACAATTACCTAACAATTATGTATCATAAAATAACTATGTCCCTTCGATGAAGCATAAATGTAGATGAAAAATTCACCATTTTTGGAAGGTAATGCCAAAATTGGAAAATTCACCAATAATCATTATAGTTCCAAAAAACGTCACAATATTTTGTCCAAATATGTTTAAACCCTTTTCATATTAACCTAGTTAATAAGCTAGATAGTAAGAAAATGTTTTTGACAACCCATCAGTAATATCCATCTAATCCAAGAAATCTATGAATCTATGTAAATTTTTTTGGCCTTGGATGTTCATAAACCACTTTTGATTTTGAAGGGTCATATTTTATGAAAATTATTATTTATAATATTCACATGAAAAGAAATAATTTTTAACCAAAAATTAAATTTTAAAAATTTTCCATATAAAATATTTTCTTTGATATTTTTTAGTAAAACCATTAAATGTTTGACGTGATCTCATTTTTTTGAAACAATCAAGTTATCATCAATAAAAACAACAATAAAATTATCCAAATATTCATCAAATGTTCTATTCAAAATATTGATTAATATAGTTGGGCCTTTTTTTCAAACCAAAGGGAATAAAAAAACTCATAATGCCCATATCTTGTATAAAATGTTGTTTATAGAATGTTAAACTCCTTCACCCTCACTTGATGATACCCAGATCTCATTCAATCTAGGAAAAAAATTGTCTCCCTAGATCTGATAAAACAATTCATCGATATGAGGAAATAGATTCATATTCTAAAAATTAATTGTATTCAAAGATCTATAATCAATTAAAATCCTCATGAAACCATATTTCTTTTTAGAAAAGAAAATAGGAGCACCCCATGGTGTTGTGCTATGACAAATTAATCCTTTATCAAGAATCTCATGTAACTTATTTTCAATTCAAGAAGTTCCACATGAGCCATCTGATAAGAGGATATAAAAATTCTCTTAGAATTAGGAACTAATTCAATAGTAGATTTATCTTTTAGATTAGGTATTACATAGGGAAACACATCTAGAAATAAAATAAAGGTATTAATTTACCACTGGAGTATCATTAATCTTAATAGTTCCCCTATTTTCAAAAATATTTGAGATATTAATTTCATTTCCATATTTTAATTGTCTTCAAATTCCTGATATGTTATGAATGGTATGAGTTCATTTTGTATACAAATTGAAACATATTCTGAAAAATATCTTCTTTAGCTCGATAATCAAACATAACATGGAAACCAAATAACCAATCCATAACAAGAATAACATTAAACTATACTAGGGGTAAAACAATAAGGTTTTCATGTAATTTATTTCCACAGACAAAAAAAATGAATCATATAATTACAATTTTCCTTAATATTCTCCCCAGGTTTTTTATCAAATGCTCATGTTTCATTCCTTGAGAAGAAATTCCAAATTTAAATAGAAATTGCTTTAGAAATAAAAGAATTTTTAGTCCTCGTATCAAACAAGAAAGTAGAAAAATCTCAGTACCACATCATTAGATAGCCCAAAATCTACCGATTTAGTCTAAAAGGATTCAACTACACCATTCTGATTATAATATGTCTACTTCCCATCATTTAGATCTTTCATTTGGAAGGTATTTACATAATGAAACATCTCTCCACATTTGAAACACATTATATTTTTCTTATTAAAATTAATATTAAGATCATTTTCATTGAAATATTGGGCCATTTTTGTAAATTTTCCACATTGAAAAAATTTCATGTATTTGTTAAGGAATTCCCCAGGGTGATTTTTACCACACTTCCCACAAAACAGAAACTGGTTCATTTTACCTTAATATTTTTATTTTTATTTTTACCAATCACATTCCTTCTAGACAATTTATTCTCTTTTCTATTATAGTACACATTATTACCATAAAAATCCATTTTTACTCTCTCATCACATAGAAAATGTTTCTCATAACTCTAGAATTTTTGGTAGGCCAATTCCCTTCACTATCCTAGCTTCAATCCTAAGTAAAAAAATTATTTTTTATCAAGATCCTGAATAAGATTTGGTGTATATATATCAAAATGAGTGATTTTTTCTTCATAAATGACCATTGAATCATCTTTCATTTTGATTCAATTGAAGAAATTTCATTTCCATCCTAATTAAATGAACCATAAGAAAATATTTTATAATGAAATGATTCTTAAATTTGTCCCATTCATAGACATCAATCTCCTCTATATCTCTGATATTCCTGACCATTAACCACCACTAGTTTGCTTCACCTTCAAAACAGTAACTTAAAAGAGTAATGTATTAATTATCTTAACACCCGATGGAATCAAATATCATTTAAAGGGATTTATTCCACCCATTATAAAATCCAATGGGTCAAAAGATTCACTAAAATATCAGGATGATACCACATAAAATGTTCCACTATCATCATGTTCCTTTAGGGTAACTTGGGATATTTTCTTGCATGGATTTCAATAAATTTATTTTTTGACTCAACTAATTCATTACTATCACAAACATATCAGTTCTAGTCCCTATAATTCTAGGCTCCATATTCTGAAATATATCATCCTCTCATTTCCTTCCAGCTTCATCTTCCCAATTCTTTCTATGGAGAACCATTTTTAACATACATATCCTAGATAAAGAAACATGGAAATATTAAATTTCTATATCATTTAAAAATAAGGTAAACATAATTTATGGTATTCTATTAACATAATTCTAACCCCTAAAGTTATTTATACCATTATTTGATACCAACTATATGTAATTTGCATTAAAATATTACACACTCGTGAGTATCAGTAAAAAATTTACTTTATTTTTCATCAAGGAAATTTTTGGGTTTAGATATTTTGAGAGTTAGGACATAATAAATAGAGAAATACCATGTTCATATAGAGTGGATAATACTAAAATAGTATCCATTTCATCTGAAATATAATACTTTTAATGAAAAACATGTATTCTTTGAGAAATCTTCAGAACTTTTAACCTGACTTCCTTATTTCTCTTACACATCCTTATAACCTTTGAAAAACCTTTAAAAACATGGTATGAGAACAAAATATTAGTAAAGAATATGAAAAAGGAATTAAATCATTAGTAATTGGATTCTTTCGAATATATGAAACCATTTTCACAAATATATACTTCTCACCCTTAAATTATCATATACTTTGTGAAAATAAGAGATTTACATAAAACATAGAAAACATAAATAAAATCATAAAGCTATAATGGGGAATTAAATAATTATGATTTTCAACCCTCATAGATACCATATTTTTTGTAACTCTCATATCTATATTACAATGTAACCCTCATGGACACCTTATGATGTAAACCTTATGGCTACCTTATGGTGTAACCATTGTAGTAACACTTGGAGTAATCATATGGTTGAATTCCAACATAAACATAACAAATCCATTGGAGTGAGATATATGTCCCAAAGTTATTACTAAAAAATCCCCAAGAATAATAATTTAATCATTAAATAATAATAATTTCATCATAAAAAACACATTCATTTTTTAATATTGTATAAAGAGAAATTTAAAAGTGGGTTTTTAAAGAAAAATTCATTTATTTCTAGTTCATCATACTTAAAATGTGTTAAAACCTTAGTTATAATGGCGTATAGAGTATTATTAATATATTATAGAAACATATTCATACTTAAAATTAATTTTATGATCTTTTTATATGAACATTCCACCCATTTATAAATAATATGTTGTTATTTTCCTTGATTTCTGTGTATTCTTTTCATGGTTTCCACTATTGGTTCAATTTTTTTTCTTGTCGACTGGAAGAAACAACCCAAAATCAAACCAATATATTTTTTCATAAAACATTATTTATTTTATAAAAATATTGGTGTATTAAAATATATTATGGAGTGCACTTGACAATTGGTACGATATCTGGTGGTTCCCTTAAATCGGTCTTGCCTAAGGGGAAGAATTGATAAGGGAACCATATTAAAACATGTATTTCACCATAAATTAAGAATGATATGATATAAATATATATTTTATTTAGTAATATAATAAAATAATTTCTAGTAATTAAGTAAAATTAAATATGAGTTACATTTGATAAATATGGAGAAAATCGAACCTGGAGGAAATATAGATGTTCAGAAAGGATCCCTTACCTATACTCAAAAGTGTTCTTAACTTGAACTTAATTACCTTGATAATAAAGATAAATCCGATAATTAATTAATTTAGAAAATTTTATAAATTTATTTGCATTATTATATTTTAATTATGTTAATTTATGTCTTTTTGATTATTTATAAGATTCAATTTTAACATTCGAGAGTGTTCGTTCTCTTGGTTTTCAGGATCAGTTTATTGTATAAAAGTATGGAAAATCATGTAAAATGAAAATAGATGCCCATAATATAAATTCAATGTCCTGAATGAAATTAAAGAATATTAAATGGTCTTATATATAATTTTGGTTATATGTTATGAGGATGAATAATTAGATAAAAAATTAGTGATGAAGGTTAATTTATTTTTGTAAACTTTTATCATTACAAACCACTTTTGTTTATTATTTAATATTATGGATAATCAAAAGTCACATAACATAAAAAATTAATAATAATTATATGAAAATATTATTTCACCATAATAATGGTTTCATAAAAATATTTAAAGGTTGTAAAGTAAAATTAATATATATCATAAACAACATCAGTAAATCAACACAACAAAGATGATGTTTTTATTTTTATAATAAAATGGATAGGGGAAAGAGTTTCATGATGAATTTTCCACCAACATGATAAAATTATACTATATTTAACATAATATAGTATTCATGAAACTTAGATAAGGGAATATGAGGATATAATAAAAGAAAATAAATTTGAAAGAAAATAAAATAAAATGTAAGGGGGTTTTAAGCCTTGAATTCTCCTCCTTGAGAACCTCTATTAGGACATTGGTTTCAAACTTCTAGGGAGACCAGAAGGTCTTTACCATATAAGATAGGCATATTAATGGACTTGGGTTGATATTGAAAAAGCTACAAGGCTTTTATTTTTGAGGAGAAGAGGTGGTGAGGGGTGGTATTTATATTGGAGGAGAGGGGTGTTTTCTCATTATTATATTCATTAGATTATTATTTGGCTAAAAAATATGAGTAATTTGAGCATTATAAAAAAATATTAAAATATTGAGGTATATATCTAGGTTTTAGGATTATATAATCAATACATCATTCATTTTCAATAATTTATTTATTTTTCATTTATCGTATTTTACTGTTCACCCAAAAATTCAATTATTTCATAAAAATCCCAAAAAACAGCCTAAATATTTTTCTATTTGTATAATTCAAAAAATAACTCCATTTTTAGATAAAAATATTCTGAATATGATAAATTTAATTATTTATTAAATGATAATTTATTCAAAAAAATATAAATTTTAAAACTATAATTGATTTTCTTACAGATTGAAAAATTAATTAAAATCTCATAAAATTATCTTATAATCATTAGACAATAAAATAATAATTTATAAATCCATTTTATTATAATATATGTTCTTTTAAATCAATATCTTAATTATAAAATTGTAATTAAATATTTATGACTTACAAAAATACCAACAGTTAATTTTTTATTTTCCAAAAAATTATTTTCTTATTCAATGATATAAATATATAATATTTTTAATTATAAGTTACATAAATTTTATTTATACCATCATAGGTGATGTTACTATTCTATTATTATAGATTTCTTAATATCTATAAATACCACATATTTCATTATACAGTAATAACGAATTTAGCTATTCAGTTTGAGAATGAAGGCAAATGATTTTATAAGTACCTGGGTTGTTACATTCTCTTCACCTTCTAGAAATTACATCCTCGCAATTTTTATTCACTTATTAATCAAATGGGATAATTTTGCTTCATATTATTTTTATATTCACATGTTTCTTCTTCAATAATGTGGTATCTTTAGAAAACATTAACCTTGTGAATTACCTTATTCTAAAATAATTTCTATCTCTGATCAAGAATCTAAATAAGAGACTTTATCTCTATAAGAGAATTTCTCTTCCATATGAATTACTTATTTTCTCAAAATGTGATATGAAACTGGAACATACATTCATATCATCAAAACCAGAAAAACATTGTACCTAAGATAAACTTGGAGGTGAAGTAACTCGTTAGTCAACTGGTCCAACTTCATCTAGGATTTCATAAGTCCCAATGAACCATGGAATTAACTTTTATTTATTACCAAAAAATTTAAAAAGTTTCCAAGAGGTGATTTTAAGGAAAACATGGACACCTACATCGAGAGAAATTCCTTTCATTCTATTATCTGCATAGATTTTAGATATGCTTTGAGCTATCCTCATGTGTTGCTAGATCATATTCACTTTCTAAGCCTATTACTCTACTAATTTTGATCCCAATAACTTTTTTTCTTGAGATCATCCAAAAATGCTAGAGTTCGACATCACTTTATATAGAATTCCTCAAAAGGTTCCATCTTTTTATTAGAATGAAAAATTTTATTATAAGTGAACTTACCTAAATTATGTTTTTGATCCCAACTTTCCTGGAAATCCATTGAATAAGATCAAAGAATTTCCCCTAATGTCTTAATTTTTTATTCCATCTATACATATAATAGATGTTAAAAGGTTGTAATAAAATTTAATTCAATTCCTATGGAAATATGAAGCCATTAACAAAAGTCAGAAGTGAACCTGGGATTACAGCCAAATACAATTGAGAGAAGAAATCCATGT
This sequence comes from Viscum album, assembly GCA_963277665.1. Taxonomy (NCBI): domain Eukaryota; kingdom Viridiplantae; phylum Streptophyta; class Magnoliopsida; order Santalales; family Viscaceae; genus Viscum; species Viscum album. Next base: position 404,197,331 of record OY728163.1, on the reverse strand, counting down.
AACATGAAAATTTATTTGAGGTACGATCAAGAATGCTGATCTAGAGAAAGCATATCTCAAATAGGTTAGAAATGTGCACATTTAGTCATCTGATCAAGAATAACACATATCAAATTGTTTCCACAAGCAGTCTTCAGTGGTCCTATGACAAAGTCCATGGATATATTTTATCATTTCCACTCTGGAAACAGAAAAGTTTTAAGAATTATCTTTTGTAGTTTTCTATAAGCTTTAACTTATTGAAAAGTAAAAAATTTCATTGTAGAATCAGATATATATCTTTTAATTTCATCCCATGAGTAATACTCCCAAAGTACTATATACATCGTAGTACTTACAAGATTAACTAAAAATAAAGAACTATAAGCCTCACATAACAATTCATTATTCATTCAGGGATCACAAGGCACATAAAATCTTTTTCCAAATATTATAACACAATTTTTATCAATGTTAATTCTATTAACTTACAATTTTTATCTTATTATTTATTTTTTTAAACATCATAGATTTACATAATCACTTTATTAATTATATCTAATATAGATGACTGCACCGACACATTAAATAAAACTAAAAAAATATTCTCCACCAAAAACAGCCAAGAAAAAATTAATCAAACCCTCAATCAAGGGGTCGTGTAATAAACATAACATAGTTAATGTAACATGTTGTTTTTTACTCAATTCATACACAACATTATTTATTATTCCTAGATGAAAATTAATTTTGAAATCATAATCCATTATTAATTCATCACATCTTCTGTGACTCATGTTCAATTTCCTCTAAGTAAATATAAACTTCAAACTTTTATGGTCAGTATATATTTCAAATTTGGCTTTCTATAAATGATGCCTCAAAATTTTAAAATCAAAAACCATAATAGATAATTCTCTATCATGTGTGGGATAATTTAACTCATGAGTTTTCTATTTTCTTGAAGCATAAGAAATTTCCTAATAATTATGCATCACAATACAATAATGTCCCTTCAAAGAAGCATTGTTGCAGATCAAAAAGTCACCATTTCTAGAAGGCAGAGAAAAAAATGGAGCATTCACCAATATTATTTTGAGTTCCAACAAAAATCACAATATTTTTTCTAAATAAGTTTAACCCATTTTTGTGTTAACAAAGTAGGAGGATAGATAACCATGAAATTTTTTTATGAAACTGTTAGTAATATCCTGCAAATATAAGAAATCATCAAATCTCTATAACATTTGTAGGTCTTAGCCATTCATCAACCACTTTTGGTTTGTATATATCATTTGTTATTTCATCATTATATATAATATTCAAAAGAAAATAAAATCATTTCAACCAATAATAAAATTTTCTAAATTTTCTAAATAACTTATGTTCTTTGAGAGTTTTTAGAAAAATCATGAAATTTTTTCCAAGATCTTGATTAATTTGTGTAAAAATTACGATATCATCAATAAAAACAAAAAAACACGTGTCTTAATATTCATTAATATTCTATTCAAAATATCCATTAATACAAGAGGGGATTTTTTCAAACTAAATAGAACAAAAAACTCCTTATACCCATATCTAGTATGGAATGTTATTTCTAGAATGCCATACTTCTTCACTTTCAGCTGATAGTACCCAAATATCATGTTATGATTATAAAAATAATTATCTCAATATATATAATTAGATAAGTCATCAAAATTAGGAAATGAATACTTATTCTTAAGAGTAATGGTATTAAAAGCACTATAATAAATGATAATCCTCATGGAACTAAATTTCATTTTAAAAAATAAAACAGGATAACCCAATAATGATGTGCTAGGATGAAGGAAGCCTTTATCAAGAAACTATTGCATTATGTTTTTCAATTCAAGAAGTTTCACATGAACAATTAGATAAGGGTTTTTAGAAATTAGATTATCATTGGGAATAAAGTCAATAAAAATTCTACTTCTCGATCAGGTATTACACAGGAAAATCACCATGAAAAACATCCAGGAATTAATTTACCACTTGGACATCATTAATATGAACTATTTTAATATTTTCAACAATATTTGCAGCATAACATTAATTTACATCATTTAATAGCTTCTTAGCATCCATATATCTAATCAATGTTATGGTTTCATAATTTAATATAAACTGAAACACTTTATGAAAAAAATATATAGCACTACAATCAATCAAATCATGTAAACAGATAACCAATTCATGTCCAAAATAACATCAAACACTACTACAGGTAAAAAATAAGATTTCAAGTAATTTCATTCCACAAAAAAGAATAGAAATGATCTTATAATTTCATTTTTGGATTAATATTACCCCTAATGTTTTAGTAGTATGCTTCTGTTTCTTTTCATGAGGTGAAATTTCCAATTTAACAAAAAAAATCTTCAAAACATAATGGAATGTGTAGTCACAATATCAAACAAGACATTATAAAAATATGAGTAGAAAATCATACCACTATATACTACTTCATTGGATAGCCCAAAATCTACTGATCTACTCTCAAAGGATCTCAAAAATCTTTCTACTTATAATATGGATAGTTCCCATAATTGAGATAATTTTTTGGGTAGGTGTTTTCATAATGACCCATCTCACAAAATTTGAAAAACTTTATAGTTTTCTTATCAGAATTAATCGTAAGATCATTTTCATTACCATTTCGTTACATAAGTCAAAACATACAACATCGAAATAATTTCCTATATTTGTTAAGGAATTCACCATGGTTATTTTTCCACACTTCACACAAACTGAAAACTAGACTTTTTTACCATCATATTTGTTAGTTTTATTCTTTCCCATTGATTTACATCTAGATCTTTTCTTCTACTTGTTTTCAATATACACATGATCATAAAAAATTTAAAGGTTTCTTGGGGAATTACTTAATTATGATTTGTAATCCTTTTAGATACCCACTGATTTTTAACCACCGTGTCTACCTTACAATGTAACCCTCATGTATACCTTATGATGTAACCCTCATGACTACTTTATGGGGTAACTATCACAGTCACACATAGAGTAACCATACAGTAGTCCTCTAACATAAATATACCCAAGGAATTTGAGGGAGATATAGTTCACACCATTTATCATAAAAAATGATTATAAAGTATAAAATAATAACAAAATAAGAATAATTTCATCAAAAAAACACATTCTTTTTTAATATTGTAATAACTGAAATTTCAAAAAGGATTTTTAATGGAAAAGTCCCTAACCTCGGGTTCGTATCACTTCAAGTATGTTAAAATATATTGTATAATGGTTTATATAGTGTTATCAATTTATTACAAAACAATATTAATATTTAATATTTTATATATAATCTTCTTTTAAAAATATTACAGTCATTTATTAAGAATATGTTGTTATTTTCATTGTTTCAGGTGCGTTCTTTTCATGGTTTCCATGATTGGTTCAATTTTGATTTTATTTTCAAAAGGACAAAAAAAAAATTGAACCAAGATACTTTTCTTATAAAAATGATTTATTTTATATATATTTTTTAAAATATATTATGGAGTGTACTAGAAAATTGGTAATAAATCAAAAAGTTCCCTTCAATTGGGATTTCTTATCAAAAATAAGTGGGAAGGGAACACTAATAAAACATGTAGTTTCCTATAAAATAATTATTATATGATCTGGATATATGATTTTGTGATTTATACAAATAATTTAGAATAATTATATAAAATTAAATAAGAGTTATATTTGGTAAATAGAGAGAAAACATAACCTGGATGAAATATGGAGGTTGAGAAAGGATCTCTTACCTATGTCTGAAAGAGTTCTTCACTTGAACTTAATATCATTGATAATAAAGTGAAATAATTTAATTAGTTAATTAATAAATTTATATATATATTTTTTATTATGATATTATTGTGTTCATTTATGATTTTTTTGTGAGTTATAAGTTACAATTTTATCATTCGATGCCGTTCATTTGCTTTGTTTTCATGATTGGTTTACTTGTATACATGTATAGAGAAAATAATGTAAAATGAGAATAGTCATCTAGAATTGAAATTGCATGTTATTAGTAAACATCCACAATATTTAATGGTCTTATATATAAATTTGGTTATATAGTGTGAGGATAAATAATTAGATAAAACATTATTGATGCATGTTTATTTGGGTAGATTTTGATAATTATGAAACACATTTGTTTTATTAGCTAATATTATATATAAACATTGGTTAATGAAAAAAATAAAAAATATAATAAGTATAATACAATCTTATTAAGCCATAACAATTGTTTGATGACCATACCTGAAGGTGAATATAAAAAATTAAAACACACGAACCACGATATTGGTAAATTCACACAACATGGAGGATGTTTTTATTTTTAGTATGAAAGGGAGAGGAGAACAAGTTTGATGATTAATTTCTCCATCAACATGATAAAATTATATATATTTAAGATACTATAGTTTTCCTTTCACATGGATAAATGAAGATGATTTATGAAAGATAAAAGAAAAGAAATTGAAAAGAGGCTTGGGAAGGGAATTGTTATGAAATTGAAAAAACTACAAGGCTTTTATTTTTTAGGAGAAGAGGTGGGGGTGGGAGTAGTATTTATTGTAGTGGAGAGGGGTGTTTTATAATTATTTTATTCATTATATTTTTGTTTTGGCTCAAGACTATGAATAGTTTTCAATTATAACAAAATATATTAAAATAAAAAAAGATAGTACATGATTTCCGGATTACATCATCTATACATCAACCATGTATCAATAATTCATGTATTTTGCATTTATAAAAAGTTGTCATATTTTACTATTCCTAAAATTCAAATATTTCATAAAATCCAAAAAAACCACCTTAATCATTATACGATGTGTATAATTCAAAAATGAACTCCATTTTTTATAATAATTTTTTATATATAATAAATTTAATTTTTAATAAAATCATAATTTTTCGAAAAATACTAATTTTAAAATTGTAACTGATTTTATAATGAATTCAAAAATAAATTAAAATCTCATAAAATCATATAATAAATAGTAGATAAGATACATTAATTTATGACTAAATTTTATGAAAATACATCTAGTTTTATATAATTCTATTGATTATAAAATTGTAAATAAATATTTATGACTTTCAAAAATACCAACATATAATTTATAATTTTAAAAAACATTATTTACTTATTCAATGATATAAATAAATCATATTTTTAAATAAAAGATAAAAAAATTTATTTATACCCTCATTGGTGAGGATACTATTAAATAGGTATAGATTCCATAATATTTATAAATACAACAAATTTCATTATACATTTGTAATGAATTTTTCTATTTAGTTCTGTAATTAATAAAAATTATTTTATAAGTACCTGGGTTGTTATATTCAAGGATAAACTTTTCCCCTTGACTCTCATTATTGTATAGTTCTATTTAAAATTTATCATGAACCGATGTGAAAATTATATTTTCTCGATCACTTTATTCTAATTAGTAATCCACTTTTCATTACATTGAATCAATATTTTCATATATTTCGATAATGATATATTATTACTTAATAAGAACAGATTTACTCACTTATCTATTTAAATATGAACTTTCATCTAAATTTGAATTTTCTCGCACTTTCACATTAGCTGAATCAATGATAATTCAACTATATTTTTTTGCAGCATATACATCCTATACTATTTAGTCTGTGGACATCTATCATAGCATCAAAACAACATTGATAAAAATTCTAATGTTCTCAACATTGAAATTGATAATGTAGGGTTTTCCAGAAAAACATTATATATATTAATCATAGATTATTAATATATTAAATTTCAAATATAGACAAGCCAAATTTTTTTCTATAGAAATAGTGATTTTGGATGTTCACTAAAGCACTAATATATTGTCTTTGATATATGCAAGAGGTATTATGTTCAATGAATATTTTATGGGTAACTCCACTATGAATTTAATAATTATTTTAGAAAAACATTTTTTGGTGGGTATAATTCCGTTTTAGAATTATAAATAATAAGATTCTTAAATGAACCTTCTATCTTATAACTTTTTTATTTATCAACATTATCCTTTTGGATCGTCATAATAGAGTATCCAAATTATTTTTAGAACATATCCTAAAACAGTTGACCATATTTACAACTTTCAATTATTTTTCATAAATAATTAATTCCATTCAAGTGAAATTATCTATTAATTAATCAATATTATTTCCTCAATATTATGATTTCATCTGTATAGTTCTACACAATTATGAGGAAAAAAGTTCATTTAATAAGATGTGTGCATCTATATATTATTGTGTGATGAGTAAAAAAATTTACCATTAAAAAACATTCAATAATATAAATCTCTTATTATTATCATATTGTGTAAAACATGTATACATCCATTATGCAGAAGCTTTTTCTTATTCCTTTATAACATATTTACATTCCATATATGGACTGAATTGATTCTTATCAGTCATATGTTGAGGACATAAATTACTTACATCAAAAACCTAGAACATGGTTACCTTGGTCCATTTTCCTTTTTTCACAAGACACCAATACTCATTCATTATTATGATAAAATAATTTCTTATTAAGAGAACATAATTTCATTAATCCCAAAGATAAGAAACATTCAATAGATTATGTTTCAATCCATTAACAAATAAGGTAATTCTGTATACAAATTCTACTCTTCCAATGAAATAAGTTCCAATGAAAATTATTTCTAGAGACTCTTAATTTTGAAAATTCACAGTTCTATATTTTTATTCATTCAATATTTTCAACAACACTATAACATTATTCATGTGTAAAGAATTTCCCCTGAAGAAAATCCATGGAAATTCCACTTTTCAATCCTCGAGTGATGTTTCATCCACATGTTCCTTCTCATTATTGGTTTCTTACATCACCTAATGATTTGGTGATTTTTCATCAATAAATAGTTATTATTGATGTATTTTAAGAAAATAGTTTGAATGTGAAACATGTATATAATATCTCTCGCATTGAGTTTCAAAATTTGAGAATTCGATTTTAATATAAAAATTACACTTTTACATAATTTTTTATTTTTTTTGAGTGGGTTTCTTCATCATCATATTATACCTACTATATATATTTAAATCATTGTATTACTTATGTATGAAATAAAAAATCTTTTATACAATCCAAAATAATCCATAGCACCATATATATCAACAAGAATAATATTTTCCATTTAACGTAGCACATTTCATATAACCATATATATATATATATATTTACAAACATATTTATGAATTTCAATAATGGATCATTTTTGTGAATTTTTTTGTGGACTCCTAATATTTTTTTTCATATTAGTTTTCATATCATCCTTAGTAGACATTCTCGTTGAATAATCTCATTTATAAAAGATTGATTTCATTAAAAATATATAATAATTTAATTTTTATTTTTTTTCAATATATATAATATGTTTATATATTCTTCTTCTAGGTATACCCTTTATAAAAATCTTTTACCTTGTCATTAACATTTTAAGATGATCATTTCTAGAAATAATACAAAGTTGAATAATTGTATAAATACAAAAATGAATATTTGAAGTTCGATCATCCTTGATAATAATCAACCTATTTATGTAAAATAATGTAAAAGTATTTCACATTAACCATCATATTTTATTCAATATTTATATTGAGTATAATATGATCAACATGTTTCTGATTTTAGTTTTCAGTATCATTTATCAATCTATATTTGGGCTATCATGAACTATTTCATGATTGTTAACAGGTCAAAAATATTCCATAAAATTCTTATAGAGTGGGCCTTGATAAACATGCCTTTATTTTATATACTTTCAATGAATTGATATATAATTTTTCATAAATAATTATATCCCGAGAACTATGTTAACTATATTTAGAGACTATCTATATAATAATATTTATTTAAAATACTAGAGATAACTTCTCATTAATTGAAACATTTCATAATATCATCTAGCCAACTCATTAGTAATAACAATCCTCATAACCTGGATAAAAAACAGAAATGAACAACCTGAGATTGAGCAATAAATAATTGGATAATAGAAATTTTTTTAGGGTTGAGTTCATAAGAATATGAAAAACCTGAGAACAAGTTATATGTTATAACATTATATGTGATAACAAAAACCCTATATTGTATTAAAAGTACCTAACAAAAGGACATAATTTCATAAAAGATCAACATTAAAGAATAATATCTATTTCATTCCATAAAATAATAATCATTGAATAATTATAGAAATAGTACATAATGAATAACATCATTAAATATGTAATAAAAATACTAGAATAGGGAAACAATATTTTCATGATCTAGATGATGAGTTCCCATATATATGAAAAACTCAAATGGCCCCTAAAATACCAATATAATAAAATATATTCCCTTTTCCAAAGAATTGGAGGTTGATATATTCTCTGAATCATTAATCACCCATAATTATCTATACCACTTAATAATCATTAAATATTTCACATTTTAAACAACCCATGGATGTAAAATAGGGTATGTAAGAATTCCCTATTTAAATGAATCAATTTTCATAAATATCCCCTATGAACAAAACAGGATTAATGAAACATTAAAATATAAATTATTGACCGATCATAAAGAATTTATGGAAGTAAAATGGATTTCTTAAAACATCCAAATGATATAATATAGATTAATTAATTTAAAAATTGAAAAATAATTTATCACAAAAAATAATTAAAAAATTATTGAAAAATATATGGTGAAACATGAAGAATAACTTCATTAGAGATAAATTATTTTAATGATAGGGATAAAAAACTGAATATTAATTTTTTTTCAATATAATTTTTAGTTGTAAATTTTAAAATATTTAATTACAATTCTATTTTGAAAAATAATCATTTACAAAAATTAAATTAAAACCATTCCGGGAATTATATTTCGATAAAAAAATACAATTTTAATAAATTTATATGATATCATATTATTAAAAACAGTAATTTATAGAAAACTAACTAGAAATATTAAATTTAATTACTATATTAATGGAGTTTTAAATTTCATGTCTTCTATCATTAACCTCGATTACCATAGATGTGATTCAACCATTGGTATCATAAATATAATTTTCTAAAATTACATTATAATAAATATATTAGTAGAAAGTTAAATTTATATTATTCATTAATATTGATTTTCACCATGTATTATATTGTTGTTATATATTTTCATCATCAGGTGTCAATAATCATGACTGTTTTGAACAACATTTGTATAAGTGATGTCAAACATCCTATTTATTTCATGGAAAATCATTTAAACCCATTAATGATACTTGAATTCTTATTTCATGAAGACTTATATTGTTATAACTCTATTACATGTGGTTTTAGTGTTGTTTTATGATGTAAAAAACAATGATGATCTAGTTTTTGGAAACCTAATGATATCTTTGAATTAGATTATGAAATTTGTTAAATTTTGTGTTATCAAAAAATTAAAATATATATTATTTATATATATCAAACATACTCATAAAGTATATACTAAATTAGTTATGTATGGAAGTAATGAAAAATAATATATTTTTTCATGGAAGTAGTATTCCTCATAACATATTATTTGAATTTTAATTTTTCTAAATAGTAATGTTAATGGATTTTAAATCTTATATAATCTTTATTATATCACAAAGTTATAATAATTATACTAATACTATCAATTAAATTTTGATAAATATAATATGAGGATGAATAATTGTAACACCTAAATAGTTTTATGAAATTTTTTGTTTAAATAATTTTTATTCTTAGGTATCTTTATTTGTACGCAATAGTGAGTTTAAATGAGCTACGAGACACCCTTATTATAAAATTACCATTATATCCTAACTATTAGGTTATCGAGACAGTAATAACTAACTTATAAAAAAGCATTGTAAATTATATGGCTATGAGTTATTTATGTAAAATATAAATCATTTATATATTTTTATTATTGAGTGAATTACTTTTGGTAAGAATGTAATTTTTTTATATTCATCCAGTGGATATTTATTCATAGGGTATGAATAAAAATCCATTTCATGTATAAAATCCTATTTTTTTAAAAAAATTTAATTTTACACCTTTGAATGGTGAACCAATTTTAAATAAATAATTTTAAAAATTAATTGTTTTTATATTGAAACATAAATATTTTATTTGTTATTGGGATTAAAAAATTTACTTTTTATGAATTTTTGATATTTTTATGATAAGTTTCATGTTTCAATGAATAGTAAAAGTATGTTAAATTTTAATTTATATATTTTTTTCATCAAGAAAATTTATATGGTTAAATTATAATATTTAATGGTTTTAAAGTATAAATATTATATATTTCTATCATTCAATATACTTTATGGCATTATCATTAATTTTACACTGAATTTATAGATAAAATCAATTCAATCTTTTGCAATGTTTTATCGTTTAAAACTTGTTTCTTCATTTCAACAATAAGATTGATTTTAAATTAATTATTGTAACTTTGGTGTTTTAAATTTTTAAAAATTTATTCCATATTTTAAATCATTAGGTCCAAATTTAGTTAATAGACTACTTTTATTTTTGGGTATTATGAATAGTAACTTCGGTAATTATTTTTATTACTATAGTAAATGATAAATTGGGTAATTAAGGGTAAAAATAAAATTATAAAATTACCCTAGAACTTATAAAAATCTTTTTGGATGACTATATTCATCCTTTATCATCTATTTTAAGAAATTCAATCACTTAATGGATACTTACCTATGAATAGGACATGAATGTAATAAAAACTAATGAATATGACAAAACATCACAATTTCATTTTATAGAAGTATATTAATTTTAATTTATTTATAAATTGGAGATAATATTGACTATTGATAGTCTCCAGAAATATAAAAGAATAACATACATCATAAAAATTTATTTATAATTTTTAGAGATTAAATAATTTCTATTAATGATGACACAATAGTGATGTAAAAAATATTTTATTAATAGAAATATCAAATAAATTGTTTGAAAAATAATAAAATAAATATCATATGAACTAATTAATGTGATTAAATAATTTTAAAGGTTATTATAACATGTTATAAGTTTATTAAATATTTAGTTTCGAATTTAACTACTGTGTGAAGTTTTTTAAAAGTCAAATAAATTAATAGTGTCAAAGTTGACACTAATGATATTTTATAAAAATAATATTTTATTAAATTATTTATAAATCAAAAAAAAATTTAAAAATTACATAGTTATAATTATAAGTTCCAAAAATTCATTAATTATACATTTATTTTAAATTAACACCACATATATAAATATTTATAACCATTAAATATTTAGAATGTTACTTCCACAATTAAAAATTAATAGTATAAAAATCTGTCAATTGAAAAATATGTTTTGAATTAGAAAAGTAATGTGTTAAAATTTTGTTTGGTTTAATAATTCACAACCCAATCTCATCTTATCATCGAAATTGGGGCACTTTAGAGGTTTTTAGGTAGGTTTTTACATTATTATAAATTATTATTTATCCAAAAGTCCCCCTCACCTCAATTATAAATGTGAACATCCTCCCTCACTTATTCACTTCATTTTGTGCCCTCAATCTCGGCCACCCATTCCCTTCTCCTTCTCAACTTCCATGTTTTCATTACATAGGATCATGTCATCATAAAAGGCCAACTCTTGTTCACTAAGAAGATATTTATATAAAGCACGTTGAAGAATATGTAATCTCCTCAACTGATTCCTTCAAACTTATTTTTTCTTATACATTATCTCCACTAGTTGTTTCATTTTCAATTAATAACGTAATTATCAATCATATAATGAGATGTTATTATAAAGATTAAACAACCATATTTCACATTTTATCCCCCTATGAAATATGAAATCACAGTGCATGCGTACGTACGACTTACTGTCTCCACACTGTGGTGTGATCTGTTTTTCACCACCATCTTACATGGATGTGTAAAATGATGTAAATAATAACTATATATTATTTTTTTGACATGAAAATTATTCTGAAATATTATACACCATCCACTTCAATACCATTCAACAATTTTTGAATAATATAATTGCTCGTGCGTACGTATTGCCTACCATCTCCATGACATGATGTGATTCATTCTACATGATCTTTATTAAAAACATATTATATACATAAATTGAATGAATAAATATGAAATATATTATACTAATATAATTCTATAAATGATATAACTATTACCTAAAAATATTAACAAGAACTTATTCAACAAAATATGTATATGAACATAAAGCACTTAATACCAAAATAATAAGTAATAATGAAATGTTACTAAAAAATGGATGAAAGTATTATAATAAATGTTATCATAAAAAGGATAATGACTATGGAATAAATAATTAACATTATTTAAATCATTATACAATATTTTTGGATACATACAAAGCATATCAAACCTAAGGTATGGGAGAACTTTGAAAATATCATTATTATCCGAGATTGTTTATTCATAAGTATTTACTAGATTGTATTTATCATCATAACCCATGTTTCATAAAAATATATTTCAAAATATTATTTATATCATTTTATAATTATTAAATTTAAAATTTACCCATTTTTAATTATATACTAAAAGGTATAAATGACATATTTGTTTTCATTTTTAGTATGAGTTACTTTTTGTTTTTTTCGGAAATAGTATGAGGAGAAGGTTTTTAACTTGTACGACATGAATGGATTATTACACGTTCATAAAGACTTATTTATTTTATGGTTAACCTAAAATATTACATGGTTATTTTCATATAAAATTATTTATTCTAATATTTTGTGGGATTTTGAGGCTGGAAAATGTTTTTGAAGAAGAAAGGATATTTTCCTCCAGAATTAATTTCAAGTGTTTTCCCAGAATTATTTTATATATAAGATACAACTCATTAAATAGGGTTATATTTATATCCCTATTAGTACTATGATTTTATTATGTTTATTATGTAATGTTATTTTGGAAGTAAATTTGTTTTATATCAATTATGATGGAATGATATTTAAGAAACACATTTTATTTCATATGTTATGCTATGGTAAATGTGTTTATGTTTTTGTGGAACATGTAATAATGGTTTCATTATGATATGGGTGGGACCTAAATCTACCTAAAATGTATTGGGTAAATATTTATATCTCATGAGATAGAAATTATTGGAATGGAATGAAATTCTAGATCAGTAATACAGGGCTGGAATGAGGAGTGAACCTGGTTTAGTAATCGAATTTGTCCGCTATGATGGTCTCAACAATGTGACTTGACTAATTTGAAATGATTTTATATGATTATGTGTGTATTATAGTAAATTTTATGTCTTATTTTAAGATTATTGGGATTAAATATCATTTTTATGATTTATCCCATGACATGATATTGTGATCTTTTATATGCCTTATAAGATTTTTAAATGTTATGTTCTTATGATATTGATATGAATGATATTTACCTTATTTACCCATAATGATAATTTGAGCTCACCGTATCATATTTTTCTTTTCCCCATGTCATAAAGAAGGGTATTTAGTAAGATATGTAAAAAAGGAGTCTAGTTATGAAGAAAAAGAGGGAGAAAATGTGGATGTTTTAGGAACTAGATGTTTATGTTTCCCAGTTCCTAAAGACACTAAACCTATATGGTCTTGGCATGATTTTTTATGTTTTGAACTAAATATTATTCAATGTTGAAGTAATATAAATATGTAAATAATGGACCATTAATATAGGTATCATATCAATGTTATGCTTAAAGTTTTGAATCTAGGACGAGCGAACCACAATAAGAACCCTAACGATATGTCTAAGTATAGGTTACAATCCTATTATTGTGTTTTAGAGATCTTCATGAATTTCCAAGGATAAAACCTAAAGTGTCCTAAATTTAAATTTTATTCCTCATTATGTGGTTTTATTGTTATGAGTAGTGCTTCTCACACTATGATTGATGGTTTTAGTCAATGGCTTAAACCTTAAGGAACCACATTTGTGATGAATGCGATGAGAAAAGTAATGATTGTCCCCCTAAGAAACCAAATGTAATGAGAGATGGAATAAAAAGTCTTGTAGCCATTCTCACACAACTTTCTAAACCTATGAATCATGCAGGACTTCCAAACGATAAAAGGGGGAGGAACATTCTATCGAGGGCTTATTGAGATAATATCCACCTTTATTCAGCAGGTCTTCTGATCCATTAGTGACTGAATAATAGATCAGTACCACTGAAAAGATATTTTCAGATATACTATTTTCTAAACATGATAAATTCATATTAGAAATCTATAATTTGGAAGGAAAATATGATCAATGGTGGAATATTATCAAGAGTACGAGGCAAAGATATGAAATTGATTCCATGGAAAGGGATGAGTTCATGAACTTACTTTTCAATAAGTAATTTCCTTATATTCTTCAAACAAATACAAAGAAGGAGTTCCTTGAACTTATGAAAAGGATGTTGAATCCATTGGTACCCAACAAGAAATTTTTTCAAGACATGCAAGGTATGCTTTTGGAATTTTTATCCAACATGAGAGTAAAATTGATCGATTCATTAGTGGCTTAAAATAAAGTCTCCAAAGGGTATTATCCATAAGGGACTTCAATAGATACTAGAAAATTGTTTGATGTGATCTAAAGGTTTACATGGATATTGGAGTAACCCAACAGTCATATGGGTTTGATAATAAGATAAAAATGGAATTTAAAGGAAAATATAAAGACCAAACATAAAGGAAGATGTATTTTCACTTATTCTCAATGTGTGGAAAGAAAAATAGTGGGAATTGTTGTAAAGGGACTAGTAAATTTGTTAAGTGTTGAAGAAAAGGACATCGGGAAGTTGAATGCAGAAGTGATGGAAAAAATATGTCTAATAATATAAAAAAGTTTAAGGCTACATAGAATGCACCTCTTACACATAAAAGTTAAAAGTTCAAGGTAATGGGGAATTATTCCAATTAATTCCCTAATCCAAGGGTTATTGATGATAAACAATGTCAACAAACTCTTAAGGCCAAAGATAATGAAATTCACATGTAATCACTATCGGTGACATGGATTATGATAATGAAGTGGTGAAAGGTACATTTATTATCCACTCTAAAGTAGAAAATGTTTTATTTGATTCTATATCCACCCACACTTTTATTTATGAAGAATTTTCTAAGGGTATCATAGTATTACCTAAAAAATTAGATGTTGAGTTAACTGTGAGTACTTCTAATGGAACAATAGTCTCATAAAAGGTTTATAATACTTCTCCAGTAGAAGTTTGTGCGAAATTGCTTCATAAAAATCTTGTGATCCTTCTTATAGTGGATTTTGATGTGATTCTTGGCATGAATTGGCTTTCTCTATATAGATCTCATATCAATTAACCAGGAAGGGAAGTCACATTTCATTTTACAGATCAATATATTAGAATCAATAGATGTAAGGATGAATATTACCTTTGAGTAGAAATTTCTTCCATCTTATGGGTCTTGATTCTTATAAATGAAGGTGATTTATCTGAAATAGTTGGAGAGAAACTCATGATTAAGAATACACCAATTTTACTGGAGTTTAATGATGTATTTCCAGAGGAATTTCCACATATTCCACCAAATCGTGTAGTTGAGTTTTTTAGTGGAACTCATACCGGGTGCTATTCCTATTTAAAAGGAACCTTATAGAATATCCCCAATTGAGTTGTAGTAATTGAATAAGAAAATCCAAGAGAATATTTATAATGGATTCGTAAACCCTAGTGCATCACCTTGGAGGGAACCTTTTCTATTTGTAAAGAAGAATTATGGGTCAATGAGACACTACATTGATTATCTTGAACTTAACAAGATCACTATTCAGAAAAAATATCCTCTTCCCCGCATTGATGATTTATTTGACCAACTACATGAAGCTCAATATATTTCCAAGATTGATCTTTATTCAGGATATCATCAATTAAGGGTAAAAAATTAGGATATACAAAGATGAAATTTCTTACAAGGTACGAACACTAGGGATTTATTGTGATGCCTTTTATTCTCACAACTTCCCCCGCCATCATCACAGATCTAAGGAATAGAGTCTTTAGATACTATCCTAATCAGTTTGTGGTAGTCTTTTAGATGATATTCTTGTCTAATCAAAGAGCGAGGAAGAAAATGAAGATTAATGAGCATTGTACTGAAGACCCTAAGTAAGGAGAATATTTATTCCAAATTTAGCAAGTATGAATTTTGGTGACCGAAAGATTCATTTTTGGGTCACATAATCTAAAGAGAGGGGATATCTGTGGATCTAGAAAAAACATAGGTTATTGAAATATGGTCGAGAAGAACAATGGTAACCAAGATCCGAAGTTTTCTTGGTTTAGTTGGATATTGTCGAAGTTTTGTGAATGATTTTTCAAGAGTATCTAATCCAATCACAAATTTGACTCTGAAAAAAGTTAAGTTAATTTGGAAGGAGGAATGTGAAGAGAATTTCAAAGAACTAAAAAAGAAGGTTAGCCATTACACCCGTGCTCACACTGCCTTGTAGTGGATAATGGTTTGTGATATACACTACTGCATCCAATAAGGGGATATGGTGTGTTCTCATGAAAACTAATATGGTGATATATTATGCATCATGATTATTGAAAATCAATGAGAAAAATTATCCAAATCATGATTTGGAGTTAGAGGCAGTAATCTTTGCATTAAATATATAGAGGAACTATCTTTATGGTTAAAGGTGTGATATTTATATAGATCATAAATGTTTAAAGTATATTTTTACAAAAATATAACTGAATATGTGAAAAATATGATGGTTGGAGTTGATTAACGATTTTGATAACTCAACAAATTATCACCCCGTGAAAGTGAACAAGGTGGAAGATGCATTGAGTTAAAAAGACCATTCTAGATTTTCCATGATGAGGATCCTGAAAGATCAAATATTTATGGATTCTAAAAGGATGGATCTTAAAATTTTAATGGAAGGGTAGAAATATTATCTTTCTCAAATGAATGTTCAACCATATATACAAGTGATGATTAAGGAGGCATAGAAGGAGGATGTAGAGCTACAAAATAAGGTGTTATATATTCCCGAATTCAACCATTATTGGGAAGAAATAATAGTGTTTGAGAACTGGGTTTGTATTCCTCCCATAACAGAATTTAAAAATGAACTATTGGATGAGGCCCATTGTTCATAATTTTCTATTCACCATGGAAGCACAATGGTGTACATGGACCTGATAGTGTAATTCTGGTAGCATGGAATGAAAAGCGATGTCGCCAAATATGTATCTCGATGCTTGGTTTTTCAGAAAGTTAAGATTAAGAGACATAATTCTAAAGGTATGTTACAACCATTACCCATACCAGAATGGATATGAGAAAATGTCACTATAGACTTTGTCATTGGAATTCCCAAAACATCCAATGTTAATATTGCTATCTAGGTTATAGTTGACCATATTATGATGTTAGCACACTTCATTTCCATTAGAGATGATTTCTCTCTTAACTATATCTCTAGGATATATGTAAGAAAGCGGTAATATTGCATAAATTACCACTTTCCATTGTATCTTATCGAGATATATGGTTTTCCTCGATGTTCTGGTGATGTCTTCAGCATGATTTGGATATAGAGTTATGTTTCAACACTCCTTATCATCATTAGATAGATAGTTAGTCTGAGAGTAAAATTTCAACTCAGGAAGACATATTGAGATCTGTCTCTTTCAATTTTAAAGGTATTTGGGATAAACACCTACCTTTGGGGGAAGTTTCTTATAATAATAGCTTTCACTCCAGTATTCAAATGGCCCCTTATGATGCCCTTTATGGAAATAAATGTAGAACTCTGACATACTGGGATGGAGTTGACGATAGAAATATATTAGGACCTGATCTTGTTGATGAAATGGAATAAATGGTCAAATCAATTCAACAACACATAAGAGAAGCTCAGATTCAAAAAAAAGTTATGCTGAAAACTAACGAAAAGATATACAATTTGAAGTGGGTGATAAGGTTTTCTTATGAATATCTCCCTGTTAGAGAGTAATGAGATTTGGAAAGATAGGAAAGATGTGCCCTAGTAATATTGGTCCTTTTGAAATTCTGGATCATATTTGGAATGTAACGCCCTGACCCCAGTTACCCAGAGTCGGTGCATTATTATATAACATTGGCATGATCACAAAAGATCAAGTTTCGAAAGACTGATTCGTTTAGTAGCCTTGAAAACACTAGATATTTTCATAAGTCTTACATTACATCATAAAGTAAAAGAAAACTACAACAACATATTGTCTTCATATCCCCTTATACTATCCCTACAGGTCATTTATAAAATACTTCTTCACATCCTGGAAAAATTAAAACATTGAAAGGGGTGAGCTTAGATGCTCAGTAAGGATAACAATATAGTGGAAACATTCATAAATAAAGATAAACATTTAAGGCAATGTATAACTAAAACAAAAGCCTTTTAAACTTGAAATTCTGCATAATATGGAAAAAGTAAAATAAGATAATTCCATTTACTTATTCACATGGATATTCTACTAGTCAAATAATGACATGCAAAATCAATAACCACTTTCATAATGATGGAATGCATAATGCCAAACTATCATAACCACGTAGCCAAGGCCTCTTGCCAAGACTACAAATAATATTTTGTCAAGGCCTCATGTAAAGATACTAGTATGTCTCAGGAGACCTACCGATGCATCGAAGAGCTATAGAGGGCTCCACCCATCACTTATTAAGTCCAATGGATTCCTTATATGAAAAGGTTTAAACATATCATAAACCATAACATAATCGTATCACATAAAACATTAATAAAGGAAACATAACATTTCCACATTTCAATCATAAGATATCAATACAACACATTGATATAAAAAAACAACTTTCAATACCAAATAAAAGAAAAGTAAAACGTTGTATTTATTTTTCAATTTAAAAAAAGTTATGGCTTGTAGAGAAAGTTGAAACTCAAATAACGGTCACGGCGGCGGAGAAGTCGTTGTCGCCACATACGTACGACAAAAAAAATTACCTTTTTTTGTTTAGTAAAATTATTCTTATAAAAAATATTCCTTTTGAATAAAATTAAAAGTCAAAGGGGTTTATACACCGTATAAAATAAGTTGTGTATAAGAAAAAATATGCCTCAATGAAAAGAGATTGAGACGAAGTCCCTTACCTCGTGTCCAACTTGACTCGATCGTTCTTTAACCTCTTGAATAATAAACCAGAGTTAATTTATACTTTCTTAAGAACCCTTTTCAAGTTCATTATTCCTTTTATATCCCTTATTACAATGTTATGAACATTATGTAATTATTTAAGTTTATAACGGTCGTTTTTTCGATCTTTGGTACTTGAGTCAAAAATAATCTTCTTATAATTAGAAGTTGTTCATGTGGTAAAATATCCATTATCTCCAGAATTATATTCATGATGTAGATATGATATATATCATATATATATATATATATCCAGTATATACATTCATTTATAATATTACATAACATTTAGAGGTAAGAAATGAAATGCACCGTTCATGGAGACGGTAAGCTGTAGGTACACATGAACGCTACTATCATCTCTATTTCATATTTAATTGAATGAAATAAAAATTATATAAAGGTATATTATACTTCTAGTATAATATCATATATAATATCATTTACTCCATCCTTTATACGTCCCTCATATGGCATTAACGATTCAATCACTTTGAGGGGGCAGTAGTCCGCACTTCCTAAAATGAAATTATCGCGTTTACCCATAATGGAAATCCTCAAGGTATGCCATAAATGAAAAATAAATAAGCATAAAGAAAACATAAACATAATATATATCATATATAGAAGTAGTTTCATCATAATGGAAACCATGATAGGTGTTAAAAGAAGATTGAACAATCATCATTTTGTGAGGCAGTAATTCGCCACCCACAGAAACAATATATTCTTTAACCATTAGAGGAAGGTGTGTGTAAGTTTAAATCAAATAATTATCATAAAAACGTCCTAGTATATTTAATATACGGGTTTTGTTACAAAATAAAGGAATAAAAAGAGTTTAAGTAGTTGGAGAAGCAAAATAAAAGAAAAGAAGACAAGAGAATACATTACCTTAAAATCGGGTAACTCTTTTTGATTTGAGCCAAAGGCTTCCTTGGGAAGCCTTCTTCCAAAATTGAGGCTTCTAAGAGTAAGAGAGAGAAGTTGGGAGAGTATTTGGGCAGAGTTTGGCCAAGACAAATGGCTTTGATGGTGTGAATAAGGTGGTAGAGGTGGGGGCCTTTTATAAGAGGAGAGGAGGGACACTCTTGGAATGTCATGAAGTGTTACATTATTATGAATTGATTTTTCGGATTTCAAAGGTCCCAAAATTATATATTTCGAGGATAAGGTGAAAAGGGTTCTAAATATACTCATCCAATAGGTTTTTGACATGTGTAAGCCTAATATTTTATATCAACTTTTCATTTTATTTAAATTGTTAATTAATGAGGTAATCACTACATCATCATGGTGTCATAAAAAATTTAATTTATTTAATGTATATAAATTATAAAAAAATATCATGATGTAGGAAATATTTTTATCTTTCCAATGAATATTTATAGTCGAAAAGTTAACTCATATAACCACATGTATTAATTGTTTTAGCAAAACAACACATGTTTGTGACAATTTTATTTTTACTTTAAATAAAAAGTTATTAATGTAAATATCATACCCAAGTGGCTCCATGGGGTCCCCAAGTTGACCCATGGGTTTTATTGGTCTTCCATGACTCATCTATTAAGGGTAGGACATGTGTAAAGGTAATTTCAAATTATTATAACATTATATTTACCTTAAATTACAATAATAACCTTTAATCGCGATTAATAAAGCATAAAAGTTACTATTCACCACATATTATTTTCATCTCATTGAACAAAATTTTTCTTCCTACTGACAACCATGTATGTAGGATTTTTTAAATTCAATACATAGAAGTGGTAATGTTTCATTTACATGAAAAATTAGTTTTTAAACTACCACTTAGTGGTTTCACTATTCATCAAAAATTGATGTTTTTCAGAAAAATACCAAAAATTCACCCTAAGATATAATTGATATTCTGAATTAAAAAATGATGTATATTTTACAAAATTCAAAACATATAAGTTGAATTAATTAATTTTATAATTAATTCCTATTGTCAAAACAAATAGAGTGTTTTTAAGAAACAATATCAATCAAAAGATTGACAATTGTTTATGTCCAATTTCAAGTGAAATTAATTATAATGACCACCATTGGATAAAATGGTAAAATTATATTCTAATTATACTTTAAAACCACCCAATATTATAATTTATCACTATAAATTATTTTTATTAAAAAAGTTGTTTTTAAGTATTTTTCACTATTCATCGAAAATTGGAAGTTCTCAGAATAATACCAAAAATTCAACATAGGCTAATTTGGATATTCCAAATACAAAAATGAAGTCCAATTTGAATAATAAAATTTATAAAATTTAAAAAAGTGGGTATTAATATTCATAATGGCTACTTTGATTGTTCGTGGTGTGTAAGAATCTCGAACATGCATACATTGAAAGCTATTGCATTATTGAAAGAGAAGCGTACCGTAGAGGCTTGGGGTGTTAAATTCTCCCCTACTTCAATAAATTGCATCATCGCAATTTGAAAATGTTCTTCAAAAATAAAAGGTTGAAAATATAAAATACCTTTCTCGAAAACCCACATCGAAAACAAGGTTAATAAAATTTAGCCTTAATAAGAGGGAAAAGGAAATGAAAAAGTCACCACCAAATTATGATCTCAATTAGGAGAAAATTGGTGGAAATTAGAGACATATAATTGGAGGAAAAACGTAAATATTTTTAGGGAGTGATTGAGGTCATCAATCACAAACAAGTGTAAAATTGAGGGCCTCAAAGCCTTCAATCTATGTTGATTTAAAATATCATCAGTTCAGTAAAAATAAGGAATTAGGATAACACATTTTTTTTTCAATATCTATTTCCTAAAGTTTAAGAATTAATTTATTCATAGAATAAGAGAGAGGTATATATATATATATATCCATGACAAGTAGAGTTTCAACCTTCAACTAATTTCTACCACAAACTAATCTTTCCCTCAAAAAGATAATATAACTCAAAAATATTATATTTATCCTAATTGTACAAGGTTAAAAATATTAACACAAACCATTTAGATTAGGGAAACTATTTTTTAATAACCAGGGACTTCTTGTAGGCTAGTGGTAGGTAATAAAGGCTTGTCGCACTATGGTTGTGGGTTTGATTCCTACAGCTTTGTCTGACGCGACGGGTTATCCCGTGACCTGCAGGTTGTCCTTTTCCTAAAACTATAGTATTATAATATTCCAAAAATAATCTTTAGAAATTTTTTACACTTAAACAATATTATCATAAGTTAAACTTAATCCATTCCAACCATTATTGTTATCCAAAATACCTCTGTCCAGACATTCTCTAAAAGGTCTCTAGATTCCAAAATCAATTGTCACATCAGATTCCCCTAAAAAGTAAAGTATCTCTTATTGTCACATACTAAAAATATGATTACCTTATCATATTAAAACCTTAATGAAAACAACAAGTACTGGAGTACAATCCTTATATATATCAGATTATTCTTATAACCATAATATAATCCTTGCGTGCAAAATCCCCAATATATTAATTATTCCACTTCAACTGTAGTAATAACATAAGATTGGCCTTGATCCCTTTTCCTTTTCTGAGGTAAGTTTACCTGAAGCTTAGGACATTCATTTTCATAATGCCCCATTTCCCTACAATTGTAGCATTCAACATTGACAGCCTCTTTCTTTCCCTTGCAATCACGATCCTGGTGAGCTTTTTCTCCACATTTATTACAAACTCCCATTCCTTTTAGGCAAGTACCAAGGTGATTCTTCCCACAATTATCGCATAATGGAAAATCCTTCATTCCTTTTTCCCTTTATATGTCTCTTGTTCCATAGTTCTCTTCTTCTCTTGCTTTACTTTATTGTCATAAGATTTAGAGAATTCGTTTTCTGTCTTGATAGCACACGAGACTATATCTTCATATGACGAGAAAGATTGTGAGACTAAGGATCGACGGGGAAACGGTTTTAACCCATAAAAGAAACGATCAATCTTACTTCTTGGGTTACGTATATAATCTTCTGCATACCTCGCTAACCTTGTAAAGCTAGCCTCATACTTTGCGACATTCTCATCCTCCTTTTGTCTTAGACTCAGAAATTGCCTTTCCATATCTGCTCGATGGTCACGAGAAATGTATTTTTATAAGAAAATATCTTTTAACTCTCTTCATTCCATACTTGATACTTCTTCATCTTCCTTTGTATTTTGAATCAATGACCACGATTGATCAGCATCTCCAGTGAGGCGGTAAACTACCATGATAACCTTTTCCATTTCACTACTCCCCAAGGCATGGAATATTTTCTCTAAGGAAATTATCCATTGCTCAACTACTAAGGGATTTTTACTCCCATTTAATGTTGGTGGTTGTTTCCTCATTAGGCGGTCTAACATTGATCCTCCATGTTGCAGATCAGGGTGCTCTATATGAGTAAGGTTATTATTCATAACCCGAGTGAGTTATCCCAGTATGGTGATAAGTTGATCAGCACCAGTTGTATCACCAGCTCCATTATAATTATCTTGAGCAGGAGGGAAATCCTTAAATGGAGTGCGTGCATTGATACCGTTTCCATTCCTTCCACTAGGCGCCATTTCTAAACAATGGAATAAACTAGATCAGTTTATGAATCAAAATACCTAATTCTATACTTGTAAAACACTTAACATAAATTGAACAGTTTATTGATATAATCCATAATCATAAAAATGTTTTCGTTGAGGAAGTTTATACTCATAAAACCTTTATAATGGTTTTTAAAGAAGATGGGAATTATCCTAAGCATATCCCCTAGGAGTGTCGTAACAAAGAGTACAACAAGGCCCATTGTCATGCACTAGTTCCCGTTCGAGTCTAGCTCAAAGCAGGTTTTTCGGGTTTTACCCCTAGGTACATTTGTGCCAGAGCCACCTCTACCTGCTCGTATCCAAAGAGGGATGTATTACTCAGAAAACTCACAAAATCTATATAAAACCAAAATTCCAATAAGTTATTCTATACTAATCCTCAAAGCCTATCTTAGGGATATGTGCTCTAATCAGAGTTTTTCTAAATCTAGCTTCCAAGGTTAGTACTAAACTGCCTATGATACCAACTGTAACGCCCTGACCCCAGTTACGCAGAGTCGGTGCATTATTACATAACATTGGCATGATCACAAAAGATAAAGTCTCAAAAGACCGATTAGTTTAATAGCCTTGGAAACACTAGATATATTCATAAGTCTTACATTACATCATAAAGTAAAAGAAAACTACAACAACATCTTGTATTCATATCCCCTCATACTATCCCTGTAGGTCATTCATAAAATACTTCTTCACATCCTGGAAAAATGAAAACATTGAAATGGGTGAACTCAGATGCTCAGTAAGGATAACAATATAGCGGAAACTTTCATAAATAAACATAAACATTTAAGGCAATGTATAACTAAAACAAAAGCCTTTTAAACTTGAACTTCATCATAATATGGAAAAAGTAAAATGAAATAATTCTGTTTACTTATTCACATGGATATTCTACTAGTCGAATAATCACATGCAATATCAATAACAACTTTCATAACGATGGAATGCATAATGCCAGACTATCATAACCACGTAGCCAAGGCCTCGTGCCAAGACTACATATAAGATTTTGTCAAGGCCTTATGCCAAGAAACTAGTTTGTCTCAGGAGACCTACCGATGCATCGAGGTGCTATAGCGGGCTCCACCCGTCACTTATTAAATCCAATTCATTCCTTATATGAAAAGGTTTAAACATATCATAAACCATAACATAATCGTATCACATAAAACATGCATAAAGGAAACATAAGATTTACACATTTCAATAACAAGATATCAATACAAGAAATTTATATAATAAAACCATTTTCAATACCAAATAAAAGAAAAGTAAAACTTTGTGTTTATTTTTCATTTTAAAAAAAATTATGGCTTGTAGAGAAAACCGAAACTCAAATAATGGTCACGGTGGTGGAGAAGTCATTGTCGCCGCATACGTACGACAAAAAAAACATTCCCTTTTATCGTTTAGTAAAATGCTTCATATAAAAAATATTCCTTTTGAATTAAAGTAAACTTCAAAGGGGTTTATACACCATATAAAAGAAAGTTGTTTATAAGACAAAATATGCCTCAATGAAAGGAGATTGAGACGAAGTCCCTTACCTCGTGTCCAACTTGACTCGATCGTTCTTTAACCTCCTGAATAATAAACTAGAGTTAATTTATACTTTCTTAAGATCCTTTTTCATGTTAATTATTACTTTTATATTCATTATTACCATGTTATTAACATTATGTAATTATTTAAGTTAATAATGGTCGTTTTGTCGATCTTTGGTACTTGAGTCAAAAATAAACTTCTTATAATTACAAGTTATTCATGTGGTAAAATATCCATTATCTCAAGAATTATATTCATGATGTATATATACTATATATCATATATATATATATCCTTTAGATACATGCATTTATAATATTACATAACATTTTGAGGTAAGAAATGAAATGCACCATTCATGGAGACGGTAAGCCGTACGTACGCATGAACGCTACTTTCAATTATATTTCATATTTAATGGAATGAAATCATAATGATATAAAGGTATATTATATTTCCACTATAATATAATATATAATATCATTTAATCCATCCTTTATACATCCCACATATGGCATTAAGGATTCAAATCACTTTGAGGGGGCGGTAGTCCGCACTTCCTAAAATGAAATTATCACGTTTACCCATAATGGAAATCATAAAGGTATTCCATAAATGAAAAATACAGAAGCATAAAGAAAACATAAACATAATATATATCATATATAGAAGTATTTTCATCATAATGGCCACCATTATATGTGTTAAAAGAAGATTGATCAATCATCATTTCGTGAGGCAGTAATTCTCCACCCATATAAATAGTATGTTCTTTAACCATTAGACGAAGGTGTGTGTAAGTGTAAATAAATTAATTCTCATAAAAACATCCTAGTATATTTAAGATACTGGGTTTTTCACAAAATAAAGGAATAAAAAGAGTTTATGGGGTTGGAGAAGCAAAATAAAACAAAAGAACATAAGAGAATACATTACCTTAAAATCGGGTAACTCTTTTTGATTTGAGCCAACGGCTTCCTTGGGAAGACTTATGCTCAATGTAAGGCTTATATGAGTAACATAGGGATGTTGGGAGAGTATTTGGGCAGAGTTTGGCTGAGCCAAATTACTTTTACGGTGTGAATAAAGTGGTAGAAGTGGGGGCATTTTATAAGACGAGAGGAGGGGAACTCTTGGAAATTCATGAAATGTTACTTTATTATGAAGTTCCTTTTCGGATTTAAAAAGTCCCAAAATTATATATTTAGTGTATAAGGTTATAAGGGTTCAAAATATACTCATAAAATAGGTTTTTGACAAGTTTATATTTTATATTTTACATTATCTTTTCATTTTATTTAAATCATTAATTAATGAGGTAATCGCTGCATCATCATGGTGTCATAACAAATATAATTTATTTAATGTCTAGAAATAAAAAAAAATATAATGATGTTGTAAATCTTTTTATATTTCCAATTAATATTTATTGTTGAAATTTTAACTTATATAACCCCATGTAATAATCGTTTTAGTAAAACAACACATGTTTGTGACAATTTTATTTTTACTTTAATTAAAAAGTTATTAATGTCATTTTCTTACCCAAGTGGCTCCATGGGGTCCCCAAGTTGACCCATGGGTTATATTGGTCGGACATGACTCATTAAATAAGGATAGGACAAGTGTAAAGGTAATTTCATATTATTACAACATTATATTTACCTTAAATTACACTAATTACCTTTAATCGCAATTAATAAAACTTAAAAGTTACTATCCACCAAAAATTATTTTCTTCTCATTGAACCACATTTTTCTTCCTAATGACAACCATGTATGTAGGACTTTTTAAATTCAATACACAGAAGTATTAATGTTTCATTTACATGAAAAATTAGTTTTTAAACTACCTCTTAGTGGTTTCACTATTCATCAAAAATTGATGTTTTTCAGAAAAATACCAAAAATTCACCCTAATCTATAATTGATATTCTGAATTCAAAAATGATGTCCATTTTAAAAAATTCCAAAAATATAAGTTTCATTAATTAATTTTATAATTAATTCCCGTTGTCAAAACAAATAGAGTGTTTTTAAGAAACACTATCAATCAAAAGATTGACGATTGTTTATGTCAAATTTCAAAGTGAAATTAATTATAATGACTACCATTGGATAAAATTGAAAAATTATATTCTAATTATAATTTAAAACCACTAAATAGTATAATTTATCACTATAAATTATTTTTATTAAAAAAGTTGTTTTTAAGTATTTTTCACTATTGATTGAAAATTGGAAGTTCTCAGAAAAATACCAAAAATTCAACATAGGCTAATTTAGATATTTCGAATCCAAAATGAAGACCAATTTGAATAATAAAATTTATAAAGTTTCAAAAAGTGGGTTTTACTATTCATAACGGCTTCTTTGATTGGCCGTTGTGTGTTAGAATCTCAAACATGTGTACAATGCAAGCTATTGCATTATTGAAAGAGAAGCATACCGTGGAAGCTTGGGGTGTTACAGGGAAGGTAGCATACAAATTCGAGCTTCCATCAAATATCTCTCAAGTTCATGATGTGTTCCATGTATCTCTCCTTAAAAGGTACATACTATATCCTTCACTTGTAATATACTCAGAAGTCATACCGCTGTAGCCTGATCTTTCTTATGAATAAAAACCGATAGAGATTCTGGATCATAGAGAAAAAGTATTAAAAACAAGACCACTTTTTTGGTTAATGTTTTATGTAGGATCCACAAATTTTAAGAGGAAACATTGGAACTTGAGGATATGATGAGGGAGATGTATCCCCATCTATTTGATTCCAAGTGGCAAATTTCAAGAGAAAAATTCAGTTTAAGGGGCTATAATGTAACGCCCAGATTTTTTATGAAATATTTTCTTTAATTTTTTTTATTCTTTAGTGGCTTTATTTTCTTGCAATTGTGAGTTTAAATGAACCACAATATTGCCTTATTATAAAATTAGTTTCATATCCTAGCCATTATTTTAACATGAATAACTATAACTAACTTATGAAAATGTACTGTGAATTCTTTGGCTATCAATAATTTATGAAAAATATAATTCAATTAGATAATTGTGTTTTTGAGTGAATTTAATTTTTTAATGAAATAAAATATTATTTAGATTCATCCAGTTGATATTTTTGTCACAGGTTATGAATGAAATTCTATTTCATGTATAAAAACCTATTTTTTTTTAAAAAAAGTGCAATTTTACTCCTTTGAATGGAGAACCCCTTTAAAACTAATAATTTTACACATTAATAATTTTTATTTGAAATCATAAACATACTATTTTGATTCAGTATATAAAAATTTAATTTGGATTAATTTATTATATTTTTCTGATAACTTTAATGTTTTAATGAATAGTAAAAATACTTTAAATTTTAATTCAAAAGAACTATTTTCAGTGAGATAATTTATATTTTTAAATTATAATATTGAATGGTTTTAAAGTAAAAATAGAATATATTTTTATCATTAAATACAATTTATGTATTGGGCATTAATTTTACATTGAATTAATAGGTAAAAACATTTCATTTTTTTTCAATGCTTTAAACTTTAACATTCGTTTCCTCATTTCAACAAAACGATTAATTTTAAATTAATTAATACAACCTCTATGTTTTGAATATTTAAAAATAGATTCCATATTATTAATAAGTAGGTTCAAATTATGTTAATAGGGTACTTTTAATTTTTTGAATTATAAATAGTAACTTTAGTAATTATTTTTATTACCATGGTAAATGGCAAATCAGGTAGTTAAGGGTAAAAATATATTATAAATTACCTTGAAACCTGTAAAAATCTTATTGGATGAATTAATTCTACCCTTATCATTTATTTTATGAAATTTAATCACTTAATGAACACTTAACTATGAATTTGACATGAATGTAATAAAAACTAATGAATGTGACAAAATGTCACAATCTCATTTAATATAAGTATATTAATTTTAATATATTGATAACTAGGAGCTAATATCGACTATAGATATTATATGGAAAGATAAAATAATAAAAACAATATAAGAATTTATTTATAGTTTTTATTGATTAAATAATTACCATTAATGATGACACAATAATGATGTAAAATTATTTTATTAATATAAATATAAAATAAATTGTTTTAAAATATTAAAATAAATATATTATGAATTAATTAATGTGATCCACGATTTTATTGGCTAATATGACATGTTATAAGGGTATTAAATATTTTGGTTTGAATTTATCTTCTGTGTGGATTTTTCTTAATGTCAAATCAAAGAATAGTGTTAAAATTGACAGTATTGATATTTTATAATATTTTTTTTTAAATTATATAAAAATCAATTTTTTTTTTAAAATTACAAAGTGATACTTATACGGTCACAAATTTCATTAAATATCCATTTATGGTCAATTAACAACATCTAATTAAAATTTTAAAACCATTAAATATTTAGAATTTTATTTCCACAATTAAACATTAATAGAATAAGTAAGTGTTA
The DNA here is from genome assembly GCA_963277665.1 of Viscum album. NCBI lineage: Eukaryota > Viridiplantae > Streptophyta > Magnoliopsida > Santalales > Viscaceae > Viscum > Viscum album. Next base: position 404,167,344 of record OY728163.1, on the reverse strand, counting down.
ATTAAAAAGATATGGTTTAAATTGAAAAAACATGTTGTCCAGAATTTATTGGATGCTGATATTACCACCCTCTATAATATAATATTCTAAATTTGGACACATTAAAGGTTTTTGGGTAGGTTTTTATTATATTATAGATTTTTATCTATAGAGTTTCCAAAAGTGCCCCTCACCTTAATTATAAAAGGGCACCTCCTACATCACCTATTAACATAATTTTGAGGCTTCACACTCAGACAAAACCCAAAATGTTTCTATATCATCCTACCTATTTTCATCCAATAGTTTCTGGTCATCTTCAAAGACAAACTCTAGTGCTCTATGAAGATATTTAGAGGAAGCATGTCGAGGACGAGGTAACCTCTCTTACGAATTCATTAAAACTTCTTTCTTCTTCAAATTCCTCTGGATAATCTTTTTAATTATAAATTAATGGAATTATTATCAATAATATATTTTTATGTTATTATAAAAATAATACAACCATATCTTACCTTTTTTCTACACTATGAAAAATGAAATCACCTCGAATGCGTATATACAACTTAACATCTCCACGCAGTGGTGTAATCGGTTTTTCACCAGCACCTTACATGAATGGGTATAATGATGTAAATAATAACTATATATTATTATTATATCATGATATTGATTCTGAAATATTATATAACATCCACTTTAATACGATTCAATAATTTTGGAAAGATATCATCGCACGTGCGTACGTACGGCCTACCGTCTCCAAGCTGCGATGCAATTCAATCTATATGATCTTAATTAAAACATGATTATATACATGAATTTAATCAATAAATATGTTATATATTATACTAATATAATTATGTAAATGATATAACTATACTATAAAAATAGGAATAAGAACTTATTTGAAAAAACATGCATAAAAACATTAAGATGTTAATACCCGAATAATAAGTAACAATGAAATGTTACTAACAAATGGATGAAAATAAGATAATAAATGTTATAATAAAAATAATAATGATTATGGAATAAATCAGTAATATTATTTAAATCTTTATAAAGTATATTTAGATATATACAAAGCATATCAGACCAAAGATACTGTATAACATTGCAAATCCCATTTTTATCCGAGATTGCTCATTTGTAAGTAATTAATAGGGTATATTTATCATCCACATCAATTATTCCAAAATATGTATTTAAAATCATTCTTTATATCCTTCCATAATTTTTAAAAGTAAATTTTACCCATTGGTAAATTTTTACTGAATAATATGAATGGAATATTTATTCGTTTTTGGTATGAGGTAAATTTGACTTTTTTAGAAAAAGTACGAGGAGATTGTTTTATTAACTTGTTTGATATAAAACAATTTTAACACATTCATAATGTGTTATTTCCTTGAATTTTACCCCAAATTCCTACAAGGTTATTTACATGTAAAATTATTTCATCTAAAAATGTGTTTCATTTTGAGGAAGGAAAACATTTTTTAAAAAGAAAGGATAGTTTCCTTAGTAAATAATTTCAAGTGTTTTCTCAAGAATTTTTTCAATTTAAGATGAATCTATTTAAAGAGGGTTATATTTCTATCCATTTTATTAATATTATTTTAATGTATTTAGGATGAAATGTTATTTTGGAAATACATTTGTTTTATATCAATTATGGTGGAATGATGGTTAACAAACCCATTTTCTTTCATGGGTTATGATATGGTAAATGTTTTTATGTTTTTGTTGAAAATATTAGAATGGTTTAATTATGTGATATGTGGGACCTATATATACCTCTAATTTATTGGGTAAATATTTATAACCCATTAGATAGAGATGACTAGAACATCAATTAAATTCAGTTCAGTAATACAGGGGTGTAATGAGAAGTGAACTCGGTTCAGTAGTGGACTTTGTCTGCTATGATAGTCTCGATAATGAGCCTTGAATATTATGAAATGATTTTCTATTCTTATATGTGTATGAAATGAAATTTTAGGTCTTATGTTATGACTATTGGGACGAAAATGTATTTTTATTTTTATCCTATGATATTCTATTGGGATCTTTTATATGCAGGATAAGATTATCAAATGTTATGTTCTTATGGTAATGATATGAATGATATTTTTATTGTTTAGTGTTACTAAAAATTTGAGCTCACCATATTATATGTTACTTTTTCTCAGGTCATCAAGAAGGTTATTATGAAAGATAATTCAAAAATGAGTCTAGTTATGAAGAAAAATAGGGAGATAATATGGATGTTTTATGAACCAGTTTATGTTTCCCAGTTTATAAAAACACTAAACCAATATGGTCATTTTGTGGTTTTGTTATGTTATGTAATAAATATTCTTCAGTGTTGTAGTTATATATATATATTTCAATAATGGATCATTATAATAACACTGCATAATGAAATTTAAATGAGGATGAGAGTATACTAACTTATACTATACATCTTTGGTTATCTCATTTGTGGTGAGGATAAAACCTTCAAGGGTTGTAATTTTATATAGTAAATTACCTCATTGGGGGGGGGAGTGTAAATTATAGTGTATGGTGTATTTTTAAGATAATTTAAGGGTTTATTACATTAGGGTGTGGAAGGATTAGTGTCCCATTTGTATGTTAAATGAGAATTATTTTTCTAATAACCATTAAAAGATTAATAATGCAAAGTCACACTCTAGGAAAATGTCGAAAAAATATATAGATAGTAGATATTATAATATATATATATATATATATTCAGTAAAAACATTCTAAATTCAATTAATTTTTTTTTAAAATTTATTTCCCTTTTCCACTCAGGTTACTCATTCTTTAGCATCTTGGTTTTCACTATGTTAAACAATTTTTTACATTAAAAGTTTTTATTTTATGCCAAAATTTTCAATTCATATATAATAATGATAAAAAAAATTTAATATTGAAATCCATATATTTTTAGTCATTTTTTAAAATTTTTTATAAATTAAAATTGAATAACTAAATTTATATGGTAAAAAACATTATTTTTTTTTAAAATTAGAACATTAATTTTAAAATTTGATATATATATTCATAAATTAAATAAAACATTTTTAAAATTATATATTGACCTATATAATATATATTTACTCATAAAAAATTATTTCCTAAATACTTAATCTATACTTATATTGTAATAATGGCATTAAAGCAAAAATACTAATAAAAAATTTGTATTGCTCTATTCACCCAAATTTTAAATGCTTCAGGAAAATACAAAAATTTCATCATAACATTATAATATTATTATTAACTAAAAAAAAATATGATAATATTTTAAAATTTAATTTCTTTATTTTTTAATTCTATATTTATGTAAAATCCTAAAATATAGTGGAGAAGAGTTCATATTCAAAAATATCTTTTTACCTATTTAACTAAGCTTTTATTCATATTTCTTCTTATTAATCAATAAATTGATTGGTTATATATTATTCATTTATAAATATATTTTATTGATGAATAATAATAATATACATATATTAATGAAAAAACAAATTTTCAAATATATTATTATGAAAAATATGATTTTTATATATTTTTACTATACTAAATCATTTAAATAAAATTATTTTTAGTTCTTATTTTCATTTAAAAATTTATTTGTAATTTAGAACTCATATTCATACATTATAATTAAATGGATATATTTTTCATGATCATGATTAATATTTATATTTTACCTAAATAGTTTATGGTTTTGGTTTTGTGTTGGGTGTTGTGAAAGCTACTAAACATGGTTTTATTTTAACGGTATGGAAATTATGTCATCAAATTCAAAAAAAAATGAAGAATGTTTACATCAAATTTCCATGACCTGTATGAAATATAGTTTTATTTTGTCTGCTCATTACATCCACATATCCCTATGTATCTTCTCAAAACTTATGATTTCTCTATATATCTTTTACAAGATGAATTGTATTTGCATGCCCCAAATTATCTCTTCTATAGAAAATTTCCATTAGTTTATAAAAATAAGAGAGATGATATTCTAGTTGAATGGAATATATGTTAACTATAAATGATGAATATAGTATACACTTCCACATTATAAGTACATGGATCCCATCATGTACTCGGAAGAGATCAGTCGAGAGTTATATGTGATAATCAATAGAGTTGACCTGATAAAGGATGTTCAATGAAAAAATATCCTTATAAATCAACTTTCATTTCCTACCAAATATAATACCCCCTTGAAATATGATATTTTATAGAGCACAATTTCACAAACTACAATACCTTAATCTTGTGAATGATTATAAGTATAACTCTTTTCTGGTCCTTTATCGATTTCATATGATGTTGAATGGTTTTTTCATTATATATAATATCTTGGACTTGGTCAGGACCTATGATCAACCTCTCTCCAACATTATACCAACTATATAAAGTCCTAAAAATAATCCTATACAAATCGTTATATGGTTCCAACAAAATGATAGAATAGAAACTATTGTTATTTGTGAAGTGTAGTAGAGGTAGTGATTATCTCATCACCCTTATAAATATATCCAAAATGATATTTACATATAATAGAGTCCAATTTTTTCTCAAATACATAACATATGTGTGCGATGATATGTTGTTTTGAAACCTAGCTTTATCTCCAAGTCATTCTGATGACATTTCTAAAACCTCGATGTGAAAATGTAAATCAAATTAGATAGAATGGATTGGTGTTATCCATGTATCCTTATAACATACTATAAGTAGATCATGGGAAATTGGTTAAGGGAGAAAAAGTATTTGTATAAACATAATAAACTATGTTTTTAAGGTGAAAAACTATAAAAATGATTTCGTTATAGACTATATACATTTTGGGGTTCCCAATTATGAAATAAGTGGTGATTGTTTCCCATTTTCATATTGGTATGGGTAATGGTGTCCACATGACCATTGATTTTCTTTTCATACTTACCTTAATAAAATACAAAGTTTCACAACATGTATTAGGTAATATATCACTATATATTATATAACAATAATTCTTTAATCAAATATATATATATCAACATACATATAGAATTAATAGAAAAGAACATGTTATGAGAATCATAAAAAATTTTCCTCTTCTATTCTCATATTGATGGGCACAAATTCTGGTTCTAAAATCAAATATCTCTATATTTATCTATATTAAAAACCATATTATTCATTGAATATTTTATATATATATATTTTTACTCTAGGTGTCATTGATATTTATGTAAATTGATGATTTCACAGTAACAATAAAAAGTTAGAATTTTTAACCACCCAATATGAATTCAAGATTCATCCTTTAAAAATTAAGGAATATTGTCTATCATTCCATCCGCGTCATATATAAGGTAGAATAACCTTTACTGCATAAAGCATAAACCACCATGTTTTCATTATAGGGGTGGTAACATATTGGGAATTCAATGTAATTTATATTTTCCAACAATATCATTTAGTTGAAATTATTCTAGTTCTATGTGAAAATATTTTTCAGTATCTTTTCCTCATTATATACATCACACTTTTCTCTGAAGAGATAATTTCCCCCAATCCTAAAATTAATGATCCCAATTTCTAGATAAAATCATTCATCACTTAATTTTACGCATTAGTTTTTAATATTAACGAGGCATATAACATTAAATATTATTTTTTCGTTAGGAAACTTTTAAATACCATATTTTTAGAGTCAATGTATATTATAATCCATTCCCAATTATAGGGTAATACATGTAAAGTTTTACTGACTAACCTTGTATCTTCATTCGCATTCCCTTATCCGAAGAAACATTACTCCCTTCCAGAATAACATAGATAATGGATTTTATAGCCATGATAAATTTATCATGAATAGTTTGTGATATCATACTAATCGACTAAATCTATTTATCATTGTCTCATGATCAGTTTAAGATTTTAATAAAAAAATTATATTTTAGAAGGATCTACAGAGCCGACCATATTGGTGAATACATGACCTGTGAATTAGAACATATTTATAAGAAAATAAGTTATTCTAAACTAGAAATACAAATTATATTTAATAGTTTCATAAACAAAATACACAAAGGAGCATCATGATCTTCACCAATATTTTTCTATATAAGAATATAATCTATAAATAAAACCAAAATTTGATCAAGGTAGTCCCAAAATACTCAATTTAATAAATCCATGTATTGGGGAAAGTAAAAAATCTTAATTGTATCATTACAAAATCATATTGACCATACAACATTCTGAATGTTTTTTAAATAACATTTTTTTTTACCCTTAACTGATGATATCCATATATAAGGTCAATTATCATGTTGTTTTGATCTCATGTGATTAGATTAATCCATTTATATATTCATGATAAAAAATATTTACACTTTATTAATAACATGTAAACCTCAAGATAGTCAATAAAATGTTGTGTTAATATATATTCATCTTAATAAGGAAGATTGTTTCACCCCATGATCATTAACCTAAGGTGTAGAAAACTATTGTAGAAATTATTTTAGTTACTTGTTCATGCTCTAATTTAATGGGAGAAATCACATACAGAGTCATTGTGATATAAGTGGATCATGAAATGAGTTCAATTGAAAACTCAAATACCCACTCTAGGAAAATACAATATAATATATCAATAAATAAATTATTATATTCTCATATAACAAGTATGTCATCATTTTTTACATCCTTGACAGTCATTTCTGTAAAGATTCTTTCAGTTTTTTAATTATAACCTATATTGAAGAATTTTATTCCATTGGGACTTCATAATAATCCTTTCATCGATACATTATTATAGTATTATTGTGGATAATAAATGACACTTATTTATCCCGACCTCTTGTATGATCATTGTAATTGGAAAACCAATTTAAAGGATGAACTTGTCATGAGGACGGTCAGGTTTACATTTATAAAGACCCAAAATATAGCACAATGGCTAACCTTGGGGTCACTCTCAAGGAAGAAGTGTCGAGAGCCCTAGTGGTCGTTCTGAAAATAATTTTTAAATACTTTGAAAACATAATAACTCACTCCTACAGAAACAGTAATCAGTGCTGATAAGCACAGTGGAGAGGGAAACAGTGATGTAAAATTGAAAAACAAAAAAGGGACACAGAACAATAACAAAAACCAGGGAACGAAAGCAGGCACATACAGAACACAAGGCACATAACAAAAAGACGACACCAGGCCAAGACAATAGTCAGAGAGACATAGGCCGGACCAAGGTTAATTTACCCTCTACTCCCTATCCTATATCAACATGAACAATTCTCAAATTCTCACAGTGCAAGATTGATGTCTCGGATCACACACCAGAATCTCCTATAAATTGAACACTCAAGCATCAAAGTTCTTCAATAATCAAGCGATCCTCCGAACTGCAAGGTGACTCACCCAGTAATGTCATTCTGGAAAGAATTTATCATAATTCAGAATGATTCCACTAAGATCATCACATCACACAACCAATCTTAATTCTCAGTTCGAGAAATCAAGACAGGAAGGGGAGAATAAATTAAACAAGAAAGTAGCAAAATCGTCCTACGCAAGATCATGCTCTCGCTTAATCTAACTCACAGACGCGATCTACCAAGGTTAATAAAAAGAACGTGATCACGTTGATGTGTGGATCTCCATATCATGTCAGGTTTCATAAACTGGATCCAACCCCGCATGTTAGATCTCTATTTATGGAGATTTAAGATTACAGCACGAGATGAGAAATATTGAACAACAAAAACAATTAAACATAACTAACATCACAATTCAATTAACTAAACATGAAACACTACAAGAGAATTTAAAAAATCAAAATAGAACACAAAAAACAGAGCAGCAGGAGGATGGATGAAATGGAGTAGCGGGAACCCGTCTTCAGGTCAAAGACGAGTTTTAGTCTGGTGAAAATGGTATTGAATGGTACATGAATGGTGGTGGAGTCTCCACCACCACTGCTGAATGATTCCCCCTCGGGTACTCTACTCCGGCCCTGAGAGGATAAATGGTCCTCTTATTCGGAGATAAAAATAGAAAAATGAAACTAACGAACTAATAGACAACAGATCCACATGGCGCACTTTTGAGTGCACGTCACCAGCTCTCGAGTAAACTCCATGTAAGTGAAAAAAACCTTGAAACGAACTCGTGAGTGTTCTTGTGCCTTTCCCACGAACTGCTTCTTTTAACACTACTTCAAATAATATCTCCCCTGGTAGGGGGTGTGGTAACGGCGAGGAAGGGAAAATGGAAACGGTGAGGAGGTCACCGCTAATGAACAGGACCATGCGACCACAACACCTGCAAACAAGCATAACAAAGAAAATTAAATAAATAAAATAATTTAATGAAACTAAGAATAAATAAATAAATAAATAAATTAAATTAAATAGAATGGAATTAAAAACTACAAAAAAGTTAAACAATAAAATTAATAAAACTTTATTTAAAAAATTGAATTAATTTGGGTTTAAAAATAAACAGACTTAATTAAAGAACAAATTAAAATATTTACAGTAACTTGCTTAAATTATTTAACCAATTAATTAAATAATGAATTAAATTGAAGAATAAAAATATTAATTGAATAAAAATAAATTATTAAAACTACTTAAATTATTAAAAGACTAAAAACCAAAAAAAGTTATTTATTTACAATTTAAAGAATAAAGAATTAATTAATTTAATTAATGATTTAAGAAAATAACTAGAATGAAAAAATAATTATAAAAATTAAAGAATAAATAAATAAAAGTCTAATTATCAAGACTAATATAATTCAAGAATTATTTAAAATGACACTAATGCACATTAAAACACATGTTTTAAACTAAAAACTGATTATTTTACACAGCAGTTACAAAAACATAATAATTATCAATTATTTTACAAAAAAAAAACATTTTAAAATAATAAAGTCAATAAATAATACAAAAAGGATGTGGTAAATAGTGTTAAAAAATGCCACATCAAACTCCCCCACACTTAAAGCTTTGTTTGTCCTCAAACAAATACATGCCACTGAACTTTAAAATAGAAAGACTATTAGTGCGTTTCAGATGAAAAATATGCATGGTTAAACTTTAATATCCAGATGAGCAGGACCAAACAATAAATCAGGTTTTTCAATGGTGTTCAAAAATGTTGTCCTGTCTAGTTTGAAAAACCCAATGGAAGCCAAGAGCATAAAAAATTCGTACACTGTCAAGTATGTCATGCCTCCTATGTATATTCATTAACTATCCTGCTTCAACATCCAATTCAAGTTCTAATTCCCAGAGTGTTGATAGGTTAGGTTAAGTGGAACTCAAAACATAACTAAGGGCACCTTCCATTCTCACCTTCATCCAGGTTCCAAAAATTAGAGTCCATTAAATTGATCACTTTATTGACTCAACTCAAACGAAAATTTACCAAGTCAATTTCTCCCTTCTTCATCATGGTTCAAAATTCCCCTCACCTTAATGAGTTCATTTTTGACAAGGGCACTTTATTTTACTTTTTCCTAGCCATATTCCATGTGCAGAGCACTGTGTATAGAACTTATTAAGATAGAAGTTGGATTTATTTATTCACAGAAACGCACCCAGTGCACCTTGTCTCAGATACTCACCATGGGATCCCATTTTACCATTTTACTCTAGTTACAAAGGACTTAATAAATAATCATTCGGATTGAATTCCTAGAGTGATTGAATATTATTTAATAAAAATGTGAGTCCCCTGGGTTCCAGTGAGAACTTCTAGTTACTCTAAGTCATGGTCCTTATTCCACATGACCTATTCTATCATACTCTCATCCTCAGTTACTAAATTGAAATATTCATAGAGACAGTGAACAATTTCACTCAGCAATCATTCATGATTAATAGTTTCAGACTCAGTGTTACTCTCAACATCCAACAACAGTTATCCACTAAATAGGACATAAATAAAGTACCAGTGAATCTCCAATGACCATCATGTGATAAAATAATTTGAAATTTTATAAAGGAATTTTGAACCATTTTTTTTAAAAAAATGAAAAAAATTTGACCATATTTTTTAAACAACAACAAACTCAGGTTCAAGAAGGGGGAATTCAACATGAAAATAGAATGAACCCTCTCCCCCACATTTAAAACCCAACATTGTACCCAATGTTTTATTCTAAGGTGGACGACAGATTATATTCAAAACAGATGGGCATTTCAGCTAAAAACAGATATGGAGGGGTATCAATGAAGTTCAAAAATTTTCTTTTCCCCACAAAAAGTGAAAGAAAATAAAAACAAAAGGAAAAGAAAACAGAAGAACCCAACCACACCAACCATCACCAGCAACCAAGTGAATTTCTATTCCTAAAATGTTAATGCTTTGAATCATTGTGAGCAAACAAAATATTTTATCAATTTACTTTAAATAGTAGCATGATTAGTAGTGATGTGCAGCAGCATCATAATGAAAATAAAAACAGTGGGTGTAGCAAGTTAAAAAAATGAAACTCAAAACAAAATTTCAACTAAGTAGATACTAGAAAGCTAACACCCAATCAAGAAGCACAATTTACTTTTCACAGAAAATCATTGGACTCCCCCACACTTAATTCACAGTAGCACACAAAATGAATGAGCAGATTGAAAAAACTTGTAGACTTAAAACATTACTTCCATTAATGGAATCTTTAGTTCTTTTTTAATGTCTCCCATTATTTTCCATGCACATGAACTCTGGATGCTCCATTTTTCCACCTACATGATGAAACAGTTTAACATTAGTTTTCAAGATTTTATGTTCAAATAAAAAGAAACTACAAAGTGTGAGTTTGCGAGTTTTATCCATTAATCCAATGAGATAGCCCCCTGAGACTTGGATGATAACCACGTGGAATCTACTGCCTATTTATTTTCGTAAGAAAACAAAAATCAAATTAAAATCAACATGCAATAAGAAACTAAATCATGAAATAAAAAGGGATAATCCAAGGTTAACCCCCTTGGGTGTGCTATTGTTTGACTGTCCACAGTTGGATAATACTCAGATCAACCCCATTCAAATGGGGGATTTAACTTCTTGCTTAGGAACCACCAGATGTGATTCCTTCCAAATTGAGTGCTTTTCAATGTTTGGAGTGCCCCGTGTGCTGCTTCAATGAAATTCCCCTCCTAGGAATTGATGTACTTCATGTTGAATGATGGAGGGGAATACACAAGGTAGGGGTACTGCCCCTCTTCTTCTATTTGAGGTTTAGAGTGCACAAGTTGTAATGTTGGAAAACAAGGATGTGAATTGTATTCTGGTTCATTCCAATAAAACATTTTCTCTTGGAAAGAAATTAATATCTCATCATCCACTTCTATTCTAGTGCACAACTCCAAAAATTCATCTTAAACAATATCTCCCAAACTGGATGTGTCATCCAGAATTGGAAGTTCCATAAACTCTTCAGTAGATGCAACCTCAAGTTCCTCACTCTCTAGGAAATCAAAAAAGTGAGATGTATCTTCAAAGCCTGTACAAGGAGCAACATAATTAAAATCAGCTTCAATATATTCCAAGTTGAATAAAAATACAGCTTCTTCCATAAAATTGTCAGCTCCCTTTATCAGCGATGCTTGTTCCTCCTCGTGATGAAATAGTGATCCTGGTAGTGGGTCCATGGAAAGAGCGAGGTAGAAAACCTCCTCGAACCTCTCTTAAAAAAACACCACCTCACTTGCAGAATATTCTAAGGAGAATTATATAATGTCATGTGCTGGCTCCCTCTGTTGAAGCATTGAAAAATAATTAGAATAGTTATAGCAAGAAAAATCATTAGAATTGAAATCAAGGTAAAATGATCATTAAAGAAATTCCGAGCATCATGAGTCCGTGCAAGTTCCATCTCCTGCCAGCCCTTGAAAACATCCTCGGAAATTGGTTCTGGAATTTCTAGCTTTGACTCCAAGAACATATCCATATCAAATTTGGGAAACTCCAACATTTTCTTTCTTCTACTTCTTTTTTCATGCCTTCTGACCTATTTTCCAGAATGTTGGGCTTCAATGGGAGGTGGTGGTACAACACTGTCTTCTTGGTATCCCTTGACCATATCCATAACTTGTTGTATCAACTTCATGATCTCATGAGAATAAATTGTCTCCTCATAAGTAAGGTCTCGATGCAGTCTTTCATGCATCCAACAGTGAAACTTAGCAAGAACCTCCTCAAGATCTTGAACCGGATCAACTAGTGACATAGTATTAGATTCATTAGAGTTCATCACTATGTATGTGTGTGTGTTTGTTGTTGTTGTTGTTGTTTTTTATATGTGTTTTTTATGTTTTTTTGTGTGTTTTAAAATAAAATAAAAATTGGAAAAACCACTGGGACACTCGTTGCTTCCCCGACAATGGCGCCAAAATTTGACGGATGACCTTTTCGTGAGGATGGCCAAGTTTACATTTATATTGACCCAAAATATAGCACAGTGGCTAACCTCGGGGTCGCTCTTAAGGAAGCATTTTTGAGAGCCCTAGTGGTCGTTCTGAAAATCTTTTTGTATTTTTAAATACTTTGAAAACATAAAAACACACTACTACCGAAACACTAATCAGTGCTGATAAGCACAGTGGAGAGGGAAACAGTGATGAAATAGTGGAAAACAACAAAGGGACACAAAACAAGAACAAAAACCAGGGAATGAAAGCAATCACAGACAGAACACAAGGTACATAACAAACCGACGACACCAGGCGAAGACAATAGTCAGAGAGACACAGGCCGGACGTAGCTTAATTTACCCTCTACTCCATATCCTAGATCAACATGAACAATTCTCAAATTCGCACAGTGCATGATTGATGTCTCAGATCACACACCAGTCCCGCCTATAAATTTAACACTCAAGCCTTGATGTTCTTCAATACTCAAGCGATCCTCCGAACTGCAAGGTGACTCACCCAACAAAGTCATTCTGGAATGAATTTCTCACAATCCAGAATGATTCCACTAAGATCATCACATCTCACAACCAATCATAATTCTCTGTTCGAGAAATCATGACAGGAAGGGGAGAAGAAATTAAACAAGAAAGTAGTAAAATTGTCCTATACAAGATCTTACTCTCACTTAATCTAACTCACAGACGTGATCTACCAAGGGGAATAAAAAGAACGTGATTGCGTTGATGTGTGGATCTCCAGATCCTATTGGGTTTCATAAATTGGATTCAACCCCTCAAGTTAGATCTCCATTTATGGAGATTTGAGATCACAGCATGAGATGAGAAAGATTGAATGACATAAACAATTAAACATAACTAACATCACAATTTAATTAACTAAACATATAAGGACCTGGCCTTAAAACAATACATAATCATGAATTAAATGAATAATTCACATTGAGGATCTTTTCAGGTTTAGAGTTTTAGAGAATTATGACATAACTTTTACATCTCAAAGGTTTACAATGTTGACACTTCTACATAGTTTCCTTTTTTTACAAAACATGAACTATTGAAAAAAAAGAGTCATGTTTAGTTCCATGTTTAAGATTGCATGAATTTTCCTTGACCCCATCCTTGACCCTGTTACACATTATGTTCTATGAAAAAAATTTCATAAAAAAAAACATGGGATGAGCATAAAAAGATCAGTAATGGATACGCAAAGAAGGAAAACTTTTAGTTTTTCAAAACAAGAAGTAAACCATAAATACGTTATCAAAGTAATACTTTTCACCTTTATGAAGTAGTAAAAACTCTTCACTGAATAAAATATCATTACTTACCCTTTTTGTAACCAAAAGATTACCATAAAACCCATATAAAGTACACATTACATATAAAGGTAACTTGGGACATAAACATACTTAAATGGAATAATCATACGGTCGACTTCTACACATATCACTTCATGGAATAGCCATACGTCCGACTTCCATACCCAATGAATTGGAGTTTATAACGTAACCAACCATCCTGGTATTCAAGGCACCACCCATCATTTGGTTTATCATGTAACAACCCGTGAAATGTCTAAGTACCATTATAAAATCATAACACATAAAATAATTATAAAGGAAAGAAAACATTTCCACATTTCATTCACAATATATCACTTAAATATATTGACATAACAAATCCATTATCAAAACAATATTCAATACCAATATAAATAAAATAGTATATGGTATTTATTTACTTTTAAAAATATTACGGCTTGTTGAGGATGCCAAAGATCAAATAATACTCGCGGCGACAGAAAGGTCATTGTCACTGCGTACGTTAAAAAGAAACATACCTCTTTTCGTTTAATAAAACCCTTCGTATATAAAAGATTCCTTTTGAATAAAAGTAAAATTAAAAGGGGGTTTATTCACTGTATAAAAAAAGTCTTGTATTAGAACAAAATATGCCTCAATAAAAGGAGATTGAGATGAAGTCCCATACAAAGTCAGTATCCTTAGATTAAGGATAAATCAATTACATGATTATGTGTGAAAAATATAAATACACCCAACATAATAGAATATTAACTACAAAACAATCATAGGTCATTCGCACATATTCATAGTATGACATAATCAAGAAATAGAGGTTTAACCCAAAGAATTGAAATTGAGTTAAGAAGTTCCCTTGCAAAAATTCAACAACCTAACAACGTCACTTCAAAATTCAAAAAATTAGTTGATGAGAGAGAAAATGGTATCTCATCAACTGGACATAAAATTTACATCAATAAGGATATATAAGAAAATATCCCCACATAATAAGATGTAAATTAAAAGACATAACAAAAGAAGTCTTTTAAAAAAAATAGGGTGAAAGGTTCCCTTACCGAATTGGGTAACTTCCGAAACGTACACCCCATGAAAGAAGGACTATACAACATTGATTTAAATACCCATAAACAAAAGTATATTACAAAAAGAGTAGAATAATGGGTAGTACATACACCACTCAGAGGAAATGGTGGAAAATGTAGCATAAATCTCATGTAATAAAAGTGAGATGAAAAATCCCTTACGAAAACCCGGTAACCTAACGACACCACTTAAAACTTCCAAAAAGGGATTTATGAGATCAAATAGGGTCTCTTATAATATGAAAATAAAAATTAAAGTATTAGGTAAATAAAATAACATCCCAAACATAAGAAATAAGAGCTTAAAATAAATGACATAAAAGAGAGTACTTAAAAAGAAAGAGAGAGGTAAGATCCCTTACCTCATGTCTGACTTGACTCAATCGTTCTTTAATCTCATGAATAATAAACTAGACATAATTTATAATTTCTTAGGAACTTTTTTCAAGTTATTTATTCCTTTTATATCACTTATTACCACGTTATTAACAATATTTAATTAATTAAGTTAGTAACGGTTGTTTTGTAGATAATTGGTACTTGAGTAAAAAATAAACTTCTTATAATTACAAGTTGTTCATGTGATAAAATCTCAATTATATACAAATTATATTCATGATGTAGTTATTATATATATAATATATATCCAGTATATACATGAATTTATAATATTACATAACATTTAGAGGTAAGAAATGAAATGCACCGTTCAAGGAGAGAGTAAGCCATACGTACACATGAACACTACTTTCATTTCTATTTAGTATTTAATGGAATGAAATCATAATGATATAAAGGTATATTATAATTCTAGTATAATATAATATATAATATCAGTAACTCCATCCTTTATACGTCCCACATATGGCATTAACGAATCAAATCACTTTGAGGGGTGGAAGTCCGCACTTCCTAAAATGAAGATATCGTGTTTACCGATAATGGAAACCATAAAGGTACTCCATAAATGAATAATACAGAAACATATGGAAACCATAAACATAATATATATCATATATAAATATAGTGAAATCTTAATGGCCACCATTAAAGGTGTTAGAAGAATATTGAACAATCATAATTTTGTGAGGCAAAAATTCGCTATCCACAGAAACAGTATGTTCTTTAACCATTAGACGGAGGTGTGTGTAAGTGTAGCTTGAATCCTTCTCATAAAAACATTCTAGTATATTCACGATACTGGTTTTGTTACAAAACAAAGTAATAAAATGAGTTTATGTTGTTGGAGAAGTAAAATAAAACAAAATAACATAAGAGAGAACATTACCTTTAAATCTGGTAACTCCTCTAGGTTTGAACCAAAAGGGTTTCTTGAAGAGCTTTATGCCTAAGGTAAGGCTTCTAGGATGAATATAGTTATGTGTAGAGATAAAATGAAAAGAGTGTGGTTGAGCCAAAGTCTTGAGAGGTGTGGGTAAGGGGGTATAGGTGGGGGCCTTTTATAAGAGGGAGGAGGGGCACTCTTGGAATGTCTTCAAAAGTTACTTTATTATAAAATGAATTTCGGATATTAAAGGTCCCACAATTTTATATTTCGAGGATAAGGTGATAAGGGTTATAAATCAACCCATCCAATATATTTTTACAAGTGTATGTCCTATATTTTACATTATATTTTCATTTTATTTAAATCGTTCATTAATGAGGTAATCACTGCATCATCATGGTGTCATAAATTAATTAATTTATTTAATATCTCGAAACTATAAAAAAATACTATGATGTGGGAAATATTTTTATTTTTCCAATGAATATTTATAGTCAAAAATATGACTTGTATAACCCCATGTAAAAATTGTTTTAGTAAAGCAATACATGTTTGTGACATTTTTATTTTAACTTTAAATAAAAAGTTATTAGTGTCATTTTCTTACCCAAGTGGATCCATGGGGTCCCCAAGTTTACCAATGGACTGTCTGGTTCTTCCATGACTCATCCAATAATGGTAAGACATGTTTCATGGTCATTTTTTTATTATTATAACATTATCTTTACCTTAAATTACACTAATTACCTTTAATCGCGATTAATAAAACATAAATGTTACTATTCACCAAAAAATTATTTTAATCCCATTGAACCACATTTTACATACTAATTAAAACCATGTATGTAAAAATTTCTAAATTTACATAACAGAAGTCGTAAAGTTTCATTTAAATGAAAAATCAGTTTTTTTAACTAGCACTTAGTGGTTTCACTATTCATCAAAATTTGATGTTTTTCAGAAAAAAATCAAAAATCCACCCTAAGATATATTTGATAATCTGAATTCATAATACATGTATATTTTAAAAAATTAAAAATATATAAGTTTTATTAATTAATTTATTAATTAATTCTCACTTTCAAAACAAATAGCGTGTTTTTAAGAAACAATGACTATTAAAAGATTGATAGTAGTTTAAGTCCAATTTCAAAGTGAAATTAATTCCAATGACCACCATTGGATTAATTGGTAAAAATATATTTTAATTTAAATTTAAAACCAATTCAAAATATGATCTAATCGTATAACAAAATTATATTAAAAAGTGGTTTTTAATTAAAATACAACATTTTTCACTTATTCATTAAAAATGAACTTTATCGAAAAAATAACAAAAGCATACAAAAAGTAAAATTTGATGTCCTGATTCTAAAGAAGTATTTTATTTGGTCTAATATAACATATAAAATTGTAAAAAATTATATTTAAAAAGGGTTCTCCATCAAAAGGCGGTTAATCGACCTTTAAAGAATATTTGAATATTTATTCTTAAAATTGGATTCAATTGCATTTTAAGCCTCTAACATTTATTGAATAATGTAAAAAAATTTAACAAACATATATAATCATTTTTTAGTTAGTTCTGTTCATCCCCGATATTCTAACGACTAGAAATTATCTACCATTTAAAATAATATTATTTTATTATTAGAGTGAAACGTATGATTTCAAAGAAACTCGTTGTTGCGTATTGGGTACGCCATCGAGCATAGCGTTCCCTTTAAATTAATATTAACTTTTTATTCAAAAATATGGATAAATATGAAAATGTCATATTCTTTATTTACCTGGGGTGTTACATCCTTCCCCCCTTTTGGGAATTGCGTCCTCACAATTTTAAAATTGGGCTTTGAAACTTCATTGAAAGCCCCACATTGGAAAAGGAGTCAGTTAAACTTTCACTTTAAAAGAAAGAAAGAGAAGTAAAAAGGTCACCTGAGTTAACCCATAATAGGATTCCATGTAGGAAAACATTGACATGGAGGATAAAACAAAGGGTTATGTTCTAATGGATAGTGATAAAAAACATGTTTAGGAGAAGGTTAACCTCCAGAAAATCACAAACTCGTGATGGGTTAAATGGTATTTGATTCCCCAGTTGGAAAAGTTAATAGACAACATTTTTGTTTTTAAGTTACTTTTCATTGAGTAATTTATTTATGAGATTAACTAAATCATAAGTAAACATACTTACTTTTCGTGTAGACTCTCATCTCCTACTATGTTTCTTACACAAACTCATATTTTCTCCAAAAGACGAGTATTAAGGATGACTTGTTCACATTAAGAGAGCTATAATCAACTTCTAGAGAATAACCTAATCCAAAAAGAGAACTATATATTTCCCCTGACTTTAGACATTAACCAAAACCAATTTTTTTTGAACAATATCAGATAATCCAAAAAAGGATAATACTTTATAAAAAATAGAATCTATTCTTAATCTCCAAATTTTTTCCAACAAAACCCAAAGTTCAACGAAGACCATTCGATAAAAAATTTGTCCATAAAATTCGTCAATGTAAAATAAACTAATATTTAAACCCAAATATTTGAAGGATTTAATCACATATTCTTCCAAGGTACAAATTAAAATTTATCTCCAAATAACTTCAGTTTCTCTTAAAGTCTCATATTGAAAAGTAATTAACTTAATCATATATCCTTCATGATAGGTCAATATTTTCCTAGATAACCCAAAATCAACTTCTTCTTGATTCATAAAATCATCTAAATAAAAAGAATAAGTCATACTAACCAGGGACATCACGTAGTCCAGTGGTAGGCGATGCACCCTTCTCGCCCTTTAGTTGTGGGTTTGATACCTATAGCCTTACCAGATGCAACAGTTTTTTACTCATCCTACGGGTTGTCCTTTTTATAAAACTCCAAAAATAACCTTAACATGTTTTTACCTCAATGGTTTCCTAATACCTCTCATTTTCATCCAAATTCATTATGATCTCAACATCTTAATTCTTGAAGTCTTATTTCAACACCGTAAGATAAAATATAACGATTCCCAAAAATGAAGAACAACATACCTTGATTATGGTGTCTATTTGGTTTCATCGTCATCCTGTTCACCTAGGTAGAAGGTCCGTGAATTGAAAAAATGATTTATAGATCCTTCAAAATCATTTGCTTCCTCCATACAAATACACCTTGTACAACATGGGTCATATGGGTGTTCACAGAAAAACAATTTTGGAAAATAATCATGTATGAAATATAATTTCAAGACATCTAATAAAACATGATTTCTATAAAACAGTCGGACCGATTTTGAGTTAAAACATTCAATTAATGGTCCTTTTAAAATACCATAGGTATATGCTGAGAGGCTATATTGTAAAAGAAAATATAAATAGGTTGAACAAATGTCTCCTCCTTCAGAACATTTTTTTAAAATCATAATATGCTTCAAAATCTTGTGATAAGGTAAAATATTTGAAAATGCCTTGATACAATTTACCTTTCTTGAAAATATGAGAATATTGTGAAAATAGTATTTGTCTAAATACAACCCATGATCCACGATGATAACGAGGTATAGTGGAGGTGTTTGATAACTCAAAAAACTTATTGCATGTGAGTGGTATGCTAGAAAAAGTTTCACAATCATCCGAACATGACTTTGTAATAATTATTGCAAGCATGTCCTCAGGAAGAGATAAGAATTTCATTTGAGATCCTCCTCCTTCCATTCATAACCGACATTACTTGACCTGAAATTTTTTTATAAAATAAGTATTTAACTGAAATAATAGATATAGGGACTAACCATGTGGCTAGCAAAAACTCATAATCTATAAAGTTGTCTAAATCGACCTTTGATACCAACTATAAGGAACTGAACTTAAAACAGTACATAATCATGAACTAAATGAATAATTCATATTTAGGATCCTTTCAGGTTTAGATTTTTAGAGAATTAGGACATAACTATTACATCTCAAAGGATTACAAAGTAGACACTTCTACATAGCTTCCTTTTTTTACAAAACATGAACTCTGAAAAAGAGAGAGTCATGTCTAGTTCCATGTTTAAGATTGCATGACTTTTCCTTCATCCCATCCTTGACCCTATTCCACATTATGTCCTGTGAAAAAAATTTCAAAAAAAAACTTGGGATGAGAATAAAAAGCTCAGTAAGGGATACACAAAGAAGGAAAACTGTTAGTTTTTCAAAACAACAAGTAAACCATGAATACTTTATCAAAGTAATAGTTTTCACCTTTTTGAAGTAGTAAAAACTCTTCACTAAATAAAATATGATTACTTACCCCTTTTGTAACCAAATGATTAACATAAAACCCATATAAAGAACACATAACATATAAAGGTAACTTGGGACATAAGCGTACTTAAATGGAATAACCATACGGTCGACTTCCACACATATTACTTCATGGAA
The DNA here is from genome assembly GCA_963277665.1 of Viscum album. Taxonomy (NCBI): domain Eukaryota; kingdom Viridiplantae; phylum Streptophyta; class Magnoliopsida; order Santalales; family Viscaceae; genus Viscum; species Viscum album. The sequence continues at coordinate 404,146,789 of OY728163.1, read as the reverse complement.
TAACCATACGACCGAGTTCCATACCCAATGCATTGGAGGTTATAACGTAACCACCCATCCTGTGATTCACGACACCACCCGTAATTTGGTTTATCATGTAACCACCCGTCAAATGTCCAAGTACCATTATAAAATCACAACACATAAAACAATTATAAAGTAAAGAAAACATTTCCACATTTCAATCACAATATATCACTTAAATATATCGACATAAAAAATACATTATCAAAACCATTTTAAATAACAAAATACATAAAAGAGTATATGGTATTTATTTACTTTTAAAAATATTATGGCTTGTTGAGGAGGCCAAAGATCAAATAATACTCGCGGCGGCGAAATTGTCATTGTCACCGAGTACGTTAAAAATAAATATACCTTTTGTAGTTTAGAAAAATGCTTCGTATATAAAAGATTCATTTTGAATAAAAGTAAAAGTCAAAGGGTTTTATAAACTGTATAAATTAAAGTCTTGTATTAGAACAAAATATGCCTCAATGAAAGGAGATTGAGAGGACGTCCCATATAAAGTCGGTATCCTTAGATTAAGGATAAATAAATTACATGATTATGTTTGAAAAATATAAATACACCCAACATAAGAGGATATTAAGTGTAAGAAAATCATATGTCATCCACACATATTGATAGTATGACATAATCAAGAAATAGAGGTTTAACCCAAAGAATTGAAATTGTGTTAAGAAGTTCCCTTGCAAAAATTCAACAGCCTAACAACGTCACTTCAAAATTTAGAAAATTAGTTAATGAGAGAGAAAATGGTATCTCATCCCTTGGACATAAAATTTACATCAATATGGATATATAAGAACATATCCCATCATAATAATATGTAAATTAAATGACATAACAAAAGAAGTCTTTTTAAAAAAGAGGGTGAAAGGTTCCCTTACAGAATTGGGTAACTTCCGAAACGTACACCCCATGAAAGAAGGACTATACAACATTGATGTAAATACACATAAAAAAAGTATATTACACAAAGAGTAGAATAATGGGTAGTACATACACAACTCAAAGGAAATGGTGGAAAATGTAGCATAAATCTCACGGGAATAAAAGTGAGATGAAAAATCCCTTATGAAAACTCGGCAGCCTAACGATGCCACTTAAAACATCCAAAAATGGATTTATGAGATCAAATAGGGTCTCTAATAATATGAACATAAAAATTAAAATATGAGTAATATAAAAGAACATCCCCAAACATAATAAATATGAGCTTAAAAGAAATGACATAAAAGAGAGTACTTAAAAAGAAAGAAAGAGGTAGGATCCCTTACCTCATGTCTGACTTGACTCTATCGTTCTTTAATATCCTGAATAATAAACTAGAGTTAATTTCTAATTTATTAATAACTTTTTTCAAGTTCATTATTACTTTTATGTCACTTATTACCATGTTATGAACATTATGTAATTAATTAAGTTAATAACGGTCGTTTTGTCGATCATTGGTAGTTGAGTAAAAAAATAAAATTCTTATAATTACAAGTTGTTCATGTGGTAAAATATCCATTATATCAAGAATTATATTGATGGTGTAGATATAATATATATAATATATATCCAGTATATACATTCATTTATAATATTACATAACATTTAGAGGTAAGAAATGAAATGCACCGTTCATGGAGACGGTAAGCCGTACGTACACATGAATGCTACTTTCATTTCTATTTAGTATTTAATGGAATGAAATCATAATGATTTAAAAGTATATTATAATTCTACTATAATATAATATATAATATCAGTAACTCCATCCTTTATACATCCCACATATGTCATTAACGAATCAAATCACTTTGAGGGGGCGGTAGTCCGCACTTCCTAAAATGAAGATATCACATTTCCCCATAAGGGAAACCATAAAGGTACGCCATAAATGAAAAATAAAGAAACATATGGAAAACATAAAAATAATATATACCATATATAAATATAGTGACATCTTAATGGCCACCATGAAAGGTGTTAGAAGAATATTGAACAATCATCGTTTCGTGAGGCAGAAATTTTCCATCCACATAAACAGTATGTTCTTTAACCATTAGACGAAGGTGTGTGTAAGTGTAGCTCGAATCCTTCTCATAAAAACATCCTATTACATTGAAGATACTGTTTTTTTTACAAAATAAATTAATAAAAATAGTTTAGGGGGTTGGAGAAGCAAACTAAAACAAAAGATCATAAGAGAGAACATTACCTTTAAATCGGGTAACTCCTCTTGGATTGAACCAAAAGGGTTTCTTAAAGAGATATCTGCCTAAGGTATGGCTTCTAGGATTAAGAGAGGGATGCGGAGAGATAAAATGAGCAGAGTTTGGTCAAACCAAAGGCTTGAGAGGTGTGGGTAAGGGGGTAGAGGTGGGGGCATTTTATAAGAGGGAGGAGGGGCACTCTTGGAATGTCTTGAAAAGTTACTTTATTATAAAATGATTTTTCAGATATTAAAGGTCCCAAAATTATATATTTCTATGATAAGGTGATAATGGTTCGAAATACACCCATACAATAGGTTTTTGACAAGTGTATGTCTTAGATTTTACATTATCTTTTCATTTTATTTAAATCATTCATTAATGAGGTAATCGCTACATCATCATGGTGTCATAAATTAATTAATTTATTTAATGACTAATTTTTTTTAAAAAAAAAACTACTATGATGTAGGAAATATTTTAATTTTTCCAATTAATATTTATAGTAAAAAATATGACTTGTATAACCCCATGTAAAAATTGTTTTAGTAAAATAATACATGTTTGTGACATTTTTATTTTAACTTTAAATACAAAGTTATTAATGTCATTTTTTTACCCAAGTGGCTCCATGGAGTCCCCAAGTTTACCCATGGATTGTCTTGGTCGGAAATGAATAATCCAATAAGGGTAGAACATGTGTCAAGGTCATTTCATATTATTATAACATTATCTTTACCTTAAATTACACTAATTACCTTTAATCGTGATTAATAAAACCTAAAAGTTACTATTCTCCAAAAAATTATTTTAATCCCATTAAACCACATTTTACATCCTAATGAAAACCATGTATGTCGGAATTTTTAAATTTAAATCACGGAAGTGGTAAATTTTCATTTAAATGAAAAATCAGTTTTTTAACTACCACTTAGTGGTTTCACTATTCATCAAAAATTGAAGTTTTTCAGAAAAATACAAAAAATTCACCCTAAGCTATATTTGATATTCCGAATTCAAAAATGATGTCTATTTTATAAAATTTAAAACATATAAGTTGCATTAATCAATTTAATAATTAATTCCCGCTATCAAAACAAATAGCGTGTTTTTAAGAAACAATATCTATTAAAAGATTGACACTAGTTTAAGTCCAATTTCAAAGTGAAATTAATTTCAATGACCACCATTGGATTAAATGGTAAAAATATATTCTAATTGAACTTTAAAACGAATTCAAAAGATGATCTAATAATATAAATAAATTATATTAAAAAGAGTTTTTGAACTAAAATACAACATTTTTCACTTATTTATTAAAAATGAACTTTATCGAAAAAAACATACACAAAGTAAATTTTGATGTCCCGATTCTAGAGAATGATTTTATTTGGTCTAATATAACGTATAAAATTGTCAAAATGTATATTTAAAAAGGTTTCTCCATCAAAAGGCGGTTAATCGACCTTTTAATGAATATTTGAATATTTATTCTTAAAATTGGATTCAATTGCATTTTAAGCCTCTAACATTTATTGAATAATGTAAAAAAATTTAAAAACAAATATAATCATATTTTAGTTAGTTCTGTTCATTCCCGCTATTCCAATGGCTAGACGTTATCTACCATTTAAAATAATATTATTTTATTATTAGAGTGCAACATATGATTTCTAGGAAACTCGTTGTTGTGTATTGGGTACGCCATCGAGCATAGCGTTCCCTTTAAATTAATATTAACAATTTATTCAAAAATATGGATAAATATGTAAATTTAATATTCTTTATTTACCTGGGGTGTTACAAAACATGCATCACTACAAGATAATTTACAGACTCAACATATAACACCAAAAACAGGGCAGCGGGAGGATGGATGAAATGGAGGAGCGGGAACCCGTCTCCAGGTTGAAGACGAGTTCTAGTCCAGTGAAAATGGTATAGAATGGTCTGTGAATGGTGGTGGAGTCTCCTCTACCACTGCTGAATGATGCCCCCCCGGGTACTCTGCTCTAGCCCTAAGAGGATAAAGGGTCCTGTTATTCTGAGATAAAAACAGAAAAATGCAATTAACGACCTAACAGATAGAAGATCCACGTGGCGCGCTTTGGAGTGCGCGTCACTAGCTCTCGAGTGAACTCCATGTATGTGCAAACAACCCCTAAAACGAACTTGCGAATGTTCTCACGCCTTTCCCATGAACTGCATCTTTTAACACCGCTTCAATGAATAGCTCCCCCGGTAGGGGGTGTGGTAACAATGAGGAAGGGAAAATGGAAACTGTGAGGTGGTCACCACCAATGAATAGGACCGTGCAACCACAACACCTGAAAACAAACATAAAAACGAAAATTAAATAAATTAAATAATTTAATGAAATTAAAAATAAATAAATCAATAAATAAATTAAATTAAATAGAATGGAATTAAAAATACAAACAACAAAGTTAAACAATAAAATTAATAACACTTTATTTAAACAATTGAATTAATTTGGGTTTAAAAATAAAGAATCATAATTAAAGAACAAATTAAAATATTTATAGTAACTTACTTAAATTAGTTAACCAATTAATTAATGAATTAATTAAATTGAAGAATTAAAATATTAATTGAATAAAACTAAATTGTTAAAACTACTTAAATTATTAAAATACTAAAAAACAAAAAAAGTTATTTATTTACAATTTAAAGAATAAATAAATAAATAATTTAATAAATGAATTAATAAACTAACTATAATGATTTTTTTTATAAAAAATAAAAGAATAAATAAATAAAAGTCTAATTCGGAAGACTAATTTAATTCAAGAATTATTTAAAATGACACTAATGCACATTAAAACACATGTTTTAAACTAAAAAATGATTATTTTACACAGCAAGTACAAATAAACAATAAATATCAATTATTTAATAAAAAATAACATTTTAAAATAAAAAAGTCAATAAAAACTACAAAAAGGTTGTGGCAAAGATTGTTAAAACAATGCCACATCACAATTAAAATCCAATATTACATCAAAATACACCTAAGGATATATAAAATTAATAGAATGGAGTGTCTTCTTGAGAAGTCAACTATCACAGTACTAATCTCACCCAAGAACATTTATCTTTATTGATATAATGAGATAATTTGAATTAATTATAGTATAATAACACACATTATTACCCCGATTCATTTTGGTTAGAAAAATTAAAATATTTAATGTTAAATTTGGTAGTACTATAATTAAATTAAATAATATAAATAAAATATAACTATAAAAATAGAAATATGATATCATAAATTATGTTTATAAATTTTTATATGAATCACTATAAATAAATACACATTATATGTGGAAAAAATTCGTACTAAACAAGTTATATATATTCAAATCCATCATAATATATTTTAAAGATAACATGATTTAAAAAATTATATACCCTGAAATTCTCTATCTAACTATATAGTTAGGTGTCTTTGTCAAAAATTTGGTTTGGGTTGAGTTAATATCTAACAGAAATATTCAGATTTATTACCCCTCTAAAAAAATACAAGATCCAATATCCAGAAGTTGCTCTCATGAAGGGATTTAATTTCTAGAATAACCACACAGAATCTACTATATCAATAAAATCATAATGTTATCATATACTAAAAATAATATCATAGAATTATATATTGGTATATTCTAAAATTCTATAAGAAAATAAAAAAACTAATCCTTTTTTCCATTACCATATAAAGGGAACAAAGATAAATATTCATTTCTTATACATCTGTTACATGCTTTATAAAATTAAATTTCATAAATAATAAAATCAAAGGGACCTATAAGAACAGTTTATTTAGATACTATCTATATAATAAAATTATTTTTATGTACTTTATTTCACGTATCCCCAATGGATCCATAATAGACTATATTGTAGACATATCATTTGCAATTCACATCCTCAAAACATTGAGAATGGAAATATATTAAATTATTTTTTTAAAAAACTCAATAATGAGTTAATAATCATTTTATCATGGATTATTTCACAAGAATAATTAATATCATGCTAATTAGTGAAATTTTCATATTTAAAGATTGATATGTATAAACAATACACGAGATTCATTGTAAATTGAATATAAAATAGCTCCACAAAAGATCATCTTGGAATAAAAAAATCAATAACTTGTATTAATATCATAATACTTCAATCGTGAGAGAATAATATCGTAATGAATAACTCCCTTCAACTATGGAATAATAATTATCATTGGGAAAAATTACATTCCATGCCCACTATGACAATTACCGTGTTTATAAGAAACTAAAATGTACTCATGTATACATATCTCTTGGGATATAAACTTCCTAACAATTCATTAGAGGGTATATAAGATCCCACCCATCACTTATATATACTTACATGTTCAACAAACATATAATTCAATCATCGCATTATAAATAACCAATGTAAATAAAAATGTCTTCAACAATATCCAAATAGAAACCACCCAATTTTTATAATTAAAAAACATATATAAAATGGGATAAAAAAATGTAAATCATATAATATAAATAAATAAACCTTGTAAATTCTATAGATTCATAGAATACCCCAATTGTATAAAATATTTTCATGAATTGTATTATTTTAAACTAATAACTTCATATAGATAAATTAATCTAAAAATATATACATGGTGAAAAAAGAAATATAACTCCATTGGAGATAAAAAAAATTTCAGATAAATATGAAATGAAAAACTAAATAATTAAATTTCTTTTTGAAAATAGTTTTTAGTCATAATTTTAAAAGTTTTAGTTGAAATAATCTATTTAAAATGTATTTTTTAAATATGTGAAAATAAAACGATCCATAGATATGAATTTTTATAAAAAACACGTTTTCCCTATATTAAACATCTATAACAACATTAAAAATTCAATGTAATAGAAAAACTTGTTCAATAAAAAATTTTATAACTTAAAGAACAGATTTTTAGATTTCAAGTCCCATACCATTTCCCTTGATATACATAAAGGATATTTCTCATCCTATATAAAAATTAAATAAATTTTAATTACCAATTTTATACCATTATTCTTATACATTTCGATTTAATTTCTTAATTAATGAAAATTCCCTACATGTATTATATTGTTGTAATATCTTTTTTATAAATTGGTTCTTAATAATCATGTAACTTTTAGAATAAGTTCATTAAAGCTTTGAAAATATCCATATCTCACAATATGATTATCATTTAAAAAAAATTAATTTTAGTGTAACTGTTGTTTTAGAAATAAAAATAATTTTATAATTCAAATATATATGATTTTTATTTATTTTTTACAATGAAGAAAATAGTGATAAAATATTTTTATGTTACTTAAAAGTATATTAGTTTCTCGTGATAGATTGATTTATATCAATCATTAAAGAATGTGGAAAACAAAAAATATATATATGTATATTAGTTATATATTTATCATATATAATCATCAAATATAATATAAAAGTGACAATTTTTGGAATAGAAGGGAAATGAGATATCTGTTATTTTAGGTGGTGTTATCCACAAAGCACTATTAATATTTTCCAAATGGAAAATGTGAGGGTGTTTTAGTGATGTGAAATCATTATAATAACAAACCAATACAATATTAATTCATATATAATCATTTTAATATGGTGAAATTATATTTTATGATATGAGAAACATATAATAAAATTTTAAAAGGAAATAATGATTAAGAACATACACCTCACATTTGGATTATCTCCTTTGGGAAGGGGATTAACCAACAAAGAGATTACATAGTGAGATTAAAAGTACAAAATTAGGGTCACTATGGACATGGAGGATGTTTTTTTAGAGTTTATGGTGAAAAATAGGGTTATTGGTTTATGGATATGTAATGAGAGCAATGTCACATTTCTATGTGAAAAGGAGTGATATTTTTCTAAATTCCCAAAATATTTCCACAATTAGAAGTAACTCCCATGTAAAGATTCCCCCAAATTTACAAATAATATATAGTATAAGAAATAAGTTCAGCTAAACCACCCTCCAACTCCCAAATAAACCATGTTTTTACCTGATTAGTACTTTACCCATTATATCGATTATTCTTTACAATTTTGATTTTCAATATGGTAACTAGTTTTCACCTGAACAATTTACCATTTATTACCAAATATAATCAGGGTTGTCTTATAGAGTATGGACATAAAAATTATAAATTTCAATTTCATGTTGATTGATATAATTTTTAAAAGGAAAAAAATAAACATTAAAAAGCTAAATTTATAATGATTTTTTTAGAAAAGGCCTTGTCAAACCACTTTTATTTAGAAAAGAAAAACATATAAATAAAAAAAGTAATGGGGTCATACAATATGTAAAATTATATCATTAAAAAATAATAATCCCATAGATATAATAATCATGACCATTTTAATAAATTTAGCCCCTCTCTCAATCTGAAACATCTCCCACAGTATTGAAATAATAGGCATGTATCTTTCTCCCATAAGCAAGAGGAATTGAACTGGTTCTTTTAGTTGGAATAATATGAGATTAATCTTCTAAAGACCCATAAATTACATATTTTTTTAATTATATTGAATTATTATGTGACTGTGAAAATTTACGGCACATGATTCTAAGGCCTAGAGTGCCCAAAATGATCCATAAAAAATTGTTAATCATTAAATTGCACACATGAGTAGTTTTCCAAAAAAAGTGGATTAACTCTTAAACTGGTGCTCGAATCAGAAATATGAGGACACCATTGTGTACAGGATGTCAGGTTTACTGTAGGTGTGACTTCAGTTTAGTCGACACATGCCTCTAGTGAGAAAAACCAAAAATGGAATAACCATAAATAAAATAATTTAATAAAATAATTTTATTTTTCAAATGCTTAAAACTCACGAATCATGACTTGGATTAAAATTCTTAGACCCCTCCTGAACATGTAAGGGTATGATTTCCTTAACCAGATCCTAACATTGGCTGACACGGGCCAATAATGAATGTTAGTTTTTGGTCATAAATAAAATAATTATGTAACAGTTATTTTGTTGAAAAATCCTTATAACTCAAAAAAGTATCTCAGATTGGAAATCTGAGAGTATCATCGAGCTCATGAGGGAATGTTACCTTTAGGAAGATCCTATCCTTGACCGATGTGGGTGTGTATAACAACCCGACCTCCTCTTACATTACTGTTACATCATTTCAATGATAAAAAACATAATAGTTTTACACATAGAGGATCCAAAGGTTTAGTGTCTTGGGAAAACTAGGACCATACATAACAAATACAACATCAACCATAAACATTTATTTAATTTCTTCTTCTATAGATTCTTATTAGCACTTTCCCTCTCCTTAGTACATGTAGCCACCTGAGGATATACATGAAAATGGGTGAGCTAAAAGCGCAGTAAGAGGATAGATAAGAACAATACATCATGGGGTGAGCATAATCATAACATAGGCAAAAGATCATGATCATGAGAGGAGCATAAGTAAAAGACTTGAAATGTGGCAATGCATAAAAATAAAACATCATGTCATAGTGGTTAACTAACAAACATACTTGTGAAAAAATCTATCATCATGTTCACACATCATTTCGCATTTACTCATGAGATTCATCACTTTACCCAATGCATTGGAGCGCTATATAATTCTGGGCGCACCCGTCACATTTAAACATTCATATTGCGCTATATAATTCCGGGCGCACCCGTCACATCATAACATTATCATTATCATGATTTCCACATAGAACAAATATAAAACATGTACATAAATAACCCATGGAATGGAATGGGTTTCGTCTCATAATAACACATTCATAATCTTTGGGTTCCCAAAAGAAAGCGGGAACAACATACTTGATACAAGAACCATCAACCTTGAATTAGAGGTAAAAGGTGAGATCATGAAAGAAGAGTTATTTTGGAAAACATTTTGATGGACATAAAAACCAGTGAAAAAACATGTATATCCTAGGAATGTAAAGGAAATGATGAACAAATGATCTTTGAGGAGTAACCATATCAAAAATGGAGTGAAAGAGGGAGAACCTGAAGGAAGAAAATTGGGTTCGAGATTTCCCCTTACCTTGTACTCGAATGCCTCCTTCTCTTTAATGTCCTGTATAATGACATTATATTAATTAATTAGAAATTCCAGAACCTTTTATACATTAATAGGGTTCATTCTGGTTTCATTATTTCATATTATGTTCCTTTGGATGACTTATAGCATTTAAAAACATTGTTCGGGGATGTTCATTTTTATGGTTTTCTTGAGCGGTCCACTTGTATTCTTAAATTGATGTTTGGGTAGATCATGGGTAAACATCCAGAACTGATACTACATGTTATTAATTATATTACAGTGGCTTTAATAATTTTATAGTGAATTATATTATATCCAAGTGGATGAATCATTAGATAAAAATTTAATGATGGTTATTTGGGTTAATTTGGGCGGTTTTTGGATCACAACGATCTTGTTTTAACATTTAACTTAGTAATAAGGCCATAGGTTATTTCCAGAAATTAAAATAGAAAATAATACACATAAAATATTCTGGTTCAACCATAAAATGGTTTCATGACCAGATTGAAGGTAGAAATGGAAGAAGAGAACATGTCGTTTTTGAAGGTGATAAACTTAACACCTCATGAACAACGTTCTATTTAATAAAATAAATGGAAGAGGGAAAGGGTGTGGGGTGATATAATAGAACATTAGAATCATAATATTACATTATATATATAATACTAGATTTACAGAACAATTTGGATGAATATAGGTAGGGAGAGATCAAGAAAGGAACTTGAACTTGAAAGGAAATTAAAGGAGATGAGAGAGAGAAATTACCTTTAGAATCCTCCTCTTGAGATCCTCTTTAAGGAAGCTAGGCTTGGTATTTTGATGATACCAGCAGCTTTTGGACGTGAGGGATGAGCTAGGGAAGGCATTTGGGCAGAGTTTAGGTAAGGCTTGGAGCTTGAGAGGTGTGAGGAAAGGAGGGAGTGAAGGGTGGCTTTTATAGTGGAGGGGAGAGGGGTTTCCTTAATATAAAATTGATTAGTTTATTAATTTCACCTAAGACAAGGAATAGTGAGTCTTGGATTACCAAGAATAGTAAAAAAGGAATGTGAGTTCGGGATTTGGGTTCTTACATCACTTGTGATGTCAGGAATAGAGGGTTTTAATTAAAATGTATTTATATGGTAAATTAATGTATTCACAAAAAAATTCAAGTTTCTCAGAAAAATCCCAAAAATTTACCCCAACCATTTTTCGGCATGTAGAATCCAAAAATGAAGTCCATTTTTCAAAAATAATTTTCTAAATATTATTAATTTAATAATTAATAAAAATCATAATTTACTTAAAAAAACAGTTTTAAGATTAAAACTGAATTTATAGTTCTTTCAAAAATTACGTAGGGTCTTATAAAATTTTCTAAAAACTATTAGACATTGATTCAATAATTTATTAATACGTTACAGGAAAATAAATATTCTATTAAATTAATTAATTAATTATTTATGACTTATAAAATACCAAAAACGTTTACTAAGGTCAAATTTCCACTTTCTAAGATGTCTGAATGTTATTTTATTATTCATAGGTAATGTTACTCTTATTTACTATTCATAAGGGTTATATTACTATTCGTAAGGGTAGGTTACTATTCATAAGGGTAGGTTACTATTCACCAAAAATTATTTTTGTTCCATTAGACTCCAAAAACTATCTTGAACAAAACCGTGTATGTCGGATTTTTAAAATTCCAAATATAGGGGTGACAAAATTATGTTTAAAGGTCACTTATCACTTATTAGTTCATTATTTTGTGTTTTTATGACATAGATATAAGAAGGTAATTTTCTATTGAAATACTTTGGGTCGTTAAATTCTTCCCCCCTTAAGAAATTTCGCCCCCGAAATTTTACTTTACACAAACAGGTGTGGGTACTTATCCTTCATTGCCTATTCTGGTTCCCAAGTTGCATCCTCAAACTTATGGTTCCTCCACAACACTTTGACAAGGCGGGTTGTCTTATTGCGTAGAACCTTATCACTTCGGTCCAAAATTTTTACCGGCTTCTCCTCATAGGAGAGATCATCATCCAGCTGTACCACCTCTGAGTTTAGTACATGTGAGGGGTCTGGTATGTACTTCCTTAGTAGTGATACATGAAACACATCATGAACTTGAGCCATATTCGGTGGAAGTTCCAGATGATAGGCCATGACTCCTATATGATCAAGGATCTCAAAGGGGCCAATGTACCTTGGGATTAGCTTCCCTTTCTTCCCAAATCTCATGACTCTCTTCCATGGAGATATTTTAAGGAAGACTTTATCTCCATCGTCGAACTCCAAGTCCCTTCGACGATTGTCAGCATAGCTCTTTTGCTGAATTTGAGCATCTTTGATGTGTTTCTGGATGACTTGAACCTTCTTGGTCATCACCTGCACAAGATCAGGTCCAAGTAGCTTTCTTTCTCCAACTTCATCCCAACAAGTTGGAGTTCTACATCGCTTCTCATAAAGAGCTTTATACGGAGCCATCTGAATACTCGAGTGGAAGCTATTGTTGTATGAGAACTCAACCAATGGAAGGTGCTGATCCCATCCACCTTTGAATTCTAGAGAGCATGCTCTTAGTATATCTTCTAGTGTCTGAATAGTCCTTTCAGACTGGCCATCGGTTTGGGGGTGATAGGCTGTGCTGAAATTTAATTCAGTACTCAATCCATGTTGAAGGCTCCTCCAGAATTTAGATGTGAACCTTGGATCACGGTCTGAGACAATCGAGAGTGGAACACCATGAAATCTCACTACTTCCTTCACATATAGACTTGAAAGCTGTTCAAGTGAGAGGTCTTCCCGAATAGCGATACAATGGGAAGTCTTGGTGAGTCGATCAACCACAACCCATATCACATTATTTCCTCTTGACGTTTTCAGGAGACCCGTGACAAAGTCCATAGTAACATTTTCCCATTTCGACATGGGTATAGGCAATGGTTGCATCATACCTTTGGACTTTTTCTGCTCAGCTTTAACTTGCTGACATACCAAGCACCTTGATATATATTTCGCAATCTCCTTCTTTATGTTATCCCACCAGAAGTGTTCTCGGAGATCATGATACATCTTGGTACTTCCAGGATGAATAGAGAAAGTTGACCTATGTGCATTATCCAATAGCTCCTTCTTTATCCCGGGTGATGAAGGCACACAAAGCCGCATTCCAAACCGATTCACACCATCATCGTCGATATGGAACTCTTGCAGCTTCCCTTCCTTTACTGCATTCAACCTCTTTTGTATCTCCACATCATCCCTTTGTGCTTCCTTTATCTTCTGTTGGATGGATGGTTGCGCAGTCATTTGGGCAAGGTTGGATGTATCCCCTGCCCTTACGATTCCCAAATCCATCCTTTGAATATCCAAGAAGATAGGGTCGTTCTCAATCCTCAACATGGATAGAGTAGCAGGTTCTTTCCTTCTTAGAGCATCAGCTACCTTGTTCACCTTTCCAGGATGATAGTGAATAGAGCAATCGTAATCCTTGATTAGCTCTAACCATCTCCTTTGATGCATGTTGAGCTCCTTTTGTGTGAATATATACATTAGGCTCTTGTGGCCGGTGTATATGTCACACTTCTCACCATAAAGGTAGTGCCGCCAGATTTTCAAGAAAAAAATCACGACTGCTAGCTCTAGATCATGCGTCGGGTAGTTCTGCTCATGGATCTTCAACTGTCATGAGGCGTAGGCTATCACATCATCATTTTTCACGAGTACACAACCCAAGCCTTTCTTTGAAGCATCACTGTATATCACAAAACGTTCTCCACTTTTCGGTAGTGTGAGTACAGGTGTAGTGATCAGCCTTCTCTTTAGCTCCTTGAAGCTTCCCTCACATTCTTCCATCCATACATACTTTACCCCTTTCCTTGTTAACATAGTTAGCGGGCTTGACAATCGTGAGAAGTTTCTCACAAAACGTCGATAGTACCCAGCTAATCCAAGAAAACTACGGATTTCTATGACACTAGAGGGCCTGGTCCATTCTTCAATCGCCTTTGTCTTTGAAGGGTCCACATAAATTCCCTCGCTTGTGATCACATGTCCCAAAAACGTGACTTGATTCATCCAAAAGTCACACTTTCTGAACTTGGCGTACAACTTCTCCTTTCTCAATGTCACCAACACAAGTCTTAGATGTTCTTCATGTTCCTCCTTGCTCTTGGAGTAGATGAGAATATCATCGATAAACACTACCAGAAATTTGTCGAGGTAATGTCTAAAGACTCTATTCATCAAATCCATGAAGATTTCAGGGGCATTAGTAAGTCTGAAGGGAATCACTAAAAACTCATAGTGCCCATGCCTTGTACGGAAGGCAGTCTTCTGAATATCTTCCTTCTTCAACTTTACTTGATGATATCCAGAACAAAGATCCACCTTTGAGAAGTATTGAGCTCCTCTTAACTGATCGAGCAAGTCATTAATCCTTGGGATGGGATACTTGTTCTTTATGGTGATCTTGTTGAGTTCCCGATAATCGATACACAGCCGCATGGTACCATCCTTCTTCTTCACAAAGAGCATTGGCACACCCCAAGGTGATGCATTAGGGCATATGAACCCTTTGTCCAGATGCTCTTGCAGCTGCTTATTTAACTCGTCCAGTTCTATAGGATCCATCCTATAGGGGCACTTCGAGATAGGAGTAGCTCCGGGTATGAGTTCAATTGAGAACTCTACCTCACGATCCGGGGAAATTTCGGGTAACTCTTCGGGAAATACATCTCCGTATTCCCTTACGATGGGAATTTTCTCAAGGTTGGAAGTTTCCTTTGACTCAAACATTTGGGCGAGGTATGCTTCTTCATAGGGAATCATCACCCACACCATTGAAGGATTTTTCAAAGGATATTTATGATCTTCCTTGCATTTGTAGAGGAGCATGGGATGGTTCGGAATATGAAAATATATTTCCTTTTCCCGACTGTTGATATGTGCTCTATATAACGAGAGCCAATCCATTCCCATTATAGCATCTAATTCCACCAAGGGACGTAGTACGAGATTTTCCGGAAGAATCTTCCCACATACGTCAACAGGAGAAGAGTCAAACACTTGGGTTGCAATGATTTCACCACTTGGTGTTTTTACAGATATCTCTACTTTAAGGTTTCTGGGATTCGATTATATAGTTCTAGAAAACATGAAAGATATAAAGGAATGCGTAGAACCAGAATAAAATAAGAATTTTTCCATTCTTGATTTAATAGGAAGTGTACCTTGTACGACGTCATTATCATGTTCCACCTCCGCAGTAGTGATGGAATAAGCCGTTCCTTGTTCCTTTTGCTTTGGTGGTTGTTGGCGCTGATTACCCTTGAGAGCTCGAGGTTTAGTGCACTGGTTTTAATAGTTCCCTAGCTCCCTACAGTTGTAGCATTGAACCATGAGTGGTTCTCTCCTTTCATCGGCTAGATTATCCTTCCTTTTCATGTCTTTTCGATACTCGTGAGCTTGGTGTCCTTCCTTCCCACGCTTAAAGCATTTCGCCGTACCTTTGAGGCAGTTCCCATGGTGCAACTTCCCACATTTTTGGCATGTGGGTCGTTGTGTTTTCTTCCCATGTTTATCACTAGATCCACCAGCTTGAAACTCCATATTTCTTTTCTTATCACCATAACCATGAGACCATTCTCCAAACTCCATCTCCACTTTGAGAGCACACCGAACAACTTCTTCATAACTCCCAAAGTCTCGAATTGCAAGAACCTTTCGAATATGTGGTTTTAATCCACTAAAGAATCAATCAATTTTTCTATCATTGTTGATAACAAAACCCGAAGCATACCTTGTGAGCCTTGTGAAATTTTCTTCATAGGTTGTGACAGATTCTCCTTCTTTTTGCTTGAGCTCTATGATTTTTCTCTCCATATTCATGCGAAGAGTTCTTGGGAAGTACTTATTAAGAAACATTATCTTAAAGTATTCCCATTCCATCTCTTCATATTCCTCCCTTGGTTTGGTATTCTTAATCAAAGGCCACCATTGATCAGCTTCTCCATCTAGACGGTAAACAGATAGAGTCACCTTCTCCATCTCAGAACAGTAAAGAACAGAAAATATCTTCTCCATGGAGTTGACCCACTGTTCCGCAACTAGTGGATCAGAATATCCACAAAACGTTGGTGGTCGTTTCTGTATAAAACATTCGATAGCTAGTTTCTCCCTCTTTGGTGAAGGAGGACGTTCCCCATTATTATGGTTATTATTTATAACCCGATATAATTGGGTAAGCATCACCATGAAGTTTTGAACCCCACCTCCAAAATCATTGGGGATGTCATTCGGGCAATCGTTGCATTGGCCCTTACAAGAGTTGTTGGCCTGATTTCTCCTAGTTCCCACCATTTTCTAAAATAGAAAAGGTTAGAACAAAACATAAGTAAACAAGTCATGAATAAATTATTCATTTAAACAATTATACCAAAAACATAACATATGGGATCCCTAGGTAAATATTCTTGTGTACATATTTGTACTTATTCTCATGCTAGAGGTTTTCTCTAGGGTTTACTAATCCTAATTCCCAAATTAACTATAAATTTGCTTCGATACCAAATATAACGACCCGACCTTCTTTTACATTAATATTACATAATTTCAAAGATAAACAACATAATAGTTTTACAC
This sequence comes from Viscum album, assembly GCA_963277665.1. Lineage (NCBI taxonomy): Eukaryota > Viridiplantae > Streptophyta > Magnoliopsida > Santalales > Viscaceae > Viscum > Viscum album. The sequence goes on along the minus strand of OY728163.1, from coordinate 404,129,800 downwards.
ATAGAGGATCCAATGGTTTAGTGTCTTGGGAAAACTAGGACCATACATAACAAATACAACATCAACCATAAACATTTATTTAATTTCTTCTTCTATAGCTTCTTAGTAGCACTTGTCCTCTCCTTAGTACATGTAGACACCTGAGGATATACATCAAAAGGGGTGAGCTAAAAACCCAGTAAGAGGATAGATAAGAACAATATATCATGGGGTGAGCATAATCATAACATAGGCAAAAGATCATGATCATGAGAGGAGCATAAGTAAAAGACTTGAAATGTGGCAATGCATAAAAATGACACATCATGTCATAGTGGTTAACTACCACACATACTTGTGAAAAAATCTATCATCATGTTCACACATCATTTCATATTTACTCATGAGATTCATTACTTTACCAATGCATTGGAGCACTGTATAATTCCGGGCACACCCGTCACATTTAAACATTCATATTGCGCTATATAATTCCGGGCGCACCCGTCACATCATAACATTAGCATTATCATGATTGCCACATAGAACACATATAAAACATGTACATAAATAAACCATGGAAAGGAATGGGTTTCATCTCATAATAACACATTCATAATCTTTGGGTTCTCAAAAGAAAGAGGGAACAACATACTTGATACAAGAACCATCAACCTTGAATGAGAGGTAAAAGGTGAGATCTTGAAAGAAGAGTTATTTTGGAAAATTTTTTGATGGACATAAAAACCAATGAAAAACATGTATATCCCAGGAAAGTAAAGGAAATGATGAATAAATGATCTTTTAGGAGTAACCATATCAAAAATGGAGTGAAAGAGGGAGAACCCGAAGGAAGAAAATTGGGTTTGAGATTTCCCCTTACCTTGTACTCGAATGCCTCCTTCTCTTTAATGTCCTATATAATGACATTATATTCATTAATTAGAAATTACAGAACCTTTTATACATTAATAGGGTTCATTCTGGTTTCATTATTTCATATTATGTTCCTTTGGATGACTTATAGCGTTTAAAAACATTGTTCGAGGATGTTCATTTTTATGGTTTTCTTGAGCGGTCCACTTGTATTCTTAAATTGATGTTTGGGTAGATCGTGGGTAAACATCCAGAACTGATACTACATGTTATTAATGATATTTCAGTATCTTTAATAATTTTATAGTGAATTATATTATATCCAAGTGGATGAATCATTAGATAAAAATTTAATGATGGTTATTTGGGTTAATTTGGGCGGTTTTTGGATCACAACGATCTTGTTTTAACATTTAACATAGTAATAAGGCCATAGGTTATTACCAGAACTTAAAATAGAACATAATACACATAAAATATTCTGGTTCAACCATAAAATGGTTTCATGACCAGATTGAAGGTAGAAATGGAAGAAGAGAACATGTCGTTTTTGAAGGTGATAAATTTAACACCTCATGAACAACGTTCTATTTAATAAAATAAATGGAAGAGGGAAAGGGTGTGGGGTGATATAATATAACATTAGAATCATAATATTACATTATATATATAATACTGGATTTACAGAACAATTTGGATGAAGATAGGTAGGGAGAGATCAAGAAAGGAACTTGAACTTGAAAGGAAATTAAAGGAGAAGAGAGAGAGAAATTACCTTTAGAATCCTCCTCTTGAGATCCTCTTTAAGGAATCTAGGATTGGTCTTTTGACGAGACCAACAGATTTTGGATGTGGGGGATGAGCTAGGGAAGGTGTTTGGGTAGAGTTTAGAGAATCCTTGGAGCTTGAGAGGTGTGAGGAAAAGAGGGAGTGAAGGGTGTCTTTTATGGTGGAGGGGAGAGGGGTTTCCTTAATATAAAATTGATTAGTTTTTTAATTTCACCTATGACAAGGAATAGCGAGTCTTGGATGACCAAGAATAGTAAAAAAGGAATGTGAGTTTGGGATTTGGGTGCTTACATCACTTGTGATGTCAGGAATAGTGGGTTTTAATTAAAATGTATTTATATGGTAAATTAATGTATTCACAAAAAAATTCAAGTTTCTCAGAAAAATCCCAAACATTTACCCCAACCATTTTTCGACGTGTAGAATCCAAAAATGAAGTAAAATTTTCAGAAATAATTTTCTAAATATTATTAATTTAATAATTAATAAAAATCATAATTTACTAAAAAAAAACAGTTTTTAAGATTAAAACTGAATTTATAGTTCTTTCAAAAATTACGTAGGGTCTTATAAAATTATCTAAAAACTATTAGACATTGATTCAACAATTTATGAATACATTACAGGAAAATAAATATTCTTTTAAATTAATTAAATATAATTAATTATTTATGACTTATAAAATACCAAAAACGTTTACTAAGGTCAAATTGTCACTTTCTAAGATGTCTAAATTTTATTTTATTCTTCATAGGTAATGTTACTCTTATTTAATATTCATAAGGGTCATATTACTATTCATAAGGGTAGGTTTCTATTCATAAGGGTAGGTTACTATTCACCAAAAATTATTTTTGCCTTATTAGACTCCAAAAACTATCTTGAACACAACTGTGTATGTCGTATTTTTAAAATTCCAAACATAGGGGTGAAAAAATTATGTTTAAAGGTCACTTATCACTTAGTAGTTCATTATTTTGTGTTTTTATGACATAGATATAAGAATGGAATTTTCTATTGAAATACTTGGGTCATTACAGTGTGGGTGACTGTTAATAATTTTTGAACTTTTTTATGATAAGTTCAGTAAACGTGCGAGTAGGGATTTCTATCTTTTGAACCGATGCTCAGATTAAAAATATGAGAGAACTTTTGAATTCACAATTCCAGGATTCTCTTAGGTGAAATGTAACTTCAACTAGCAAGGTTCAGACAAAAAATTTATTTTTTGGAATTTACAAAAAAATAATAAAAAAATTAAATGAGTTTTTTTATTTCAGTCTTAGTAACCGATTAGTGACGATTGAAGGACCATTATGTTGTTACACCATTCAATGGATGGTTACACTTTCTTGTTTAACCAAACCATCTGTAGATTAATGGGTTCATTAATTGAATTAATTAATGAACCTCATTAATTGTGCAGTGAGTTAAATCTATCTCTTCATCAATTTTAACAATTATTAGGCATGGGTCTTGTGCACTCATGAGAGGAACCTCTGAAGAAGTGCCGACGACGTCCTCCTCCAATGTAGAATGGAGCTTTGACGCCTTAGAAGAATCAATCTAGAGTCTGATGTATGCCAATAAACACGCTACGAATGCAGACCCGTATTTCTCATCCGCACCGTCTATCAATTTTTTTGAGGTAGGGGTTTTATTAAAAAAGTTTTATTATTATTGAACTTTTGTTGATGATTGTATTGCTTCCATGTTATAATGCTAATATAGAGGGTGTAGGCCAAATGAACAAGACACCGACCCTCCGCTGATCTTGATATTGATTGTGTTCTCCATGGGTGACTGGAAAATATGGTGGTAAGGTGAAATCATGGGCACACAGTGTCGACGCAGTCTAGGGAGGCCCATAGGCACATACACGAAAGCAATCGGACCACTGGAGCTTCACTGGTGGCCCCCGAAGCATCAACGAAGTTGCGACGTGAATTACCAGACGAAGCAGCAGCTGGAAACCATTGGCCACAAGAAGGAGGTGGCACCCGAAGGCCTTGGGGCGGATGAAAGGCACGACCGGCCAATGTTGGCCACTTTGGAGATGGGTTGCATGCCGCGGAAGTGGGCCACAACTGTGAGCCACGATGGAGGGTGGAATCATGGTCTGTGGGTTCCGTAGCTGGTAGGTCCAGTGAACAGGCCAAGTGGAGCGGTGCTAAGTGGCACCACTAATTGATGAAGCCTGAATGGGCTGGCCATTCGGAAGGGGAGCAGACCCACGCCCAGCTAGTGGGCCACGCCCACCCAGTGGGTCTCACAACTCTGTGACCCAGCGGGACACTCCCAGCTCGGTTGTCCAGACCAAGCTCGTGGCCAAGTGAGCCGGACCAGGCCCAACTAAAATTGGATGAGCCCAGCCCCTTCAGGCCCGACCCCGAGGGCCAGGTCGGACCGGACCCAGACCCACTAATGTCCCAATTTCACATAAATATTCATATATCCTAAACCAGACATCCATTTGATAAACCTTTTGTGGAACTGGAATCCATAGGACGAGATGGTCATTTTGAGATTATCGACATGTGTTTTGGAGAATGTTTGAGTATGGCCGCGTCGGATCAAAGCCGAATCCAACTGGGTCCTTCGCACTAAAATGCTTATAAATAATAGGCCGATCATCTGATTGACGGTCCGTAAGTTGCATTGGAACAATTATGAATTGGTGATTCATTGTGTCACTTCTTCCTGGGACATCATGATGGATAAAATATTACTGATGGATTGAGAAACGGATCCTCCCGGAATCAAGCATACTAAGAATGGGAATCCAGTGGCTGGCTGTGACGTGAAGAATGAATAGTGATCCTGTGTGGGTCAGTACCTATTGATCCTATGTGGGTCTGAGAATAGAGATCTTATGTGGGTTAGTTCTCAATGATCCTATGTGGGTCAGCGCCTATCGATCCTTTGTGGGTCAGCACTTAGCGATCCTGTGTGGGTCAATGACTATCGATCCTATGTGGGTCAACATTTATCAATCCTGTGTGGGTTAGCATCTATCAAACATGTGTGGGTTAGAAAGAGAGCCTCTCGATAGAATAATATGATCTAGCTTATGTATAATCATATGTACTTATGTACTTAAGTTATACCTGATTTGAGAAGAGCCTTTTGATTTGTGCTTTGTGATTGAGATCATGCTTTGTGGTCATTCCATTTTGGGATTCTGAGAAAAATTAAGGGTATTGGGGTCCATACTAAGCATTTTTATACTCACCCCTACATGGGATTTGCCCACAACTTGTCGTGTTTTGTTCATATGATGAGAATATTTGATTGAGAGTTTGGGAGCTATGACTTGGCAGTGTACAGAGGTGACCAGTTGAACTTGAGAGACATAGTGACGAGTTGTACCTACACATCAGGTAGGATCATTGGTGGGCAACCTCAGGAGCTGTTTTTTCTTTTTACCTATACATCCATTTCAGTTAGGCTTGTATTCTATCCCCTCTTACTTTCATTACTTACTTTTACACTCAGTTACAGTTCTTAGTTGTGGTTGTAAATTTCTTATTCCATTGTGTTATACTTGTGTGAAGTGTTCCCTATCTGTTTGTGTACCGATTTTGAGTAAATTCCTTCCTTTTTTGGGGATATTACTTTATGGTTCTAGTTGATAACCCCTGGTCTTTGTAAGGTGGGCTTGGTGTAGTCAAAACATGGGCCCTGGGGTACAGGTCGTGAAAAAGTGGCATGAGAGGATTTAGTTTTACCGAAGAACTAAGAATCTGATCTTTTAAATGGGGTAATCATTTTAAGGGTATTGAGTATAGTTTTCAGTTTGGGGAGTCTAGTGTTGGTGATGTGGCTGACGTATCCATACACTAGAACCCTAAGTTCTAATTTGAAACTCGATACACAAAAATAATGATTTCATGTGTTTTTGGAAATGTTTATATTTTGATCTCATTTGAGTTAGATCACCAGGTATAACGTATTTAATGTAGTTTATCTTGATTTTATTTCAATATGCATCCACATAGACTGCCTGCAAGGATTCCAATGTGTGACCATGAGGATGGTCTAATGAGTGACGAGGCTTCAGTTCAAGGACTGTTACCCAAGATGGTACCTTTGGGCGGTGTCCCAACGATACCACTGCCTATTGGTCAGTAGTTACTACCAGCACTACCAGTAGAGTACACATCTAGGCTCAGTGCCTTACATGAGTTTCAATGATATATACTCCTCAGGTTCTAAGGTATGCTTGATTCACAGGCAGCTAAAGAATGGCTTGAGGAGGTGGATGAGTTTCGATCTAGCCAAGGAAACATTTCATCGGATGACAGTCCTAGCAGTGAGCATTCTATGTGGCTCAGAAGAGTGATTAAAGGGTTTATATTACACATATCATATGATGAGGTGACATTTCCATGGACATATCTTGAGAACCTTTCTCAGAGAATTGGTCTCTTTCCATAAAATGCTAAGGGGAATGTGTTTCCAAGAGCTTCTATAGCTTCGACAGGATGACATATCGGTAGCTGAGTATTCATAGAGTCATACCAACCCTTCCAGGTACTCGATGAATATGATATGACAAGTTCTTAAAATCTTGGATCTCCAAGAGATATGTGTTTAGGGACATCCGAGCCATTACTATTCCTTTGTGAATTCCTACTAATGTTAGGATGCTAGAGAGAACCCTAGTGGTTGAATGTTCTTTGGATGAGTAGGTACAACCATTGAATGTTAGCAGTGGGAAAAAAAGAAATCGATGCAAGTATCATAGAATTGGATGTATAAAATGTTTTGGGAAGAGGAATTGATAGGGACAGATGAATCTGCAGTGCAAAAGATGTGGAAGAGGAGATAGGAGAGCAGCAGGAGGTGGTATACATTTCTAAATGTTACAACCACCACCCCAATGTAGTCCACACCATGATCAGGGAGTTGGAGGACAAGGGAAGGGAGTAGTGGAATGAAGTCAAGGAGTGTGACCCAAGGGCTCCAGGAATGATTCGAGGTACAATATTTTTATATTACTTGTGTCTGTATTAATATACATAGGTACTAATCATTCTTTCTCGTAATGAATCTTGTTCAAGACTTAGAGTTTTCCGTTAAACCGTTGACTTGAACCTTAATTCTGGAGATACCTAAGAGAGGAGACTCTATAATCACACTTATGTTGACCATGTGATATGACCCTTGATGTGAGAGTTTCATTTGGAACCACTTGGTGGCAGTATCGAGGCCTTACGACGTTAGTTTTGGTATGGAAAGATCATACATAGTTCATGCTCCGATTGGTTGTTTTAGGAAAAAATGATGTGGTATATCTGCAGTGTTGGAATGGGGGTTTCCCTTGGTTGGTGAAAAAGGAAACCCAAGAAGCTTGAGATAAACTCATGCATAGGAGGGTATGATTGATCACTCTTGAGATAACCAGCCTTACCCTCATGGAAGAGGATGTTTTTAGTTTTTATTTCCCAACGGTAGTGGAGGAGTGTGGAAAGATACATTCAAATTATGTTTTCAAGATTACTTCCTCATAGGGGGAGGGACTTCTGTATTTTTCTACACGCCGATATGGAACCAATATCAGCATTAGTATATTGGAGGGCTTTTTTAGATCTTTCAAAGTAGTGGGTGTAGGTGGAGGACTTGCAGAGGAAAGTATTTGCAAGACCCTATGTCTGAGGTTATGTGTGGAATACCAACAACTTAACCATGTGGTAGTGGTGAGGGAGTCACATATATGGAAGGTTTACCATAGGATTTTTAGTAATTTAGATAGTGTATATGGTTGGAGTTTCTCCAGGAGTATGAAATTTAGATAGTATACACACCTTGGGAGGGGAATGTGGTGGCAGATTCACTCAGCATGAGGTCTGGTTCACGGTTGATAACTGAGGTGATGTATCACATATCTGTGTTGTAGTTATCCTCCTCAGATAGTGATGGAGTAGTTTACACCTAGTTTATGATAGCCACTCCCCAACTACTTCATCAAGTAAGGGAGGCACATCCTGAGGACGTTGACTGAAAGACCAGATGTTCTTAGATATCCTTAGGATAGGCTCCGGAAGTATTTTATGAAGGTGAGAATCATGACACCCTTTTCAAGGGACACACCATGGTACCAGTGATGTTATGGGATGCAGTGTTTAGGGAATTCCATACATCCCATTTGGCAGTACATCATGGTGCGGAGAAGATTTACTAGGACCTCAGATGTCAGTACTGGTTTCTAGGGACGAAGAAAGCAGTGGCAAAGTTCATTTCACGATGCCTCACTTGTCAGCAAGTGAGTTCTGATCATCATGTCCCCACAAATTTGAGCATAGCTGTTATCCCTAGAAATATTATCATACGAAGTGGACCATATAGACCTTGGAGGAAATTCTTTGTGCTTTTGTCCTGGATTTTTGTCACAGTTGGAAGGACCACCTACCATTGGTAGATTTTGCATATAATAATAATTATCACTCCAAAGATGGCATGGAATGATTTGAGTCCTTGTACGAGTGGAAATGCACATAACCTCTATGCTAGACAGATCTAGGGGAGTTAACACTTATGGGTCTGTAGTTGGTACGAGCTACCACTAAGAAGGTGAAGGTCATCCAAGAGTAGATGAAGACTGCACAATGTAGGTAGAATTCTTATGCTGACAGGAGACAAAAACCCTTGGAGTTCGAGGAGGGAGACCATGTATTCCTATGGGTCTCACCTCGATATGGATTATAGAGATTTTTCTTGGGTGACAAGCTATCTCATGGGTATTTTGGACCTTTCCATATTCTCTAAAAAGTTTGCGAGGTGGCATATTTCCTAGCTCTTCCCCCACAGATGCACCAAGTGCATAATGTTTTCCATGTGGGTTTACGGAGGAGGTACGTGAATGATCCATCACACGTTATTGATTGGGGGGAGTTGGACATTGGTGATGGGGTCAAGTTTATAGAGTTCCTAGTGGAGATAGAGGATCGATAAGAGTGGGTCCTTCGTGGATGGTTGATTCCTCTGGTGCGAGTTCAGTGGCAGCATGTGAACCTCCAAAAGAGCACATGGGAGCTGGAGGCTAAAATTTGTTCTTCAGAGGCCCGGAGTGCCAGGAATGATCCATCTAAAAATTTTATGATTTAAATAGCACGTGAGTGTAGTTCTTTGAAAAAAGTGGAATTACAGTTAAACAGGTGCTCGAGTTAGAAATATGAGGGCACCGTTGCGTTTCAGATGGCGAGTTTACACTAGTAGTGACATAAGTTTAGTCCGCACGAGCCTCTAGTGAAAAAACCCAAAAATGGTATAACCATAAATAAAATAATTAAATAAAATTATTGTTTTTCTAATGCTTATAACTCATGAAAGGTGAATCGTATTAAAAATATAAGACGACACATGAACTTGTTAGGGTATTCTTTCTTTAGGCAGATCCTAACATTGGCCAACGCAGACCAATAGTGGAAGTTGATTTTTGACCGTAAATAAAACAATAAATAACAATTATTTTATTTACAAATCCTTATAACTCCTAAAAGATAACCAAATTGGAAATACAAGAGTACCATTAAGCTCCTGAGGTTGTTTACCCTTTAGGAAGAGCCGAACCTCAGCTAGAACGGGTCGAGGTTGATTGTTAATAATTTTTCAACATTTTTATGGTACATTCAGTAAATGTGCAAGTGAAGATTTCTATCTTTTAAACCGATGATCATATTAAAAATCCATCGACACCGATGAATTTGGAGTGCTAGGATTCACTTAGGAGAAACATAACTTAGACTAGCAAGGGTTGAAAAAAAGTTAATTTTTGGACATTACAAAAACAAACAACTGAACAAGTTTTTTTATTTCTTTATTTATAACCGATTAGCAATGATGGTGGGACCGTTGGGTTGTCAGACCATTTAATGGATAGTTACACATGCTTGTATGATCACACCATTGGTATATGGGTACATTAACTAAATTCATTAATGAACCTTATTAATTACGTAGTGAGTTAAACTATTCTCTTCATCGTTTTAAACAAATCTTGGGCATGGGTCTGGTGCACTCACGAGAGGAACCTCTGACAAAGTGACAATGATGAATTTCTCCAATTTAGAATGGTGCATAGAAACCTTATAGAATTAAATCCAATGTTCTATGAATGCCGACGAACATGTTACGAATGTGAGCCCGTCTTCCTCATCTGCACCGTCTACCAACGTGTTCATGGTAGGGGTTTTATTCAAAGAGTTTTATAACTCTTCTACTTTTTTTGAAAATTGTATTACTTCCATGTTATAATTATAACACAGAGGGCCCATGCCAAATGAAGAAGGCCTAGACCCTCCATTGATCTCGGTATTGGTTGTGTTCTCTGTGGGTACCGGAAAATATGGGGGCAAGGTGAAACCATGGGCCACACAGTGTAGGTTCCGTCTCGGGAAGACCATAGGCCCAGATGAGAAATAAATCTGACCACCGGGGCATCACCAGTGGTCCAATGAAGAATCTATGGTGCGGTGATGATGACGACTGGAGGAGGCGGTGGTCGACAGCCGCCTGTTGTGAGTAGGAGGTGGCACCTGAAGGTGTTGTGAAAGATTAAGGGAGAGGATGACCAGCACCGGCCGTGTGGGAGTTGGGTTTCATGCTATGGAAGTGTCTCACAGAAGAGGGATACAACTTCGAGTTGTTGTAGAGGGAAGACCCGTTGTCGATGGTTCCGCAGGTGGCTAGTGCAGTAGACTGGCCAGGAGGAGTAGCACAAACTAGTGCCACTGATTGATGAAGCCGGAACAGCATGCCCTTCGGGAGGGGAGCGGACCCACGCCCAAATGGGTGGGACAGACCAAACCCATAGCCCAATAGGCTAGAACAAGCCTACCTGCACTAGGCCAAGCCGAGACCCTTCGGTCTGGGCCAAGCTGCCCGGGTTGGGTTGGTCAGACCAGACTCAGACCCACTTACGACACAGTTTTGTGTAAATGAGCATATCTCTTAAACTGGATGTCAATTTGAAAAACTGTCTATGGTGATGGAATTCTTTGGATGAGGTGATACATTTGAGATACTCCACTTGAGTTTTGGTGAATGATTCAACATGGCCTGGTTGGATCAGACCTGAATCCAACCGGGCCCTCTGCAATAAAATGCCTTTAACTAACATACCTGACATCTGATTAATGTGACGCCAGTTGCATTGTAATCCTCATGACATGGAGTTTTATTGGGTTACTTCTTAATGGGACTTTATGGTAGTTGAAATTTGACTGATGGATTGAGGAGTGGATCCTCCCAGAATCCAGCGTGCTATGTGCGTGAATACAGTGGTTGGTTGTGACGTGAAGAATGAATAATGATACTCGGTGAGTCAGTACCAATCGATTCTGTGTGTGTCTGCACTCATCGATTCTGTGTGGGTCAGTTCTCAGTGATCCAATGTTGGTTAGTGTCTATCGATCCTATATTGGTTAGTGTCTACCGATCCTATGTAGGTCAGCGCTCTGCGATCCTGTGGGGGTCAGTGCCTAGTGATCCTGTGTGGGTCAGCATCTATCAATATTGGGTGGGTTAACATCTATCGATCCTTTTTCGGTGACCAGAAGATCCTATCTATAGAATAAAATGATCTAACTATGTATAGTAATCTCAAATTCTGTATTTATGTTAAACCTGGTTTGAGATGAGTGTTTTGCTTTGTGCTTTGTGATTGAGATCATGCTTTGGGGTTATTCCTTTGGGGAATTTTGAGAGACCTTCAGGGGTCCTTGGGTCTCTACTGAGTATTGTTATACTGACCCCTACACGGGGTTCTCCTGAACCTTGTTGTGTCTTTTGTAGACGATGAACAACTTTGATTGAGATTATGGGAGAAAAGGCTTGACGGTTTATGAAGGTGACAGATTGATATGGAGATCCAGAGTAACAGGTTGTACCTACCCTTCCGGTAGGATCCTTGGAGGGCGACCTCTGGAGCTATTTTTTCGTTTTACCTATACTTACATTTTAGTTGGGCTTGTATTATGGCCCCTCTTACATTAAGTACATACCTTTACAGTAAGTTTATGTTCTTAGTTTTGGTTGTGCCTTTCTTCTTCCCTTGTGTTGTACTTGTGTGTAGTATTCCATGTCTGTGTGTGTACATGTTTTGAGTTAATACCTTCTCTTATTAGGGATATTCCTTTCCGGTTCTAGTCACCAACCCCTAGCCAATGGAAGGTGGTATTGGAGTAGTCACGACACATGACCTAGGGGACAGGTCGTGAAAAATCTCTCAATGTCCATGATATATTTATATAAATTGATGAAAATCCTTAATTATATTTCATCATTACCTTTTAAGTTACAACACTATAGAATATCATCATTTATGGAACATCATCCTCTATTCATTCTCATTATTGTACAATTATTACTGAATATAAATTTATTTTTAATTTACTATAGGAGTTGAGTGATTTAATGAGATATGTAACAATTTGATTTATTGTTTTGACTATATGTACTCCAAATTAAATGTGGTCCTTATATTAAGAAAACTCTCTAATTGTCCCCTAAGGGGATTGTTCTAGATCACAATATGTTTACCCATTATAAATTTTAATAACAACCACTATTCTGTTCCCTTTTCCAATTATACTTTTAGATGGAGAAATAAACTCATAACATAAATTTTCATTCACTATATTCTTGGTATTTAGTTCATACAGTGGAACATTTACCATGTAATAAGAGGTAATACCCTACCCAGAAGCCACAAATGAGGCTCACATTGATATTAGTGCACTAAAATCTTGAGTATTCTTTGAAGGATTCAGAAAACAAAATCACCATGCTCTTAGAACTCATTCTGATAGTGTGAATTATCTCTAGATTGATCACTATATACAAAAATTATAGCCTTATTTTTCATATCAGTGTATTCCTTTATCCTTCAATGTGTATCATCATAGCTAGTTAAGGGTAAAATATTTTATGTGACTTCCATTTTACATTTTTATTTTTGATATCCTATTATCTTTAAATTAGGGTAGTATTTAGAATTCTTCTCATATACAAGTTCATGAGTTAAACCGTTATTTGATGTAGTAAAAATAATTTTTTATATTAGTATATATTTGAGATCTACTTCAAAAATGACATGAGAAATTTTCCAAATAGTTCTTGTTTTGTCTCCCTATCTATATTAATAGGGACCCAAATTGATGGATATACATCATAATGGATTTTAGGTTTCCACAATACCCAATTTAAATCAGTGATTTTATCCCATATATGAGCATACAGGTCTATGGTTTCTAAATTAATGAAATTAAAACCCCATTCAAAATTATTGAGATAATATAGATTGTGGGAAATGACACCATATCTCCAAAGCATTTACTATGATAGTCATTGTAAAAATATAGTGAAAAAAATGAACTGATGGTTTTCAAGTCCAATATGAGATGAAAAAATTAAGGACAAGTGATGAATAATATCATCCAGATTCCTTGGATTAATAAACTAGCGAAGGGATACCCAATCGATGATGGAGTGACCTCATTGACCTAATTGTTCAATCATCGTATCTAACCTAACATAGAACTGTTTAATGAATCCATTTTTTGGAATACATAAATAATCCACGTTCTTTGAGGCTATGAAAAAACATTCATTAACTAATCCCCACTTCTGATTTTAAACATCAGGTCGATGACTCCCATATCATAACTCTCTCGGATTATTTTCAATATCTTACATGTCTCCAAATGAACATTGGGGTAAACCTAGAATGGGGAGCTACCCAAGATCAACATCAGCATATTGTGGAAATTTTATTGATCTCACAAGAACATTTTTTTTAGAAGGTGATACATGAATTGGTCACCCACATGATGACTCAATGAAATTTATTAAAATAAAAAGTTAAAAGTACAAGAACAGGAAGTGAACCCATCATGTGAGAAGTTGATTCCCCAGGATATGAGTATCCAAGAACAGGAAGTGAACCCATCATGTGAGAAGTTGATAAAATGGGGGCAAACATAGAATTGATTTCAAAAAATATGATTCATTTGGTTCAAAGAGTCAAAGTATATAAGAAATGTCATCCTAAAAATATTAGACCTGCATAAGATACAAAATACATTGGAAAAGAAAAAATAAGATCAAAACCAAATTGAAAGCTAATACTTATGTCACTATTAAAGCTGATGAATCCCTTCTTCAGAAACACCATAAGGTCTTCATGTAATAATCAATAGAAAATAAGTAGAGTCATTTCCAATGAATGTAACAATATTTAAAATTGGTATCTTGATTGAATTCCTCCATTATAGAAATAATTCTTTCTATAATCTGAAGATAAAAATCTATTGTGACTACACCATATTTCTATTTCTATAAAATAGGTGCATCTATCTTCTCTATTTAAGACATCAGTTCCTCTCATTGAACCTTCATGAACTTATTTGAATTATTCAAAGAAAGATCAACATCTTCATCAAAAAACATATCTTTTGAAAAAATATACTAGTGGGAGTTCAAGAAGGGTTATCATTGACCAGATGTGGGGATTGATCTATTTTTTTATTCCTAGTGGCATCAAAGGATCATTTGATGATTTTCTATTCTATTTTAGTATAATCTTTATGCTTCTGAGTCTTCCTAGTATTCAGAGTGATGAACCCATCTGGGTTATTCATTGGGTTTTTACCTTTTCCAAACTTGACTTCAAATAAGCATCTTCAATCTGACCTGATTGATCACCAGTATCATGTAAAGACTCATTAGACTCATATTGGACACTTTCATGTTCCCCTTGGACTACTATGTGAGGTTTATTGTGTTCCTACTGATATCCCATCTTGGTGGAAGAGTAATTAATGTCATCTATGGCACTATGAACATTATCCACTAAATGTAATTAATCATTTCCCCTAGTGAATGACTCAGGGATTTCTTAGAGTGGTCCTTATCCCCTACTAAAACCTTATCCTCATGAAGCTTCTCTAAAACAACATTATACCCTACATTAGGATTTGGAACTCGAGAAGGACCAACATCAATTTTGAGACTATCCATGAACTCTTTCAAGACCATATATTTTTTCCTTTTCAACCCATGTATCGATATAGAAGAGAGGTTGGGATGACTTGTTGATGTAATCCATCGATTAATGTTAAAGATTAAGGAAAGTATTAAATTAATCAAAAAGGTTTACATGCTACACTTCTAAAATAAATCCATGATAACCATTATGAATACATATATGAGATTGTAGAGTTTGAGGAACATCAATCTATGAACACACTCTTGGAACTGATAGTATAGAGAGGTTCTTCTTCGAAAAATCCATCTTGAAGGGATTTCCAAAAAGGCTAGAGATCAGAAACATAGTAGGTTGTTTGAAATGGTGAAGCAGAAGCCTAGGAAAGATGATCCAAATCTGAATAGTGGGCGATTCAGTGTATGGATCAAAATCAAGAGTCCATTTAAGAACCTTCATAGCACTTCCTTGAAAAAACCATGATCATCTTACCCAAAGCCTATAGTAATCATATTAGGAGGATAGGTAGAATAAGAAATTAGAGGAGATAAATAAATTGATATGAAAACTTGAAAAACACTTTTCTTCAATAGACATTCTAAGGAACATCAGTGACAGTCTTTGTCAATTTTTTTTCCAACAAGTAAAAAACCTAAATCTGAAGAATGATGGTTTACCTCATTGATTGAAAAAGAGATATATGGTTTCTCTTAGTGACGAAACCATTTTGTTTCTATGCAAGATTACACCACATGTAGAGATATATTAGTAGAAATGTTATACAAATTTAAAAGTATAGTATTCACAAAACAAATATATTTATTCACAAAAATCCCAAAAATAAAACTTTAGATTTTATAATTATGATTAATCACAAAATTATGAACATTCATTAAAATTAATTTTTTTCCAAATATGGGAATAAAATATAAAAATAAATTCCCAAAATAGAACGAAAAATAGTTCACATTAGAAAGAAAAACTTTTAAAATTATAACTATTATTTTATTCTTAAATAAAATAATTTATATATTTATATATTTGTAATAAGATATTAATAGTATCAATATATTATATTATTATTTAATCATAATACTCTCAATTTCTAGAAATATAATATCAATGGTAGAAAATAAATATTTTTGTCAAAATTTCCATTCATAGTAGTTTTGGATATATTGATTGCATTAAATTTATATTATAAGTTGTGATTAATTTCCCTATAAAAATATTTATTATTTTGGTAACTCATATAACTAAATTTTAATTAAAAATAAAGGATTTTAATATTAATAAAAAATATTTCTAGATTTCGTAATCATGTTTTGTTGGTATTTTAGTTCGGTGTTGTGTGTAGAGAATTCAACCAAATATAGAGTTTTTATGTCAATCTTGAGTTTTTACATATTGTTCTCTATTTCTCATTATTTGAGATATTCAAGGGAAATTATTTAAAATTGTATTTGTTTTATAAATTCCATTTGATTTTCCTCTACATAATCTCAACATTTTTTACATTAATTACTAATAAAACTCAAGTCATTCACCATTACATTATGAATCTTTCAACACCTTCAACACTAAAATTTCCACCATCTATGAATCATTAACTATAAGAATATTCTTAAAATTTATGTTGAATTTTTCATTTTCCATATTTAGATAAAAATTTATTCTATTTTTGAATAACTACTTTATATTAATAAATTATTCATCTTTTGATTTATTTTCATTCCATATTCATCATCAATATATTTATCTTCTTTTATCAGATGATAATTTTTACAAAATCACCAATGTCTCCAAATTTAAATAACATCAATAGAAAATTTATATTTCTCTATCTCTATTCTACATTTAAAATTTCTTGAAAATAATAACATGAATTCATTAATTTTAATCTCACTTCATATTATTGATCATAATAAATAAACTATTTCTCAATAAATACTTTCATTTACATTTCATTGGTATAAAAATTGAAGGATATTTTATGATCAACTATTCCTTTCATATTGATATCATTATCTATTATCATATCATACATAATGTGAATTCAATGAATATCTTCAAATGTGAATATATTGTGCTCTCTATTATCCAATGATGAATCAATCTCATGAAATTTAGTTAGACTTATCCTTATGATATTTTAACCACATGTTGAGTCTTTTAATTGAACTCTATAGATTCTGAATGTTCTATCAATATCATTGACTATTGTGATGAAACCACTAATAGATTCGTCTCCTCCCATTTTAAAATCATTGTATATTAATTTCTATATTTTATTTCCCAACATTCTCTACTATAATGTTCCCCTCATAAATAATATCCAACTTATCCAAGACAAATTTATGTATTATAATTCTTTTAACCATTCTAAATTTATTTTCTAGTAGTGGGAGAAGTATAAAATTTATATGTCATCCATCGCTATCTAAATCCACCATCTCTTTAGTAGTTATTGGGGAACCATCTATAAGGGGATTGAATATACCAATAGTATCTCCCAAAACATCAAAGATAATGTATAATATATATTGTTTCATAAAACCTAAGAGTAAAATGAAACTACTTAGAAAAAAACAAGTACACACACCAGAACTAAAGAAGTTACAACATTAAATACACAATAAGATTATCCAATCCTTTTTAAGACCTTGAAACAATCCATGATCATAATATCCACTAGAAAATAATTGTTGTAGATTACGGAAAAACTAATATATCCATCACTCATGTTTCAATTTACTCATTTGAATTTCCATGTTCTCCATGAATAGTTGACATATAAAAATAGATTTCATAACTATTGAATAAGAATTTATGAAAAATATTCAACACATAACTATTGTGATACATGGATTAGTCACAATTTTTTTCTTTTACATATTTATTACTCTTCTCTGATTTCTTTCACAATAGTGGTAAAGATATTATACATTCTTTTTATCTCAAATCTTATCACATTTGCACAAAAAAACAATCAATAATAATAAATAAAATATAACATGTAGTTTCGATTAAATCTCATTTTTACTTTTTCATATATTTATGATTCTCTATAAATACCCTAAAATTTAAATATCTATAATTATAAGATATGGTCATCACCATAACATACATAATAAAGTGCATCAAAAATTGATTATAACTATGTTCAAACATGAATGGATATCTCTCCCTCTCAATCCACCATTAAAACTATATTTATTCCTCATTTAAATCATTAAATATTAATTAATTTATTTGAAATATAGTGTCATGATAATGAAAAGAAAATAATTGGAAATCATTCCCATAAATTCCATTAAAACCATACATCATTATACCTACATGAACTTTTCATATGTATATATTAAATATATGTAGATGAATATTCTTTACAAGAAATAGTTATCCATGAAAGAATTATATAAGTCTTGTAACTTAAAAATCACGAAATAATATACATCTAGTTAATAATTGTTCTAAATTACATCCCATATATATAATCATAAACAACACCCTTCATAGAATTATCATGAAAAAAACTAATATTCATAACATGTGAAAGGAAACTACTAAAGGTTTATCTCTATTTCTCAATATGGGTAATCAAGGGAGATATTAATAATTATATAAGAATTACATGAGAGAAATGGTATGATAATATGAATATTACATTTTTAAAAATTACTCTTTATATCATAGTTCATAATCTTGAGTCATGGAAAACACATTTCTAGTTTACAAGACATGAATCACAAAGGAATCAGAGATCATTAGACATGTGGGAATAATATAACAATGATACATTAATGTGTGGCATGCACATAAGAGAATATAGTCATTTAATGGCTAGTCATATATCTTTTCCAAGACTATCTTAATGGAATGGGTTTACTCCCAAAACTGTCATAGTAGTTATGGTTTACTAACAAGGCTTTTGTAGTGGAAAAATTCAGTTACTGAACTCGGTTCACTCTCCATTCCATTACTATTTATCTCAAGAGATATTAATCATTACTTAATGATTTGGTGGGAGATATTGGTCCCAAATATCTCATAATTAAAATAATATATATTTTTTCCATAAGATCACAACAAATTAATTATATCATAACACATGAAAAAATTGGATTCATAAAATGTTCATAAAAGCATAACCTGTGGAAAAGAAACTAGTACCACAAAAATTTCATCATTTCTTCATAGAATAATCTATAGAAATTGAATTTATTTTATAAATTCTTTTACATCATAAAAATAATGCTTTCATAGAATAAAATTAATTTATCCTAAGATCATTTCAATATAAAATAAATAGTAAAATCAAGGGATGTTTTCATTGATGAATATAAATACCATTAAAAGTTCATTAAATTATTTTTGATGAAAATAAGAAATCAAATTTTTTTAAAAATATTTAAAAAATAAAAATTTTAGAAATTGAATTGACAAAATTTTAGTTTTTAATTACAATAGAATTTGTTAATGGATTCTTCAAATCACTTATTAGTCATTATGGAAGGTTATTATTTTTATTCCTTATAAGTTAAAAGAAAACAACAATTTTATACATATGTAAATAAAATCAAAAATTAAATCTATTTAAAAATAAAAAGATGGTCCATTTTGAACCACTTTTTAAAAATTCTAACATGTGTAATAATAAATTTAAAAAATATTACTATAGTTTTAATATATTTTTTTATATGTTATTCAAAGTCATTTGTATGGTAGAAAAATGATATCCTTTTGAAATAAGAGAAAAATAATTTCAATTTTTCATGAAAATTTAATTTCATTGTATTGTGTACATAATTGGGGGAAAATACATTTTGGACATATATTTATAATAAATTACCAGGGAAGGATAAAATTAATGAGTATAATTGTTCATCATTAAAAAATAATCATAAACAATCTCAATTGACAATTACATCATAACATAAAACCCCTTACCTTAGTATCAACATCATTTGTATTTTTTAGAACCTATTATAAATATATTTTTAATATTCATATTATTAAAAAACCATACTCATAAATATATAAAACTATATATGATTAATTTTTTATCTGTTTTCATTCATTGATTAAAAAGTTATTTTTTAAAATCGCTATTCTAGGTGATAATTGCATTATTTTTCAGGTATATATTTAGTTGGTGCTTATAAACCCTAAATTTTTATCATTGAGAAATCGTCTCCATAAATTTAGTCATGGTATAGAGAATATATATATATATATTCAATATATATATATATATATATACTTATATCCATCAATAAAAATTATGGATAGAAAATAATTACACAGTTCATAGAGATGGTAAGCCTTATTCACACAGGAATGTAATTTTCAATTTTCGAAGGATGGAATGAATGAAAGGTAAATATTAATTCATCATTAAAGTGTAATTATTATATCATATATATAATATATATTTATAATTTTTTTCCATGTTTCTGTTCTTATAAAATATATATGACTAATGAGTCACACCACTTATTAGAGGTTGTTTTCTCGAATCATGTCGAGCTTTCATCCGACCCGACACCCATTCCACCAGAGGGAAAAGACCAAAAGGCATTCCCAATCCTCCCAGGATAGTGACTATCATTATGAATCAATGATTTCATAGTGGAAATGATTGATCCAAATAATATCTAGCACCATAAACCAATAGGGATCACAAAACATAAGCTAACAATGATTGCATATCAACAAATATAGAAAAAATATCCATATATAACAACTCCTAAACAAATCATAACTACAATAATAAAACAAAACCAAAAAAATTACATAATATTCATATTAATTCTTGGTCACCACCATCCACAAGAACCAACCTACTCTGAAAGAAAATTTAAACATAAGATGAACCTGTAAAACAACTCAGGTCTACTGATGATGAGTGGAAGAAGAATATTGTGAGAATAAATAATTCAATAGGTAATCCCCATAGATTCTATACACTTCCATTCCTAAATAATTCCATCAAAAACATTATTATTCAATAAGAAAATAAGTGTTTTATCATTTTAATGAATAGTTAAAAACATTCAAGGAAACCCTCATTCAAAAAAATTAAACATTTATTTTCTAGAATAGTTTTTTGGAACTCAATGCCAAAAGATAACAAAAAATGGTGATAAAAAGGGCTATGATAAAATTAAATGAAATAGTGAATGCAGGAAGGAATTAGATGAGTAGGAAAAAAATGTTCCACAAAATAAAATATAACATACAATTATTAATTCTAATAATTTATTAAACATGTATTGATGAAATCCTAGGATATAATGAATTTAGACTCACCTATGAGTATATGGTGTAGATTCATAGTCAAAAAACCAACTCAAGTTCTCTAAACTAGTGCACAAAATACATAGCCTCTCACAGATCCACAATGAACCAACATGTCTAATTGGGGTTGGTAAGAAAACATCATGTGATCATCTAGATGAATTCCAGTAATCCATGATAATGAATGGGGAGTTTATCACATGTGCGGAATAAACTAATAACCCTCAGATTCCACCGTGCATGCCTATCCCAAATTCCAACACGACCTTTGTGATTATCCTCTCCTTGTAAAGACTACCATAGAGGTAAAAATCACACATTAAATCATCCAAGGTTCCAATTGATTCCACATATCACATGATTTTCCAAAACACATAATAAACACAAAAAACTACCAACCTGACCTTAGAATTTAAAAATCTGAATTCATTTCTAAATCTATTTCCCAGACTATAGAGAAATAACCACTTAGATTTTGAAGATTCAAAATGCGCCTTTGTGTTCTTTAGTTTGCAAATAAAACCTCAAGTTCCAATCTAGAAATTATTTAGGAAACACATTTAGAAACAAAAATTCAAGTCATTTTGGGGCCAAAGAACCATTAAAAAAAATAATGGGTTTAACAAAAAAATTTGAAAAGAAGTGGGATAATGATTAGAAAGAAGAATATGGAAGGGTGTTTAGAAAATTTAGGGTGTAAGATAAATTTCCATAGAATCCATTATTATTTATGTTCTTATCCAAATGTTTACATCATAAAAATATTGATATTCCCACATCTAAAGGAACAGTTTATAAAAAACATAATGATAAATATGGTTTCAAATCATTAATCAAAAGGATAATTTGATTAAAAAATGTCAACAAAACCACATACCATGCTCGATTCCATAAAGAAATTCATAAAATGAAAATCCAACCAATTCCAAACACAATTCAAAACACCCAATATCATCATTAAATACCATTTGAATTTTATCAAATGTTTTGAACACATATATATACAAGAGTAATTAAGAAATCCATTTAGAATCCAATTTTCATCAAAATGAACACATGGAAACAAAAAACTAAATTAAAATAACACACCATAAGAATGTATAAAAAATTTAGAAATATTTAATGAAGTAACAAGAATTTAGAAGAATGATTCAGAAAAGAAACGGATGTAACCACTTAACTTAATGAATTGTTCATGGGATGATACTCTCTGAGGAGGAAGAACAAAGCCCTAAGAACCAACCAAACAACTTGAAATCAAAAAATTTACAAAATATATCCAACCTATACTATATGTTTCATTCAAGAAGGGTCCAAGGAAAGAGAAACTAATAAAATGAGAGGGGAGAAGAAGAAGAGGTGAAAATTGATGATGAAACCCAATAAAAATCACCTATTAACCCTATATGTGATTACAATTACAAAGGGGAGATATAGAGGAGGATAATAGGGACCCCCTAGTGTCCATGGATCACAAAAATGGGGATAATCCAAAATTTGGGATAAAACATAAGAGGGTAAAATTTGGAAACTAAACTTTCTAAAGAGATAGGATTGCTTCAAAGTTTGGATAAACTAACTTCCAAACCATACACCAAACATACACACCCTACTGGAGAAGGTGGAAACCCCCATGGAATGACCACATAGTTTTGGAATCCATATGGGATCCATTTAAAATTACTCTTTCAAACTGTAGAGTCTCGCTGCATACTTCTTGAAATGTATCCTCTAATGATGTACAAATTTTGAACTTTCTCCCTGACACCAAAATAAGGTCACGCGGTTTCTCATTGGCCTTAAAAGGTTTTGGAAATACAATGTTTAAGTCATTCTAGGAAAACCATACAAGAAGAAATAATACTATAAAAAAAATCATCCTTAATAGGTTGCATGGTTAACCCCCAAAAACATGAACACAAATTGTGTAAAGGGCCATAAGACACATGAATCCTTCAAAAATAAAAATATTATCACCAAGATATCAGCTTTAACATCACCCAAAAGAACCAACACCAAGAAAAGAATAAAATAAAATAACAACTATTGTCAAGGTGGTTCAATTCTCCCCACCAAAAAATATTTCTTCCCCTATAATGTCACCCAACTGAATGAGGAATAAAAATTGACCAAAAAATTAAAAGGTGTCAAAGGAAAAAATGAACCCTAGTGTGATGTTTCAACTACACTAGTCACACCCAAATAGCTCTAGAGATAACCAGAAGGAGATCCATGGTGGGTCTCCCCACCAAAAAGAAACTATCTAACACTATGACACCTATAAGGGAATCCTAGGATGACCAAACTTGGGAACTCCTAGGAGAGACCAACAAACAAAGCCATTGGTAATCTCCAACCCAAACCAAACCCACCATAAAATAAGGGAAAAAACATGGGAGAAAATAAATTCAATAATAAAATAGAATAATGATTCATTATTTCCATAAACTAGGGGGATCTTCACATTGTGAATAACCCAAAATCAAATCCATTATATAAAAGTGGTAACCATTAAAATATTCACATCCAAAAATAAATAATTACTGGGATTACAAGAGATCTAGGATACCAAAAGTTACAAAAAGGAAAACATACAAAAACCATGAAAACTAAAATAGAGAATCATAACTCATCACCACTCTTATTTTATAGAAATAAACAAGGAAAACACCCCTACACCTAACCATTAATGATTACCTGAAGAGATTCAATCTATATACTATGGTTATATCCTTGATCTATTTAAGTATTAACTTTTGTAGTCAAGAGTTGATGAACTATGACAGGGAGTTACTCTCACTGGAAATGATTCCCACCGAACATATCCAAATGACCCAAATAGGCACATCAACAACAAGCCTTTAGGGGATTATGAAATGATGGATTCAAATGCTTGAATGAACCATAGTAGAGGCACACATATGAACGTATTGATGAATGAGAATCCATAACATACCAAAATATACTACTCAAGAAACTGTTTCAATCGAACCCACCTCTTCCCATATGAGGAACCATCATGACCACAAAAAGAAACCAAATTACCATCCACCACTGAATTATCTATTTGAACCAAATTAGATATTAACACCCCATTAACTATAAATAAAAAAAATAAAATCCTTGGATGAGATAACTCAATCTATGATATTTGGAAGAAGTCAGTAGAAAAATATTTTAGCTTTCAGATAACCCTCTAATGTTGTCTCATGAGAAGAATAAACTGTGTCATTAAATTGATCAGCATATGGATTCACCACCCGAAGACCATTCTCAACACTTAGGAGCTCAATCACATTACATTCATTCACATAATTAGGTATAAAAAATAGGACACAATGTTTTATTAAAAAAATTCCATGAAATCTCATATTGATATTACTTGGGATGATTACTTTCCACTAATACAAAATTAAACTGTTAAACAAACCTAAAATAGAACACACTCACATAGTTTTGGGAGGTCATGAGGACCTAAGAACCCTTTCAACTTACACAAACCACTCAATAGACTTTAAGGGTCCCTTAGAAACATAAATGACTAGAAAAAACAAGAATACAATGACTCTCCCACCACACTAGGAGCTTTTTAATGGCTATCAATTGAATCATACTCACTAGAAAATTTGGGGACCGTTTGGGGCAGCATACTCTAAATAACACAAGGGTGGAAAACATAATCAAAATCATACCAAATGTCAGTAAAAATGAACATACAACCCCCCCCCCCCCCCAAAAAAAAATCAAAACACCACAAAAGAAACAAAAAATAACCTTTAAAAAACATTCATTTCAAATTCAAAAAATCCTTCTTCCAAGGACACTTTTCAAACCCATCCTCACATTCAGATCCATTTCGTCCATCAAATCCCAAAGATAAAATAAAAAAAAAACCTTGGGACTATTTTAATTTTGAAATAACCTTTTTTAAAAAACAAATTTCCTTTTAAAAATCTACCAACATCGGCGAAGACCATGTCAAAAAATATCTGACACTAAACTCAAAGAGTAGGGAACTAGTGGCCATAGAAAACCAAGCCTCATGGTTTATTAGACCTTGTTCCAGGAAAAAACTATCCTCTAAGAGAACCTAATTATATACACTATGGCTCTACATGGGTCACTACTCCATGTAATCTCATCACACATCATCGGTTCACCTACATTGTCATTCCCCATCCACGCAGCTAAAAACAAATTAATGACCAAATTCTTCTATTAACCTGGAAAGCCCAAGAATCAATAAAATAAAGGGTTCATGATGTCTATACCATACCTACCTCTTGGGTCCCGAAATTCCAAATCTCTTGTCTACATGAAGCACCAAATAAAAAAAGAAACATCTAACACCATATCTTAATGATCTAGGTTGCGCTTCCATCTGAACCGTTACCTGAATCAGCCTGAGACAAGGCCTGAGAGGAATTATTGATTCTCTCAGGATTGCAGCTATAACTAGGAGTCAATGATATCACATTATGAATTATTTATCCCAATAAAATCCACAACTAAAAAAAATACAAATCAAAAAAATAAAACAACATTGAATGAACATCAATAAATACATAAATAAGATCCAAATTCCACCGATTATAAAAAAAATATAACTATAAAATGAATCCAAAACAATAAATGAAATGACACGATACCCACATGACCAAATTGTTACCAATATCCATTAGAACTAACTAATTCTAAGGGAAAACCTACAAAAATTCTAAACATACAATACAGATCAGGTCTTCTAGTGCTGAGTAGCATAAGTAGGATATGATAATGAACTTCTTAGTAGGTATGTTCAATAGAAACCATACATATCCTTTATAAAAATAGTCCATAAACACTAGTTTCAATATTTTTTATAAAATATTATTTTTTTATCATTTTAAAGAAAAAAATGCAGTGTTCAAAGAAATCTACATTCAAAAACAATTTAAATATATCCTTTCTAGAATATTTTTATGG
Organism: Viscum album; assembly: GCA_963277665.1. Classification (NCBI taxonomy): domain Eukaryota; kingdom Viridiplantae; phylum Streptophyta; class Magnoliopsida; order Santalales; family Viscaceae; genus Viscum; species Viscum album. Next base: position 404,103,906 of record OY728163.1, on the reverse strand, counting down.
ATTTCAATGCAAAAAATATATGTTTATCCATGTGATCAAATATTCTATAAAAAATTAAAGGAAACAAAATAAGAAGGAAAAAATGGGCAGGGAAACAAATATAATTACATCAAAACAAATAAAATATTCAAGTGGAACTCATTATAATATTTAAACATATCTATAGAAAATATATGGATGCAATTTTTTATCCCCACCTTCTAAAATATTGTAAACCTATATATTCAATAGCTTACCTAACTTCTCTAAACTAGCCTCAGGAGTGGAACAACACACCTACTTACTCACACATCCTAGGGGTACCGACCCATCAAATGGTGTTTAGCAAGAAACCATCACTCAACCCTCTAGGTGACATTCAAGAATACCATGAAAATAGTATGTGGAAAATGGGGAGTTCATCCCACTAATGACATAAAATAAACACACAGATGCCATCGTGCATGCCTAGCCCAATTTCCAACACCACCCATGCGATGAACCTATCTGCATAGGGTCTACCATTGGGGTTCATACCACACATAAAATTATACAAGGTTCCAAATAGGACAAGACATAATAATAGTTTCAAAACCTCATTCCAAAACATGAAACATTACTAACCATGCAATAGCATTTACATATAAATATTTATTTCTAAAGAAATTTTTAAACCTAGGGTAAAACCAACACTTAGGCTAAGAAGATGGAAAAAAACAATTTTAGTAATTTATACAAAAAACCACACCTCAAGATCCAAATGGTTCACAATTTAGAAAAATAATTTATAAATCACTCTTATAGTCATTTTGGAACCAAGGGCCTATTAGAATAACATTTAAAGGTTTAAGAGAAACATTTTAAAATAAGAGGGTTAAAGAAGATGAAAAATATGATTGCAAGGTGTTTGGAAAATCTAGGGTGTCAGATGGATTTATATAGAATCCATTATCATTTGAGTGCTTATCCATATGTGAACACTATACACATATGGATATTTCTACATCTAATGGAATAATTGTTTTCAAAACATAAAGATAAAAATGTTTTCACTACATGAATAACATGGAGCATTGCAACCTTTAAATTTTCCAAAACCACACACCAATATTAATATAATAAAGAATACATACTAACAAAATCTAACCTTGGTAAAAAATTCAAAGCACCCAATTTAATTGTTAAAATCCATGTGGAACAATATAAAACCATTTTAATGCATATAAATTTTGGGGTAATTAAAAAATATATTTAAAAATAAATTTTCATTAAAATTACAACCTAGAAACACAAAAACAATTTAACCTAATAAACCAAAACCAATAATATCATACTAAAAAATAATTAATGTATTATCAATTATTCAAAGACATGATTCAGAAAGGAAATGGATAGAAATACCTACCTCAATGATGCGGGGATGCAATAAATCTCTTAGAGGACGAATCAAACCCCTCAAGTAACCAACTACACTATGTAATATCAATGAAATCGACCCAAATTATCTAAACCCAACTCTAGGTTTTGGACAATAAGGAACCTATACAAGATAATTCAAGAATCTAAAAAGTGAGAAGAAAAAGATATGAAAATTAACCATAAAATCAAAATGATCTAACCATAGAACATTATAGGATCTTCCATGGTGGAAGGAGAGTAATGAAGGATGGTTTTTAGGATCCCTTTAGTTACTTAGGTCAAGCCAATGAGAATAATTTTGAATTGGGGTCCAACTATATGTGGAAACAAAATTGACAAAATCAACTTTTTAATGATCTTGGGAAGACACAAGGTTTGGATACATAGTTTTATGAACCTTTAGAAATCCTTGTGCACCCTACAGGAGAAGAGTAAGACGCTAGTGGTCTAGCGTCATAGTTTGGGAAACTGTGTACCAATCATGAAAACTGGCTCTATTATATTTTAAATCATCCCTATATGCTTTCCACATGGTTGAATCTAAATGTGCGCAAGTTGTTCCCTTTTTCCCTAACACCAAAATAAGGATGAATTGTTTATTCTTGGACATTCACGGTATCATTACAACCATGATTAGGTTGTTGTAAGAAAATGATACAAGAATAAATAGAACTAGAAATGACCACAAACTTCATAGGACGCATAGTTAACCCCCAAACAATGAACAGTGCCAAAAAACATATGAAACCTCCAAACCTCAATGTTTCTCAAGAAAAAAACATTAACCTCACCAAAAAGAAACAAATATTTGAATATAATAAAATATAATAAAAATTTTGGTCTGGGTATGACAATTGTAGTCCAGATGTACACACATGTGATATTATTATTTCCAAAAGGATTAGAAGGTAATAATGTATACATGAAATTATCGTTATTGATGTATAATTTGTTCATATATATGAAATATAAATGTTAAAACCATCATATCATCCTCATATAAAATATGGGGATGAAAGATTAAATGTATCGATATATTGAGACAATAAGCCGTAGGTATGGACAAATAATACAAAAAAATCCCATTGGATGAGAATGTGGATTTAAAATTTTATTTTTATAATCATAACAACATTTACAAATATTTATTGTACATAATTTATTAATTTATGACAAAATAAAATATTTAGAGATAGTAAAATAAAAATTTAAAATAATGTGATTGGTTAAGGGGATTATCTCTTCATTGAAATGAATCATTTAGATATAATAATAAGGGATATTTGTTTTGTTTCTTGGTTGAAAAAATCCCATAAGATATAGATATAGAAGCATAGAATTGAAAACGGTAGATTCTGGTTGATCTAGAAGGGTCAATGTGTGTGTATAGAAGAAAGGAGGGGATATACTTTATAATTTATGAGAGGGGCACTCATGGAATTTAATAAAATGTTAAATTAATATAAATGTATTTGGATGTAAAAATGAATCCAAATGGATATGATTTTGAAATAATATTACTATGGGTATAAATAATCTCATCCAATAATATTTTTAAATCTTTAGATCACATTTTTACCCATATCATTTAGTTTAACCCCCTAATAACCCTTTTGACAATTATCATAATATTAATAATTTATATACACTAATGGTTAAAAGTTCTATTATAAAACATGTAATAAATAGACAATTTATAATATTTAAAACCATATCCCACCAATTTTTACTAATTTAATATCTTTTTGAATTTTAAATAATTTAATGATATATTTTTTATTAGAAATCATCCTGAACCTATTTTTTAACAATATTAATTTAATATAACATTTAATAAATCCTAAAAATGGGGTGATTATAATATAATTATTTATTACATTAATGATACGTTATATAGATAAAAATAGTTCATGAGATATATAAACTCCTTAAATTATATCACTTTTAAATATTATAAAATAATTTTGTATATTTTATAATTAATTGATGAATTAATACAAGGATTTTTCATACAAAATTAAGGTCATTATATAATTATTAAAATATAAAATTAAATATATATATATAAAATAATTTTATTGATCTCAAAATTGGTATATAATTTAAATTATAACATTATTTTTAACATATGTGGTCAACTTAGAGATATTAAAAACAACAGTGTCACATTTTGTAACATTGTTTGAATTAAATATTATATATGTAATTTTAATCGAACATTGTCTATAACACTAACCAATTTTGATAATATGGTGGTAAGTGTCAGATTTACTTTATAAAATTGGAATTATGATGAATGCAGTACAACCATACCACTTTGTTTTAACCTAGATTTACATAATTTACCCTCTACTGAGGTGATAAATTTTACCTTGGTTAATAATCATGTTATCCAAAACTAAAATTAGAAAAATTAAAAATTTGAACATCATTATTTTAAATATTTAATTTATTTGATCTGACTAAAAAACAATATATGGAAGAACTTAATTTCAATGGAAGTGCACATAATGTGAACAAAACCGCTTTATATAAAAATTTATTTTCAGTATAAAACTATATTTATTATTTTAATATTAATAATAAAAAATATTATATGAATGTTAAAACAAATTATTAAATATATAATTTAAAATATTCACTTTAATCATTCACCAATAGTGATCAATTTAATTTATTATTATAATAATTCATTGCACACATAAATATTGTTAAAAAAAAATATTATCCTTTAATTTATAACGATTGTTATTTTTCTAAAATTAATTGATGTCTAAAGAAGTCGGTTTATAAATGTTTAGAACATAAATATTATTAATTTACTTATAACTATTCATACCAACAAATCTAATAACAAGGTGATGATAATATTTTAATATCATATTGCGTTCCTTCTAAACTCGTTGTTGCATATAACATAATATGTAAATGAAATGAAATTTACATTAATTTTTTTTAAAATTTTTTTGTGTTTCATTCTACAACCAATATTATAATTTCACCTCTAAAATAATGTTACATTGATACAAAAAAATAAGGATAATTATATCTCATCATATTATTAGGTACCCCCATAGCTTCCACAAATTGGTTATTTCTTGAAAAAAACATTGACCAGGTGGTCGGTCTTATTTTTTAACAGTTTCTCACTATAATATAGAATATCTAACAATTGTTCATAATTAGAATGATACTTATCCATTGGAATGACCTCAGGGTTGATTACATGTTATGGTTTAGTAATGTACATCCTCATGAGTGATACAAATATCACATCATGACCTTTGGAGAGATTAAGTGGGAGTGCCAATCAATATGATACCATCCCCATATGATAAATAATTTCAAAATGTCCAATAAAAATAGAGACTAAATTTTAATTATTTTCAAACAATTGTATCATCATCCATAAAGATATTCACAAGAATACCATGTCACCTCTTTCAAAATCAAGATATTTTTGAAAATTTTCAAGATAATATTTTTTGTAGACTCTGAGATGATCATATATGTTGTTGAATGGATCAAAAAATTTACTCCATTTAATAATATTGATTATGTACAAATAGATTTCTTTATACATATTCATTCCATCAGATTAGAGTTCATCACTACTTACCCTATAGTTCATGTTAAGGAGCCATCTGAATACATAAGTAAAATTTAGTGTTGTATGAAAATCCAACCAACGAAAGGTGCTATTCCAAAAGAACATTAAATCACTTATAAATATGCTATCAAATTTTCCTATAGAGTTTGAATGACCCTATCATACTGAACATCAAAATTATTATGATACAAATTGATGAAATATGACACTGTATCCTAATTATATAGGTGCCTTTTCAAAAACATCTATACATAACTCAGATCTAGATTACATAAAATTTATAGTTGTACACAGTGAAATCAATAAAATTTATTAATTTATATCCACAGAAGTTGTTCAAGATAGAAATATTATCCAATATTGAAAATTTACACTTATTTCATATGGCGATCGACTAATACCCATGTTACATTATTCACTTTATTTGTTTTACGGTGTATAAGAAGAAAATATATAGTGATGTGTTATTATTTTAATTATGTTATGGTTAATGTTTGTAACATCTGCATAATATTTTTTTTCATCCTTAACATTTTGAGATACCAAGCATAAAGAATCATACCCTATAATATCGAACTTTATTTGAACCGACCAAAAATACACATTCAAATCTCAATACATATTCATAATTCAATGATGAATAAAGAATGAAAAACTATGTGCTACATCAAATAGACCCTTCAATAAATTTAATTATAAAGGTTGAAAAAACGTTTCCAAATAATATTATTCTCCCACAATAATGGTTGAACAGTTTTAAATTTCTAGCATTCTTCCTACACTATACATCGTCCTTTTGTTCCTATTTAATATTTACATGGATACATGATTGAACTTCCATTTGGGAAAGATATGATTTCTATCTGTCCATCATGATTTAATGATCTATTCTCTTCCAAGACAAATATATCTGATCATTTCTGATAGTCATCACAGATGTACTAGAATCGTACTTTTGAATCCAAGAATCTGGAACCTTCTTCTCTTTCCCAGAGTGGTAATTTATTACAAAATCATAAAAATTAATCATCTCCAGCTATATTAATTGTTACATGATCAAATATTTTTTAGTGAAAATATACATTAAAATTTAATGATGAGAATATATGTAAAAAATGTAACAATAGAGATAATGCCTCTTTATAATTAATTTAAAAACTATAGAATATAGTTCAAAATAATTAGTTGATTAAATTGTCTCATGGAACTTCAATTTATTGAGGAATAAGATATAAACACAACATTATCCATGATGATTCATCCCAATCCTTTATTTGATGAATCAAACTAGTTTTCAAACCCTTATCCACTATAGGGTATGGTATGGAGAGGTTCACTAACAATATTTTAAAATAATTCATTAAAAAATTCCTCTAATCTGTCTATAAAATGGAACTTGGCACCCTTTCTATTTAACATACTAAGTTGATTCGATAGCCATAAAATATTCTCTACAACGAACTAATAATATTATGCCAAACCGTGAGAACTATTGATCTTTAGTCACAGTGATTGGGCTATGATAATATTAAAAAACATATAACTCTTTTGGGTCTATTAATACACCCTCACGAGAGATTATATGACCCAATAATGAAAATGTTCAATGGAAAAATTCATTGTTGTTAATTGTTTTCATAATGATTATCCTTCCCCATATTATTTTGCATCATTCTTAAGTGATATTTATTATATTTCATTATATTTAAATATATATTAATATAAACTTTAAATTATACCACTTAAATATCAATGTATTCTAGAAAATTTCAATTCATTAAACCAATGAGTATAGTAGGGGAATCAATAAGACCAAAAAACATCACAACAATTTCACAGTGTTCATAACCTATGCATAATGTTGTTCCTTTTACATCTTCATTATTTTTTTTCAAAATATGTTATCTATAATGAAGAATATTCTAGGAGATGTATTTATTTGTACATGATTGATCAATAAAGTCATCATTATAGAGAATAAAATACTAGTTCTTTATAATTATATTGTTCAGTTCTCAATAATTAATGGAGAGACACAAAGATCTATCTTTGTTGATATTAATGAGTACAGATTCACCCAAGGATTTGCACTTACCTAATTGAGTCCATTTTAATGATTATTCTAGATTTAATTATTTAATTCTTTCAACTAAATCAGGGATATTGTACACTGATCATATAAAAGAGTTGTAGAAAAATACATGAGTTCAATTTGAATCTTAACTTCATGATTATGTGGGAGGCCATGATGTTCTTTAGGCAAGAAATCAATAAAGTACAATACTATATACATGTAATCAATATTGATTTTATACCCTACCATATGATATTAAATTCCATTTTAATAGTAATCATGACTGATACGATGGATTTAATTTAAATTTAATGATCATTTTTTCATTAAACTGATTGAAAAACATTGGTCGGATTGAAACATGAGACATAAATTCACTTTGTTATACATTTTTGTATAATTTATGTAAATAAACATAATCTATGTCCAAAATAACATTGAATTCACCTAATAAATAATGATATGGTTTTTAGGAAACAAATTCCCATAATATTTAACTAGAGAACATTCAACCACTTGGGATACAATCATTATAGGATTAGGGATTTTTACTACTATTTCAATATCTTATTTTTTTATGTGGTGTAATTCTAAAATTATAAATTTCTTTAAAAATAAAATATTGTCTATATATAGAATCAAATAAAAATTATATGTTGTAGAGTGGGTGGTAATCATAGATTTCACAATATAATTTTAATTTCTCTCATCAGAAATAGTTATTATAAGAGAAATCCATTTTTATCTATGATTAAGTGGTTGTTAAAATTTATCATCACCACTAATGATAATATTTTGGATCTTTTTAGAAGAAGGCTCATACGCTATGCATTTAATAGAATAAGTTTTTCGTGTTTTAGTCTATGGTTCTTTATCTTTATTATTATTATTGTATAAATTCTTCTCATCACATAGGGACCTAATTTATCAATGATTTTACTTTCAAAAGTTACAATATTTATTAGTTTCCCTAAGAGAATTTGTGACACCCTGCGATTTTAAAAGTGGTGTTTCATATTAGATAATGTATATAAAAAAAACACCAAGTTTAAAATAGAATTAATCACCTTAAGAAATTATGATATATTTATTATTTATATAAATTCACTTCCATCTATATTGTTCAATGAACACAACACCAGTTTTGAATGAAACATCATACTCTATTAAAATATTGTTACTTAAACATGACCATTATAACAGAGTTGTTATGTAGGTGTGTATGATTTATAATAACTAAAATATAAAAATTATATTGTTTACACATTAATAAAATAAATTCAATGGTTATATGTTTATTATAAATGAATTAAGAACCATTTTAAAGGGAATGAAATGTCTTCTGAAAAATTTATTTTTCTTAAAGGTGGATTAGTCTAGATTTGTGAAAATAATTTAAATATTATTTTTTTACTAATCATAGAAAATTTATTAAAAAAAATAAATTTCACCTTTGGAATTATCATATCCAAATCATAATTGGTTGAATTATTTATATTTATATAATAATAATAATTTTTTATGATGAATAGTGAAAATACAAAATTTCTGTTAATTATTTTTCCATTTAAATTATATTTAAACATAAATTATATTTTAAATCAAATATAAATTAAAACTAGTGAATAATATGAATATGAAAGTTTTTCTTTCATATGAATATATAATTTATTTTATTATACACAACATCATTTTGATTTTTGATATAAAAATTATTTAATCTTTTGAAAGTTTTTCTTTGGAACAAACGTTTTTTGTCCTATTTGTCGGTCTCATTTTTAATTGTATTTCAGAAAATATAGGATTAGAATTTTAAAAAATAAATTCAATATTTTCTATAAGAATATTTTTCATATTATACAATCTAGTGAATTTAATATTTATTTACACTAAATTAAATTTCTATAACTAGATTGGATCATACTTGGTCGACGCCTCTTACTACCATGCCCTAGGTGGAAATGGTTACCACACCGACCTCTCCCCCCTCATTAAGGGAGGTTACTCCACCACCCTTTACTATAGACCAACCACTACTCTTCCTCCACTACTTTAATATAGATTTCATACCCTCTTTCCCTTAGTTTTCACTAATTATGAAAGTCCATGAATGCTTTGATGGAACCCCGAAATTGTTGATCTCAACCTTCGAAATCACTAATTCATCCATCTACAACATTTGACCTATATTGAACACTTAAAATGACATTGTCTATCATGAAAATCCATTGATTATTTAATTTTTTAATCATTCGGTCTGTAAGAGTGAGTAACGGTTGGGATAATTGACTAAAAACATATCATGAATCAGTTTTAATATGAAGAAGAAATAATCCTTTCCTAGTCAATCGTGCCTCATACCTATGATGGATCCCAATTTATCCTATTTAAAAGGTCATATTATTTCTATATGAAGCAAGATTCACCAACAATGTCAATCTAGCTAAAATTTTCAAAACTCATAACCCCTTTCAAAACAATTTGATCATTTGTATGCTAGGAATTACAGTATGGTGTTACCTATGTTTGGATAGTAAGACAAAGGCAGTGTGACATCTAATTTCAATGAGGGTTTTTTGTAAATGTTATGTGTCTATGGATCATGTTGAGTATTTATCTATTATTTTGGGTGAGAATTTTCAATATAAGAAGTTTCTCATGTTTGAATCATGGTATGAATTCTGTTCTTTGTGTAAGAAATTGGGGAATGACATGGCAGTTTGCAGGCATACGGAGTTGAAGCACTTGAGTAATGGTATGGATGTTTATGTGATTCAAAACCAAGTAGGTCCTTCTATTGGCAAAGAAAGTCTCTTAGATGTATATTTCAATGAATCATCTATAAGATGTGATGGTGTTTTCTGAATATCTTGCAAGAATGTGGGTAGTATGAAATTTGGTGAAGAAGTGGTTCCAAAATAAGAAACAATGCTTCCTTTTGATATGATGGTCATTGTAATTTTTAACTGGTTGATACTTGATCTGGAAGGCCCTTCACTTGACTCTGAGTTTGTAGGTGGTGCAAATTTTAGTGCAATTGTGGATGTTAGTCAGGATATAAAAAATGGTACTCCTAACCACATTAATGTTGTTAAAGTTGTTAAGAAGGTATATGACGGCTTGTTAGGGAGAAATGCCTTGAAAGGGAGTGTTGTTTCTAGGGAATATTCTAGTTTAGTATAGGATAATGTTGATATACATGAAGATAGGGAGGCCCAATATGAGTAATGGATCTGTGGAAAAGGAGGAATGTGGCGATGATAAAGATATCAAGGAGAATACTCTATTCTTTATCCTAGAGGACACAAATATAAAACCATAATTTATAGGTCATGGATTTCTATAACCCATAGATTCAGATTTTTTAGTAATGCAATCAAGAGATGCACAGTATGAGACTAACTCATAAAATTTAAATTTCTAAGAGGAAATTTAGAAAATTCATATCACTTCAAAAATTACTAATATGTGGCAGAATGTTACGGATGATGAGAAAGTGAATGAAATCAACTTTTCTAAAACCCTGAGTTGTGGAAATATCTCTTCCAATAAAATCTTTATGCATGGTAAGAAACATATTATTTATATTGGGGGATTCATCTCTTCTCCCCCAAAAAGAAGGACAATGTAGGATTACCCCACTTTTCTAAGAGCCAAGTCTTGTCAGTCCACTTTTAAGGAGTCACAATAGATTGATTCTTATATTATTAAAATATTCCATCAAGGTACCTCTCAATCTGAATTGGATGCTTTTTATGAGTATGCTTAGGGGAATGAATTAACTTATTATGATTTGTAATCTTTATTCTGTTGGATGTGGGAAAGATTTCAGCCCATTCTACTTTGGTTGTGTACTCTTTCTTTCTTATGAATAAATGGTCAGAAGATTTTTATTCTAACTAGACATGTCGAGTAATTTTTATTCATACTAATTATTAAAAAAATAAAAAATTAATTATTACTTTTAATGTCAAAATGAGGTTTTATGCATTACATTCACTTGTGGTAAAAATAACATTCCACACATATATAATTTTTATTTGACATATTGTATATAATATTTATGATTACTTTATTCAAATTATATATTATGGATAATTTTAATTTTATTGTTAAAGGATTGATTATGTAGGATAGTAAAAAATAAAAGTTACTATGGTGACAAATAAAATTGTAAAATTTTGTTAACTTTATGGATATAGAATAAAACATTGAAAATATGTTTTTTCTCTATGTTGTAAATGAGTCTAAATCATATATTCCAAATAATTATTTTTTTATAAATTTTCAAGGCACATGGAGTGAATGGGACATCCCATTATTGATTACTCTTTGGTATTTTTAAATATGTCACTTCCTCTCAATTATAAAATGAAACTCACACCCCACACTTATTCAAACCATATAAGCTCATTTATTAACCCGAACCTTCCAAAATACCTCCCCATCATCCTTATCCACATTCTAGTACTACTTGTTCTCCCAAAATAATGACCATTGGGTCCTTAAAAAGATACCCAGTTGGGGTTTTTCTAATACAAGGTAATAGTCTTCAACATGATCATTCTTCATTCTTTATTATTTTACAAAATTAAATTATATCATTACAATAAAAATATATTAAAATATAGCATCTCATATAGAAATATGTTAAAATTGCTTTTGAATAATATTTATCCATCTGTACTTCCATCAAATGGTAAACAAAATCGTCAATCGTTTGTATAGATGACTATGACCTCACGAACAGATGTAACTCATTTTCCATCATAAATTATCAAAGTTTCATATAGTGGTTTATTAAATGTATAGGAAATAAATATAATAATATAGTCATAATATCAAATATTCCTTTATATATTTCATTCCATTTAAACTATATTGACATCGATCATGTATACGGAGGAATACCGCCTCGTGAAGTGATATTTTTTTCAGTTACTCTATACAAGGGAATTAATAATGATAAAATTAATTAATATATGTGGTATATATGACCTTAATTGTGTTCTGTAAAATTATTAAATCATACACTTTCATAACCCTACACCCTTTAATGGAATGACATTTCCATTCATACTTACCTTTGGTCTACTGTCACCATGATTGGATGTAAATCATTTATTTTGATTAATTTTAATGAATATTGGTAGGGATGTATCTTTTGAAAAAGTATATTTATAACATTAATATAATTATGGTGATTCTTTAATGATATCTTATTTACATGAATTATAACTTTCATGACAAAACACACTTGAGAAAACCAACCAATTAACACAAAAAACAACAAGAACAACGAAATATAAAAAAATAGCTGATAAAATTCTATAAGAGTATCATATAAGGTATTATGTATATGATTATGGTTTATTAATTAATTTATAGTAAACCTATATCTAATATATTGTATATCTATTCATATACAATGGGGATTATAAATGAAGCAAGGGTTTCTCTTCTCACCTTTTCTGCTATGAGACATAACCCATATTCATCAATTATTTCAATTATGTGGTGTATGTACTATAATTTTAATATTTTATATAAATAATCCCTTTATATACCGGGTAATTTATCATTATTTTTAAATTTTTTATTTCATGGGGATTATGATTCAAACCTTACCATAGTGGTAAGTATATAAATCAAAAACTCATTATTGTTCATGATTATTTATTTTAAAGTCTCTCTTAGGGGTATTATTTGATATTTCATTAGTAGAATTAATATATTTTCTTATGAAATAGTTATACATGATTTTTTTTAATTAATATTAACACTATTACTCTCATTGGTTCTTATAATTCTTGAGAAAATGTAATGAAGAAAATCTGACTTCATTTTTCTCTTCGGTCAAAAATCCATTTTCTGAAAAACAATTTTCTTCTAAAAATATTTACACTATATTAAAATTATCTAAATGATTTATTAAAATGAATTACCAATATTTTAATTTATATATATATATATATTCAATGAAATTTTCCTTCTATTTTATAACATTTCTAATTTTTAATTTTCCCAAAATGTGAAAGGAATCATTATTTTAATGTGTACAAAATGAATGGAATTTTCCACTTTCATGACCACTCAATGGATTATTTTTATATGAATGAGGATTTCCTTGATGAGGTTAATCCATTATTTCAATGGAAAAAGTCTAAAAAGAATTATTATAATAAGAATACATAGTATCACATGTTATGATGTCTAAGGAATAATTGTCCTAGTCATATGGATTTGAAGGGAAGAAAGAAATGAAGTGAAAAATAGATAAAAACAAGGATAAATAAAAGATGGTAAATAATGATTTCCCCCATGTGATAGTTACAGAATAAAACACCCTTGTACATGATTAAATAGAGTGGGAGTTTTCATCATGTGTGGATAGAAATAACACAAAGAACATTAATGGATGTTTAATAAATAAACCCTTTATGTTCAGTAATTCAACTATAAGAAATTAGGGAACCAAAAAAATGAGTGCACCAAGAATCAAGGAAATATTAAACAAAAGAATATAATGGATAAAAATTAATTTTCTAATATTACTACAGATAAAGTATAATTAATGATGTTATTGTTATTGGGTTCAATAATAATTTAATAAGAGTATTTATTTCAATGATACTATATGGATTATAATTAATATATATATATATATATAAGTATTGTAATTCTTTACATTTTCGTTACGAATTTGGAATAATATTTTGAATAGTACCAATGACAAAAAGTGTTATTTAGTGGCTATATGAACTTATTTTAAAACCAATTATTGAGGGATTATTATAACTAATATGTGCTCTATATTGATATAATAATGATTAAGATATTTTTATGGGATATTCTTGGTGACATTTAATTTTTTTAGTGATGTGTTGGTTTCCGTTTTCCCTGGTGGGGATTAATACATGTTTGGATTTATGGAAGATATTAGAAAAAATAAAATTTTATTTTTGGTGGAAATAATTATTTTATTATGGTTTTATAGTGGTCAATTAAATCAAATATTTTGAAAGTTACATTTAGAAAATCATTTTTATAGAATTTATTGTTCATTTTTTTGAATTCCTTCTAAATCACAGGACTTTGAACTTTGTCCAAAATATTGTCAATGATTCATAATGTTAACTATTTGTCGAATTGATTAATTTTTACCAAGGATGTTATTTTATAAGTTTTGTAATCCATGTTGGTCAAGGAAAATATGTATTTATGTGAGTAATTAGTTTTCATTCTTTTATCAAGCTAATGATATGTTGAATGTTTTGTTTAGTGCTTTAGGCATACAAATAAAAATTGAATATTTATTTCATAGAATATGAGAGGCTTTGGGAATTTATTTATGAATATAAAATAATGTAGTTGTTCATATATAATTAAATCACATCATATTACTATATAGTATAATGAAATGAGTCTAGATGGTAATGTAATTACTCAACACTAGAAAGAGGATCTTGAATGAAAACATTTATCCTATAACATTCTTTTTCAACGAATCGAATTCTATTTTAACTCATAACCATTCAATGAAATTTTAGTAATTAAAATTTATAGAATATTAACTTTATTTTTATGAATGATATTTAACACTCTCAATTAAACCGTCAGAGTTAGTTTGTTCTCTCATGTCCATATCAACACATTTCAGAAATGTAAACATATTTTGAATCTTAGAATGTGTTATTCTTGATTTAATTCATACTCCCATTCCTCTCCTATCATGGGTGTGTTTTATTAACCCTTTTTATATTTCCCAGAATTCAAAAAGGAAATTTTCATATATCACACTCTTTATTAAAAATTTCAAGATTAAATTATGAGGATAAAACTTATTTAAGAGAATATAATTTAACATCTCATGATTTTAAAATAGTAACATCACATTTTATAGAGTATGTGACATGAATGACCAATAATATAATAGAATTTAACAACATGATGCATTATCATATATATATATATATATAAATTCAATAGCTATGATATCTTGGAAAGCATAAAACACTGGTTGGAAACAAAATGAGATGTCCATTAAAATATTATTTTTAAACCATGAAAATTATAACCTAGTTCTCAAATTTTATATTACGAATAGTACTAAAAAAATTATGAAAGTTATAGGTCTTATTAATTAATAAAAACATTCAATGGTTATCTATTGATTAGAAATAATATAAGAACTATTAGAAACTAAATGATTTTTTTTCTAAAAATCTATATTTTTCTAAAAGTAATATTCGGCTGGATTTTTGAAAATTATACAAAATTAATTTTTTCAACATAATGAAAATTTATTTGATAAATTGAAAATAAAATTTCCAATCAACATTTTAACGTCATCTATTTGTAAAATTATTTGAATTTTATAAAAAGATTAATTTTTCTTGAATTGAAATAATACATATTAATTGTTGAAATGTAATTTTTTTAATTGAATTATTTACAATGATTAGTTATATTCTAAAATTAATTCAATGAAAAATTACACCAATTATGTAAAAAGTCACCTAATTTTGGCCATTGTAAAAAACAATTCATATTAAATCCTAACATACAATTTTTTTAAACTATTGATTATTTATCATTGGGAAAACATTTTTCTAATGATTGTGTGGGATTAATGTTTTATGGAATTATAAAAATTATTTTTATTGAATTTGGATAAATAGAATATGTATCTGGAACCATATTAATTCATATTATATTAAAAGTTAAACATTGTTTTTGTTCATTATTATTTTTAAATATAATCATAATTTATTTATTGCTAAGGACAATGAATATATGTGATATATATGTCATTATATTAATTATAAAATGTTTTATATCATACACTTAATTAACCTGTTATCAAATAAGCGTATAATATCGCTTGGGCATACATATGACCTACTGTCTCCATGATGCTATGTGATATAGTTTCTATGTCAAATTATGATGATAGGTTCTAGGGATGTATTTAATGAAAACATTAAATTATATACTATTAAAATAATTCTAGTGATAGTGACACAATATCCAATGTATAATAACTAAAACATTAATGATAAAACAAACATGAGAAAGAAAGAAATTAATAATTGAAAAAAAGGAAAATAATGAAAAATTATTAATAAATAGGTGGAAAAATTTTATTATAGGATCATATATGGTATGATATATATAATTATGATTATTTAATATATTTATAATAAAACTATATTTATTATAAAAGAGAATCAAACACATATAAGGGGTCTCAAACCTGAGGTAAGGGTTTCGGGTCTCTGTTTTATATCTGTGATAAATATACCATATTCATCACTTATTTGTTTTGTTTGGATTAAATACTTATATTTTTATTTTTTATATCATTAATCCCTGTATATTCAGGATTTTTAAATTTAAATTTTATCTTATTTATTTCTTGAGGAGTATGATTAAAATTTTACCAAATTGGTATGGTTGTATTTCCCAATATCTTCATTATTCAAGATTGTTTTTGTTTAAGTATCCATTTTTGGAATTATTTGACATTTTTGTAACATATGAAGATATTGTGAATTAGTTTTATTAAATTAATTTAATATTTTTGAGATTTTTCGTTTCACGCAACACTGAATACATTTTTTGTAGCATGAAATATTTTAGTGTGTCTTGTGTTATATGCGACACCAATAAAATCATACACTACATGAAACACTGATATTATATTTTGGAATATTCAACAATATGGTTTTTTCTATATTACACACAATACCAAGTCCCCTTGATATATTGTCTTACTTTTAAGGGTGTGTTTTACAAAACTACATTATACTATTAATGTTATTATTAAAAAATTATTTTATCTATTACCTGTCCATATGAATGGAAGTTACAAATAAAATAAAATAAAATGTGAAAATATGATCTACACATGTATATAAACTAAAATATTTTGTTATCAATTATACGAGGAGAATATAAGAGGTATTTGAAAATAATGAAATTACTTTTCTAAGAAAAAATTTATCTTTGTATGAAAATAATTTTATGTCAATAAATTAAAAAAACACTTTTTATTAATTTAATCAATAAAATTTTTATATTATATATTCAATTAATATTTTTGGTACCCTGATAATTGATCTGATAGCTATAAGAAAATAATAAGTAAAATTTTCTGACTAAATGGATGTATTTTCTAAAAGGAAAATTTATTGCCTTTTAATGGGGAACCCATTTTATATATGATTTTTGACATTGATAATTTTTAATTGAAAAAAACATTATTTTTTAAAGAGGAAAATCTGAATTTAATTTGGTGTATTTTTTAGTATTATTCTGAGAAGTTTCATTTTTTGATGAATAGTGAAAACACAAAATTTTAACCCAATTTTTTCCATCTAATTTATCAATATATTTATATTATATTTTAGTTTTGATTTAATGTTTAAATAGAATAATTCCGCATAAATTAATCCAATTGATATCATTTGAATCAGTTTCTCATTGAAATTTGATATAAAAACCTTCCAATATTTTGAACATTTTTACTTTAAAGACCAGCATTATCATCTTGTCTACGTGATTAAATTTAAATAATTTTATGCCACTGTATGATTAGAATATTAAAAAATGGATTTAATAATTTGGATAATCATAATATATAATGTATAATGTGTTGAAATTAGTTTTTTTCAATAATATAATTAGAAGTGATTAAAATTAATTACTTTGATTAAGAAAATGATTGGATTCTCGAATAAATATACCTTGTAATTAAGGGACAAATTTCCTTAATCTTATGAATAATCCATTGTATGGATATATTTACAACCAATAATACCTTGTGTCAAATTTTTACAATTATTGGAGCAACCTAATCGTGGATAAATGTCTGTGTAATTCCATTTTAAAAAAGTTACATGAATTCCCCTCCTACTCCACTATAAAACGAAACTCACCCCTACCCCTTATTTATACCTCTAAAATTCTATTTTTAATGTCCCATCCCCCAGGGACGGTGTTGTGACTACCCCAATCCCACTTTCCGTAGGCTAGGGGTTGGATAATAGAACCAAAAATGCATATACGAAAAAGGTAAGGCATTTACATTAAACCTATACACACACACACAAACCATACTGCGGAAAGTAAAGATGAAACTGGGATACCAAAAACAAGTTTGTCACATGAGGGTAAAACCACACAAGTAAAGGTGAAAATGAAAGGAAATGTTGGATAGAATAAAAACCCAACTGAAAAGGAATGTATAGTAAAATGAAGTACAAGCTTCGTAGGTCGTCCACCAAGGATCCCACCTGAAGGGTAGGTGTAGATCATTATCTAATGTCGCTGAATAAAGCTACGTCTGTAGATCCACCTACGAGCACCACATGGTCTTGGCTCTCCAAGATCCCATTCAAAGTTTTAGGTCATCTGCACAAGACACAATAGGTGTGGGTGAATCCCATGCATGGATGAGCATAATTATAATTAGTAGGGACCCTGAAAACAACTCGGGTCCCACAAAAATATACTGAGGAAATCACAAAAGAATGTACAATGATTTGAGTCACTATAGTTAGCTCGACAAAGGTATAACTTAACTTGTGGAAAGAAAAACTGATGGTTACAAACATTGAACATAAATCACTTTAAAGGCATTCATCCCCAATTAGTCTTTTGGGATATCTAGGTCACATAGAATTATTCAGTAGCTGAGTCATAAATGCTCGCTAGGTAGATGAGTCACGAATCCTCACTGATAGATGAGTCATGAAGCCTTGCTCGAAAGCTAATTCACAAAGCCAATTTGGGTAGCTGAGTCACGAATCCTTGCTGGGTAGCTGATTCATGATGCCTCGCTAACAGCTATGTTTTAGAGCTATGCAGGGTAGCTGAGTCATGAATCCTCACTGGGTAGCAGAGTAATGAAGCCTCAATACTAACTGAGTCATAGAGCCCTGCTAGGTAGCTGATTTAAGGAGACTCATTGATAGCTGAGTCACCGAGCCTCACATGGTACCTTTGTCATGAAGCCTCACTGGGTCAACTTCCAAGAAATCATACATCGAGGATTTTATAAATATCACCCCATCACATGGGACTCAATGCCATAGTTTCCATATGAATCAGATTGATGGTCTGATAGATACTATCCTTTTTGTAAACATGGGTAGGTTATATCTAGGCCAGATCTGTCTGGTTTGGACCAACCCGAACAACCTAGATCGGGGTCCTGAATGGCCTGATCTTGAATGTCAGGCTTATTGTCCAAGCCCATTGGGCCTCACTGGACCCAACTGACGTAGGTTGTGGGTCCCGTCCACCCAGTCACCAAGTGCCCAAATTTATCAAGCCCAACCCACACTAGCGGGCATGTATCTTTTCCTATCCTAGGTTTCCCCATGGGCTGAAATTATCCTTCATAACTTTATCTCATCAGAACAGCCCGCTAAAGCGAACCGACTTGGAAACCATTAGCCAAGCCGGTCTGGTTCACTTGTCCACTAGCTCGGCTTGGCCTCGACCAGCTTTACCAATCCGGTTGGGGTGTGTGCATCAAGTAATTCGACTTCCCCCTTGGTAAACATGAAGCCCTCATTGAGTATACTGATCCACCTATGTTGTGCAATCCTGGCGCCACATCCAGTAAGCCGCTGTGGACCTCCTTCACCCTAATCCTCCTCCACCGTGACCCTCCTCCACTGTGGCACACTCGATGAAACGGTTCCCCTTCCAGTGTGGCCAGTGAGGGTAGTCCACCGTGTCCAGCACATGGAGCCTGGGTGAAACCGCTTCCTCCCTACAACCGCTACCGTAGGCTATCATCTAAGATCGCCAGTGATTCCACACCGTCGGTGCCACACATGAAGAACCATCTATGGGTCACCAGGTCATCTATAGTGGTTGGATCCTAGATCTACCTATGCCCTTAGGCCTCTTGGGTCGACACCATCACTATCGCGGCCTCATGGCCACTAGTTTGTCGATTCCTCTATTTAGTCATGAGGAACACAAACCCCCACTATAAAGGGATCTGAACCTTGTTCATGTTGGCCCAATCCCTCTACGTTAGAATTTATAAAAATATATCAATTAAGTTTTTATAATTATAACAATGATTTAAAATCTTGTAACTCCCTGTAATATCATTTCCAAAGCCATAAGAGCAACCAACCCACATGTCAACTTGTTCATGGGTGGATCTTTGTTTTCTATTTGAAAAGAAGAATAAGAAGAAGCAATCACAGAGGAAGCACAAAACCCATACCTGGATTGAGGATCTATCTATGAAGAGGGACAAAGCATTAAGCCATTGTCGATCCTCGATCTATTATCGTTCCTCATATTTCTTCATATCTTGAATTCATCCCACTAGTGTTCGTCGATCCTTGATTTTATGATGTTCATCTATGGTGTTCATTTTCATTGTTGGAGAGAGATAGAGGGAAAGAGAGAGATATTCCTCATTCATTAGAGGATTACCCCATGGGTTTTATACCTATGGATCCTTGTTTAAATAAATGATGGAGACACATTTCTCATCACCATACTGTTTCATTAATGAGGTTAATTAACGATTCAGAGTCGCCTCATCACTGCACTGCAGTACTAATGGGTTGATGTGTCGTAGCCGAAAAAGTTTGAATAAAATATACATCGAATTTCTGTTATGATTTTTATATTTTTTACTAAAAGGATGAAATTTATCTTTTTCAGTCGACCCACACTGGTCGGGGATAATCCATTCTTAGGAAAATTCTAGCGTTCTGAATTCGATGATGGATTTAGTGTTTTCATATGGTCAGCTATTCAAAATTATGAAAAACTGCTCTCACGATAACTTAACGTACATTAAACAATGTTCTAAAAATAAATTCCAAAATCTCTAGGCCTTGAAATCCTGTGACATCATAGAGCATGCCCCTGAAATAATTTCATTCAAACACAAACAAATTACATGGAACTTTCAAGGGTAATAAATTCTCCCTACCTTAGGTATTTTCATCCACAAAAACCGAACAATGGATAAACAAAAAGAAAGGGGTAATGAGAATGACTCTATGTCTCTTTCTACCATATACTATCATGGAGATCCCTATGCTTCTAATGAACATGTACCAGAGGAATTGATCATCCATGAAGTATCAATTCCTATAGATCCTCTATCTCCATTGGGTATTCTATGAATGTCACCATGTCGTCAGTATCTAACTCTCCATGGTTGATGATGTGATAAGGGTCATGCATGTATCTCCTTAGTTGGGATACATGGACGATGTCGTACACCTTCTCCAACTATGAAGGATGATATAAGTAGTAGAACACCTCACATACTCTATGAAAAATCAAGAAATGTATAATGAATCTCGGGAATAACTTTCCACCTCAACGAAATCTTTGTATCCCTCATTGTGGAGAGGCCAGTAGAAACAAGTGATCCCCCTCCTCAAAATCTTAGAGTATTATTTTCCTATTAGCATAAGACTTCTATTAGCTCTGTGCAGTCTTCATCCACTATAGGATGACATGAAGCTTCTTAGTGGTAGCATGTACCATCTCTGGTCCTGCATACCGATGATCGGCATGGTCATATATACAGTGCCTCGAACAGTTCCATACCGATGGTGGAGTTGTATATATTATTGTACACAAAATGCACTAGTGTTAGGTGGTCCTCAACTGCGACCAAAATCTAGGACAGATGAACGAAGCATGTCTTCTATGGTCTGAATAGTCCGCTCTGTTTGACCATTCGTCTAGGGGTGAAAGGTTGTGCTCAAGTGCGGCAGAGTCCCGTCCTCCTACAATACCTTCCAAAACCAGGATGTAAAGTGTGAATCATGATCTCAGACTATCATATATGAGACACCAGGGAGACAAACTATCTCCAATATATAGATGCGTCCCAAGCTCTCTACCGAACCCTACTCTCAAATGGGTAGAATGTTGGCTGACATGGTGAGTCCTTCGATGATCACCCAGATAGTATCATGCCTCCTGGGAATATATGGAAATCCCTTCCCAAAGCCCATCGAGATATCGTACAATTTCCACTCCAATACCTTAAGTGGTTGATCCAAGCCTGCTTGACCATTATTCACTTCCTTCACTTGTTGACAAGTGAAACATCCTAAAATGAACTCTGCCAATTTTCTTCAATGATGGCCACTAGTACCAGTGTCGTAGGTCCCCATACATCTTCATCACACCAAGATGTAACACCAAAGGGGATGTATGTAACTCTATAAACACATCCTCCCATAACATCACTGGCACTAAAGTGCATCCTCTGAAAACAATGACGTTCTCTCTACCAATCGAAAATCCATCAGCTGCCTGTCCTGATGATAACTGAGCACATCGGGCCTTGCAGTCAAAATATACAAGTTTTACCTCCATAACTCACTTTATGAGTGGATTATTGATAGTCTTCGACTAAGGGTAGCTTTCTCGATCACCATCCAAGAAGGTTATCTTCATCATGGAGAGATACTATGTCACCTCACTGAGCAGCTTTAAAAAATACCTCATGATGAGCACATCTTCCACCATTTTCCCCTTCTTAAAAGTATAGACCATCTCAAAGTCATAGTCCAAGACGAAATCCAGCCATCACCATGATCTCATGTTTAGGTTATATTCTAATAAGATATACCTAAGAATATTGTGGTTGGATTATATGGTAAATCATTCACCCATCATTTAGTCCCACCACATCTTCAAGGAAAAGACCACTACTATTAACACCAGGTCATGGGCTGCATATTTATTCTCCTGCTACCTCAATTACAATGAGCCATATGCGATCAATTATCACTCCTACATCTAGAAAAAACCCAGACCGGTCCTTGATACATTGTAGAAGACTACATATCCAATTCCCTCTTTGGGTGGTGTTATGATGGGGGCACTCGTTAGTCTCCACCTCAACTCTTGGATACTCTAATGGAACTTTTCAGTCCATATGGAGAGTTTTCCCTCCTATATCATGGAAGAAAAATGTGCTAATACTCTAGAATAGTTAGGCACAATCCTCTGGTAGAATCCAACCATTACCTAAAAAACATTGCATCTCGGTCACACTACTAGGTGGCTCTCAAGAAAGAACTACCTCTATATTTGTCGGATCCACCGCAACTCTAGCCTAAGAGATGCCCTGACCAAGAAAGTGTATTTCCTGAATCCATAACTGGAACTTTTAGAACTTACTATAATGATGGTTCTCTCAGAGTGTATCCAGGACTATCTTCAGGTGTGTAGCATGATCCTCCTCTAATACGGAGTACTCCAATATGTCATAAACGAATACCACCACAAAATGATCAAGGTAAGTCTAAAATATTTTGTTTATGAGTCCCATGAACACTTCATAGGCATTGGTCATGCCAAAGAGAATCACCAATAACTCATAGTGGCCATACCAGCATCTGAGGGCTGTCTTCAGTACATCTTCATCCCTTACTTGAAGATAGTGATAACATGATCTATGGCCTATCTTCAAGAACCACCTCCCTCCCTTCAGTTGATCGAAGAGCCCATGAAACCTAGGAAGTGAATACATGTTCTTTATTGTAATCAGGTTCAGGCACCAGAAGTCCACACATTGCTTCATGTTCCAATCTTCCTTCTTGAAAAAAAAAACACTGGGGCTACCCATGGTAAAATTATGGGCCTCATGAAGACCTTATCCTATAGGCCCTCCAATTATAACTGTAACTCATGAAGCTCCATGGTTTCCATCTAATATGACGGTGTGGATATTGTTGTCGTTCTAGGGTACATGTCGATGGAAAAGTCTACCTCCCTACGAGGAGGTTGTTTTTGAATATTCATAGGAAAGATATACTCTTACACATCTACCACTATAGGAAAGATGAGACTCCTTTCTGCCACTAAATTGAGGGTGAGACTCTCCAATAGGTGAGTGATTGGTTGCACCCTCCTATGAGAATGTCTGTAAAATGCTGCCAAAGTTCCCTTCTCATAGGTGAAGGAAAACCTAGTCCCATTCTCATGGATACACCACACTTTGTGCCTAACACATTCGATATGAGCATGGACTGTAGATAACCAGTCCATACATAAGATGAAATCATAAGGCGTCGACATTTCTATCAGGAGATCCGAACCGAAGCTCTCTTCTAAAAGAGTAATCTCACACTACTAGAAAAAGTGTGTAATCATCGAATCCCCACTCGTAAGACTCTCTAATCATAAGGATCATTCCAAAAGCTCCATAAAAATCTCCGTGCCTCGAATGAGGACTATGGAATGGAAAGGGAGACTGGAACTTGTGTCTATAATAACTGTAGCTATGGTGGTGAAGACACATATCATACATCTAATTATCTATAGAGTTTCATTGTCATAGGCCTCTACCATTTGAAGCTAGACTCGGCCATGTCCAACTGCTCCCAGAGCCTGTAGTGGACTACCTAGCAGTGGTGGTGGTAGAACCAGGAACCTTTTTCCACTACCTGATTTTTGGCCTACACACCTGCCACATCTGCCACCCTACAAACCTTCTTGATCGAACCTCGACCACTACCATGGAGATACCTCGAACGTATATTGATCGTATATGTGGAAACTCATGAAATCTTGAGCTATTTTCCCATACCAGTCTCATATGATGAAAAACCTACCCCTCTACTGGTGTCCACTGCCCATGGGCCCCTGCACCACTGATCTTGTATCACACAATCATCCCCTATTAGGTCTGGTCCTCTTATACCCATTTGTCACCTGTTTCCTGTAGCTCCTGAGGACTCTAATACCTGCTGCTTGGTGGTACCTCTCACATTTGGTGCAGGTTATTCCATGAATTTCTCCACTATAAGAGCTCTCTCTAGTAACTCATCCTATATCGGGATTCTAAGAGATATCATCGATGCTCTAATTTATAGTCTAAGCCCCTGTTCAAAGGTTTGAGCAATAAAGAAAGAGTCCCACACCATATCAGAAGAGTGTTGGAGGAGGAATGTGAACCTAAAAGTGTACTCAACCACTGTTAGGCTGCCCTACTAGAAGTGGAGAAACTCCAATTTGTATACTAAGCACAAGGTCGTGGGGAAGAAATCCTCCCTAAAAAGATGCTTGAAGTCTTCGTAAGTGAGGGACACCTCCTCGTGTGTTTTTAGTACCAAGGTCCACCATCTCTCTACCAAACCATTTAGATGGCTTGTGGATAAAACCACCATCTGGTCTGATTGAGTCATCACTAGGCCGAAAAATCAGGTCACCACCTCCATCCAATTCTCAGCTGCATGAGGATCTGTCTCACAATGAAACCTCGGAGGACTCTTCCCATAGAATTCAAGAAACAAGATCAGTGAGCGTTCATCCTCCTCTGGTAAGGCTATTAGAATATTCTAATCAACGGGTTGTGTTGCCTTTGGTACATAACCCAAAGGTGTTATATTTGGAACAGGTCCCTATAATGATGCCTCGTCATATAATGGATGATCATCATGATCCTGTACTGGGATACAAGATGGCTTTCTACGTGGAGATATCCTGAGAGAAATCAAGAAGAACCAGAATCATTTAATTATACCTGGTGAGATGACTCTGACTCAAAGAGACCATGAAAACATTTTTAAGGATGAAAGCAACTGGAGTTTTCAGGCACTGAGTTGGAAAAAAGAATTCAGGGTCCTGGTGTATGGATACGTCGGCCATGGTACCAACACTGGAATCCTTGGCCTAAAACCCGAACTCGATACACTTAATATCATTTCCCCATCTAATATTTTATAGATTCTTAGTTACTCTAGTATAATATAACATTCCACTGATACCACTCTCTCATGACCCATCCCCTGGGGCCCGTTCCATGACAACCCCAATCCCACCTTCCATAGGCTAGGGGCAGGCGATTAGCACCAAAAAGGAATATCCCAAAAAGGGAAGTAATTTACATTAAACTTGTACACACATATAATCCATAATACGGAATGTAATGCTGAAACTAGGATACCAACAACATGTATGACACATGAGGAATAAACCACACAAGTAAAGGTGAAACTGAAAGGAAAAGGCAACCAGAATACAAATCCAACTGGAAAAGAATGTATAGTAAAAGTACAAGATCTGGAGGTCATCCTCCAAGGACCCTAAATTAAGGGTTGGTGTATCACACTATCATATTTCACTACAGCGTACTATGTCTATAGATACCTCTATATGCACCACCTTTCCTAGGCTATCCAATATCATAATCAATGTTCTCCATCGTCTGCACAAGACACAACATGTGTGGGCGAATCCCATGTAGGGGTGAGTATAAAAATACTCATTAGGGACCTCAAAACCATCTTGGGACTCAAAAAGACCCACAATGGAAATAAAAAAAGAATG
The DNA here is from genome assembly GCA_963277665.1 of Viscum album. Lineage (NCBI taxonomy): Eukaryota > Viridiplantae > Streptophyta > Magnoliopsida > Santalales > Viscaceae > Viscum > Viscum album. The sequence continues at coordinate 404,077,477 of OY728163.1, read as the reverse complement.
CACAAATTTTAGAGTCACTATAGTCAGCTCGACACTGGCATAACTGAAGGTGTTGATTGAAAAACCAACGGTTGAAAACACTGAACGTCAATCACTTCAAATCCACTCATCCTAGATGAGTCCTATAAAATAACTAGGTCACCTACAACTATTAGGTATCCGAGTCACGAAGCCTTGCTGAGAAGTTGATTAATGAAGTCCCACTGATAGATGAGTCAAGAAGCCTCACTCGGTAGCTGGGTAACGATGCATCGCTTGGTAGTTGATTCAGAAATCATCTCTAGGAAGATGAGTCATGAAGCATCGATGATAGTTGAGTCATGGTGCCTCACTGGGTAGTTGAGTCATGAAGCCTCAATGGATAGTTAAGTCATAAAGCCTCTCAGTTAGTTGTGTCATGGTGCGTTTCTTTGTATCCGAGTCAAAGAGCCTCACTGACAGATGAGTCATTAAGCCTTGTTGACTTGATGAGACATGAAGCCTCATTGGGTCAATATCCATGAAATATTATTTATAGAATCTCATAAGGACGACCCCATATTTAGGGTCCAAATTCCGAATATGGTTTGTCAATCAGACACACGATATAAGAGATACATCCCTTTTTCTAAAAAGGGACCGATTATATCTAGGCCCAGTTCAACTAGTTTGCATTGACTGGACCCACCCAGCTCGGGGTCCTACAAGACCCAATCATATCTATCTAGATCATTGTCCCGCACTAGACCCAACCGAGATTGGTTGTGGGTGCAATATGCCTGGTCACCTAGTGACCCAAATTTATCTGGCTTGACACGCATTGGTGGGACTATCTATTTTCGAAGACAGGGTCGCCCCTACATCCCTGATTTATCCAATTGGCCCAGTTCGCTAATGTGGACCAGCTTGAAAAACAATAGGAGGGTCGCTCGGTTAGCCTAGTCCGCTAACTGGTTTGTGCTGGACCGGCTCGGCCCATATGGTTGTGGTGCGCGCTTCCGGTCATCAGACTTCCCCCTTTGGTCAACATGCGGCTCACGTGGAGTGGGCCTCTCTACCTACGTGGTGCTACACTCATTCCGTGTCTACTGTGCCGCCGAGGCTAACTGGCTGAAACCCTCCTCCACCACAACGTGAATTGGGTCCTCTGCCGTTTCCAACCATGAGTGACTCCTGCTGCTCCACCGTGGCATACCCTGTGGTGTGCTGCCTACCCCAGTATGGCTGGAAAGGGCCGAGCCCCATGTACCGTAAGTAGTGTCCGGGTGGCGCTACCTCCTGCATGCGGCTGCCACCGTAGGCCACCATTGTTAGTCACTGGTGTCACCTCACTAGTGATGTCAGGTAGGTGGAACCTTTTGCGGGCAACCGAGTTCGCTCTAGTGGTCCAATCTCATATCCTCTTACGCCCACTAGCCTCTTAGGTCACCTCCATCACTTCTACAGCCTCAGGTAAATTGGTTTGTTGATTCTGCCATTCGGTCATGAAGAACAAAAACAACCAATGCAAAGGGATCCGATCCTTGTTCGTGTCGGCCTGATCCCTCCACATTAGAATTTACAAATAGATATCAATGGAGTTTTCATAATTATAACAAGGATTTAAAATCTTTCAACTCCCCATAATATCATTTCCCAACCCGCTTGAATGACCGAACCATGGGTCAACCTGTTTGTGGGTTGATCCACGTTTGTCATTTGAAAAGAAGAATGGGAAAAGGAATCATAGAGAAAGCACATAACCCCTGCCTGGATTGAGAATCCATCTCTAATGAGGGATGAAGCTCTAATCAATCATTAATTGTCTATAAGTTAGGGTTTGTTATCATTATTCATCTCTCAAATATATCCCACCGGCATTTGTCGGTCATTGATTTGATGGCATTTATAAACAGTGTTCATCATTAGAGAGAGAAAAAGAGATAGATAGAGAGAAAGGGAGATATATATATATATATTCCTTGTTTATTAGAGGATTTCCCCAAGGTTGTTTTTCATCTCTTTATGCTTGTTTAATTAATGGATGGAGAGTCATTGTGCATCACTACACGGTTTCATTAATGAGGTTCACTAATGATTCACTATGGCCTCTTCGCTGCACTGCAGTGCTGACTAGTCACTGCATCACATTGGAAATAGTTTAAATAAAATAAACATTTAATTTAATTTATGATTTTATTTATTTTCCACTAAAAATATGAATTTTATCTTTTTTGGTCGATATGCACCGGTTAAGGTTTGTCCATTCTAAGGCGAATCCCAAAGATCTAAATCAAACAATGCCCTCATATTTTCAATCTAGGAACCGGTTCAAATGTTAGAACCCCCCCTCATGATTACTTAACATATATTAAAAATGTTCCAAAATACATTATAGAATATATGGACCTCAGAATCACATGTTGCATCAAATCCTGGACTCAAAATAATTCTATTCAAAGACAAAACCATTACATGGATTTTTCCGGGGTTTTCCACTTTTTATATCCAAAAATATTCTAAAATAATATAAAAAATTAAATCCCTTTATCTTAGAATAACCCATTTTGGAATAAAGGAAACTGAAGAAGAGCTATGGTGAAAACCAAGACAAGTTACCCAAAAAAGAAGCAACAACCTTCCTCAAAATCGTTTTTTTATTTTTATTCTCCAACCCACAAATATTTATATTCCAAGTTCATATAATAAGAACCATATCCTAAATATGTAGTGATGTTTTTGTTAAATGTTTTCTATCTAAACTTAGAAACACTTCCATCTAATGGGTAATGATATTACCATTCTTTTGTGTGGCTTACTACCACCACAAGGAATGATGTTGTTCATTTTTACTTGTCAACCACTCATGGATGGGAATTATGATGGAAAATATATTTTTATTTGATATATATGATATTTATGATGTCTTTACACTTAATTAATATATATGTATATATATAAAATACCTTCATGGTTTCCAATTTAGGTAAATATGATATCTTCAATTGTGGATGTGAGGACTACAACCCCCACAAAGGGTTGTGATTCATTTAAACATTACATGGAATATATTAAGTATTAGATAAGTGAAATTATATGATATATATTAAAAAAAAATTTTAATGTAATGATTTTATATATATGTACACATATAGTTTTTACATTATTTCTTTCAACATGATAAAAACATGGAGCGAGCATTCATGCGATGTTCGACCAACCATCTCCATGAAAAGTGTATTTCAATTCATATTTCTATGTTTATAGATTATTATAAATATATATATGATGAATAAATATGACATTGATATCATTTTTTATATTATCTAAATAATTAAATCATTATCTATTTACTATGATCAAGAATAACATGTCAAAACATTTAAAAAAATGAAGCGTAAATTATAAAAAAATGTAACATTAACATGGATTTGTTAATAAACGAGTAACACAAAGACATAAGAAATTAATATGTCGTACTATATAAAATAATATTGTATAATTTTATATTTATAATGGGGTCTTAATGTGTAAAATTAATGTCATGACTTAAGGTAATGATATTTCATCTCAGTTTTTTATTTCATTGAGATACATGCCATATTCACCGCTAGATTATATTCTATGGTGTATATACTACACTATGACATGTTATATAATTTAATTAATTTAATATTTTATTATTAAAACAATTAATTTATTTTATTATTTAATGGCGATTATGATCATAATGTTACTCAAGTATAATGGGGTTTCACATCTCAATTTTATTTCTGTTAGACTTGTGACTTATTATCCACTAATTTACTTTTATGCGGTGTATATACAAACCTTGAATGTATTATATAATTATTATATATAAATATATAGGTATCTACATATAAATTCTATGATATATATTTTTGGAGTTTTATGGATCAAAAGTTTCCAAATTGGTAGAGTAATTCTGTCTCAATTTTTATTCATTGAGACACATGTTTTGTTATGAACCTATATTTTTTAAGAGATATATATACTTCCATTGGAAATTCTATATCAAGAAAATCCTTATTTTAATTATATATTGATCATCATGTAATTTATTTTCATTCATGATTCGTATGATTCAATCTTACAAATGGGGAAATGGTTTATTTATATAATCTCATCATTTATCAAGATTGGTTAGGATTACGCTTACAATGATGATATCTTAGAATCAATATCTCAAAAAAATCAGAAAATTTATTATCTTTTTGGTATCCAAGAAATCTTCATGTATTAGTACAATGTTACAACTCTTTTTTACTTAATATAATTAAGGATATTTAAATAAAAATATAACTTTATTCCTCCTTCTCATTGGAAATATATCTTGTTATGAAAAAAAGTTTTCTAAAAATATTTTCAAAAAGTTATTATTCTTAAAAAGTGTTTAAAATTATATTTATGTCTTAATTTATGTTTTTTCAAAAGGTTATTTCAATGAAAAGGATTTCAATTATTTCAATCCTTAGTTTTATGTTTTAAAATCCATTTTTTTAGAATGGGTTTTCAAAATTATTTTGAATATTTTTTTGTAGGTTCTCAAAGTATTTAAAAAAAGGTATTCAAAATGTTTTCAATATTTCTTTATGTTTTCATGGGTTTTTCAATAAAAATGAATTTCAAAATATTTGAAATCTTCTTTTATAATTTTTATTATTATTTTTAAGAGTCAGTAGTTTTAAAAATGATTTAATTTTTAAAAATTATTTTCATGGTGGAAAATATATTTTCACCCAAAAATTATTTTAATGAAATTATAAAGAATTTTTTATGATATTAGGATTATGAATTTTTTTTAAAAAGTATTTACAAAAAATATATTCTTTTTATGAAACGTTTCATTTGATATCTTAATATCCTTATCCACATAAGATGACATAATATTTTAATGTTTATGATTTAATGGGGATATGATCAAATAATACAATTAATATTCATTTATGAATGGTTTTTTTGTTGTTGAAATTAAGATTATGACACCCATTTCCCTTTAACGGGTAATATTCTCTTGAAACCCGCTTCTTTTCATAGTTTATGGATGGATAAAATGATTATGAATACTATATCATTTCCATAGGTAATGATATGAGGAAATTTTTATTTCCATTTCATTTCATGGGTTATTATATGATGATTATGAAACCCATCTATTTTTATGGGTCATGATATGATACAAGTTTTATTATCTTGTGAAACATGTATGCATGATTTTATTATGTGGTGGTTGAGTCCTATATTTACCTCCAATTCATTGGGAAATTTTTTTATGTCTATTGATATAATAATACGAAACATGTTGATGGGTTTGATCAAAAATTGAAAATAGGGGTGTCCCAATACAAAATGGGAAATAGGATTGTACTAAGGTACTATGGGTTGATTAGGAATCCCAATACACTATGGGGAGATGGGGAAACCTAATATACTATGGGAAGATGGGGAAACCCGACCCCTTATAAGGAATGAATTGTGACTAGGGATGTCGGGGTATCATATACAGTAGTTGAAGTCCCCATAATGTGCCCTGATAAGTTTTGGTAATGAGAATTGACTTATAAGGGATGTTGTTATATGCTTATTTATTTCCCAACAATTCTATTTCTTTATAAAATGACATGCTTAAATGATTTATGTTCTTTATTATCATATGATTCATGTATTATAAACTCTCAATATTTATGCCATACCACATGTTTCTATATTATATTTTGTGGGTATGACCATAAAATGATATTCTAATGTTTTTATACAATTATGTTAAGGTTATGCTTACATCATTCCATTATTTAACGTTAATGTGAATTTGATATCACCCATTTCTTATGTTTCCTTTCCCAAGGATATGAAGAATGGTTTTAAGTAGGATTAATAAAGGGGAATTTATATAAGTTATATGTTTAATATTATTCACCAAACTAGAAGAATGTATTCTGAGTTTCAAAATACACTAAACTATTATGGTATGTGGGAATGTATTGTAATTAATGTGATGAAAATGTTTATACAATGATGTAATATCAATGTATGTAAATATAGTTTCATTATAGTTGGTATAAAAGGGATTCTATAGTAAATTATTAGAAACTAGGGTGATAAATATTTAGGGATATCCCTAGGTATACTTAAAATGATATTTTTATTGATTTTTTAAGGATAATTATAAGGATGAGTTAATTTTATTGGAAAGTGGCCTGTAATTTTTGTAAAGGATAGAGCAAGTAGTTTCTTCGTAATAAATCTTATCTGGTAAATTCCTATGAATGTGGATCTAGAATAGTTGTACATAGGTGTAATATGGAAACACTTTATTGAGCTATAGTTTATGTGGAATTGGTGCATGCCAATGGGCCTTGCTTCACACCTAGACTAAAAATATGAGGAGATATTCTTGGGAAATTCACAACCTATTTTCAAACCATCATGAAGGAATGAAATTGAATATTATTATTAATAAATGAGGTTAAACATAAGATGTCATCGATTAAAAAGTATGTTTCATGATTTAGACATTTTATAAGCAATTTTTTATGATTGTGTTGTTTTCCAATATGACAGGTGCTTCTCACACTATGCTTTATGGTTTTAGCCAATGGAGGGAATTAGAAAGAAGTTGATTAACATTGAATGTTTTAGATTTGGTTTTAAAGGATTATGAAAATAAATTTTCTAAGTTTATATCTCATGAAGAGAATCAAGAATATGATACGAGTATTGGTTATACTACTGATGATAATGAGACCCCAAATATAATGTGAAAGGTATGTGATGTTCTTCTAGAACTATTTACAATAAACGTTAAAATCATTATTATATTGATATTGAGGAACCTTAATAAATGATAAATATTTCATATTATAGGTAATATGTTTTAAGTCAGAAGATGATGAGGCATGATTAATGGAATAAAAATAAAGGTGAATGATTTAAGGGTAAATGTTTTGGAATTTAAGGATTATGTTATATAAATTATGAAATGTATATGTATTTGAATAATAATTTTATCATTATGGATTGAAAATGATATGTTTAATTATGATGAAGACATAGAGAGTTTATTTAGTGGTAGGTGAACTTCATGGGAAATACACGATTAAGAGAATAATAACCCTTAATATGTTCTTTATGTCATGAAAATGATGTCTGGATAATGATATATTGGATACAAAAAAGAAAATTGGATGGTGCTAACTACCTTCAAACTGGTTGAGGATTTTATAGAAAAAGTGGTTTTTTCTATCATGGATGGAGTTTATAGAATTTTGAATCTATGTAATATATCTAATAAACATTGGGAAAATAAAAAATGCATGGTTTTAATAATGATTTGTGGAAATTCAATTCATTACCATATTTCAAGAGAATAAATTATCAATGAATCCACATTTTTGGTATGTAAAAATAGGAGAACCATTATGATATTTGAGGGATCAATGTTAATATTATTTTGAGAAATTTACAAACCTTCTTTCTAATATTTTGGATTTTAATATTTCGGAATTGTTATATGGTTAACAATTTATACAATGTTAAAGATTATCATCCGATGAAGATAATGAGATTAAATTAATATCATATCATTTGAGGATTTATACATATTTTAAAACTTGTACAATCAATTTTTTAGGATACATAATGATAGATGTACTGAATTATCATTCTACCTCATGATCTCCAAGTACTTCAAGAATGAAAACTTGACCATCATTTCTTAGAGTAAGAGTCAAAGTGTAAATCACAAAAGTCACTAAAAAAGGGTGATATTGTGTATATGAAAATGAATAATTTTTTTTTTCAATTTTCTTATGTTCTTAGATATAAAAAGAATTCCTGAACTTTAGGAAAAGTATTTTGAAAAATATTTATCCAAATACATTCATTTTTGTTGAGCCAATAGTATTATATATTAGCATTTATTAATGATTATTATGCCCTTATATTTCTATTGATCATTCAATTATTGTTTATAAATGATATTTATCAACATATATAATTATTTATGCTTTTATTCCATGTCCAATATTCCCTTCCCACCTATGTTTTCTCATTTGTAATCCTATTTATGAGTTACTTTGGGCAGCTGTCATGTTTCCAATATTAACATTTTAATGGATATTTAGTATTCACATTTAAGATGTGGGATTCTATAAACAGAAATTTAATGTATCAAACATTAAATAACACAGATTAATTTTTATGGTGAAATTCATTTTATGGGGTTTAGAATGTAACACCCTAAAATTTTGTGAAATATTTTTTCCAAATTAATTTAATATTTTTGATATTTTTTATTTCATGAAACACTTAATATAGCTTTTGTTATACAAAATAACTATGTGTTTATTGCATTATAAATAACCACTATTAAATGTTATGATACAAGGAATAAATATATTATATTTCGGTACATAAAACCCTTTATTTGGATTGAATTACACATAATAGTGAGTCCCTTCGATATCTTTCATTACACACAGGGTTGAGTTTTATATAACTTCAAGATACTATTAATATAATTATTAAAATATTATTATTGATACCAACTAGACATTATAATGGATATAAAAAATAATATTAAATATATAGTAAAAATATGATTTAATCATTTATATAAATTTATTCCCCTATTTATCAATTACTAGAGGTTAATGTAAGAGCTATTTGAATAAAAATATATTACTTGCTAATAAAAACTATTTTTCTATATATACACAATTTATCCCAATAATGTAAAGAAAAAACTTTTGATTAATTTTTTCAATGAAATATATATATTATATATTCATAAAATATTTTTTGGTACTCACCTAATAGATTTGATAGCTGTAATATATGAATAAATCCAATTTTATGAATAAAAAGATATATTTTTCTAAATGATAATTTTTCAAACATTTATTGGAGAATCCATTCTAAATATGATTTTTTAACCATATGTAATTTTTAATTTAAAAAACTAAATTTTTGAATCATAATATCAGTATTAACATTTGGTGAATGTTTTGTATTTTTTGGAGAATTTTCATTTTTTGACCAATTGTAAAAAACACTGAATTTTAATTCACAAATGTTTTTATTGTAATTTATTAATATATTTAAATTAAATTTTACTTGGTTTTAATGTTTAATTATATTAGTTTTAAATAAATTATATCAATTTTTTCCATTGGAATCAATTTTATGTTGAAATTGGTTGTAAAATCATTACAAACTTTAGACCATTTTTACTTTAAAAACCCGATTTGTCTTCCCATCATCGTGATTAAATTAAAATTAATTTCTGAAATTTTCTTTATTTGAATTTGGAAAAATGGGTTCCATATTTTAAATATAATTAAATTATAATTTATAATAAATTCAACTTAGTTTTGTAGAAGAATATTAGTAAAAGTGATTAAAATTAATGACAATGTTTAAAATAAAAATCAGATTAATTAATGACTAAAAAATAAAATTAAGCACCAAAATGAAATATACACAATTTCAAAAGCCATTTTATGGGAATATATTGATCCAATAAAATACCGGATAAAATTTTGAAAACTATTGGATCTACATGACATGGTAAAAACATGGACGAAACTTCCTTTTAAAAATTGTACAGGAATGTCACTCCTTCTCCACTATAAAAATGAACTCATCCCTACCACTTATTCAAACCTATAATTACCTTATAAATAAAACAAATATGATAATATAATCTCAAAAAATACATAATATAATATAGGAATCCTCACTTATTGAATTAATCCATCCAAGAAAGCCCTTTTGTGAGAACTAAGAGGAGTTACCCCAGTAAGAGGTAACATCCTTCCTCAAGATCATCTGTGTTATTTTCATTACCCACCCCATAGAATCTTGTTATTCCATTATTATATAATATAAATAGTATAATAAATATACTAATATTTTTATACTCTATATGCGACACATATAATGAAACACAATTCTATATAATGTGTAACAAACATATTGTTCTTGGGTACGAAGAACTAGAGTATCTGGAAACGATGTTGTTCTTTTGTTCTTAACATCCCCTCATATTTGGGATTTATGAATGAAACATTATTAGTATATAATATAGATTATATTTGTTATGTATTTTTTATTATTTAATTCTTATATAAAACATAACATTATGCTTTCTATTTTTTGTAAATATGTTAACTTTGTTTGTGGACATGTGTACTACCACCTCTTTAAAGGGATGAGATTCATTCACACTTCTCATGGAATATATTAAGGATGTGTAATATGAAATTATATTATATAAATGTAACAATAAATATATTATAATTTTATGTTATATATATATATATATATTTCTTTTTCTTTCATTATTTTAATATGACAATAAAATAGAAACAACATTTATGCGTATGTATGACCTACCGTCTCCAGGAACATTGTATTTCATTTCATATTTATATGTTTAATATATTATTAAAAATAAATATATAATGAATATATATTATATTCATATTGTGGTTTATGTTCATTAAATTAGTAAATAATTATTTATATAAGTGTACCAAGTACAACAAATCAAAACATATACAAAATAAAAAAAGTAGATATTACCCGAAATATAAAATTCACATGGATTTGTTAATAAAAAGATAATATGAATCCATAAAAAATAATAAATATTATTATATTTAATAATATGGTTCTTTTTTATGTTTATAATAAAAATATATTTATTATATTGGAGGTATTAATATGTACAAATAAAGTCATGAAATAAGGTAAGGGAATTTCATCTCACATTTTATTTCTATAAGATAAATGCCATATTCATTAATAAATTTTTTGTTGTTGTATATACATAACTAAAACATTTTATATAATTTATTTCATTTATTAAATGATATTAAATTCTTCAATTTATTTCATTATTTTATGGTGTTCATGATCCTAATGTTACTCACATAGCATGGGTTTTCTCATCTAACTTTTATTTCAAACAGATTTATTCCTTATTAACAACCCATTTATTTTGAGTTTTATATCTACACCCCATTAAATTATTATATTTTTATTATAAAAAATATATTTTTATTTACATATCAATTTTATTATATCACATTCTTGGTGATTATAATGCAAATTTTTAGCAAATCAGTAGTATAATTTTATCTTATTTTTACTTCATTGGGACACATGTTTTGTTATGCACATTTATAGTTTTACAAGGAGTATAGAATTCAATTTTTCATGTTATATTATGAGTATACTTCATTTAATGATATTTAAAGCACCATGTAGTTCTATTTTTTAATGGGGATTATTATTCGAAGTTACTAAAATGGGAAAAGTTTTTTGCAACAATCTCATCATTTATTAGGATTGTTTATGACTATGATCCCAATGATTAAATCATATGATCCATATCTCAAGAAAACAAATTTAATTTATTATAAAATGGTTATACATGATATATTAATGTTTATTTACCTTTTTTACAATTTTTACTTATGATACTAAATGAAATGTTTATAATGAAAATCAGAAATTATTTATCCTTTCGGTCGAAAATCCGTGTTCTTTCAAAATAAAGATTTCTAAAAAACATTTCAAATATATTTGAGGCGTAAGAAGGCATTAAAATTATTTTCAACTATTCCATTGTATTTTCTAAAATGATATTTATATAGAAAACGATTTCATTGGTTTTATGATTTCTTTATATTTCATCAATGGATTTTTCTAGGAAAGGGTTTTAAAAATGATTTTTAACATTATTTTTTGGTTTTAAATATATTCTCAATGAGAAAGTTATTAAAACTTATTTCAACAATATTTATGTTTTTCCATGTTTTTTAAAGAAAAAAGATTTAAAAAATATTCTCATGCATTCATTATATGTTTTCAACGATATTCTAAAAGAAAAAGGTTTTACAAATTCTTTATATTTTAAGAATAATTTTTCATAGATGATAAGATATTCTCCTCAATAGATTTTTTGAATGAAATTTTCTAGATTTATTTATATGAAATTTATTTTCAAGTGGTTTTATAAAAATTATTTTCAATTAAATGATATTTTCTTTATGAAATGTTTCATGTGATCTCTCAAAATCCTTTTCCATGTAAGATGATAAACATTATGATAAATTATGATTTATAGAGGATATGATCTCATAATACCATTCATATTATTTTAGGAATGATTTATCTTTTGATGTAATTATGTTTATGATTCCTTTTTTCAATTCCATAGGTAATATACTCTAGAATCCTACTTTTTTTCACAGGTTATGGTTTTATGAATTGATTTTTAGACCTATATATTATCCCTTGGTAATGATATGATGACATTTATATACCCATTTCAATTCATGGGATATGATATGATGATTATGATGCCCATATATTTTTATGGGTCATGATATGATGCATGTTTTTTAATCTTGTAACATATGTATGAATGATTTTACTTTGTGATGGGTGAGACCTATATCTACCTACATTGTAATGGGTAAAGATGTATATATTATTAGATAATGATGGGAAATAAGTTGATGGTATTGATGAAAATTGAGAAACATGTGTGTCCAAATCCAAAATGGGATAAAATTGTCTTCTAATCTACTAAGAGAATATGGGGAAATCCTATACCCTATATAAATATGGAGAAACATGATCAAATTTGAGAAGATGGGGGAACCTGATCTTTTATAAGAAAATGACTATGGCTGGTGATAGTGGTGTGTCCCTCTAAGTAGGTATAGAACTTAGAAGTGTCGTCATATGATTTTTTCCAATGATCATTGACTTATGGGGAATGTTTTTATACGATTATGTGTTTTACAGAAATTCTTTTTCTTATTACAATGATATGATCACATGGTATATTTTCTTGATTATCTTATTGTTCATTTTTCATGAACTTGCAAAAGTTATTCCATAACTTATGTTTCTGATATTTGATATATAGGGTATGATATTCTAATGTTATTATCATGTTATCATACCAGTATGTCCATGTTATGGTTACATATTTCATTTTTACCCTTATTCACCATTTTATCTCAGCCCATTCTTATGTTTACTTTAACAATTTTATAAAAAAATGTTTTTAGTAGGATTTATAAAGGGGAAGACCTTTCATGAATATGTTAAATATATTACACCATTATAGAATAATTTTTTCCAAGATTCCAATGACACTATTGTTTTATGGCCTTTGAGCATGAATTTTTGTAATGTTTTGAGTGTTCATATAAAATTTTGTAATATATATGTATTATAAGCTTGAGCATTTATAAGTTATTGATAAATTCCAATCTATTTTATTATCCACTGGTTAATCATGAAATTCTCCAATTAATAGTAATTTTACACTATATTTCATAGTAAGAAATTATTGATAAAATATTCTTATGAAACTCCAAATTTACTTCAATCTTTCGTGGAAAATAATTTTTAATTCAAAACCATATTTTATAAAAAAATAAAAAACGTTTTAAACATTTCCCTAATGAATTATCAATGAATTTTAAACCATTTTGTAGAAATTTCTTAAAAAAATGGAAAGGACCATTAATTTAATTTTCTAAATAGTGATGTATTTTATTTTACTAAAAATTTAAAAACAATCAATATTTTAATAGGTAAAGAATGAAAATTATTTTCTATCGTCATGACCACTCAATGTTTTAAGTCAAATTATACATGTTATTCGAGGTTATTTTATTAGATAATTTTTTGTAAATATAGTTTGATTATTTTTTAAAACATATTTCAACCTTAGGAGATAATTTCACTGAAAAAAATAACGATATTTTATGGAATTTCTATTCAATAATGACAGAAACCATTTATTTTACATATGAACCACTAGGGGTATATTATATTGATAAAATATTCATTCTTTTTATGGATTTATTTTGATATATTTGACAGAGGATTTAAATTTAACTTCCATTCATTATATTACTCTAGAAGGTTTATAAATAAGTTAATTTTATTGGGGTATTGTTAACAATTCATTTGTCAGTTTTTCTATAAGATGTTTTATATTAATTTTGATTCACCCATTAATATGTGGAATGAATTGGACAGTTTATGTTGTGGATCAGGCCTTGTCATAGATATACCCATGATATATTGACATATATCATGATGCAAATCAGTTAGCCATTAGAGATGGGTTATTTCAAAAAGTTCAAAATTGTATTATGAATGTTCTTGATAGTGTGTTTCATATATCATGAATTATACATTCAATAATTAGGATATCAATTAATTATGTAATTGAAATTAGTAGATTAGTTAAAATATCCATGTATATGTCTCAAGATCATATTATTATTTATATGAAATTATTAATCATGTTTTATTTATTCCATATATTTTAATGTTATTTTAAAAATGGAATGTGTTTTAATTATTTACAATGCCATATTGAATTTTGTTATTTAATCATAGTAGCTTTTATTGCATTCATTCCCTTATTAAGCATCATATATATCCCGTTTCTTATGTTTAATTTTCCCCAACATACTAGGAAGTTTTTTATGATTAATATGTAGGGATATACAATGGGGAATAATGGAAGATAGAAATAAAATACATCGTTTTATTTTATGTTTTCATCTTTTTGTGAGTTTTAGGAATATATCAATTTTTCAAAAAATACTAGAATATTTTTTCCTATGGGATGAAATACCTTGTATAAATTTCTAAGTTAATAAATATTAATTTATCTCAAGGTTACTATGGTTCGGTTCATTAAAAAAACTTACCCATTTTTCATTCCACATTTTGATCATAAGAGATTGATATTATTATACTATTTTTATTATTTATACTTCTATTTGAATTCCATTTTATTTCACTTAAATGACATGATATTTATGGGTAACTCCAATCTACATCTCTATATTGATAGCACATTGAATGACATCTTCATAGATATTGAAGTCCCTATTCTTTAATTCCTTTTTGGGACATGGTTTTAAGACACTATAAAATAAAACAACCTTTTATTCATGTTAGATAATAATACCATAGGTGTATAATTTATGAAATATATAGTTTTTTTACTCGGTGATAATGGATTTATCATCATTTTTATTGAACTCAAGAATTTGATTTTAAATATTTGAATGATTAATTTTTGGGAAACACTTATTAAGAAATATGATCATTATCTCATCATACACCATTGAGTAAATTTTATACTATTAATTTTTGATTTCTGAGTAAGATTCTAACCTTTCACATCATTTCTGAGAAAGAAACAAAAATAAAAAAATAAAATTCCCATGTTTTGAACTCTATTTAATGACAAATATCATACTGATCAGTTTCAACGTGGAGTGTTGATTATTTTAAAAACTAAAATAAGGTTTACTTTTCCTCATGGAGGACCCAATAGTATGTTGTTCCCTCCTTCTATCTTATTGAAGGTCAACATGAATCCCAGAAAGAGATGTTTGTGTCTGATTATAAATATGATTGTTTACTCATATTAACATATAATTTGTTTTCTTATGGATAAAAGAATACAATGTTCACCACATTCTATATTAACAAGATTCATTTAGGTTCAATACATTTACTAAAACCAAACGCATTGGATGGGAAACAAACATTATTATGTTAAACAACATAATAATGAATAATTATTCATCGAATGGTTTAATTTTGGAATGTTATTCTATGAAAACATAGGTTTAACTTTGGTCATTAATTATTATTAAAAAAACAACAATATTATATCCAATACATACACATATCCCCCGGGTTAACACTAATGATTTATCATCCTCATCTCCAATGGTTAACAAAAACATTATCTAAAACCATCTTCAGATTCATGAATTTTTCATATAGAGATAATAATTCCATTTATAAGAATATTATTTACATAACATAATAACTTACAAAAGAGTAATATTTTTCAAGTATCGTTGGATTCATGTAAAAAACATGCGGTTTATAATAGATCAATACAATCTACCACTTTTATTGTAACATCCCTTGTATTTATAAAATAATACTTTTTAATATATATAAATATTCATGAATAAGATATTAATTTTACATTAAATATGACACATTTTTCGATAGAGTACTCAGAAGACAATAAGGGGTTTCTCTAAAATCATATGTTGCACACAAAATTGAGTTCTACGAAAAAATAATACAATAATAATATTATTATTTTTAATGGTAGTTAATGTCTAGCCATTTTACTAGTGGGAAGGTATAGAACTAACTAAAATATGATTAAACATGTTTTTTAAATATTTTTACATATTCCAAAAAATAATTATATACTTAAAATGAGAATTAACCAAATTTTCAGAATAAAATACACTAATATTTTTTAAAGCCCATTTTAATTCCTTTTGATGGAGAACCATTTTTAAATCCTATTTTTGTCACATTTATATGCTATTTTAGATAAAAAAAATTTATATTTAGATTCAGGAAACAAAAATTTACTTTGGATGAAATTTTGGTATTTTTATAATGAAATCCTTATTTTAACGAATAGTGAAAACTACAGCATTTTAATTCAAAACATCATTTTCATATAATTTATTTATATAGGTATATTGCAATTTTAATTGGTTTTAAAGTGTAATTGTGTTATTTTATTATATTTTAATCTAATTTTTGTCATTGAATGTAATTTCACATTTCAATTGGATATAATCACATGTCAATTGTTTGATAGTTTTTACTCTTAAAAGACCACATTCTTATTTTGAAAATGGGAATTAATTTCAAATTAATTACTGCAATTTATAAGTTATGAATTTCGAAAAATATATTCTATATTTGGAATCATAATTTCCAAATTGTGTAAATAGGTACCATTTATTTTTGGACATTATCAATAATAAATTTAGTAATTATATTTAGTTATTATATTTAAAGGGTAAATTAGTTAAATAATGGAAAAAATAATGTAATAATATTATAAACCAACCCTAAAATGTGTCTTAATATTTTTTATGAGTCATAGGAGACCAAAACAATCATTAGGATGAACTTTTGGCATTTGGGAGCCCCTTGAGTGTGAAAATGACATGTTATAATAATTATTTTAATGAGAAATATAACAGAAACATGTATATTTTTACTAAATTAGTTTTAAGGTGGGGTTATATAATTAATATATTTAATATAAATAGTAATTATAAATCTATAGACATTTCTAAAATTATGTTATTTTATTTATAATTTTGACAAAGTAAATAAATATAATTATTTGTGACACAATGATGGGATAGTGATTTCCTTGTTATTGAAAGATTGAAATAAATGATACTATAAACATTAAAATAAATGTAATTTTAATATTTTGATTCCATCCAAAAATATTTTGCGAGACACTGACATGTGATGGGAGAGTTAATTCCTTTGTTTTGTAGAAATCTAGTTGTTATGACTTTAAAAAAATTCAATTACTAAATAGTATCAAAATTG
The DNA here is from genome assembly GCA_963277665.1 of Viscum album. Classification (NCBI taxonomy): domain Eukaryota; kingdom Viridiplantae; phylum Streptophyta; class Magnoliopsida; order Santalales; family Viscaceae; genus Viscum; species Viscum album. The sequence goes on along the minus strand of OY728163.1, from coordinate 404,060,047 downwards.
ATATAAATGAGTTTTTAAAACAAATACGCTTTTAATAAATTATATAACAATACTATAAATTTATGATTATACTCAATGACTTATATAATGTTTAAAATCTCATTAATGATCTAATTATGGATCTATTCTAATTTTATTGTAATTATAGTAACGACATATTTGGAAAATACAAGAAGACATGGTAAGATTGAATGTTTTTAACATAGGGTTAACACTAAAAGATATGGTTACATTTATGACCTAAATTTGTTTAAAACCTATTGGTTTAGAGGTTTGTTACCCAGGTACATTTATCATTGAAATATATGACTTTTTAACTATTATAATTCAAGAAATGAATTTATAATAAAATAATATTTCATGTCACCCTAATGTGCCCCTTCACCCTCTAACAAAATGATACCAACTCTACCAACTTACTCTCACCTATCAAGCCCCTCGGATCATCTAACATCTGATCGAATAATCTCCCAACATCCCCCATTCGTACTAGAAGCCTTAAATTGTGTATAATGAAATTCAAGTAATCTTTTTTTCTCAAAAAAAAGAGCTAACTGATTTAGAGGAAGCATCTTATCTCAAGCTCGATTCCATTATTTTACTTCCCCACTCCCTATTATCTTATTATTCTATGATTACATAAAAAAGTATCCCTAATATACAAGGATGTTTTTATGAGAAGGATTCAAACTAGACTTAAACACACCTCCATGTAATGGGTACGAACATACTGATTCTGTGTGTGATGAACTACTGCCTCATGAAACCATGATTTTTCAATATTCTCGCACCACCATTCATGTTGGAAATTATAATGGAATTATATTTATATATGACATGTATTACATTTATATTTTATCCATCCTTCTATAATTTTTTACAATATAACTTTATGCTTTCCATAAAGTGTAAATAGGATAATTTCATTCGAGGAAGTGTGGACTACCACCCCTCAATGTTATTTGACTCCTTCATGCCATAAATAGAATAAAAAAAGTATGGAATTAATGAAATTTTGTAACATATATAAAATCAATATTATACTATAATTATAATATACCATTGTATCATTTATTTTTCAACCCATTAACATGACAATGAAATGAATGTATCATTCGTGTGTATGTAAGGCCTACCGTCTCCATGAATGAAACATTTAATTTTTTATATTAAAATATTATGGAAATAATAAATAAATATATTATGGATATATATTATATTTAAATAATTAATAATAATATTTTGGAGATGATAGACTTTTGACTATATGTACAAGTTACATCAAAACAAGTTCAATTTCGACTAAAGTACCAAATATAAAAAAACGACTGATATGAACTTAAATAATTAAGTAATTTTTATAAAATGGGAATAAGTGATGTAAAATGAATAATAAAAATGAAAATTGTTCTTAAGAAAGCATAAAATAACCTAATTTTACTATTCAGGAAAATAATGCTTGTATGTGATGAGCCAGACTCATGGTAAGGGAAATCGTAACTCAATACCAATTCATTAAGTTAAATATCAATGTAATTGGTTTTTTTCCATGAATATGTGTGAACGACCTATGATTGTTTTACACGGAATATTATATTATATTGAGTATACCTATATTTTTACACATAATTATGTCATTGATTTATCCTTAACATTATGATATAATCTTTGTAATGGACTTTGTCTTAATCTCCATTAATTAAAGAATATTTTGATAATATTCACTAATTTCTTTTATATTGTATATAAAAAACATATTTTTAATTTTAATTCAAAGGGAATACTTTTTATTCTAAACATTTTACTAAATTACTAGATGTAATGTTTTTAACATATGTGCCGACAACTACTTTTCATCCACCGTAACCATTATTTGAAAATTTTCTTCCACTATGAGGCAAAATGTTTTTTTAAAAAGGAAAAGAAATAACTTATTAACTTTTTGGGAGTTTTGGTATTGATAATTGATTTGAAATTTTATTTACTATTTCAATATTATGAAATGATTTCTTGTGATTGAAAATTAAATTTTATGAGTGAAATGGTGATAATTAAAATATTTTACATTTTATGATTATATAATAATACTACGACATTTGACGAGTTGTTAAGTGATAATCCAAAGATGGGTGGTTACTTTATAAACCAAAGATGGCTGTTTCTATGATAATCCAAGGATGGGTGGTTACATTATAATCTCCAATGCATTGGGTATGAAAGTCAGTCGTATGGATATTCTATTCAGTGATATGTGTGGACATTGACCTTACGGTTATTCCATTTAAGTATGTTTATATCACATGTTACCTTTATATGTTAGATGTTTGTTTATATGGTCTTTATGGTAAGATATTTGTTACAAAAATTGTAAGAAATGAGTTTATATTTAGTGAATTATATATAATCATACATATAGGTGAAAAGTATTACATTATGATAATGTATTCACAGTTTTCTTGTTTTCCCAAGGCTAACATTTTTCCTCCATTGTTTATCCATTATTGATATTTTTATGCTCATATTAAAAAAATTTAAACTTTTTTTCATAGTACTTAAACAAGAATAGATTAAATTTTTGTATTGAGGGAAAATATTCTTTTAAAACGTGAAATAATACAATGTTTATTTTGAAATAGTTTTTTATGAAAAAAATGTTTAGTGAGTAGATGTGTCTACATATAATATTTATGCTTATATGCATGAGTTAGGGACTAATTCTAAAAAAAACTAAACCTGAAAGGATATTTGATGTGAATTTATGTAATTTTTGGCTTATCTTAAGACCATGCAATGTTTATGGCTAGAGCATTATAGTTGGTATCGAAGGATGATTTATACAACTTTGGAGATTATGACATTTTTGAGTTTTAGGAATATCATCATGTGTTTATAATTTTAAGGTATATCGTAATTTTATTTTCTACAAAACCCCTTTTGAGGCTTTATGATTAGAAATATTAAGTTGACTAATGGAATTTTTGGAGACATTCACCTTTGAAGAAATTATGGGGTATTAATTGTTGTGATGAAAAATTAGAAGAATGAGATAACCGTTGAGGTTAAAATATGTTATGGTTATTTTGAGGATTTTATTTCATTTTTGAGAATTTTATATAATTATATAGTATTTTTAAAATCACAACACGTAGACCATGTGACAACCGGTCACGTCATACAAGGATGTGGGAATTGAATCACCCAACCGGAGTGCAAATGGCCTTTATCTCCTACCACTTCCCTACGTGAAGACCCTTGTTAGTATGAGTTATTATTTTTTTGTTAAATTATTTTATTGATAAATAATAAGTCAATTTTGGGAACATATGTTTTATCAAATTGATATCATCATAATGGGAAAATGATTTGGTTATTTAGTGATAAATTTTATTTTGGAAAATGTTCGCACTTTTGGGAATAATTTATGCCTAAAGAAAATAGAATACTATGGGATTTTATTTGAGAATTAATGATTTAATTTTATTTTGGTATAATATATGTTTTTATTTTGGACATATGTCATTTTGGGTAATTTGTGGAAATGATTAACCTACCATTGAAAAAATGGGATTAGGTTGATTACTTTTTTTGTATGAGAAAATAAAAGAGGCTAATGTTATTTAGAGATAAATGTAATCATCTATCTTGGAAAAAAATGTGATCAAATCATTTTTGAGTTTTGGGTTTCCATATTAAATACATAATTCATGGTAATTTTAAGGACTTTTGTTTCTTAAATTGCCTCTCTTGAAATTTGGTTATTACTTTTTAATTTTGGATATTAAAAGTTGTCCCTCCCCTTATAATGTAATATTATTTTTGGGGGATTATGTAATATTTTACAAGCAATTTTGGATTTGGGTAATGTATAATGATAGGGGAAATATAGTTCATATTTTTTGGATTATGTGATTCTCTTGTTATTTATTCTAGTACTTTAGGCGTGACCAAGTCATCATGAATACTCATCACTTAGAGAATAGATGACTGTGTGGTAGAAATTTATTAAAGGATGGAACCCTAATTGTCATGTAATTATATTTCCTTATGTTCTTATTCTAATTAGTAAAATAATTAAATTACATGATGGAAAGGATCTTAAAAGAAAAACATTTTTCATTTACTTTTTCTACTGTGAAATCAATGAACGTTTAGCCCATCACATGTTTGTGGTTTTATGGTTGTTAACTTTCTCCTCATCTTGTTTTCTATTACTCTCCATAAAAATAAGATGGTTAGTTTTTCATCCATATACATGTTTTCCTTCATGGAATCCTATTATGTGTTATCTCAGGTGACCTTTTTTACTTCTCTTTAATTCTTTTGAAGTTGTAGTTTTATTGACTCTTTTTTCGAAGTGGGATTTTCAATGAAGTTAACATGACAAATTTTAAAATTGTGAGGACACAATTTCCAAAAGGGGGAATGATGTAACATACCAGGTATTTATTGAATAATATTATTTCATATATATTAATATTTATGACTATGATATTAATTTTACATTAAAGGGGTCTATTTTTCAAATAGCGTACTTGACATGTAACAACAAGTTTCTCTGAAATCTTACGTTTCACACAACTTTGAGTAATATCGAAAAAATAATACAATATATTTATTATTATTTTAAATGGTAGTTAATTCCTAGAAATTTTATTGACAAGATTTAATATAACTAACTACAATATAATTACACATGTTTGATAAATGGTTTTATATTTACCAAATAAACATTAGAGACTTAAAATGATAAAGAATCCAATTTTATTCATAAAAAAATATAATATTTTTAGAAGCTTATTTTACCACCTTTTAATAAGAAATCCTTCTATAATATAGTTTTTGTATCTTTGTATCTTTTATTGGATGAAATAAACTTATTATTTATATTTTGGACATCAAAACTTACTTTTTTTTTAAATTTTGGTATTTTTCAGACAAAATTCATATTTTAATTAATAGTAAAAAATACTGTATTTTAATTCAAAACAACATTTTTATCAGATTTATTTATATAGTTATATTGTATATTTATTATTTTTAATGTTTAATTGGATTATTTGTTTTATAATTTAATTGAATTTTGGTAATTGGAAGGAATTTCACATTTAAATTTGATATAAACACATTTAAATCTTTTGATAGTTTTTACATCATAAAAACCACCTTTCTGGTTTTGACAATGAGAATTAATTATAAATTAATTACGTCAATTAATCTGTTTGGAATTTTTAAAAATATATTCCATATTTAGAATCATAAGGTCCAAATTTTGAAAATAGGTACCTTTTATTTTTGGACATTATGAGTAATAACATCAGTAATTATTTTTATTTACAATGGTTAAAGGGTAAATTAGGTTAATAAGGGTAAAAATAATATTATAATAAAGAAAACCTACCCTAACACATATCATAAAATTATTGGATGAGTCTTTGGTGACCAAAAAAATCATTAGGATGATTTTTTGGCAATTAGGAGCCACATGGGAGTGAAAATGACATGTTATAATAATTAATTAAATGTAATGCGAAATATATCACATACATGTATCATTTTATAAAAACAATTTTAAGGTGGTGTTATATAATTTATATATTTGACTATATATATAAATTATAAAACTAATAATATTTCCTACATCATGGTATTTTATTTATTATATTTATACATTAAATATATAAATTTATTTACGACACAATGATGATGCAGTGATTACCTTATTAATGAAAGATTCAAATAAATGATATTATAAAAATTAAAATAAATGTAATTTGAATATTTTGATTCCATAAATTAATTTTTTATGACATTGAAATATGAGGGATGAGTTAATGCCTTTGGTTTTGAGGAATTAAGTTGTTATGAATTTTTAAAAAATCAATTACTAAATAGTGTCAAAATAGACATAAATGAGTTTTTAAAACAAATAATCTTTTATTAAATGATATAATAGTAAAAAAATATAAATTGTAATTAATGATTAAATTAATGTTAAAAATATCATTAATGACCGACTTTTCATTCTATTGGAATTTTATAGTAACTATAAGAACCATATATTATGAAACTACAGACATGGTGAGAGTTAATGTTTTTAACAAAGCATCAATATTGAAAGATACGGTTAAGTTTATGCCCAAAAATTGTCTGAAAAATATTGGATGAGAGGATATGGAAACATGCTGATATTATATTATAAATATAGTTCATTGGAACTATAAATATTCAAAAAATAAATTAATAATTGAATAATATTTCAAGACTATCCTAATGTGCCCCTCCTCTATCTTATAAAAGGCCACCACCTCTTCCCACTTACTCACACCTCTAAAGCGACTTGTATCATCTGAATTTGGATCAAATAATCTCCCAAAATCCATAACTTCTTCTTATAAGCCTTAAAATTGGTATAATACAATTCATTAATGTCATTTGTCTCAAATCAAAAAGAGTTACCTGATTTAGAGGTAGTGTCTTCTCTCAACCTCATTTCCTTTATTTTCCCTCTTCACTCCCTACGATCTTCTTATTATATTATTACATATCAAAAACAGTATCCTCAATATAATAGGATTTTTTATAAGAATTATTCTATCTACTCTTACACACACCTGTATCTAAGGGATAAGAACATACCATTTCTGTTTAAGGTTAATTACTACCTCACGAAACAATGATTGTTCAATTTTCTCCTATCACCTCTAATGGTGGTCATTATGATGGATCCATATTTATATATGACTTATATTATATTTATATTTTCTCTAAACTTATGTTATTTTTTATTTAAAACATACTTTTATTCTTTCCATAATTTTTAAGTACATTAATTTTATTTGGGGAAGTGTGGACTACCGCTCCCTCAAAGTGAGATGACTCGTTCGTGCTATACATGGAACATATAAAGACGATGTTAATGAACTTACGTAACATATAAAACACCAATATTATAATTAAATTATAATATTCCTATGTATCATTTATATTTTATCCCTTTAATATGATAATGTAATGAATATATCATTCATGCTTATGTACGACCTACTATCTCCATGAATGGTGCATTTCATTTTTTATCATCAAATAATATGAAAATAATATATAGACAAATAATATATATATATATGATATTAAAATCAAGAAAATTATTATTCTGTAGATTATGTACTTTTGATTAAATAGAAATGTTACATAAAAACAAGTTTATTTTCAAATCTAGTACCAAATATTGACAAAATTATCATTATAAACATAAATAATTATATAATTTTTATAACATACTAATAAGTGATATGAAATAAATAATAAACTTGAAAAAGGTTCTCATTCAAGTTGATATTAACTAATGTTTATTACTCAGTAACATAATGATAGCACATGATGAAACAAACTCATGGAAAGGGAAATCTCAACTCAATCTCCATTCATTGAGTTAAATATCAATGTCATTATTTTTGTTTTTACAAAAATATGTGTGAATGAAATATCATTTTTAGAATAAATTTCCACATATATTGAGTTTATTTATATTTATCAGAAAAAATTATGTCATTTATTTATCCTTAATAAAATGATACAATCATTGCAATGGACTTTGTCTCAATATGCATTCCGAAATAATAATAATAATTATTTTCCAAACACATTTAGGAAAAGTGAGAAACCCAAAGTCATAATCAAGCCCACAAAACACATCCAAAACAGACCAAGCAAACAAAATCCCAGAGCATCCATCAAAAACTAAAAGAAAATGTCTCCAAACTCGTCATTGCAACCAACATAGGAGTCCTCCACCGTGGCTGTTCCCCATTCAGAAGCCGGGTTAAAATGCCTCATGAAATCACCATTTTAGTCCTAACTCACATCATCTAATGTGATTCTCCCAAGACCATCTTGCTTGGCCAGGCTGCCTTTTGAAAAGCAAGGGTCACCCCATGGTCACTCTTAAAGGAGGATTTGGTGCACACCGGTCAAGGTAAATAGGAATAATCTTTTCTGCCTCTTATTTTTGGAGTAGTAGATGCCACTCCTCCATCCTTAGTCCTGTTTCTATCCCCACCTTGCACTAAATCACTGTCGCCACACCCATGATAGAAAGCTTCCTCTGTAGTGGCCGATTTCCATTTCAAGTTTTCATGATCTTTCAGGACTTTGGCATACTCCCTCCTAAGATTAAACTTCTCCAAATAATTAAATAAATTAGGAGCATGCATACCCGTATTTAGACCTGCCCTGCGCTGGACAATGTTGTTATACGAGAGCCTTGCCAATCCACCACTATTTTCTTTATTGCTCTCATAAATCTCCCCCCTTTTCCATGGAAAACCTCCTTTGGATAAGTTGCTGACCGATTCTTCTACAACAGGGCATTAACATAAATTAATGCTAAGAATTGTGGTTGTTAAACTAGTTCATGATATTCATACCTCACCATCCTCATTTCTTCATTTCCAACAGAAGCCTCCTGAGGACCAGTCTCCGCATTGGCATCATTATTAACTGGGTTAATCACCTCCGCATCCTCTTATTCGAAACCCTGAAAATTGTTTCCTGTAGGAACTGTAATCAGTATCCCTCCAGCCGCATTATTCCGAACAATTTTCTCATCCTCATATCCTTTCGAAGTCCCCACAGCAGTACCATCATACACTTCAGGCCCTGTTTTTTCCACTGCCACAGGTTACACCCCCTCGACCCTGCTGTTAAAATCCCACTCACCTCCAGCACTAGAACCACACTTACCCTCAACCTGCTTCCCACCATCCCTAACCTACAGATCACTATTCAACCGCTTAAAAACTGCAGAAACCAACAGATTTAAGGAGACCTTACTAGCCTTGCCCACTGCCAGTGCATCTGTATTCACCAGACCAGAACCCTTTCTAGGATCAGTTATACACACCCTCCTATGTCCTTCATCAGTCCTCCTCCTCTGTCCTTCATCAGGACTCCTCCTTGGAACATAGTTCCTCTCCTTGAAACCATCCATGTGACATTCAGAAACCAAATGCCCCAAACAGAAGCAGTTCGAACAGTAGTTAACCCAAGATTCAAACACAACTTCTTATTTCCATATAAAATCTGAACCAAATGCAATCCAAAACCACTCCACCAGAGGCTTTGAAACATCTACCTCAACACAGATGAGAGGATTAATTGAATGAATTATACTGGAAGTGTGAACATCAGAACAAAGGTAACGACCCACCATATTTCCAATCATTCAAAGAATTTATGGATTCTGAAATGGAAGAGGAAGCTAAGGGAGGCTTACCCAAATCGTGTTGGTGTTTGGATCTTGATTCATGCAAAGGTCGAACGACTATCTGAGGAGAGTGAAATTGAAACCGTTACATCACCGAGGGGCACTAGACCAGGCCCGAATCAGATCAGCTTCCGAAGCGAAATTAACCATGAAATGTCTTCTATCTATAAGACCAACCACTGCACGATCTTGAAAATTCCATTTACTAAAGACAAAACAATCAATGTCGTCAACCGAGGGCCTTAGAAGATTGAAATGCCCGACCAATGTTATGTGTAGATGACTCAAAGCTTCCAAGAACTCTGACATTGAAATTGGCAACTACGTACCACCAAGATGCAAATCCAGAAACTTCAGACTTAGGAAAATCATTAGGAAATCTGAGAGAAAATTAAGGGTAAAAAAGGGAATAAACAGTTTCCGTGCTCTCAGAGGCAACCGAACCAAGTCCTCCCCCCCCTCCCACCTCTAGGAAGGGGGGAAAGCCATCATCAAGCATTCTAGGGTTACCTCATCTCCTTGAGCTCGGTTGCACCATGACAACAATTCGGGAGTCCCTCCCTCAATCTCAATCTGCATTCATTGAGGCATATTTTGATAATATACACCACCTTATTTTAAACGGTGTATAATAATCCACTTTTCACTTTTAATTCAATGGTTATATTTTTTATATGAAAAATTTTACTAAATGAAAAAATGAATGGTTTTAACATATGTGGCGATAATGACTTTTCTGCCGGCATAACTTTTATTTGATATTTGTCTTATTCGATAAACTTAATGATTTTAAAAAAGGAAAATAAACCCCTTGTTTCCTATTTGAATGTTTTGGTATTGAAAATGGTTTTGAAAGTGGATTTACTATTTCAATATATTGGAATGATTTTTTTGTGATTGAAAATGAAATTTTAAGAGTGAAATGTTGTTAATTGAAATCTTTTACATCTTATGATTATATAATGGTACAAGGAAATTTGACAGGTGGTTACGTGATAATCCAAATATTGGTGGTTACATGATAAACCCATGATTGATGGTTCCGTGATAAACCAAAGATGGGTAGTTACATTATAAACTCCAATGCATTGGGCATGAAAGCCAGCCGTATGCCTATTCCATTAGTCATATTTGTGGAAGTCGACCTTATAATTATTCAATTTAAGTATGTTTATGTCCCATGTTACCTTTTTATGTTATATGTCGGTTTCTATGAGATTTGTGGTAATATTATAGTTACATAATGGTATGGAAATGATATTATATTTAGGGAAGTTTATTTACTACATCTTAAAGGTGAAAGGTGTTACTTTATGATAAAGTTTTCATGGTTTTCATGATTTCCCAAGACTAACAAATCTCCTTTATTTTGTATCCCTTACTGAGATTTTTATTCTCATCCCATGTTTTGAAAAGTTTTTCATAGGACATAAATAAGAATAGAGTCAAGGATGGGATCTAAGAAAGGATGTTATTTTAAAAAAATGAAATGATAAAATGTTCCCTTTTAAAGAGTTTTCCTTTTATGAAAAAAATTTATAGTGAGTAGATGTTTCTACTTGTAATATTTAAGTTTCTATGTATACATTATGGACTCATTCTATAAAACTCATAACCTAAAAAGATCCTAAAAGTGAATTAAAGACAATTAATGAATTATCTCAATAATAAGTAATGCTTAAGGCTGGGGTCTTATATTTATCTTTAACACTATCTCCCTTATAGGAAATATCATAGAAACAACCCTTTTTCTCAAACATGGAAATTAAACAATGAAAAGGGTGAGATCATATGATCCATAAGGGTATTCAAGGGATATATCTGTGATGATATATTAATAAAATTTTAATAATTTAATAAGAACCAGATATTAAAATCATGAAACTATACCCTACATGTCATAGATCTTTATCATGACTCATGTTAAAAATTATGGTTATTCATAAGACCATAATCATAATAGATTCAACTAACACTGTCCAAGAGAGAATAATATTGGTATAAGACCAAGATTTTTTTCATTTTTATAATGACAGGAAATCATTTCTTTATAATTAAAATATTCTCATGCAGATATTGGTAGTAGAGTGTGATCCCTCCAAAAGCCATTATAATATTATAGGATCACTCCAAGGATTGTGTTAGTGGAAAAATTACCCTACGGAAATAGTTTCACTCCCCATTCTATTAATTTTTATCTCACGAGATATCAATATTTACCCAATTCATTAGAGAGAGATATAGGCCTCACCTTACTCATAATGGAAATAAAACAAATTCCAAAATATCATAAAAAAAGAACATATATGAACCTATTAAAATAAGTGGGTTTTATTAAAATTTATCAATAGTATAACCCATGGAAAACTGATATATATGATGAAAATTATATAATTTATCATAGAATAACCCATCTAAAAGGAACATGTTTCATAAATTACATTTAATCACAACAAACACAATTTATATAACGAATAAGTGTTATATCCTTGAATCACATCCCAAGATAATCCTAATTTAAATCATGTTTTATTTTTATTGATGAATAAAAATACAATTAAAACAGAATCAAAAAAATCTTTATTAAAATAAAAATACAATTATAAGGAAAATTTTTTTAATAGAAAAATTTCAGAAATAATATGAAAAATATTTTTTTTAAAATAAACATGGATTCTTGTAATGGAATCATAAAAACATTTTTCATTCATGGTGGTTGGAAATTATATTCATACCATATATTTCAAAATAAAACCTTCCTTTTACAATATTGAAAAAATATAAAAACATCCACACTCAAAAAAAAGAATATTAGTGATGAATTTTTTTGTAAAAATTAAAACATTTGTAATTTTTTTTAAAAATTCAAAGGACAACATAACAAAATTTAATAAAACATTTTTGGAAACATGGTTAGAGAAGAAAAAATGTTCTCTTTGACAAAAGAGTGTTAAAATGTTGAATTGTATTTCAAACATATTTTTGATCTATTAAGTAATTTAGATGAGGAGAATGATAAGAAAGGTTTTATCTCTCAACAAAACCATAGGAGATGAAAATTAATGATTATAAGGTTACACCATAAATACATAATAATAAATAATCCTAATAGACAATGAAATTGTAATAAAAAACCCACACCTCTTGTCCAAACTCTATCATATATTTTTGAAATCCTATGTAATATATATTTGTTTATTATGTATCATATTATAGAAGAATACTAATATATATAACACCATATATGTGTTAATGTTTTTTTAACATTCATTACAAATTTATTAACATTTCTTTAATAATATCACTATCTTAGTTGATTATAGCATTGTTTTCATGTATACTTTTGTTTGGTAGTTTATATCCACATATTATGATCTTAGTTCCATAATATTTAAAAATTTAATCATGAAATAAATACCGTATATATTTATTATATATATATTTTTATTCTAATCCATAATATTTAGTAATGGAGAAATAAACTACTCTATTCATAGAGATGGTAATCCAAACACATATATGAATATTGTTTTAATTTTTCAATAGATATAACAAAATATTTATAAATATTAAATAAAATTTAAAATATATTTATTATATCAAATGTTTCATATATATATATATTCAATAAATTAATTATAATATACATACCGGTGAATTATAATTGACAAAGTAATCCCATCGTTTCATGGAAGTGTGAGTCCACATGTACTCATGAGCTACATTATCATTTACAAAAGGATGAGATTATAAGAAGGTGGACATGATATTTTCATTCCAAAACCATAATTGTTTTATAAATATAATATTAAAATATTAAAATCATAATAAAATACATCCAAAATTAATGGTGAAGAAAAATTAGTTGTATCACTACATGGACATAGTATGTCATTTGTATACTGGGGCGATAATTTTACATAAAATTGTTAGTGAAAAGAGATGTATATTGGTGTTTTAATAATCATTAAAAAATTATGAATATAGAGAACATTGAATATAATATTTTAAAAATAATATAATATATTAATATCAGGTAAACAAAATATGAATAATAAAGTGATCAGTTAAGGTGATTACCACTTCATTGAAACAACTTCATTAGATCTCCTCTAAAGTGATATAGGGTTGGTTTTTTGGAAATTCCAAAACATAATGGATATAGATAGATAACAGGAAAATAGAAATTTATAGAGGCTTATTACTTATAAGGTTCAATGATTTGTGAATAAGAGAAATGATGGGTTCCATTTTATAATTTAAGGGAGGGGGACTCTTTGAATTCATAAATTAATAAAATATAAAAATGTTTTAATGAACAAACATATCTAAATTTATATTCTTTTAGAATAATTTGGGGGTGAGTATATGTTATGGAATAAAATAAGACTACAGAAGTTATAATCTTATATTAACCCTTATCTTTTAGTTGTAATCTATGATTATAAATTTTGAAAATTATTTTAATATAAATGTATTCTACCATTTAAGGGTTAATATTGTTACTATATATTGTAAAAGGACACATTAATTGAACAAAGATGATGTTAAACTCAATATAACATTCACTTGGATGAATCTATAAATTTTATATAATTTAATACTAATTATTTATTATAATATATCAATAATATCATTGTTTATAGTACTCGATTAATTTAATATTTAATATATATATACAACGGTGAATTTTGAATATAACAATTTTAAACTACATGAATATGTCCAATAAAAGTAAAAAATTCATGGGACACATTAAATCATTAAAAATAAATCACTTTTAATATTTTTAAATTAATTTATTATATTTTTCTTAATAAAAGAAGAAGTAATACACTAATCATCCATTAGAAATTAAAATCTTTATCTAATTACCATAAAAACATTATTATAAAAAAAGTCATTTATTTTTACATAAAAATTTACATTCAATCATAACTTTCTCTTAACCCTATGTGGAAACATAAGAGATAATAAAAACAATGAGAGTGATATTTTTAAATTTTTATTATTTAAATACTATATATATCATTTTCATGGACATGTGTCCATTCATCTAATGATTTTCATTAATAATGGTATAAGGGTATATTTTAGATCATTAAATAAAAATAATAATGAAAAAATTATGAATCTTCCATATAGTTTTATCCAAGATTACATGATTTACCCTATATAGAGGTAATAAATTTTATCATGGTTCCCATTAATATTGACAAAAAATAAAAGGTACATATTTACCTAAATCAAATTTCATAATTACAAATATCTAATTCATTTTTTTTCATTCAATATATATCAAATGGAATAAATTAATTTTTATGCCATTCCAAAAAATGTGACATAATCCTCCATTTCGAATAATAATTTTTCATGTAAAAAACTAGATTTATTATTATCCTATGCATAATATAATAATATTACATGAAAGATATTTTTTTTATTTAAAATATTGTAATAAAATTTAATTAAAAAATTTCACATTATGTGATATATGTAATTTATAAGGGTAAGAATTCATTGTTCACAGAAAAATAGTTTTTCTGGAAAACAATCTTCTTTTTTAAATTATTTTAATTTTCATTTATAAATAGTTGATATCTACTAATGCAATTTTATTATTTTATAGACTATATATTTTCATAATTTAGTCAATCTTATTCATACTCACCAATATAATGGATAAGTGATATTAATGTTTTAATAGTAAATCTACATTCATTCAAAGATGATGTTGTCTATAATAGAAGCTACAGATGAAATGAAATTTATTTATAAAACACATTTCTTATAAAATAGAGTGTTATAATAATTCACTTAACCATAATCATAGGATCTACCGTGTGTTTTTAACATTCATATATTCATTTATAAAATCAGATATGGATGAATCCCATATATTACATAGTCACACATTTGAGAAATTTATATATTTAGCATGGAATTCAAATATGATGTTTATTACCATATTCATATTCAATATGGCATATTTTCATTTTACTAAAAACCTAAAAATAAATGATTACATTCATTTATCTTATTCAAAAATTAGTATACATTATTTTGCACATCATCAAATGGTTTTTAGAAATTTTCTCAACCACTATAAAGCCTAATTTGTTCTTCAAAAAAAAACAAAATCAATTTTAGGGAATCCTTAGTGTCATTTCCATGATATGTGAAAATTTATAGATACCCACACATTTAATAATTAGCTTTTATTCTCAAT
Source organism: Viscum album (assembly GCA_963277665.1). Lineage (NCBI taxonomy): Eukaryota > Viridiplantae > Streptophyta > Magnoliopsida > Santalales > Viscaceae > Viscum > Viscum album. The sequence continues at coordinate 404,044,553 of OY728163.1, read as the reverse complement.
ATATTAAATCGAACACAAGAAACATTTCATTTTCGTAGGGTAACAATTGAAAAAAATATAAACATTTTAAAGAGAATAATCAACCATTACAGGAATGTGGGAATGTTATGATAAAATTCATGCAAGTTTCACACTCATATAAGATATGTGATACTTCTTTTGGAGGCATTGAAACACAAAGAATCACTAAAAATCTTGTTTGATCTTTTCACTTATATGGCCTATCGAGATCATTTATTCACATTGATGGTTCATGTTCAATTCATATTCTCACAGAAGGCATATTCTTATACTCAAAGAAGATAACTTCATACAGACTTATTTAATGCATCCTACAAAATCACCATGACAGTTGATCATCATAACAAAAAAATACTAATCAGGTAAATTATTTTCTCATGAAATCATTTTCTATAAAATATTTGTTCAAGGAATCATAATCTATAGAACCATAGTGCTTCAAAAAATATCTCTCATACTCTAGGTGCTTGGTTGCTTAGCCCAGGTAAGTATAGAACCCCTCTTAAATAATTTCTCAAGAAAACTTCTAAAACAACTCATAACATATAGATGAAAATATAGATTATATTTTGTCAAATATAGACAACACAATAAATAATAACACATCATAATCATTATTATATCTAAATATATAATAACAATATAACACCTCCTAGTATCAATAAATTTAACATTATCCATTATTCAAATACAAAAACTGTCAATCTTTATTTACTTAATACTATATTAGTGTATGAGTTAAAAGTGTATAGTATAAGAAATATTAAAATACCTCTATCAAATATCGATTATTAACTAAATCACTTTTTTAATGTTTCACTGTATTCAAATATACATACAATTTCACATTATAAAATAGCTGTAATCAATAAATAATATCCCCATAGATTATATATTTTAATGGAATAACGTGAATTACAAAATATATATATTCATTCACTCCTTATCAGAGATAAAAAACTCATGGATATTATTTTTCATTATAAATGTAATATGTTCCCCAATTCATGATACAAAATTTATACATATAAGTGGTATTTCATTTATTTCATAGATTCTTGGGTTTTCCAAATCACCTGATTGTGAATATGTGTTTCCATTCATTTTTAGGGGTTTTAACTCAACATATCAAATTATTTTAGAAAACACTAAAAATTTTGTAAAATACATCAATACCCTTTTAATAAAAACACTTGAAAACATGAAATATATTGTTAAATAGTTTTCAAATGTTACTTATAATTTTTATTGTTCATATAATATACTTCCCATGATAAAAATTCATCAATAGTAATAAATTTAAAATCTTCAGAATTATTGATTTAAAAAATATAATGTACTCTTATTCCATATAACTATATAAATAATTAATCTATATCTAAATAAATTAGAGGAAATACCTCATTTATTAATTCTTTCTTGATGATATTCCACTGTTGAATAAACCATTTGATCTTTTTCCATTAAGAATTAATATAATTTAATTCATAATAAACCCTCACTCTATAGTTTTTCACGTAGTACATTTTCCTTGGTTTAATATACTAGGAATAAATTCAGTTATTATATTTCACATTACTAACAATTCTACATTGAAAACAAACTCATTATGCAATAAACCCTTATAAAATTTCATGATCTCATATTTTCAATAAAAGTATTTTCTAATGATTCAATACTCTTAACATGTGACATTACTATATGTTATTATATATATCCCTAAAAAAGGATTTCAATAATTAAGGAGAATGAAAAAAAATTATGTGGCCTCTATTAGAAGTCATCATATATTTGTTTTTGTGCTATAGCTATAAATATAATTTATTTTTTTGTAGTTCGTGAAATATTTATAAGATAAAAAATAATTTAAATTATCATTGAAGATTTTTTATGAAATAACCTATCTTTTATAATTTTCATAATATTTAACCTTAAAATATTTAATCATAGAATTGATAGGAAATGTTTAATAAATTATAAAAACCATTGGTGTCTTTTTTTTTGTGTTTTATGAAACAATTTAGTAATATAATAAACTAAATAAAATTTTATTGTTCATATTACCTACATATTAAATAATTTATATTGTTGAGTTCCATATTTAACACATCATTTTAATTCATAAGACATTATATGATCACTTAAGAGGAAATGATCATTAATAAAAAATATCTATAATAGTGTATGTAAAATTTAATAATTTAATTCATACCCATAAAAATAAATAGTCATGGAAATAAATTGGAATCATAAATACATTTTTGAATTTCAATATATATAAATTTTCTTATAAACTATCTGTTATTTTCATTCATGTTAAGTAGATTCAAAATAATATTTATTTGAATATTATTCATAATATAAATATAAGATTAACTAAATATCATTGAAATAAAAAATAATATATATATATATATATATTACAATATTATATGGACAATATATTTAAAAATAATATTTTCGATGTCATATATTGAAGCGATCATATATTGGATGTCATTAAATAAATAATTAATATATGTGATTATAAATCTCAATAATTAATATTTTCAATATTGTATCCTTATACATTATATATTATGATATGCACTATCAAATAATAATAACATCATTCTCTATATAATTACTCATATAATAGTTAATGGAATGATATTTATAAATTTTTCGATCCAACTCCATGATTATTTACACTATGGATTATTGAATGTATTTCGCATTAAAAAATAATCATACATTAATATCTAAAGAATCACTACCTTTTTTCTGGTGGATGATCTACCTCACTCTTGTTTGTATGTCTGGTATAATAATAAAAAAACTAAAATGTAATGTTGATTTAGAAGGAGAATTTTCATGTGATTGTATATTTAACTTTTATTTGGTACCTTTTATTCATATGAATACTATTTTAACACAGATTTCACTCATAAAAATTAAAATTTTAATATATAGATTGGTGTTAAAATATATTATGATATAATTTTGATTGTAAATTACCATTTATTATTGAATAGTTCAATTTTTGGTATAATATATATATTTTACGCAACTATAATTTATTTTCATATAAATTCCTTTTTTATTTTCAAATTATTGTCAACAGAACTTTTTAATACAACATGTAGTGTTATTACCTATTCACTATAAGTGAAAATAATTATGATTTCTGAAATAAATGTTATTAAAAGGAAATTTAACATTACCACTATCATTGGTGGATTTATTTATCTATGGTATTATTGGATCAACATGATTTAGGAAATAATTTATATTTAAGTGGGTTGGGTTTTTATAAATTTTAAATATTATTTTTTAAACACATCAGGCGAGTTAAAAATATGTTGTAGTTTGAAAAGATTAAATATGATTTTAATATATATATATATATATATAAATATAATATTTCTAATAATGAAAAATTATATTTTATTAATGTTAATGTATAATAGTTTGAAGCTAAACATAACGTTAATCGATAAAAAATGATAATAAAGATATAGAAAAGCAATCCCTAGTCCTCTATTTTTCTTCTAGTTAGATAGAACATATTATTATTAAGAAAACAAGTTTTATTATAACCTAGACATATAATAGGATATCATACACATGTTTAGATATTTGAAAAATGATTATAAGTGATACTAATTTCAGACAATATTCTTGTATCATAAATTAGTTTGATAAGAAGTTGTAGAGTATGTATGAAAGCATTTCAGCTAAAAAATCATGTTATATTATGAAGTGACACAAAAAAGTGAATTCTAAACCACACGGACGAAATGAAAACAACATTGAAATAAAAAATAATAAACATTCTCATAATAATAATATAGAGATAATAAAGGAAAAATAGATTGTTACTCTTCTCATTAATAACAAAATGTCTCAACCTCCCGTATTTATTTAATTACATATATGACATAAAAATTATGGTATTTTATAATTATATTATAATTATTCTAATATGAATGTTTTTGTTAATTATATTTGGTTAAATATATACTTTCAAACTATATTTCTACTGATGATAGAAATCAAAATATTATACATTACAAAATTAATATCAATATAGTCCAAAATTTTAGAAGGTGATGTGTTGATAATATGATTATCCTTTTTTATATATTTATTTATCCCATCATAAAGTGACTCCATACAGAATATACAAAATCATCTTGTATGATTTTTATATTTTACATTCTTAAAAATTTTGAAGTATTATTAATAAAAATAAAAAATTGATTTTGATAATATAGTGATTCAATATTGTATTATCTTATATGTGAAGTCATGAAAGATGGATGATAGGGTAACACGATATAATTTTATACACTCAGAAATAAATTGATCATATCCAAGGGTTAATTTGTGTAATGTATTAAAATATTGTATAAATAATAAAGTAAATGGATCATTATGATTCACTAATGTAATGGAATAAATATATCCCCATAGTTGATATTCATATCACACATAATGTTAATATAAAATTTGTAATCAATAATTATAAATTTAGAAAAAATAGTACAAATAAAACTCTCAGGATAAAACTTATTTGTCAAATAAATAATCACTATTTTTGTTTCAATTTTTAGTAAATTATATATTATAATTTATTTATTTAATTACAATAAAATCCATGATATATGATTATAATTTAGAATATTAAATACTGATTTCATATAAAAATTATACCTCTATAGAATCTAATATATCTTTTTAAATTTCAAAAGAATCAATTTCAAAATAAATAATCTAGTTTCTTATTATTAAATAGAAAAACATAAACATTTGAGATAATAAAATATATAAAAAATTGGCCCCATTATTATATTATGAATCATAACAAATAATTAAAAAAATTTATGTAGAAAAATAAATGAACCAGGATATTATTTGTGTAATGTATTTATGTGAGGAGGAACTTCATATGATATTGGAGAATAATATTTCCATATTTATTGTTAAAAGGTTTGGGGTGATACTATTTGGCACCATATTATTGATATTGGGTTTGTTTTTTGAGTGTATCTATATATTTTTAGTTAATATTAAATATTAGGTATTACGTTGACAAGAGATGATGGGAGTCTATCCCTCACAACAAAATTAATTTAATTTGAAGTTTCCATAATTACATATCTCTTACCATATATAAAAAATATTAAAACTTTTTATCTGAGATGAATGAAATTTTAATTAAATTTATATTTTTTTCATTTTTTGTTTTAAAATGATCATATTTTAGGGTTTTAAATTTTTATGTTGAATAAATTTTTCATTGGAAGTTTCATCAATTTTATGTTTTAGAAAAGGTCTATAGAAATCTATATCACTCACGACAAAGTCACATTCTCCACTAATGATTTCTTATCTTGATCCTTCATATTTGATTCTATTTTAATATGAAAGAAACTTAATTAATTTTTAATGTACAATAATTGAATGAATTTATTTTTGTTTACATTTATTTTAATTTGATGAAGAGTGAGATTATTCTTGAAATAAAACCCTAAAGTCACTACTAATATTTGTGATTGTTGTAATATAAAATTTATACCAACTAATTTATATATATTTAATGGTTCTAGAAATATTGATTCATAATAATATACTATAATGTTAGACATTATATGGAGTTTCATATAAAATAACTACTTAAATTTTGATAGTTAATAATAAAAAAATGGAAATATAAGGTCATATAAAATAATTTTCATTATATATTTTAATATTCATAAGTTAATTTAATTCATGTTTCAGTGAATCTATAATTATATATTTTTACCAATTTCATTATACATTTTAGAAATAATATCTCAATTATACACTATATTTATCAAGAAAATCAAATATTCAATTTTTATATTTTCTTAAGCCAGAGTGGGTCTTTAAAATATACATATTCTTCTTGAATTTAAATATTTTAATAAATATGAGGTTCAATTATATTAAAAGGTATCAATTTAATGTGTGAATTTCTAATATGACCCCTATAAGTAGAATAAAATAAATTTATCTAACATTTACATATAATAGGTAAATAATGATGCATTATACGTAGATATATTCTACATTACCTGTATCAATATATCAAATCATTGTTACAAGAAAGTCTAGAATTCAATTTTACTTTATGTTTTGTACTGCAAGTAGGTTCTTTATATTATATGTATTTGTATGAGAATAAAAAATACTCAATAGGCCATTGAACATCTATTTAAGTTATATGATTCACAAAACTACTATAAAAACTCTCACTGAGTATATTAGAAATTTATATAAATATTAATATATAAAATAAAATTATATTCAGAAAAAATTCCTTCCCCACTGTATTGAATATATATGTTTATTCTTTAATCATGCTACTATAAAAAAAATAATATATGGAATTAATCTAATTGATTAAAAAAGTAGTGTAAAATATTTTAATATGGATGTTAGACTTTAAGCAATCCCATGAAAAATTAAATCCATAGATTATTTTATATAATAGATAATACATTCCAACTTTATTAGTATTCTATTATGGATTTGAATGAAATTATATAACATGAATTAATTTATTTGGTGAATAAAGTTGAAATCCTTGTATGTACTTTTTTAGTTTTATTTTGTGTTTCCTATAAGGAATTTAATGTGATTTTCAAGTTAAAGAATATATGGATAAATTTGAAAATTGATTTTAAACATTTGAAATTATAAAATAAAAATGAGTTAAATATCATTTAATTACGATTAGTTAATAAATAATATTACATAGTCAAAAAAATAATGGTTGATAAATTTATTTAAATATAATTTTTTACATAATTAAAAGTAGTAGATTATATATCATGAACTATGAGTATTATTGGATCTGAAAATAAAAATTGAAAATTTTCGATTATGATTAGTGATTGAAATTTAAGAAAACATAAAATATGATATTATCTGATGATGTTCCAATACTATTTTACTACTATTATTATATTTTAGTGTAATATATAATGTTTTTTGTTAATTCATTCATGTATTAAATCAGTATATTTCTATTTGACATTAAATAAAATTTTTAAGAAAAATATTGTAATACCTTATTAAAAATTATTTTCTAATATATAATAAATGATAATAAAATTCAAATTAAATTTTTACATCTGATCATTCCCTTAATACATTATTTAATGGAATTTTTATCAATTATTATTCATTTGTGGAAATTAATATGAATATAATGTTAATATCAGGTAAATCAAAGAAATATATATCATTTTGAGTGTATGATAATATAAAAATGATTATTTTAAGTAAACATTATTTTTCCTTTTATAAATGTGGATTATATATATTGTTTTCACAAAATTTAATAAAATGATTAAATATAAATGGAATAGTAATTTTGTTCCAATTTTTTCAATATAAATTTTTTCTCACAACCTCAAGTTACCACTTATTATATATCAGTATTTGAGGTTTGGAAAATTCTATCCCCATACTGAACTAAAATATTAATGAATCATTTATGGAATGGTAATTTTTTTATGTACTTTTGGTATCATTTTTCTATCCATAAATTTTAGAATAAAAATAATTTTTTAAAATAAGAACATTTTTAAAAGGAAAAAATAAATTTGGATGATTAGTTATTATAATAAAAAATAAGAATAACATTATTTAATGTAGTTCATAATAATATTATATAAATTAACCATACAAACCTAAAAAAGTTACATCCTACTACATTTTCCTTAAAAATTGTGAAATTTTAACCATCATTTATAATTTTTCATATCAATTATTTTTTATGTTTCATCATGACCTTACTTCTAAAATTTAAATTCTATTATAATTGTCAAACCAAAATTTTAGTAAAATATCTTGGTTATATATATTTTTATATGACATTATTTAATCGAGTTGTGATAAATTGTAAAATGAAGTAAAATAAAATGTTCACATATAAAATAAATTGAAAATTCATAGTATATATTTATACAAACATAACTATCCTGTTTATTGTATATATATCCTTGGAAATTATAATTTATATAGAAAATATTAAAAATATAATACAATAAACCATTTAAAAAATTATTTTTACTTTTCATTCCATTGGTAAAATAATTCTGATAAATAAAAAGTGATTATAATAATACCATGATCACATATCAATATTAGAACTATATAATGAATTGTTATATATATATAAATAAGAATATATATTTTTAGTTTTGGAACCTTAAGAAACATAAATACATACTTCTTCTTTAATAAATACATTGAAAATATCATTTGAATATTAATTTGAATAAAAATTTATTTTAACTATAATGTATGATAAACATATATTAATGTATTCCTAATAGAGGGAATGTTTTATAATAAATATTTTCTATTATTATTTATATCCATTTAATTTTTTATTTATTATAGGTAGTATAATGCCCGAACCTTAAGAATCACATATTTGTTTAATTAAGTCAGAAATAAACATTGAGGATCTTTTTAGGTTTATAGCTTTTGATAATTAGGCTATAACTTATACATAACCACTTGATTATTACAATGTAGATACTTGTACTCATTATAAATTTATTCATAAAAAATATATTTAAAAAGAACATGTTTTTATTTATACTTAAAAAACACGACTTTTCCATGATCCCATCCTTGACTCTATTATTATTTAAATCTAGTGAAAATCATTAAAAAACAGGGGATAAACCTAAAAAGCTCAGTAAGGGAATCATAAAGAAGGAAAACTCTTAGTCTTTCAAAAACATGTAAACATGAATTCTTTGTCATAATGTAAAAAATTTAACATTTTTTGTAGTAAATACTATTCATTTAATATAGCTCATTACTTACCATTTTTTAACCAAAATATTACCATAAAACCCATATAAAGAAAATTTAACATAAAAAAGAAACTTGATATATAATCAGACTTAAAAGGAATAACCATACGGTCGACTTCCACAATTATTACTAAATGGAATATCCTTGTGACCGATTTCCATACCCAATTCATTGGTAGTTATAACATAACCACCCAACCTCAGTTTATCCCTAAAGCACTTGTATTTGGCTTTCACGTAATGAAACATCAAATTTCCAATTACCATTTTATAATCATAACACAAAAAACAAGCCTAAAGGAAAAATAGCATTTCCATAATGCAATCATAACAAAGAATTTGAAGATATTGACATAATAAATGATTTCTGAGGACAAATTTCAATACCAAAATACATAAAAGGGTATATGGTATTTTTTTCTTTTAAATAAAATATGGCTTATAGAGGAAACCAAATATCAAAAAACAATTACAATGGTGGAGAAGTCGTTGTTGCAGCATATGTTAAAAAATATTTTTTTTTTATTTTAGTAAAATGATTTGAAAAAAATATTCATTTTGAATACCTTTGAATGAAATTAAAATTCAAAGGGATATATTATACACTGCATAAAATATTGTCGTGCATACATCAAAATATGCCTCAGTGAAAGCATATTGAGACGATGTCCCCAATATTGAGTCTAACTTGTCTCGTTCATTCTTTAATTTCCTAAATAATAAGCTTAGATCAATTTATACATTCTTCAGAACATCTTTTGAATTTTATTATTCATTTTATATCACTTATAGTCTTGTAATAAAAATTAGTTAATTATTTTAATTCATATTGGGCGTTTTGTTGATGTTCATTACATGTGTCAAAAAAGGAACTTGTTTTGATGTAAAAATTCCATGTTGTAATAATTCCATTATCTATAATGTATTATTAATTATTTAAATAATATATTTATCTAGTATATATATATTTATAATGTAAATAATATATGGATATAAGAAATTAAATACACTATTCATGGAAATGGTAGGCAGTACGTACGCATGAACACTACTTTTATTTCTTTGTCATAATAAATAAATGAAACATAATTGTTAAATTTGTATATTATAATTAAATTATAATATATATGTGATATATGTTACATAATATCACTAAATCCAACCTCTATATGTTCCGTTTAGAGAATGAATGAGTCACATCACTTTGAGGTGACAGAAGTCCACACTTCCTCAAATGAAATTTTTGTATTTACACTTTATGGAAAACATAAAGGTATGTTATAATAATAATTATTTAATCATAGAGATAGTATAAATATAATATATATTATATATAAATAATTTTTCATCATAATGTCCACCATTATACATGGTAGATGAAAATTGAACAATCATCATTTCGTGAGTCAGTAAGTCCTTGTACACAGAATTAGTATCTTCTATATCAATAATATGGAGGTGTATGGAAGTGTAGGTCAAAATATTATCATAAAAGCATCCTAGTATATCAAGGATAATATATTTTTTTTGTAATCTTATAATAATAAGAGCATAGGGAGTGGAGTAGGGAAATAAATGAAAGGAGCCTGCGAGAAGATGTTACCTCTAAATCAGGTAACTCTTTTTGATTTTAGCCAAAAGGATATTTTGAATTGCATTCATACCAATATAGAGAATCTAGGAGTAATTTAGGTATTATGGGATTTTATTTGAGTAGATGTTGGACGATGCAAGGGGATTGAGGGGTGTGTGTAAGTGGGTAGAGTTGGTATCCTTTTATAAGATGAAGGAGGGGCACTTTAGGGAAGCTTTGAAATATTATTTTATTATTAATTGGTTTTTGTATTATAATAGATTCAAAGTGATATATTTATAGTATAAGATTCATATGAGTCTAAATCCTATATAATAATAGGTTTTATACATGTTTAGTTCTCAAATATAAGCATATCTTTTGGCTTTAACCCTTAGTTAAATAAATTAACTCTTACCACATGTTCTTATATTTTTACACTATATGGTTAATATGGTTACTATAAAATTAAAAATAAATAATAGGTGGATAATTAATAAAATTTATAACATTATAAATTTCTTTTGGTAAAATCGATGATATTTAGGACTATTATATCATTTAATAAAATATTTTTAGTTATAAAACTCTTTTATGTCAATTTTGACACAAATTTTTTATTGATTTTTGTTAAAGTAATAAAAACATTATCCCTTAAAAAGAATTTTGTCAAAGGTAATATGTCATATGAATCATTAAAGTTATTTTTTGGTATCTATAGCTACAAATTAAATTTATTTTAATATTTATAATATCATTTTTTTTGAATGTTTCATTAATAAAGTAATCACTGAATCATAATTGTGTCATAAATAAATTTCGTAATGTAATATATAAAAATTATAAATTAAATTCCATGATTTAGGAACAAATTTTCTATTTATAATTAACATTTACAGTGAAATAGATCATTTATATAAGCCAAATTATAATTATATTAGTAAAAAGATACATGTTTATGTTATATTTCTCTTTACTTTTAATTAATTATTATAACATGTCATTATCACACCAAAGTGGTTCCCAAACTCAAATAGTTAAGCATAACGATTTTTTGGGCAATCTATGACTCAACCAATATGATTAAGACATGTTTTAGTGTAGTTTTATATTATTATAATAATTTTTTCTCCTAATTTACATAAATTACCATTTAATTTTGGTAAATAAAAATTATGAATGATTCTATTATTAATAATGTCTCATAATAAAAGGTACATATTTTTACAATTTGGAAATTATTATTCCAAATTTGGAATCAATTTTTCCAAGTTAAAAACACTAAAATATTATTAATTAAATTAAAAATAATTTTTGATGACAAAACCTGAAAGCATGCTTTTAATAAGTAAACACTATCGAAAGATTGACATGTGGTTATTTTAAAATTAAATGTGAAATTACTTCTAAGGTTTAAAATTGAATTAATTAATAAAAAAAATATATAATTACACTTTAAAAACAATTAATAAGGAAATAAAACTATATAAATAAATTAGATGAAAAGATAGTTTTTGAATTAAAAGTCAGTATTTTCACTATTTATTAAAAAATGAATTTTATCAGAAAAATAACAAAAAAAACCATTACAAATATATTTCAATGTATTGATTCTAATGACGAATTTTATTTTGTCAATTAAAATTTGAAAAAATTTAAAAAAATAGATCGAAAAAGTGTTCTCCATCAAAATGCAGTAACAATGCCTTTTAAAAATATTAAAGTAATTAATGCTTAAAATATGATTTTTTACCTATTTTAGCCTCCAAAATTTGATAGATAAATTCAAAAACATTTAAGAAACATGTGCAGTAATATTATAATTAATTAAATACATTCCCACCAATATATTATTTGGGTGTTAACTACCATTTAAAATAATAATTATATTATTGTATTATTTTTCGGTATAACACATTTTTGTGTGTAATGTATGATTTTGATGAAACATGTTATTGTGTATCGAGTAATCTATCAAAGATAGTGTGCTTGGGAAGGTAAAACCACTATCTAATTTATAAATATTGATAGATATGAAATTTTCTTATTCTATAATTACATGGGATGTTACATCCTTCACCGTATTGGAAAATGCATCCTTTAAATTATAAAATTTTGGCTCAGTAACAAGGGTATGACTTTTCAAAATATCTTCATTGCAATCCAACATAAAAAAATGGTTAATAAAACATCCACTTTACAAGATAGAAAGTGAATTATAAAGTTTATCTGAGGTGACGCATATTGTGGCTCCATGTATGAGAAAAAAGATATGGAATGAAAAACTAACCATCATGTTCTGATGGTGAGTGATAGAAACCCTGATCAAGAGAATTTGATCAATCAGAAAACCAAAAACCCATGATGGGTTAAATGTTCTTTTATTTCACAGTAGTAAATGTAAATGGGAAACATTTTTGTTTGAAGAAAATTTTCATAATGTTGAGGAAATTATTTATGGTCTTGAATAATATCATAAGTAAACATTCTTACTTGTCATGTAGAGTGTCATCCTTTAATAAATTTCTACAACAAACTCATATTTTCTCCAAAAGATGTATATTAAAGATGACTTGGTCACACTGGAAGAACTATAATTAAATTCTATAGAATCACATAATCCAAAAAATATTATATATCTATTCATCTAATCTTAAACCATTAACCAAAACTAAAGAGCTTATTAAGAGATCAGATAATCCCACAAAAGAATAATCCTTTATAAGAACAAGGACTATATTCAATCTCCAAAATTCAAGAGTAATATATAAAGTTCAACAATGAATGTTCAATAGTAAAATTTACATAAAATTCCCCAAAATAATCCAAAATACTATTGATAGAAAAAACTCATAAGAATTTGATAACATAGTCTTCCATGATAAATGTTAACATTTATATCCAAAAAACATAACTCACTCTTAATGTCTGAAACTAAAAAGTAATTAACCTAATCACAATTTCGACATGATAGGTTAATCAATTACATAAATAACATAATTCCTATAATTCCAAAATTAAAATAATAGATTCCTCCAAAATAGAATTCAACCATTACTCTGTTTAAATCCAATAGTGTTCTATTTATCATACTCATATAAAGTTACCCAAAATAGTGAATGTCTTCCAAAATAATATTTATATCTTAATCCCAAAATCATTATCCAATCCAAATGATTATTGATTTGAAAAATTGTACGTTCCAAAAATCAACTTATTCTTATTTGATCAACTCTTTTTACTAAAAATAAAGAAGGCATACTAAATTTGGACTTTATACAGGTTAGTGGTTGGTGATAAAACTTTGTCGCACTTTGGTTGTGGGTTCGATTCTGGCAACGTTGTCCAATGTCATGATTTTTCACATGGTATGTGTACTGTCCTTTTTAAAAAACTGCATAATTTTTATAAAATTCAAAAAATATGATAAAACCATTGAATATAACTGTACCGTAATTTAATCTCATATTTCACCTCATTCCATTATTTTTTAATCCCAAAAAGTAACATACCACAACTACCTAGAAAATAAATATCTCCAAAAATACCATTAATTACATTGAAATTTCATAACATAAGCTTCAACAGGGGTTTTTTAGACATTCAACTTCTGAACAACCGTAAAATTATAAATCCGTGATGATATTATTAACTCTTAATAAAACATCATAATCTCCAATGTTGCCTAAATCGACATCTGATACCAAATATAAGGCCCCATCATTAAATATTACATAATATAGAGATAATTAGACAATATAAATTTAAATAACTATGATAATAATTTCAGGTTTATAACATTAGATAATTAGGCCATAAATTATACATAACAAAGTGATTATTACAATGTAGACTCTTCAACTCATTATCCGTTAGAAAAACAAAATCATTTATAAATAACATGGTTTCGTTTCATGATTCAAAAAGAAAACTTTTCCATGATCCCATACTTTAATATATTCTCTTTTATATCCTGTGAAATAAATTTTAATACTTGGGTTGGGTATAAAAATATTTGTAAAGTAACAATAAATAAGGGAAACTATTAGTCATTCTAATACATGTAAACACGAATACATTAAAATAATATAATATTTTTCACCTTTTTGAAGTGATAAGTATTATTTACTGATTATAAGCTCATTGCATACACTTTTTTAACAAGAATATTACCATAAAATTATTATAAATCACATGTAACAGATAAATGTATGTTGGGATATAATCATATATTAATAGAATGACCATACGGTCGACTTCCACACAAATCAAAAAATGGAATATCCAAAGACCAATATACATACCCAATGAATTTGAGGTTATATAATAACCATACATCCTCAGTTTATCACATAACCACCTATGATTTGGTTTATCATGTAACCGACCGTTAAATTTCCATGTACCATTTAATAATCATAACACATACAATAAGCATAATGGAAAAATAGAATTTCAACATTGTAAAAATAATAGTTCATTTAAAGTTATTTACATAATAAATGATTTCTAAAAAACATATTATATTCCAAAATACATAAGAAGGTTTTATCAAAAACCTTTTTCTTTTAAAAACAATAGTTCTTTTATTGGAAGCCAAATAACAAATAATGGTTAAGGTGATAGAGAAGTCGTTCTAATTGTATACTTAAAAAAATTCCATTTTTTTATTTAGTAAAATTATTTAAAAAAGATACATCTTGAAAACCTTTTAATGAAATTAAATGTAAAAGGGGTTGATTATACAGAATATAAAAAAGGCCACGTGTACATCAAAATACGCCTCAATAAAAGGAGATTGAGATGAAGTCACATACCTTGAATCCAAATTATCTCATTCATTTTTCAATTTCTAGAATAATAAAAATAGGTCAATTTATACTAGCTTTAGAACTATTTTTCTTGTTTCTTATTAATTTTATATCACCTATAATCATGTTATAACAATTATTTAATTATTTGAGTTCATATCCCACATTCTATAGATGTTTGGTACTTGAGTAAAAAATGACATGTTTGGAAGTGAATTGTCCACATGGTCTTAAGTGCATTATCTCCAGAATAATATTATGAATTTAAATATATTATACATCAATTATATGTGTATTTATAATAACTATAATATATGGGGATATTAAATTAAATGCACTATTTATGGAGATGATAGGCTCTACGTACGCATGAATTCTACTTTTATTTCATTTTCATATTAATGGAATGAAATCAAAATGATACATATATATATATATATTATAATTATAGTTTAATATATATGTTATATATGTCACATAAGTTCATTAAAAACATCCTTTATACGTTCCATGGATGGCATGAATGAGTCAAATCACTTTGAGGGGGCATTACTCCACACTTCCTCAAATGAAATTTTTATATTTCCACACTAAGGAAAGAATAAATGTATTTTATACTAAAAATTACAAAATAATAGAGATATTATAAATATAATATATATAATTCATAAATAAAGTTCCATCATATTGTCCTCCATGCGTGGTGGTAGAAGAAAATTGAATAATCATCGTTTCGTGAGACAGTATTTCATCATACACTGAAACAATTTGTTCATTATCCATTAGATGGAGTTTTTTATAAGTTTAGGTAGACACAATATCTTAAAATTATCATAATATATTTAATATACTATTTTTTAATGTAATAATAGAATAATAAGAGTATAGTTAGTGTTTAATGAGTATAAAGAAACGACAATTGAGAAAAGATGTTACCTCTAAATCGGGAAACTCATTTTTATTTGTGGAAAACGACTTTCTTGAATTACCTTTAGCACAAGGTAAGTATTATTGGAGGAGTCTAGGAATTTTAGGATCTTATTTGAGAATATTTTGGACATTCCATGGGGCTTTATTGGTGTGATTAAGTGGGTATATGTGGTGGCCTTTTATAAGAGGGAGGAGGGGAACTTTAGAAAACTCTTGAAATATAATTTTATTATAAATTAATTTTCAAATTAAAATTTTTAATAAGGGATATATTTAGAGTATAAGATTAGGATGGGTCTAAATACTCTAAAAAATTTGTTTTATAGATGTTTATGTTGTATATTAAACCTTAACTTTAATCTTTAACCCTTAGTAAAATAAATTAACTCTTACCATGCCTCCTTGTATTTTTATACTATATAGTTAATATAATTACAATAAAATACCAAAAGAACCTCAAGTGGATCATTAATGAAATTTAAAACATCATCTATGTCATTTGGAAGAATCTATTATTTTTAGTATTACTATTTCATTTAATAAAATAGTATTTTTTATAAATACTCATTTATGCCAATTTTCACACTATTTAGTAATTGATTTTTGTTAATGTCATAAAAAATATATTCCGTAATACCAAAAGAATTTAATCAAAGATAATATATAAATAAATTCTATAAAAATATTGGATGGAATTATAATTTTAAAATTACATTTATTTTAATATTTTTAATATCATTTATTTGAATATTTCATTATTAAGGTAATCACTACATCATCATTGTGTCATAAATAAATAAATTTATTTAATGTATAAAAATTATTAATAAAATATCTTGATTTAAAATTTCTTTTTATATTTCTAATGAATATTTTTTGTTGAAGATATTGTTTATATATTCCAAATTGAAATTGATTTATTAAAAAGATACACATTTATGTTATATTTCTCTTTACTTTAAATTATTATTATAACATGTCATTATCACATCCAAGTGGTACCCAAATGAAAAATGTTTGGAATAATGACTTTTTTTTGGAAAAAATGACTCATATTACAAGATTACGACATGTGTTAGAGTAGTTTTATGTTATTGTAATATTTTTACCCTTATTTACCTAATTTATCCTTTAACAGGGGTAAATAAAAACAATTGATCAAGTTATTATTCATAATGTAAAAAAATAAAAGGTACATATTTTCATAATTTAGATATTCTGGTTCAAAATATGGAATCCATTTGTTCAAATTCAGAATATAGGAATTATATTAATTAATTAATAATTAATTCCAATTGTCAAAACCAGAAAGTGGGCTTTAAGAAGCGAAAACTATCAAAAAATTGAGATGTGTGTATGTCCAAATTAAATCATAAATTACATTTAAAGAACAAAATTGGATTAAATTAATAAAATATAGTACAATTAAACATTAAAAGTAATTAAATATATAATCAAACAATATACATAAAGAGGTAAAAGGAATCATTGAATTAAAATGTAGTAATTTTCACTATTCATTAAAATATAAATTTTATGAGAAAAATAAAAAAAATTAAACCAATATAAATTATGATTTCCTTATTTTAAAGAATACGTTTATTATGTCAAATACACCATTTAAAATTATCAAATCCTATATTTAAAAAGGGTTGTCTATCAAAAGGCGGTAACACTATCTTTTAAAAATATTAAAGTATTTAATGCTTAAAATTTGATTTATTGTCACTTTTTGCCTCTAAAATTGATTTGATAAATGTAAAAATAATTAGCATACATGTGTAATAATATTATTGAAATTTATGTTCATTACCACTAAAAAATTAACTGTCCATTCGCAACCATTTAAAATAATAATATTATTATTGTATTATTTTTCAGTATAACTCAGTGTTGTGTGTAACGTACTATTTTGGAGAAACCAGATGTTGCATATTGAGTATGTTATTAGATATAACATCCCTATTAAGGTAAAACTACTATATAATTCATTAATATTAATAGATATGAAAAGGTATTATTCTATAATTACATGGGATGTTATAAGTAGTGTCACCATTTTAATCACATTTATTTTAGATAAACCAATTACTAATTATAAAAAGATTATTATCGGTATGTTTCACTAGTAATTTAAATTTATACCATTTTAATTTATTGAGGTCATCATATATAGATATCATAAAACTCTATTAACCTATTTTATAATAAAATATATTCTGTTTAGATTTAAATAGAAATTAATTATACTCATATTCATTAAATAAGTAGAATTAAATTATGATGGGTTGATCAATATCATAAATAAATGTTCCAATTTGATTATTAATTAAAATAAAATAACATAAAATAGATTAATTTAATTGAAATTACTCTAATAAATAATCCATATAACAAGATTATTGTTTGAATGGTTCAATGAAAAAAATTTATAAATAGATGTTTTATATTTTAAACCATCATTTTCATATACAATTGGATATTTTAAAATATATTTAAAGGGGGTAGGGATAAAAAATTAAAATTTACCATTTATATAAGAATTTGTACTCTCTTTGTGATGTTATTGTATTCCAAAATTGTGGTGGAGTAATAAATAAATATAATTTTATAATATCCAGAATTTTATATTGAAATATTTTTCATATTATTTAATATGAACACTTCCGAACATAAGTAATTAATATAGCCTATATTTTAATTAATCAATTTGGAAATTCATAATGATTATTCAAGAAAATATAATAGAGTAAACACCACTAATATTAAAGAATTATCTATAATAACATTTACAGTAAAATTTATTTTCCAAAAATCACATTCTCATCACATTATCCTGACAGTATATTTTTTTCTTCATATTCAATTATATAACAGCCCTATTATTTAAAATTCTCAGTGCCAAATATTTTTGTTTCCACAATTTTGTAAATAAAATCTATTCAAATCAGTATCTCAAACCTTCTTTCATCAATTTATTAAATGAATATTATTGGGTGGGGTTTTTATATTTCAACTAGTGATGAAATCCATTTAATTTTTTTGTAATATATTATTTAAATGTATAATTAATATATTTATCAGAATTTATATACACATGGTTGTAACAAAACCCCCTAAAATTCTATGGCTTCAAGGCCTGAAATGAAATAATATAGATAATGAACCTTATGTATTTCATGCAGCAAGCCATAGGTTAATCACTATCACATTAGTTTTGAATAACATAACACATATGTTTGGAATTACCCATAATATAAATGTTATCTTGGGAAATAAGATATCAACCAAAAAATAATTATATATATATGAAAAATTAAACCCAAAACTATCCCACAATTCATGTAATATCATGATAATAACACTAAAATTTTCCATGTAATGTACAAAAAAGGCTAATAAAATAAAATCAATGGATCAAAGATCCATATTAGAAATATCTAACTCAATCTATATCCCTATATGAATTTATTGAATTTTTTTTATATAGGTTGAGTGAGAATTTATCAAATGGCTAATGGGATATACCCATAGTGTCGAATGAAATTATCTGAATGGAAAATAAATTAAATAGTGATCAAAAAGAAGAGAATTCAAATATATATGTGTTAAACTAGTTATAAACATCAATGTCCTCACACACTAAATAAATCATTTATATAAAATATTGTAAGATGTAGTATATCAAAAAAGGGTACCCCATACTATTTCCCTAATAATTTAACTCTCTCACAACCTAAAATTTCATATTATAATGATTATATACTTTTAATATCCTTTAGAATTATAAAAAAGTATAATAACATTTGGAAAGACCCATATATTGAACCACACAATAACCATCACAACGACATCTAGTGTGAGATGAACCATAGCTATACATACTTCAAAATATTGATGTTCTTGAAATATCACAACCAAATTAGTTTTTATTACATTTATTTTATCTCTAATTATTTACTCAGTACTAAATTTTTAGAATATCGATGTATCATGAATAATAAGGATATAAAACCCATTCCATCATCCAACAATGCATGACCCCCACCATAAAAAAACACTTCCACTCATCAACCTTTACCTATAGTTCACTTTTATACCTCATTCTATAAAAACCCATGCATATCAAATGATTATTGAAGATAGATAAGGTAAGAGTGTATAGTAAAAATTCCATCATCACCAACAATGATGTTTAGAGAAAAAACCAAAACTTAAAAACCTTGGTTTTCATTATAAACACACAACTTGGGAGGTGTGCGTATCAAAAATAAAAGAAAAATAATATTTCTAGTAAATTGATTCATGAAAAAACTACTTGTCATTAAAAATAACTATAGAACCATATGAAATCTCCAAAATGTATCGCAATCTTAACCACTATCCAGTTACACCACTAATGATTTAGAACACACCACTTATAATAAATAGAATCTTAATTTTAATTATAATTTCCCCCATTTTAAAATTTATAGAATTTGCACTAATTCTAATTTACTAATCAATTTTGGGGAATGTTAACTTATCCAATTAATTTATAATGAAATTAATTTAATATAGTTACCCTACAACAATTTCAACCATTGAATTTTCAATTGTTGCATTATAAAATCATTACACGACTAATTGGGAAAAAACACAACCACACCACACCATGTATCATCCACCCCACATCCACCAACATAATATCCCACACCAACCAAACAAGGATTCTCTTAATAACACATTACATCACAATCTATGTCTCCACCATAATTGGTAAAATTACTAGAAGATTCCCACATTTCCTAGAAGATAATAAAGCTCATAAATAAACACATATCATTATTCATCATCTTTTTTACTTCAGAAAATATGAATTTATTCTTTTTAATGACATCATCAAGTATTTAGCATGGTTATTATGACAAAATTATAGATTTCCCATAGATAATGGTTTAGTAACCACATATATTTTCTTTTCCTAAATCTATATGGAAGATCAATATAATATCAAATAAAGGGTCTCACACTTTATATAAATCATATTACACCAAACAATAATGTTTTATTATAAGAATTATCATAAAGTAAGTAAAAATATTAACGAAACTACCATCATCATTTAAATAAATATTTATATGATAACTTATTTGACTATGAGAACCCATAGTATCTATCAAATGAAAGAAAATGCATTAAATTACCATATATGTAAGTAAAATAAGTATATAATGAAGATAAAATAACTAGAAATGATATTCTAAAAAAAATACTATAAACGGGTGAATGTCAGATGATGATGACAACTAAATATCCTGAATATAAGGGAAAAATACACCATACAACATTTATATTAATTTAGAAGACATAATTAGAGACTATCCCCTACCTCAAAAAAATATTTGTTCTATGAAATGATATTGGAAACATGATGATGAAAAATCCAACAATCACTAAAAAGGACTCCTTGAGTTCTTCAATAAATTTATTTAAAGTTAGAATTTTTTTTCAAAATTCATATAAACATGATGAAAACAAGAAAAAACACATAAGTATGTCAAATAAATTTATTATAAAAGACATTATTTCAGGAATATTAATGAGGATAAATTTCCACTATAATTTCTATTTAAAACTATTTCATTTAAAACACATGGAACCAATATTTATTAAACCTTAGTGTTAATGGAATACATTTAATTTATTTAATCACAAAAAACCGTGTTTTGAAAAAAATATTATTTTAGTTGAAATTAATATTTTTTATCATATTGTTTTATACCATTCTTTAAAAGATGTACATTGTAAAAAACAAGAACATTTTCAAACTAATGGAGATTCTATGATGTAATTTTCCATTATAAAGGTTCAAAAATGTGTTAAAAATAATTTAACATGAAAATAAACTGATTACATATGAATAAAATATATGGTTGTTTGATAGAATGGATCACTATATAAGAAACATGTCTATCCAAGTGAAGTAAATGATTGACATTGTGTGAGGAAACTGATTTTCCAAGATAGTAAACTTAAAAACAATAACAAAAAACTAATATACCACGATAATAAAATTCTTGACCAAGAGAATGAACAGATTTACTATGAATGAAAACTTATTGACATTGGAATGCAATTTTTCAATGATAAGAAGTAAGGGATTGACTATAGAATTAGACATTAAATATTTTAGAAGAAATAGAACATATTAATATCACTTTTTGCGTGTTGGATATGATAAATCATAGAGTAATTGTTTTAAGAATACGATAATTACAACATATACCTCTTAAATAATTCATGTTATAGGGAATTGAACCAAAACATGGATGAAAATGGAATGGTGGTTTGAAAAACTACTAGGGAGATAACTCTCAATGATATCACTATATCAAGAATATAAAAGCACAAGGGGAAAAAGTTTTATCCTGAGAAATCATTGATAATGGGCGTGTTTTAGTTGTATATAAGTGATATGGTTAATAGACATCATGTCATGAAAATGTTATAAGGTTAATCTTTTAAAAAATTGGGGTTACTATGCCAGCTTCAATGAATCCAACTACCAAGTACACTCTATACCCTATGAAACCATAACACATGATCCTAGGGAATGGTTTTTTCCATTGAGAACATTACCTAATAGATCCTTGATCCATATTGGTCACTCCACAATGTCTAATATTCCCCAATGTAAATCTCTCCAAAGGCAAAGACTTTGGTTTCATCATGAATATTCTAAAAAATTAGAGACACACAAATGACATCATATATTTTTAATAATCATGGGGGAAACACAAGTCCTTATGCCCAATTAAAAACTATATCATTGCAGGTACCACTAAAATTATACACACATATCCACAATAACCTAATAATTAGTTGAACCATGATCATTATGAAAAAAATATCCCAAATCAATCAGAAATACATAATATGGCACTCAAACCAAGAACCAATAGGTGGTAACGTCAGGGTGGTACCATTATCCTCACTCAAATCTATCTTTATGGAATTAATCCATCCATGTCACACATATTTTCAAGATATAAACCCTATGGATAAAAATTTATTATATTAATAAGAATTATACAGTCTATTTGATAAGATTTGATCAAGACATTTTACAAATGTCTAAATACATAAATTTCCATACCATTTATTATAATTTAAAATGAAATTAAAGATCACTATATGGTTTTAGTTAAAAAAATTTAAATGCGATAGTACATTACCCATAATTTGATAAATCATAATATGATTGAAATAATGCAGAATATTATGATTGTCAGAATGATTGTTCCCCCAAAGAATCGAAATTAATGTAGATCGGTTGTCCAGATACAAGGAACCTTTGAAAAATCAACACAATTTTTTCACGACAAGATATATAGTATATAGACCAAAACACTATATTACAGTATTAATCATGATATATATAGCCTTTTTCATTTGAAAACACCTTCCTAACCAATCCATAGTGATCCCCTATAGAAACCTCTTTCAAATGATCATGTATTTATAATCAATAATATAATGTTTTATAGAATAATTCAAGAAATATACCATATGTCAAATCATTAGGATTAGCAAAAATTGTATTCCAATACTTTTTTCCTTCCGTTTGAAACAATACAGTGAGAAAAGAAATTTAAAATTCATATAAGGTATGCTTAAATCCATTTTAATCCTCATCCTCCCACAGAAAATCATCAGTTTTGGTTATGGAAGCCCCAATGAAGATTTTCAACATTTCCTTCCACTACAATATCAAAATGGTTTTATCTCAATACATCTCATAATTTACATCCCCTAAACATAAAATAATTTCATTCATGAAATAATATAAATTTAAAAAATAATAAGGTTAGAACAAGTCTCATAAGTTTATCAATAAACACATAGAATATTATGAAATTATAAGAATGATTTAATAAAAATATATTGTAATAAAAATATATACCTGTAAAAACTATGGGTTCATAATTTATTCCTAAACATATCTCAAGACATCACTATAATGTCTTAGAACCACTAACATTATCCTCTAACCCAACTACTACATCATACCATTCAAAATAAAAGGCACAAAAATTCATGTTTAATAACATTTTCAACTATTTCAAACATTATTTGTACTTAAAATATCCTAATCTGCTTATTTAGTTCATTAAAATGTATCACAACCCATTAAATTATCATTATTTTTATTTAATCCATTTTCCTATTATCAAATTTCATCCATGATACTTCAGTTTTGGGATTTTAAATTTATCCTATTACTAACTAGGAAATGATCACAACCACACCACATAGTCTCTTATATACCCTTCATAAACCAACCACACATATATCACTGAATAACCATTTAATTGTTTCTAAACACATTCTTCTTTGAACATGGTCTTTAATATCACAAGAAAAATCTCTATAAGATCCCAAACACATAATATAATTAAAAAATTAATGTCTGTATCAGAATATATTATATTTCCATGTTGTTTCGCGTGGAATCCGGGGATGACCTCCTGGACGGGAGATTCAAACGTTCTGATCGGTTTCTAACGGGTTTGTTCGTAGAACCGGAAACATCCAATGATTCCACATCCGTTTGGACCTACTTTCCAATGGCAGGCGCTCATTAGCTTGTGGGCTAATGAGGCTTGGGAATTTGCATTGGTCGAGAGGATGGGAGGTCGGACTCATCACACCTTTTTGAGGGGAATTATTGTCTACTCCGGGACTCTCTTTATAGATTTAAGTTATGTTCGTGAATCCTTATTATATTACCAAGTATAAAATGTTCTCTTCTTTAGTTTTAACAATCAATGATTAAATATGCAAGAAATTTAGAGAATCTTTTATATGTATTCGAGGTTCTTCATCAATAGAGAATCATCCATATCTGTTTGGAGATTCTTGATCAATGGTATCCTTCAAAACATTTATATAAAAGTCTCTTGGTCATTATGATGACCAGGCTGGTTTTAAAGCCACTCAGTGGGGCACTTGAAGTTTATCGTCATTCAGAAGGACAGAGATTATTTCAAAGTTGGGATCGAACCCATAAATGGGCTACCTACGTATCCTTTCTTTTGGAAAAGGAATCAGAACCCACGTAGTTCGAGGAATGAGACATGATGTTTATGATTGATGGCTCAAAGATGAATGTCATAATTACTTTTACACTCTAAGCTCACGTGAGTCATGCTCGGTGTGAGAAACAAGAGGTATTGGTAAAATTTAGACAATTCTGCCATAAAAGATGCAATCATAAGAATTTGTTTTGGGGCTTATGTATAGATGACTGCCCAGATAGACGAAGGTTTAGGATTTACTTTTAGGGAGAAAATCCATGAACAGGGTCCATAAAGTTATATGTGCTTCATGGAGATTTGAGTACTCTAATCTTGGGGCTTACTCCTAAGGAGGATGCCCAAGTTAGGAGGGGACTTATGATTGGGTTTTATTCCTGAAAAGGAAACCCAAATCAAAGGTAATTTATGACTGGTTAAGAGAAGTTTAAGGGGACTTGGGGCTTATTCCTGAAAAGGAAGCCCAAGGTTATGACTGAGTCTTATTCCTGAAAAGGAAACCCAGGTTAAGGATTAAGATTTGGGGCTTAATCCTGAGGAGGATGCCCAGATCAAAGGTTTTATAACTAGGGATTATTCCTGAAAAGGAGGCCCAGGTTAAGGATTCTCTCATTTTAAAGGATGAGGTTGAATTAATGAACTCTCAATCTTTGGTGACATAAAGATATTTAAATCACTAGACTTTGAGAGATATTTCACAGAATTCCTCTCAGATGAGGATGTAAAATCAAGAAATCATGCCATAAATGGATTTGAAGAGTATCTTGAAGACTGAATCATGAATAGGAATGGTGAAATGGCTTTAAGAGGGGTAAAATGGGCAAGATGGGCACCCAAAAAGATAGGGGCGCACAAGTCTTTAAAGGCGCGCAAGTCCTGCGGCGGCGCGCAAGTATTGGTCGCGCAAGTATACTTGCACGACATTAGTGGTACTTGCGCGATTTTCAACCAGCATTGAAATGCTTGAGCGACTCTTTAGAAAACCCTTTACAATCCTCTTTAGGTTCTTCCAGAGAAGGGACGCGCAAGTTATATTGAAGGAATTAAGTCGGCGCGCAAGTGTTTGATAAGTTTCAACACTTAGGCCTTCCTTCTTCTCTTTAGATCTTCCATTCTAGGTAAGAAATTACCTTAGAAGTGTTCTGGAAGCTTTGAGAAGAGACTTGGGCGTCGGGAGCTTCAATCCGAGTTTCTGGAAAAAGATCCTCACGAATGGGGGGCCCACAGGGTCTATTTATAGGCAAAAGAAGACCCAGGGCGGTTACCGGGTGGTTACCAATTAGGTCGCGCAAGTCACCTGCGCGACCAAGGTAGCCGCGCAAGTATACTTGCGCGGCAGTGGTATCACTTGCGCGGTGGATTTGCAGTGGATCCTTTGTTCAGGCCTTTGTCGATTTTTGATGTTTTCTTCAAAGGATGAATCACTTTGAGCTCAGATATTCCCTTTTCCGATCTTTAGATTCTGTGACGAAAGGAGCGTCAACAAAAGTCCCCCCCTCAGAGTTGGATCCGGAGAGAAATGAGGATTTGACTCTGAGGAAATCGAATCCCTCCAAAGGAAAAGGGAGGCGCGCAAGTCTTCAGTGCGCAGATGGAGGCGCACAAGTCTGTGTCGCGTAGGCCTTAAGCACTCTGGGTGCGGCGCGCAGGTAGGCTTCCTGGCCTATAAATACCCGGCCTCATCTTCGTTACATGCATCTGGATTTCCGGATTTCTCGAGCTCTCGCCGCGCAAGTCTTCCTCGCCGCGCAAGTCTCTTGTTTTCACTGTTTCCTCGCTGCCGCGCTACTCTCAAGGTAATAGGGCTTTCACGGTAATACTTGCGCGACATAAACTTGCGCGGAACATGTACCACTTGCGCGACATCTGCATACTTGCGCGCCTTAATGCCTTAGCCATTTTTTTCCAAATTCTTTCACAAATTTTATGAAAAACTAAACCCACTTAAGAGTTTAATTTATTCAACTCCTGTGCAGATTCAATGGCTCTTAGACCTGGATTAATTGATGAACTGGCTAGCAAGCGGATAGATGATATGATGAATATCATTGGCCCTGATTACTATACTGTCAAAGACAGTACTCTTCCAGATTTGGCTAAGTATCTGAAGAAATATAATCACGACTTTCCTCACTGCACTTATCTACCTTTGTATGGTCATGGTCATCTGCAAGAAGTCATTATTCCAGAAGTAAAGAATTATCTTCCATTTTCTTGGTTTCAGAATTATACCAATTTTGCTTCAGCAAATATCTCAGGCGGAGGAGTATTTCAAACTGCTGGAACAGTGGAGAAGGCTTATGTGATGCATCATAGCCCTTGCACACCAGATCTGAAAAAACATACACCTGAGCTTCAACCACATTGTCATCCTTCAATCTTCCGAAATGATCAGATGGATCAATCCAAAGGCTGGAAGAAAAGTTGGGATTTCCGTCCTGGGGGAGGTGTGAAGCCAACTTGGATGTGGGTATACTGGGTGCGACAGACTTGCGCAGAGTTTATTGAGGATCTGAAGAGAGCTGCAATATATGAGGCTGTTTGGGTTGGGAAAACATATATTTACAGACATGATAACTTCGTGCCAGAGATACTCAGCCATTGGAGCCCAGCGACTAATTCTTTCCATTTGACTCATGGAGAAGTAGGTATCAGTTTGTGGGATGTCCACAAGATTTCAGGAGCTCCAATCTTGGGCGATATGTATGATGAATTCATTCCTCCCAAGGTGACTTGGAATGATCCAGAGAAGACTCCTGCTTTGGCTCGAGAATTATTTAAAATCTTTCACAGGCTCAAGAGTTCAGAGACCTCATTAACTCATTTTAGAAAAGATATCCATCTGGAAGAATGGATGAATGTGTTTCTAACTGAGAAGAAAGGGATGGAGCCAAAAGAAAAAGGATCCAAGAAGAAGAAATCCAAGGATACCCGCCCCAGACGTCCTACCACTTGTCCAAAACCTGAGAAGAGAGGAGCTCCTGGCACATTCTGGCCAACTCTAGAAGCAGGAGAGTTTGAAAAATGGGGCTATGAAGTGAATCAAAGAATTCCAAAGAAAACTCGTCTGGCAGGTTTCTTGGCAATGTGGCTCAGTGTTTATCTCTTGCCAGTCAGGGATTCGAAGGGAGGCGTTAGGCCAGGGACCTTCGTCATTGCGGCCAAGTTGGCTGAGGGAAAAATGGTTGGGTTAGCTACCCCCATTTTAGCAAATATTCACAGGAGTTTACTTCACGTCTTCCAGGGTAAATCTCCTTTAAGAATAGTGGGACCATTCGAGGTTTTGTGGGGATGGATCACCACTCACTTCAGGACTTACAATGTACAGAATGGATTACAAATTCCTGGAAGCTCTTTCAGACCGTCAGTGCAAGCATTCTCTGGAATTGCTCCATTAGATGTTAATGGTTATGACATGAAAGTAAGACTAAGCATGTATAAGGAATTCAACTTCTTTCCTTATGGAAGTCCACCATCTGGGCGGTTTATTGATGATGGGAAAGCCCATTTGTATTTGAGGGCATACATGCTAGCTTGCAGGGATGGCGTGTTAGTAGCCAGGATTGATGGAGAAATCATATACGAGGTCTATGCTCCATATAGATTTGCATGCCAATTCAAATGTTTGCAACAGATTGTTGTATCCCCTCCAGTACATGTCAGGTTAGAGCAACATCCGATGGTTGCTCGACAACTATGGTTACTGACATCAAGAGAGAAGACTGGGGCAGTATTTGATCTACCAGTTGAAAAAGCGGCACATTATCTGACTACATTTTATGCCGAACACTGGATAGCATCATACCCTAAAGGGATATTGAATCACCCAGTATATCAAGTGGGAAAGAGGAAGAGGACTGTAGAGAAAGAAACTCTTCCTCATGAAGGTGAAGCTTCTCCACCTGAAATAGGTTCAACAGACTCCTCTTCTAGAACTGATTCATCGGATTATCACGATGGGGATGATGAGGCACAACCGGCAGCAAAACGGTTTCGTGCACGATACAATCCTCCGGCCAGAGTTAAAAGACCCACTCCATCAGCTCCTGGTGAGTTATTTGATTGTAATAACTTCAATCACTGCTACTTTATAAAGTAATAAGTCTCACTTTCTTATTCTCTATCTGTAGTTGCAGGAATCGGGAAGAAATTAAAATAAAAAATTGTAGGACCTTCCTCACAGCCTTTATATCTAAGACCAGAGGCTGTTCAGCTATGGCAGAGCTTATACTGTGATACTGAGACCGCCTGGCTGGATTTGTGTGAGGGCCTACAACTTCCTGGGATAGGATATCTTCTAGCTTCTAAATACCTTCAATACGGAGATAACCCCAATGAAGTGAGAGCTTATATCAGAGAGCTGGAAATGCTCATATATGCCACCGATAATTCGGTTCCTATCACCAGGCGGGTGAAGGAAATGATTGATCGTGGCACCACTGAGGGGGCTGGTGGTTCTGGAGATGAGGAATGGAAAGAGTACGTGGCTCCTGAAGATGTAAGTTTTCCTTCCTTATTTTCTTTGCAACTTGATTTTAGTTGAAGCTTTGTTACTTAAGGAAGTTATTTTCTTCATCTTGCAGCTTGCAAAGAAAGGAACCGGGGTTCCTTCGCCACAATATAGCCCTGGTGGTACCGCTATCGGGGCTGCTGCTGATTCTCCTCGCGAACCAGGTGAGATATCTCCAGGCCAGCAGGCCATGAATGAGGCACTGGACATAGCCTTTCATTTGCCAATCCAAGTGCCAATAAGGGAGACTAGTGATACTCTGAAAAAACAAAAGAAGCCAAGGCAACGAAGGAGGAAATCCCTAGCTAAACGTTTCATTAGAAGTGGTAAGTCCTTCGAACAATCATGAGTTTATACCCATAATCATATGGTTACTCATATTTCCGAGGATTGCAGGGGCTTCTTCAATTTCTCCCTTGAGGGAAGGGACTGATCCTTCTTCAAAGGTCGTGGAGGTTGTTGTAGAACAATCACAAACTCAGGCTGACTTGGTTGCTCCTGGAGAAGAGCTACCATCCATTCCCAGTATCCCTCCTATTACTGAAGATGTTGTCCAGGGTCAGGGGTTGCAGGACATAAGTCGGCAAGAAGACGTAGCAAATGCTCCCCCTGGTGAGACTAATCAAGATTCTGAAGTATCATTGGATGAAATGATGAATCAAGGAATGACTTTTGAATAATTTTATAATCATTCTGAGTTGTCATGTGATTTAGAAGACCTTGGGCGTGAGTGTTACCCTTCGCCCAAATTTTTTCTTAAAAAAAAATATACTTCTAACCATGATGTAAAATAATATGCAGTTTCTTCCGTAGAAGCCGCTGAACTGTCAATGCCCGAAGAGGGTGTGGACACTGATGTCAACCCTATCATTGCAGAAACATTAGCTCAAGTAGAGCTAAATCCAATTAACTCTCCTGAGACCCATCTTGAAAATCCTGTTGAAACTGGGAAAGATAAGGAGAAGTCTTCTAAGGTTGCTGAACCACCATTGGGTAATGGATAACAATATTTGTGATTGTACTTTATTTGCAAGACAATCCATTCTTTTGTTATCCTTTGAAGCTGACTAAACCTTTCAATTAATCATGCAGGACCATCAAATGCAATGACTAGACCCGAAGATGAGGCCTCGGCCTCTGTCCCAACGGGAATTGAAAGTGAAGAAGCACAAGTCAGGGGGGAAAGAGCAGGACAAGGCACCTCCCTAAGCGCGCTAATTCCAGATTACATACCCCCTTCTGACGATGATATTGAATCAGATCCAGATATGCTTAAAGCATTCAGCTTTTCACGACGTAAGGCATGGAATAACATATGGAACATCATATCGGGGGTGCCTTTAGAAGAGCTACCATCAAAAATTTCCCGATTGTCATCCCAATTTGTTATAATGGGACTTGGTGGTTTTGGGTATGAAAAGATCCATGCTGCGGTGAAACAGATCATTTTCAGGAGGGAGCAAATGCAGATAAGTCGCGAAGATTTGACCAGAGTGAAATTGTCAGTCAACATAGGCGAATTTGAGGCTGCGATATCCCAGGATGAAGCTGATTATGCTGTCAAGATGAAGGATCTGAAGCAAAAAATCAAAGAAAAGGTCGTCCAGCAGGTGCAACTCCAGCAACAGTTAGATGCTGTTACTGGGGAACTTGATCAGCTTAATAAATCATTGGATGAAACTCATATGAATGGCATGAAAGCCATTGCAGATGCTAAGAAGGCACTTCAGCAAGCTGAAAAGAGTGAAGCTGGTCAAGTGCACGAGCTTCAAGTAACTGTTGATAAGGCTCAGGATGCTATACATCAAATGAAGACTTATGTTGACAATCTTCTGTAATTCTTGAAAAAGAGAAGAGATTCCAGTCTGTGGATGTCTTTCTAACTCTTGTGTATCAATGAAAAACACTTTCGTCTTCAATCATTTGTACCTGCATTCTTTCATTACCTGCTTCAAATTTACTTAAGCCAATGGGCCTAGTAAGCATAGTTTGATTTTTACTAGGATTATTACAAATAACCCTACAAACTTTGAATCTTTTAACTGCTCAATATTACCTAAATCATACAAAAAAATGTATATTTAGTGAGCTGGAACTTGACTTTTATTCATAGTTCCTTTGTCTTTTGTGTGGGCAGTTTAAAGTCATTCACACCAGACATAAAGGGGCTAATGTTTAAGGTCGAAATAGCTTTGACCGAAATGGATTAAAATGGATTCAATTCCTTGACAATTTATCTGAAAACATATTACCATACTCAAGTATGAGGGAAAAAAATGTAAACTATGACTTAAGAATATTTGAATCTGAGGAATGATATGAAAAAAGAGCTAAAAGGCATTAGAATAAGTAGTTTCCAAGAATGAAGTTACTATTATTTAACAAAATCCGTTAGGGGGTTGAAATATGCAGGGCCACCTATAGGCATTGGCTGCATAGTCAAATAAAATAGCATCTTTTGGCTGACAAGTCTGTTATGTGGACTGTTTATGCAAGGCCACCTATGGGCACGTGCTGCATAGTCAGGCAAAAGAACTCCCAGAAATTTACTTTCCTAGTGCTAAAAGCCGGTGAAAGTTTATGGAGATTCAAATTTTCTAATGCATAGAGTTTGTTGTATGGAAAGAGGTACTTGAATATGGAGAAGATATTTCTGAACAAGAACATCGAAGAACTGGATGAATATCACTCCTACGAAGGTCTGACCCAAACGTAGGGAAGAAGAATAAACCATAGACTTGAATACTTTCAGATCATGAAAAAGGATATGGGACAAATATTTTAAGGATGGCTATTTTTTGCGGATCCCTACATACTGTCGTTTTAAGACAAATAAGGACAAAAGAGGCATTCTTCCCAAGAATGAAGTTACTATTATCTAACAAAACCCGTTAGGGGGTTGAAATATGCAGGGCCACCTATGGGCATTGGCTGCATAGTCAAATAAATAGCATCTTTTGGCTGACAAGTCTGTTATGTGGACTGTTTATGCAAGGCCACCTATGGGCACGTGCTGCATAGTCAGGCAAAAGAATTCTCAGAAGTTTGACATTTTTGTGACTAGAAGTCATGAAAAGGGTTATGAAGATCTGAAAATATTTAAGGTTAGGATTATAATACATAAAGATGGGTATTGTCCAATGTATATAGAGATACATAGGTCAATAAAAACCATAATCATGTTGTGGCTGGGTCCTAAATTGAAATTTTGGACTTCACTACGTATCTCATAAGAATGAGAATCAAGCCATACGTATTTCTTGAAATGTAGTTTAACGTCGTGCAGGACGAAATTATGAGTGATATTTAGTTTAAGGTCACAGAATTCGGACCATAATAATGAATACACAGTGTGTGTTTTCATGAAGACTTTTCAGCCAAGGGACTGAAAGTGAAATTTGGGGTTAGGCCCAAAAGACTTGGGACTGGATTCGAGGGACACTCGAATGTTCCTACGTATCCCATAAGGATGGGAATCAAGTCCACGTAGTTCTAGAACTACCCTTTGTACAAATTGGGTTCGTACATGTGAAGGGTGAAAGGGGACTTTAGTGCAATGATGGTTTTAACCTAAGATAAAAAGTTTAGGCATAACCATGTATGTACGTAGTCTTTTGAAAATGAAAACCATGATTGAAAAAGAATCAATGTTAATAATGGTTCCTTCTCAAATGAGGAAATCAAAGAATATTGTAGTTTATTGTCGTACCGGACAAAAGTGTTGTATAGTTTAACGTCATATAACAAGGACGAAAGTGAATCAATGTAAAGATATTGATTTCAGGGGTGGTTTCACAAATCATCATCATATGAGATGGTGGTGAACCGATGTGAAGAGATTGTTTTTGGGCTTGAACCTTGGGAGGTTGCCTACATACCCAGCCTGGAGGGCAAGGATCAAAGTCCGTTTAGTTCAATTAAAGAATGAATCAATGATCAAGTTGTTCTTGTGGACAATGATCTAATAAAAAATATTGTTGGGACTTACACATGGTTAGTGGCCCAAAGGGAGTGTTATGGTTGATGTTCGCTCTAAGCTCACATGAGTCATACTCGGTGTGAGAAACAAGAGGTAATAACAACCTTAACGATGTACAGTTTAATGTCATGTAGGACATAAAAAAGGGGACTATGCAGTTTAAAGTCTTGCAGTTAGGACTATTGGTGCTGCACAGTTTAGTGTCATGTAGCAGGGACAAAATACAGTTTAATTTCATGTAGGACCTATCAAGGATTTTCTGTACAGTTTAGCATCATGTAGTTAGGACGATGGGGATAAAATAGTTTAACGTCATATTGGACGAAAGGGGGACTGTGTAGTTTAATGTCATACTGGACTTTTGAGATTATATAGTTTAACGTCTTTTCGGACGTGAGGGACTTTTATACAGTTTAGCGTCATGTAATTTAGGACATCACAGTTTAACGTCTTGCTGGACATAAGGGATTTGCAAATAGTTTATGGTCATATACATGGATCAGGGATGATGCAGTTAAGGTCATGCTGGACGGTTTAGGGAACTCTTTCACCGTTTAATGTCATGTGGGACGAAGCTGTAGTTTAAAGTCATACTGGACCATTGCTGTATAGTTTAACGTCATATAGCAAGGACGAACTGGTGCTGTACAGTTTAAAGTCATGTAGCTAGGACTAAGGTGAACCAATATGAGGATATCAGTTCTGGGGACTTTTTACAGTTTAACGTCATGCTGGACGATGAAAGTGCCACACAGTTTAATGTCATGTTGCTAGGACACAATATAGTTTAATGTCATCTCGGACATTGAAGGTGACACAGTTTAACGTCATGTTGGACGAAGTTGCAGTTTAAGGTCATACTGGACCATTGCTGATGCAGTTTAAGGTCATGCTGTATGAACCAATTGTAAGTCTTGGTTCTAGGGACCATATTTTGTGTTTATAAAAAATACTTCTTCAGAAATCTGGCATTAGTTGGAGTCGTGATGTGTTCTCCATCCATTGAAATCAGAGAATACGCTCCATTGGAGTAGACCTTATGTATTGAATAAGGTCCTTCCCATTTTGGTTCAAGCTTGGGAGGCTTCTTTCCTGGTATCATTGGTGTTCTGAGAACCAATACCAATTCTCCCTGAATGAATGAACGAAGACAAACTTTTTTGTTAAAAGCTCGTGCTATCCGATTCTGATAGATTTCCAAGTGGTGCAAAGTGCACAATCTCTTCTCATCTAACTGTTCCAATTCATTCAACCGCTTTTGGGATTGCTCATCTGTTGATAACTGATCACAAATGGCTATTCTGAGTGAGGGCAATTGAACTTCAATTGGCAAGACTGCTTCTGTTCCATATACCAATTAATATGGAGTAGACCGCGTTGCATTGCGAGTGGTAGTCCGATAAGCCCATAAAGCATGATAGAGTTTATCAGGCCATGACCTCTTATCTTTATCCACCATCTTTTGCAGTATGTTTGAAAGAGTCTTGTTGAAGGCCTCTATCTGGCCATTAGCCGCTGCATGATATCGAGATGAATGGTTGGACTTAATGTTGTATTCTTGATACAATTTCTTTACCTCAGAAGAACAGAAGTTGGTGCCGTTGTCCGTCAATATGGTATGAGGGACACCAAATCTAGAAATGATGTTAGACTTGATGAAGCTAACTATGAATTTAGAACTGACTTCTTTGAGAGGTACTGCCTCTGCCCATTTGGAAAAGAAATCAGTAGCAGTAAGAATGTACTTAAACTGCTTGGCCGTAGCTGAAGGGTAAGGTCCCAGCACATCCATTCCCCATGTGGAAAATGGCCATGAGTATTTAGCTGTATGAAGCAACTCTGGAGGTTGATGAATGAAGTTGGCATATACTTGGCATGAATGACACTTCTTTGTGAAACTAACACAATCTTGTATCATTGAAGGCCAGAAGTATCCAAGCCTTCGAATTTGATCAGACAGTCTATGTCCAGACTGGTGGGCACCACAGACTCCTGCATGCACTTCTTTTATGACAGCCATTGTCTCTTCACCATCAATACATCTGAAGAGAACTCCATCAAAACCACGTTTGTAGAGAATTTTCTCGAGGTGGTTTGGACCATCATAAAGAGTAAAATTGACCACACGTCGCCGAATTTGTTCTTTCTCGGCTCTATCAGGTGGAAGTGTTCCATTTTGAAGGTATCCATTGATAGGTGACATCCATCCTGTAGTATGACCATACGGTTCAGGAATAGGACTAATTTCATTAATTTCCTCTGTTCTGACTTGAACATAAGGTGAAATTGCACGACGGTGGGCAATACAGATGGTTGTCTCGTCCCGATTTGGATCTGCTAAAGCTGTGGCTATATTAGCCAGTGCATCAGCTTGAGCATTTTGTGATCTTGGGACATAAGAAAATGTCGGTTCTGAAGGGAATTCCGACATTAACTCTCTGACGTAATCATACAAAGGGATTAATTCTTCTTTTCTGATGGCATAATCCCCATTGATTTGTTTGATTACCAGGTCTGAATCACCTTTCACCTTTAAGTGATTCACTTGTGCTTGAAGTGCTAACTCCAAGCCTGCAATGAGAGCTTGGTATTCAGCTTCATTATTGGTACCACCTTCCCACAACAAAAAGGAATAAGGTAACACTGCCTTATCTGGAGAAATGAGCACAATTCCTAAACCAACTTTGTTGAATTTAGGATTTTCCATTTTCTTCCCTGTTGGACTTCTAGAAGCACCATCAAAATACATTTCCCATGTTTGAGGACTCTCTTGAATAGAGAAAATTTCTTCATCAGGGAGTTCGATATCTGAATACGTGTCTTCCACTGAAGGATGTTCAGCTAGGAAATCAGCCAGAGCTTGGCCCTTAATTGCCTTTTGAGACACATACTGGATGTCGAACTGCTGTAGAATAACCGCCCACCTTGCCAGACGTCCTATAAGCATTGGACGACTAAGGATGAATTTGAGTGGATTATTACGAGATACCAATTGGACCTCGTGATGTTGCAGGTAGTGTCTCAGTTTCTGAACTGCTAAGATTAATGCTAGGCAGCACTTTTCAATACTCGAATACCGGGTTTCTGCTTCAAGCATAGTTCTACTGAGATAGTAGAGACTATTTTCATTCCCAGCATCATTCTTTTGATCGAGAAAGGCACCCAATGATCGCTCTAAAGCTGTCACATAGAGGATAAGAGGCCTACCCTCAACAGGTGGCATGAGTACTGGTGGACTCAAGAGGTATTTCTTGAGAACATCAAATGCTTCTTGACATTCTTTAGTCCACTAGTAAGTGACTCCTTTCTTCAATAATTTGGTAAAAGGTAAACTTTTTCCTGCCATATTAGCGATGAAACGCCGAATATAGGCTAAGTGTCCTTGAATTCCTCTTAATTATTTCAAATTCTGAGGAGGTGACATACCAAGGATTGATTTGGTCTTCTCAGGATCGACTTCAATACCACGATGGCGTACAACAAAGCCGAGGAATTTTCCTGAGGTTACCCCAAAATCACATTTTAAGGGGTTCATCTTCAAATTATGTTGTCGAAGCTTGTGGAATATGATTTCCAAATCAGCCAAGTGATCAAAACGTTGTTTGGATTTAACCACCAAATCATCTACATAGCATTCAACAAATTTCCCTAGAAAAGGTTTGAAGATATGATGCATGGCGCGTTGATATGTTGCACCTGCATTCTTTAAACCAAAGGGAATCACCCGGTAACAAAACACACCTTGAGGAGCTCTGAAGGCTGTATATTCCTCATCTTCTGGGGCCATTCGGATCTGATTATATCCAGAATATCCATCCATGAAAGAAAGTACTTCATAGCCAGCCGTCGCATCAATTAAGAGTTCTGTAATCGGAACTGGAAAATCATCTTTGGGACAATACCGATTAAGATCTCTAAAATCGATGCAAACCCTAATTTGTCCGTTCTTCTTCTTTACAGGGACAATATTAGCCAACCACTTGGGATATTTAACTTCTCTGACGAAGTTAGCTTTGATAAGCTTATCCACTTCAGCCTCGATTTTGGAAGCATAGGTTGGGTGTGTTCTTCTCGCGGCTTGCTTGAATCCTCGATGTTCTTTTGGCAAACCCAAATGATGGGTGGAAACATCAGGATCAAGTCCAGGCATCTCTGTATAATTCCAAGAAAAAATATCTTTATTTTGCTTTAGAAAAGAAATATACATCTCTTGTTCTTCAAGGGTCATGGCCACACTAATTAAAGTGGGGCGTGGATCTTTCTCTGAACCCAGATTTACTTCTCTAAGTTCATCCACAGTGGTAAAGATACCCTCTTCAAATGCTGGAGGAGCATCTCTAAGATCTTCCTCTTCCTCTTCATCATGTGTTATTTCTTCCGTTTGTACTTTCAAAGTAGATGAAAAAATGAAATTCTCATGACCATAAGAGATGTCAAAATTTTCACATTTTGAAGAAGAAGCTTCCATTTCCGACCCTATTGATGATAAAGGGTCTTCTTTGGGAATTAAAGAGGAGATGATGGATTGAGAATCGACATCAATATTCACCTCTGGTGTTGCTATAACTTCTTCTGGCCTGATTAGCGAAGTATAGACTTGTTGGATTTCAGCAGACGAAATGAAAACGTCACCACTTATGCTTTCATCACTGCTTGGTAAGTTACCAATTTCTCCCATGTTGTCTGGCTCGATTGCCGTAATTGACATTATGGATCTTTCCATAAGAGTATTTTGATTTGGGCCTATTTTGTCAATTTGACTGATAGGTAACACATAATCCGTACTCACATGTGAAAATGGATTTATTGGAATTTTTTCCAAACCATATGGAGCATTAACTTTGGTAATTTCCTTCATTGTAGATTTTTCTCTTCCTTTCATGTGATAAAATTCCGCCTCAATGTATTGAGACTCACATGTCTTGAACGAGGCCTTATCACCATACAATGTTCCAACTTGACCATCGAAACAGTATTTGAGACATTGATGGTATGATGACGGAATAGCTGCATGCTGATGTAGCCAGGGTCTTCCAAGCAAGATATTGAAAGCTGAGTCCTGATCAACAATCATAAAATCCGAATTGGAAACAAGATCTCCAAACTGAGTTCTGAGTGTAACTTCTCCCAGTGGTTCTTGTTCATTTTTATCATATCCTTGCAACATCATGGTAGAAGGAGATAAATCAGATTTCGTGAGGCCCAATCGACGAAGTGTACGAATGGGCATGAGGTTGACTCCTGAACCATTGTCAATAAAAGCTCTTCGAACATCTATACCATTGACTTTACCAGATAAGTACAAAGGTTTTATGTGCCCATGCACAACATCATCTTCATCTTTATCAGTAAAAGATATCACTGCATGACATTCTGCAGGATTATTCTCTATGTGATAAATTTCAGCTGCAGCAATTTCAGCTTCAAACTCCTGAGGACTTGACAAAGCTTCGATGAGTGCTTCCCGAAGATCTCTTGATAGATTCAAAGCATCCAAAATTGATAATTTGGCTGGTACTTGGGCCAAGTGTTTCAATATATCATACTTTTGATATAGAGGCCTGCGTTTCCCAATAGGAATATGCGGTTTAGCAGGTACCTTGGAAGCAGATGCTTTGGAAGCTGATGCATCTTGTATTGAAGTTGGCAACATCTTTGGTTTTGGAAAATTAGACTGATTAGATCCATTTACTTGCTGAGATAAAGAAGATGGAACCTTTAATCGGTCTTCCAAAATAACTGTGCCGAAGCTGAGTTGGCCATTGGCAGAAGAACTTGCTTGTTCTTTTTGAGCTCGCTGAAGGGCTCTACCATGAGTTTCTGCTGCATATACAGTGCTAGCAGGGGTAGAATTAGAGTAGTGGCTTCGGAAAGATCCACATCTTCCCCTATATCCTGAACCTCTAGAACTTCCTCGGGTTCCCTTATTTGATACAGGGAATTCAGGCTCATCAAGACTGGAATATGAATCTGTTAATTGAATCATATTAACAGAACCAAAGATTAACTCTTCGTCTGATAAAGACTCTGCCTGGTTAGCCTGTTTAGGCTGTGCCGTTTGGTGGGACGGTGCCCGTGGATTTGAAGTAGATGACATGAAATCTGCCAGAGTCAAAGACAATTTAGGCTTTGATGCATACTCATCTTCTCCTGATTCCTCTTTCTTATTTGAATTGCGCTGCCCTTTTGAGGATTTGTCCTTTGATGGAGGCTTTACTGCAGCTTTTGTAGGAGACACAATTGACTTCTTCAATTGTGTTCGCAAAATGGAATGGGTCCGATTGATTGTCTTTCTGACCATCCAATCATCATATTTTTTCGCAGTTTTTCTTTTGACTTCCTGCCACTCGCCTCCTTCTTCTGGATCTGTAGCGGTAATGCACGCTACATGAGCTGAAGAAACCTTCAATATGACTTGTCCTAAGTCGACCATCTTTTGAAGGAGGTCTTTAAAGACAAAACACTCCTGGATGGGATGCCCCAACATTTGATAAAAGGGACAATAATTGGGACGGTCTTCATCTCCTTCCTTGTTTGGCCTCTTCGGCACTGGTAATTGAACCAAATTATTTTCCAGAGCTGAAATGAAGTAACCAGGAACTTGCTCACTTCGGAAAGAGTATGTTTTACTCTTCATATCCTCAAATTGTTTTCATCCTTGATCTTTTTGATCATTTGGACGAAACAGCCTTTGTTGTTGGCGTTCAGGAGGTGGAGCTCTTCGAGAAGATGAAGGTTTTGAAGTAGAAATAGGTACAGGTGCCTGTTTAAGCATAACTGTAGCAGTTTCTGCTTTACCCATTCTTTTTCCTGGAGCTGATGGAATTACACGAGATTTAACCTTAGCCTGTATAAGGGAATCTTCAATCTGTTGAGCGATTGAAGTAAGGTCTCGAAACCCTCCTGTGTATTTCACAAGGATCAATGGCGTGCGTAATTCGTCACACAAATTTTCCACACAGATTGGCAACAATTCCTTCTGAGGGAGTGATAAACTCAAGGAATACGTTAATCCCTTCCAACGAGCAATGAAATCAGAGACTCTTTCATTCTCCCTTTGCTTGATGTTTGTAAGATCGAAAACTGTCGTTTTTGGCAAAGTTGAGCTAAACTGAAGAAGGAATTTTTGACGAAGATCCTCCCATCCGATGACTGACCGGGATTTCAAGCTTGTATACCAGACAAAAGCTGGTCCTTGCAAGGTTCGCACGAAGCATCTGAGTTTCACTGCTTCTTGCTGCTCTGGAGTTCCCATCATAGGATCACAACAAGATACGTAATGCGTCAAATGTTGTTCAGGGTCGCCTGATCCATTGAAAGTAGGGAAAATAGGGTTTCCAAAACTGGATGGAGGAGAAATTGAATCTACCCATTCAGGGTAAACTTTCTTTTCAGGTTGAACTTGCGCCCGTTTCCCTTCCATAGTTTCTAACCGAGCTGTTAATGACTCAATAGTAGTTATTAACTTTTGAGAAACATTAGGTTGAACTTGGTTTTGGGTAGGTGAAATGAATGGAGCTTGGAAAGACGTGGTGGTTGGTGCTGCAACTGATGGTAGTGCTGCCAACCGTTGTTGTGTTTGACCCGTAGGATTAGACTTCTGTGGGTGTACTGACAAAGGAGGATATTCTTGATCCATCTCAGTAGTTACAACAAATTCCTTCGGCTGTCGGACTTCAGCATTCTTAAGAAGAAGACTATTCTGAAGTAGTTCTGCATTCAACCTTCTTAATTCTTTCATTTCTACCTCCTGTTGTGCAAACCTTTGCTCTAATGAGAGCGATTGACCTCCTTCAGAGGAAGGGTGAGAAGTAACCTGATTCTTACCTTTCCCCTTATTGGATCCTTTTCGGAGAGGGGGAAGTGGGTTACTTGAAGGAATACCCAGATTTTGGGTAAGCCTTTGATTACGTGTGCGCACACCTTCTTCATTTGGGTCTGTGTGCGCGACTTCTTGAGCAGGAACCTCTTCGTCTGATCCCTCTGATTGAGCCTCATCTGGTGAATCAGTAGGAACGGCATTGATGACATTAATGGATGCATATTGCATGGAATCCTTTCTATCAGCATTTCTGTGATATTGTCTCCTTCTATGTCCATGATAAGACATGACATTCCGTTGACTTGATCCCTTAGGAATTTCTTGGAGAACCGTCACTTGGAGAGAATCTCCTGACAGCTTGTCTCTTCGTTCCTCTTGAGGCTTATTCCCTAATCGAGAGAATACTGACTTTCTCTGAGGGAGGGATTGAAGATTTGAAAAAGTCCCCAGTCCGGTGGACTGGGGGTGTTCCTGTTGCTTCCACTCAACTCCTCGAATCCCATTCGTTGATTCTAAGGGTTGGGTTAGAGAAGTCCCCAGTCTGGCAAGCTGGGGTGTCTCTTGACATGCTATGTCTGAGATCTTTTTGAAATCTCTCTTGATCTTGCGAATCTTAGTTTGGAAATTAGCTGGATGCATTAACCTGTATCCACTTTTATCACCTGGTTCAACAGACCGTTGGATGATTTCCGAAACTTCTGTCATTTGATGACGTGTTTGCTCCAGACGAGAGGCTTGTGCAATATTCTTTCCTGCTTGATGTAGGAGCAATTCAACAACCTGTTCTCTATATACTTGATTTTGAGAGGAACTAGTTGAAGCTTGTTCTCGAGCAATCTTTTGATTATGAACAAAGCCCATTGACTGTGGCCGGCCATGGGCAATAACATTGCATGAGACCATTTTCGGCGGGCTTTGCTGACCGGAAAGCACTGTGAAATGTAGTGCTCCGTGAACACCCCATCCTCTGATATGAACATTAAATGGAGCATTGGAAATTAACTGACGCAATCTTCTTAGTGCGCCAAGGCATGAACGTTGAAGGGTTCTCTGTTGCTTTTCAGCCTTCGGATACTGAGAGACTGATAGAGATGCCAAATCAATCTGGCGTTGTAACCCTTCTATTATCTTAAGATGATTTTCATATTCATCGTAAGATAATACCTTCTTCTTTAATTGACAAAGAGTTTTCCATATGTTGAGACGAATATCATGGATTCCATCATCCGTCAACATGTTTGGAATGTCGTACTGGGAATCAGCCAAAGGCCAAAACATGACTGGTACTTCACCTTTTGCCAGTTTTTCCCTCATGTTCAGCATTTCCTCTTTATCATTAAATGAAGATTCTTCTACCTGTTTGGACCAGAGTTGGTGTTTCCTTGTTGCTTCATCGGATTCAACAAGATTGGTAGAGGAATCACTATTCATGTTGGAAGATGAATGACCCAGGGAAGGTTCGGAGAATAACCTGAACCCCAGGCTATCTTCTGATGGAGAAAGAGTTTCACCTGCCGATAGTAAAGCATCAGACATAACTGGTTTTACGTTTGCAAGTGCCTCGAGATAGGAGGGCTTTCTCGTCACTACATTGCCTTCTGAAGAATTTTCGAGACAACGTGAATCACTACTGTGGAGAGGACTTTCGCAGCGAAGTTCATCACCATGAGGAGGACCGTCATGATGGGTTACAACAAAAGATGAAATCTATTGCTCCTTGGCCTTCTGACCACACCGAGGGTTCCTGTGGCTCTCATCTGAAGAAGAAACTTCAAGATTGACCGAATTTTCATGAAGCAAGTCTTCATGAGGAAGTG
This sequence comes from Viscum album, assembly GCA_963277665.1. Lineage (NCBI taxonomy): Eukaryota > Viridiplantae > Streptophyta > Magnoliopsida > Santalales > Viscaceae > Viscum > Viscum album. Next base: position 404,001,170 of record OY728163.1, on the reverse strand, counting down.
TCTGTTGAAGACCTTCAAAATTAATGTTCCTGTTATTGGGAACTGAGGGAGTAGAATCTTGAATTCTGATAGATAAATGTCTGAGGGCTTCAAGAACTCCAGCACGAGCAAGGCTTGGTTGCAGATTGGCCTTTGATCTCCTGACTGTGCTGGGCGGATCTTTTTCTTAGATGCCTTCTTACTCGCTTTAGAAACCACTTGATGACGAAAGTGATTGCTCTGAGCAGGTGTATGTGCCTGATCAGGAAAGATGGTCAGGTTAGGCTGACGATCATCGCTCAAATCAGGCGTATGTGCCTGACTTGGTTGTCCGTATGATATGGGGGAGTATGCCCCATAACCCTCTTGGACTGGAACAGATGTGTGTGTCTGTTCCGGAGTGAATCGTTGATGTGTCACTCCATTGCTAGGGATAGATTTATGTGTCTGTCCCTGAGATGATGCTGAAGTTGTTATGATATCCTGGCAAGCATCCAGAATATGAGCAGGAATTTGCTTCTGCTCTTTCACCATTGACAAAATATGTTTGGTGACTTCAGCCACCAGAACAGGGATATACGTCCATTCCGGGCTTGGAGTAGGTGTATGTTCCTGCTCCTGTCCTCCTTTTCCTATCAGTGAATCCTGACAGTACTCAAGTGTGGAGGCAGAGAGTTTAGTCTGCCCCCTGTTTGTCGTCGGGACTTTCCGACTGACTTCTCCGTGTGCTACCAAGCGAGACTGTTGGTAAGCCTGATTAGTATTAGCAGGTGTATGTGCCTGCTGATTACACTTCGCCAAACGCGGTTGACGAGATCCATCATATGTAGTCAGACGAGCCTGCTGACTAACTGATGATGTATAAGCAGGTGTATGTTCCTGCCTATGGTACTCCGCTGGAATTTCCTGGCGGGATCGGCTTTATGCTGCCAGACGAGCCTGCTGGACAGCTGAATTAAAACGGGCAGGTGTGTGTGCCTGCTCGTTGTTTGCCACCAAGTTAGGTTGGTGGACTTCTCCGGAGATGGCAGGGATGACAACCTGCCTATTGTTAACCGGATTCCGTCTCTGGCGGTTCATCTTGCCTGCTCGGGTTCGAGGAACCTGAGCTGAATGCCTGGAGTCGGTACCCTCATCATGTTGAGGGCGCACTACCGCACGAGTCTGGCGGCAATTGTTGATGGGAGCCCTTGAGAAGGAATCCTGTCTTTTTGAATTAAGGCCCCGAGGGACCTGCTCATTTACTTCCTCGGAATAAGGGAGTAAATGGAAATTGCGTTCCGGGGATAACGACCCGAAACGGTTGGAGACGGTAGTCAGCACCGCCTGCTTCTTGATTGCTGGTCGCCGTTGTCCGGACGACCAGGTAGAATTGTTAACTTGGAGGGCTTGACGAGAGGCCTCCAGAGTTGGGATAGTACCGTTGCGACGGTACTCCTTAACCAGTGCATTAGAAACACAGTGTTGAAGACGCTGAGTTGGTGATGTCATCCTCAGAGCGGATGACGTTCCAGCAGGAGTAGCAGCATTGGTTTTCACAGCAGCAGACCTCACAGTAGAGGTGTTCACAGCAGCAGTATTCACAGGGGTGAATTTAAGGAAAGCCATTTCTGCAGAAGATCTTGAGAAAAGAGTGCCTGTTCCATGTAACAGACATAATCAAGATGAATCCGGCTACTGCATCTTTTGGATGAGCACATTTCAATGATTGCTTTGTTGGCCCAAGGGGCCTAACAAATAAGAAGAACATCACTTTCACTTGGTTAAGGATTCACGTCGGGTTCACCATTTTTTGTTTCGCGCGGAATCCGGGGATGACCTCCTGGACGGGAGATTCAAACGTTCCGATCGGTTTCTAACGGGTTTGTTCGTAGAACCGGAAACATCCAATGATTCCACATCCGTTTGGACCTACTTTCCAAAGGCAGGCGCTCATTAGCTTGTGGGCTAATGAGGCTTGGGAATTTGCATTGGTCGAGAGGATGGGAGGTCGGACTCATCACACCTTTTTGAGGGGAATTATTGTCTACTCCGGGACTCTCTTTATAGATTTAAGTTATGTTCGTGAATCCTTATTACATTACCAAGTATAAAATGTGCTCTTCTTTAGTTTTAACAATCAATGATTAAATATGCAAGAAATTTAGAAAATCTTTTATATGTATTCGAGGTTCTTCATCAATAGAGAATCATCCATATCTGTTTGGAGATTCTTGATCAATGGTATCCTTCAAAACATTTATATAAAAGTCTCTTGGTCATTATAATGACCAGGCTGGTTTTAAAGCCACTCAGTGGGGCACTTGAAGTTTATCGTCATTCAGAAGGACATAGATTATTTCAAAGTTGGGATCGAACCCATAAATGGGCTACCTACGTATCCTTTCTTTTGGAAAAGGAATCAGAACCCACGTAGTTCGAGGAATGAGACATGATGTTTATGATTGATGGCTCAAAGATGAATGTAATAATTACTTTTACACTCTAAGCTCACGTGAGTCATGCTCAGTGTGAGAAACAAGAGGTATTGGTAAAATTTATACAATTGTGCCATAAAAGATGCAATCATAAGAATTTGTTTTGGGGCTTATGTATAGATGACTGCCCAGATAGACGAAGGTTTAGGATTTAATTTTAGGGAGAAAATCCATGAACAGGGTCCATAAAGTTATATGTGCTTCATGGAGATTTGAATACTCTAATCTTGGGGCTTACTACTATGGAGGATGCCCAAGTTAGGAGGGGACTTATGATTGGGTTTTATTCCTGAAAAGGAAACCCAAATCAAAGGTAATTTATGACTGGTTAAGAGAAGTTTAAGGGGACTTGGGGCTTATTCCTGAAAAGGAAGCCCAAGGTTATGACTGAGTCTTATTCCTGAAAAGGAAACCCAGGTTAAGGATTAAGATTTGGGGCTTACTCCTGAGGAGGATGCCCAGATCAAAGGTTTTATAACTGGGGATTATTCCTGAAAAGGAGACCCAGGTTAAGGATTCTCTCATTTTAAAGGATGAGGTTGAATGAATGAACTCTCAATCTTTGGTGACATAAAGATATTTAAATCACTAGACTTTGAGAGATATTTCACAGAATTCCTCTCAGATAATGATGTCAAATCAAGAAATCATGCCATAAATGCCTTTGAAGAGTATCTTGAAGACTGAATCTTGAATAGGAAAGGTGAAATGGCTTTAAGAGGGGTAAAATGGGCAAGATGGGCACCCAAAAAGATAGGGGCGCGCAAGTCTTTAAAGGCGCGCAAGTCCTGCGGCGGCGCGCAAGTATTGGTCGCGCAAGTATACTTGCGCGACATTAGTGGTACTTGCGCGATTTTCAACCAGCATTGAAATGCTTGAGCGACTCTTTAGAAAACCCTTTACAATCCTCTTGAGGTTATTCCAGAGAAGGGACGCGCAAGTTATATTGAAGGAATTAAGTCGGCGCGCAAGTGTTTGATAAGTTTCAACACTTAGGCCTTCCTTCTTCTCTTTAGATCTTCCATTCTAGGTAAGAAATTACCTTAGAAGTGTTCTAGAAGCTTTGAGAAGAGACTTGGGCGTCGGGAGCTTCAATCCGAGTTTCTGGAAAAATATCCTCACGAATGGGGGGCCCACAGGGTCTATTTATAGGCAAAAGAAGACCCAGGGCGGTTACCAATTAGGTCGCGCAAGTCACATGCGCGACCAAGGTAGCCGCACAAGTATACTTGTGCGGCAGTGGTATCACTTGCGCGGTGGATTTGCTGTGGATCCTTTGTTCAGGCCTTTGTCGATTTTTGATGTTTTCTTCAAAGGATGAATCACTTTGAGCTCAGATATTCCCTTTTCCGATCTTTAGATTCTGTGACGAAAGGAGCGTCAGCACATGTGAATATGCTTCATAAAATATATATAATTGAATATGCTTTTAATATAATATGATCTTAATAAATAATCACTTATGCTGTAATAATCCAAGTCAATCAAAGTGATATCATGGTTTACAATAGTTGTTTTTTCCTAAAATACCCATTTTGTGGTATCATAATAAAAAATATCACAAAATGGGTAATTATGTTAATATAAATCTAATCCCCCATAAATTTAAAATTGATAAAATTATTCCTAGGCATATGAAATCCTAGTATATGAACCCATTTGATTAAAAACTCATGAAAATTACATATATACATGTAAAATATAGAGAGATTGATGGACCCCTTTATAGAGAGGTAGTTCATAATAATATTGAATAAAAAATTGGGGAATTAAAATGAAATTTTCTTATGGAAATAATGATGGTAAGGTCTTAATAATAATTAAAACATATACAAAGAAATTGGGAGAAGAAGAAGAAACATGATCCCATCCAAAAAATTACTAAATTATGTAGAAAGAAAGGTTATAACTGAGCAATTGAGCACTCTTAGAATCAAGAAATTGGAGGCCACATGTGAATCCAAAAAACTCTCTAAGGTTGTAGAATATTACTAAGGCTCATTCAAATAAGAATAAAATAATAAATTATTCTAATGTGTTTGCGAGCATATTTTTATGATGTCATATACCATTTCTTGATGAGTAACATAAGGAAAAATAATCACTAATTTTAATTTAATTTTCATTTATATATAACTTGGGGACCTACCATTTTTAAAAACATGTGTTTTAAGGAATTAATATAATATATTAAATCCATGAAAAAATAATTTTAAAAAATAATTATTTGTGGCTATAATTTAATAAATTATGCTAGAAATAATTTTTATAGTATTCTGGAAAATCAATGGATTTGGAAAAAATTGAAATTTGGAAAACTATTTGAGTGGTCGCGAGGGTACAACTATGAGAATAGATTGACTATTTCATAAAAATTATCAAATGTGAGAAAAAAAATGGACCATAAAAAATAGTTTAACTATATGAAGAAATCAATTAGCCATGAGAGAAATTAGATCAACAATGTAAAGGATCAAATTGATCATAAGAAAAACCATACTAACTTGGTAATGGAACTGATCGATCTTGGGATTTTATTGATCAATCATATAAAAAATCATTCTATCATGCCTCAGAATAGATATAATATGAGGGGGAATCTAACCAACCATATGAAGGAATTGTGAAACTATGAGAAGGAATGGACAACCCTAACGATAAACATCGATAACTTAAAGGGATAAAAGACCCAAAAAACCCCGTAATACCTAGATGCCTCGTGAAATCACCACATAATGGTTTTTGATATTTGAGAATTAAGAAATACTTTTTTTGGAATATTGACCACATTCATCAATAATGGTATACATAGTCTATTTCCCTCATATATATATCTTTAATATATTCTTAAAATTCTATATTTGAATTAATTATGATTTTATAGATGCTAAAATATTCTTTTACTATTTATAGATGGACCTGTGATTCATGATATAGTTAGATGTGTCATAACAACTTTAAAATATGATATTTAGTTTCAGCTCCAAATTTATAATATCCTATCCCATGGTAATGACCCTAATCTTGTTATTGTAGAATCCAAATATTCTTCTCCAATTAATATACTTCTCATCAAACAAAATATGTCTTGGGAAATTCAGTATTTAAAATCCCTATTTATCAATTACATGAACATGTATATACTAATATTACTATAATAACTACCAATCATTAAAATTAAAAATTGAAAATTTATTAATTTTGATTTTTTAATATATATCAGTATATAATAAAATTATCTTAAATATATTGTGTCCCAATATCAGTCTCTATAATATATATTAAATTAATGTCCTACCCTAGGTTGGTAGGTCACCTAGTCTCGTTATATTTTCATGAAATATTTCTTTATAAATATTGTTTCCTCTGTTTAAATTAATCATATTTTGGAAGATATAAGTTTTAAATATCATGTATCAGGAGAATCATCATTCCTTTTACAAGTTATTCATATAATTGGTATTTAACTCGTTTTTCTAAAAATCATGTTACAATAATGTCTGTAAGTAAAATTTAATTGGAAAATAAATACAAGGAAAAAATCCAATCGAACCAAATTAATATGCACTTCTTGATGATGTAGAATAATTTCCATTTTAGAATACATGAAAATTTTATAAAATAGTATTATGATTTCTTACAATGAAACAATATATACTGATTAATTATTTTTTTGGTAATGTGATCAAAATTACTTTTTACGCTCTACAGATTAATCATTTTATCAAAAAATTATTAATATTTTTTTCTAATAGATAGATTATACCCATGTATTTATATCGATTCTTATAAAATTTTTATTCATTACATCTAATTATACTTCATCCTATGTTATATATATTTATACAAATTATTTTAATAGAATATATTCTCAGATAAGTGATGAATAACTATAGTTCAATTAATGGATGGTATAGAAATGGTCGGTCTTAAAACATGTCTACCTAAATGTATAAATACTCATTTATTAGGGAAAAAACTACCTTGGGTTATTTATAATTACCCAATAATAAATTATAGTTTGTTAATATAAAATAAACAAAAATGGAAGGATTCATATAAAGTCATTTGTAATATTATAATATAAATACAACACAGTTAAAACTTTAATATATTTTTTTAAAAGATCATGTTCATTTTTATTGCATATTTTTTAAAAATAATATTACCATATAAATATCAAAAAATTCAGTTCCAAAATTAAATGATTAATACTCACTAAAAATCTACCAATGCTATTATTTTTGACATTTTTGTTATCTCTTATCATATTTTCTAATGTTATTTTTCATCCTATTACTTAGAAGAATATATATTTTATATGAATAATATTTTAATATGGGTAATATAGATCTTATCATATTTATTTTTTATAATAATTCATTCTAGTTAATATATAGTGATATTTACTTTATATTCATGATTTATTTATTCCTCCATTTAGGAGTATTCTCTCCATCCATTTTTCTAGCTGAGAAAACATATCACCACTCATAATAATATAAGTTTCATAAGATTTTTTAGTATATTGTTTCATCAAATAAACATGTTTCATTATTTTATAAATTTTCACATCATTTATTTTATGAATGTTCTCATACTACATAAAAAATATGATATGTTCATCATCTTTAATATATATCATGTACAATGTATCTTCATCTATTATCTATTACATATAACATATTATTATTAGTATATATATGATTTCATCAATCAATATTATTGTATTTAATGGGGTTTCAGAAAAACGTGTACCTATTTATTCTTTTAATAATAACATGACACATTATTTCTATCGATGGATCATCAAAAAATTGTAATTATACATGTTAGACCAATCTATTGGCTTGAAATTATTTTATTTTTTCAAAATGCTTTGTATCCCATATCATAAATATCAGTTTTCCTTTTTTTCAATATGGAATGTTATTTTAAATATTACTAAAAACTTAATATATTATATTTCACTTTATATTATAAATCATCATGAAATCAATTATTTCATCAATATTGAATGTTTTAAAGGAATAATTTGAAGTGTTTATAATATTTTTATATCATGATTAAATGATCATTTTAATTATTGATTATAAATGAATAAAATTAATATATAGTATTATATAAATGTAAAATATCAATCATATTATTTTCTTTCAATGATCAAATTTATATTTGAACCTATTTTGGAAATTTTCAATACATACTATACAACATTTGAAAAATATTTGATTTTTTTTTTCAATTTTAACATTGGTAAAGATATATCAAGATAGGTGACTTCATGATTTATTAACATTAAGCATATTATTACACTTTTTATTCATACATTACCATTAAATAACTTTTGGTAGAATAATTAATACATTTCAAAAAATAGATGCCTAATGACCGTATTAGTCTAGTGCCTTTGTAAACATGGAAATGTAAACACTAGTACATCAATGAGATACATTATCTTTCCCTACATTCCATAATACAATGATCCCTCTTAGACATATCAATGATATAATATATAATTAAAACATGGGGAACCTAAGATAAAAATGTGTGATATCAGATGATCAGTAAGGGTAAAAATGGCGATATATTAGCATGAACATGAGTACTAGGGTACGATAATGTGACAATGAAATTAGTTGTTCAAACCCTTCATTAAAAATATCATTAACATGAATCCTGGAATAATGGTAAGATTATCATAAGGAATTAATAATAAGGAAATCAAGAGAATAATCCATGAAAACATAACAAATGAGTAATAGATAGAATTTTGGCATACACATAAATATGTAATATCATTCCTTATAAGTTATGCTGCATTTCTAGAACTTATCCGAGATCTTCATGGGGACTACACATACTTGGTGGCACACACCAACATCCCCAGTCATAGTCTTTCATTGTCAGGGATTATATTTCTTGGTATTATTATAGTAGATTGGTATTCCCCATATTCTATCACAATGGTGACTACAAAAATTATGAAGGACAAACCACCATACCCAGTTGTAGTCCTTTCATTATAAGGTATTGTGTTTAACCATCATCCTATTGTAGATCAAGACCTTTGAATTTATTTTTATCATCATATCATTATCTATAGACGATTTCCTAATCCATTGGATGGAGATATATGTCTCACACATCAAAAAACAAAAACATTAATACATGTGTAAAAAGATAATAAAATATTCATCATATCATAATCTATTAAAAGATATGGGTTTTATAATCATCATAATAAAACCCATGAAAATAAATGTATATCATAATCATTTAAACAAATCATAACCAATAAAAAATATATAGGATTCACAAAAACTTGATGAACGAGTAACACATTAAAATAAGAAAGTTACAAAATAATATAACACGTGGAAGAGTAATGGGCGTCATAAAACTCTTGCTGTTAAGTAATAAATGATTTAAGAAATAATATGAGTGATATTTTTGGATCATATCCCCAATAAATCATAAATTATAACAGAGGATTACATCATATATGAAGATGTAATTTTAATTTTCCATTGAAACATTTATTTAGGAAAATATACTTTCAATGAATATCCTTAACATAAAATCATTTTAAAAAATAACATTTTCTTGTATAGAATGCTTTACAATTTCATTTCAAAAATTGGTAACGGAAAATATATTTTACTCGTTGAAAAATAATTTTTATAATATAATCATTTTTAAAATACTTCTGTATTTAAATTATATTTCAAAAAATATTTAGGAATCTCGAAAATATTTTGAAATCCTTTTTCATTGATAAAAACTGAAAAAACTCTAATGTAATCATGAAAACATTTCAGAAACATTTTTATTTTATAATTATCTGAAAACAATAAAAAATGGGTTGAAATATTTTTAATATTTTTATCAGAAAATATATAAAAGAAGTTAGAAATCATTTGAAACCCTTTTTAGGCATATTTTTTAAAACCCTTATTCATTGTAAAAAACCTAAAAATAAATAAACTTATATAATATTAGTTAAAATAATTCTTTAAATAATATAATTTTAAGCATAAAAATTGATGCATTAATGAAAATATGATTATCATAGTGGGTAAGTCCATACATGCCAAATATTCACTTTTCCATAATGAAATAATATAAAATCGATTTGATTTGAAAATGAAAAGAATATTACATTTAAAAAAAATTAAAAATGTAAAACATGGGTAAAATTTCCGTTTAAAAATTATATTATAATATGAAAATATTTTTTAAAACCATTTTAGTAAACATGGTTTTCAAAGAACACAAATTTCCACCCAAAAGGAAAAATAATTTCAAGTTTTATAAATTTTTTTTAATTATCTTATAAACCAGACAGTAGAAAAAGGATTCCATTAAATTGGTATAAAATGAATTACTATAGGGTATGAAACATCATGAGATCTATTGATATTGATCAAAATAATTCATCAACGTAAGCATAATAATATACAATCTTGATAAACAATGACATTATACCTATAAAACATTACCAATATGTTAACATTGAATCATAATAAAATATACCAAATAACATTACATGAAGCCTTATATATCATTAAAATAAGGATTTTAATGATATATCTTGTTGAAGGTAGTATATAAACGTCATATAAAAATATAGGTTCTTAATATGAGATGTGTCTCATGGAAGGAAAATTGAGATAAAATTAATTTATAGATTTGGTATGTTTTGTAACATGAATTCCATGAATGAAAAGTAATAAAATATATATTTAAATATCAATAAAGTTATGTATAATAATAATATAAAACATCCATTTTCATTATACACACCACAAAAAATAAATGGGTGGTGAATAAGGCATGTATCTCATATAAATAATAATTTAGAGGAAATTCCATAAACATAAGTCATGAATTTCATTGTACACATTAATAAAAATATTTATAATATGTATATGTTTATTATAAATATAAAAAAACATATTATTATATTTAATACCATATATTATTTACTTATTATTAATATTTCTAATTTATAAATAATTTAATGTTAAATAAATGTTTCGGGTAATAATCGTTTTGTTTATCATACCAGTATTGATATGTTATTCTTTATATTATTATTTTGATAATGATTTATTTGTTTTGATAATGTAAAACATGAATTATAACTCATATATATTTAGTTGATATATATTTATATTAATTTATAAAAGATATAAATATTAAACAAAATACAATATTCGTTGGGATGGTATGACGTACATACGAATGAATACTACTTCCATTTTAGTATCATATTTAAATAAATAATCTAAATGATATATATATATATAATAAAATTATAGAATAATTATTATTTCATATATATCATATAAATTTACTGAACCCATCTTTAATATATTCAATTTAAAGTGTGAATGAATCACATTACATTTAGAAGGCTGCTGTCCACACATTTACACACGACGTTACTATATTTACACAAATTGGAAATCATGAAGATAGGATTTATATAAAACCAAATAAAAATAAATACATCATAAATACAATATATATCATTTAAAAACATATTTTTCATCATAATTCTCAACCATGAGAGGTGGTAGAGCTAAAACGAACAATATAGTTTTGTGAGGCCGTTGTTCACCATACAAAAGAATGGTATGTTTATTACCCATTAATTAGATGTATATGTTAGTGAAGGTGTACCCCTTACAATTAAAAAATTTCATTATATTATGGTATTGGTGTTATTATATGTTCATGTAATATGAATAATTGGGGTGGTGGGGAAAGAATATGATGGAAATGAAAATGAGGAAAGATGTTACCACTTTGTTCGGTGAATCCGTTTGGATTGAACCAAAGGGCTTATGTGGATAGAATTTTACCTAAAGAGAGGATTATAGGAGGAATGGATGGATATTAGGAAGTTAATTGATCACATTTTGGATGAAATTATTTGGTTTGCGAGGTGTGAAGAAGGCAGAGAGGTGGTGGACTTTTATAAGGGAGGGAGGGGACACAATGAATTTTTTTTAAAAAATAAGTTAGGTGTTCACACATTTTTATGTAAAAAAGACATATAAAACCGTAAAAACATAATACAAGAAGGTATAAGGATGAAATATGGCATGAAAATTAGTGGTTGTTAAGTGGGTAGTGTAATGACTCCGCCAGACAGACCAAAAAACAAGTAGCCGGACCGATTGCCACCTGTCCTAAAGAACACCGCCACGTATGTCCTAGGCTACTAACTAGCAGCGAAAGTCTATTGATGGAATAGTGGGGATAATGTAAATTCTCTATCATATTCTCATATTTGAATTATAATATTGTAACAACACATATCCGTAGAAGAATATGTAGTAAATAAATGAAAGGAAATTTAAGATAAATATAATATCTAAATTTAAAATGGCCAACACCAACTTACAACAATGTATCAATGAAATATGATTCTAGGAATATTATAAGTGAAATTTAAAAATTTAAATACAATTAAATTAAATAAAAACTACCCAAGGTATAGCTCCATGAGCATCGTGAGCACCAATGCGGTTGTCTTCTCTCCAGCTACCCAGTACACATCACAACACAAGTAGTGAATCCATAGACCTATGAACAAGAAGTATAATAGAGATACAAATGAAGTAAAAGAAGGGTGTAAGACATAAATATCAATTGGTCATCACCCACAATGTATAGGTCAATCTATCTTAGTTAATTCAAAATTATTTTATCAATTTATCATATAGTGAATTATCCCATGGTTGCAAAAGAACACCATGATTTAATTTCTATGGTGGTAGGACCATAAACCCATTGAAGGGAGATCTAGTTTGGGATAGATCTACAATCAAGAAAATCCTTTTTTCCGATGTCTTAAAATAGGATAATTCTTTTTGAGACATAAGGTGTGGTTTAGTAAACTGTTGCTAAATTGTTTTCAAATAATTTACTAGCGGTTTATTAAAAACTACCTAAAAATCATTTAATTTTGTGAAACTCCTGACACATATCCCCACACACCATAATTCATCCCCCACACCCCAAACCCTCGAAGCCCTACCCAGCACCCCTAAACCATCATAACTGATCCCGACCCTCTCCACCCCTCACCACTAATCCCGACCCTCACAGCCCCTAACTACTAGTCCCAATCCTTTCCCAGGACCCCCAACCCTCAATTCCTCTTATTGTCAGTGCTGACCTAGCTACCCCTATCTTCCCATCCTAAAATAGAACCTCAACAACCCTCAAATGTTTAGTGGTTTGTGAAAGGGATTTTATGGATACCACATTATTTTAATAAAAATTCTATTTACAATGCGTGTTTAGGAATTACATCTTGATTTGAGTTTTTATCTTGTTTATTTTGATTTGGATTGAGGTGATTTACAACTATTATGAGTAATTGAGTATTTTTGATTTGTTTTTTTCATTTTAATAGTAGTGTTTATTTGATTTTTTTCATATTTTTTATCATTTATGTAAAATTAATTCTTTTTAGGACTTCGGGTTGATTATGTTTTTTGAAGTTGGAATAATATTACTGATTTGGTTTTTTTAAATTTTTTATCATTTTTATAAAAATAATTCATTTTAGGAATTGGGGATGATTATCTTTTTTGATTTGTTTTTTTATTTTGATTTCCAGACCATCTCATGTTTTAGTTGTTTATAGATCCATTGAGATAAGGCATTCATGGAATTTACTTCATTATTACAATAAAAATACATTAATTTGAAATATTTTTTTCATGATGGTATTGATTAACATTAAAGATAATGAATTATATAAAAGGAAAAATAAGGGATGTGGGTGAATCACAAGTTTTTTTTATCAAATTTCCTGATTCTGATTATATATTACACATTTTTCAACTATTCTGGTTAATATTTTTTTGATGGTATGTACAATATTTTATTAAAAATATTTTCTAAAATCACCATACATAGTGGTTTAACAAGTAATAGATGAAAATAAATTTTATTTTGTGGGATCCTGAGTAATTAAGTTTGTGTTGAATATGAAATTCATTATTGACTAGAAATAATTTTCCAATAATGGTTCATCAATGTAAAATTCCACTATACATCCCATTTATGTTTTGTTTCTATGTGAAATATATGACGATTATTTGAAGAAATATGATAATTTTTATTATTAGTGGGGTGGATATGGAGTAACTATTTATTTTTTAATGATCATTGGTGAATAATAAGGTTATAGTAGTGGTGGGAACATTTGTTTTGTGGAAACTAAGTGGATTTTGGGCTGATGTGGGGGATATTAACAAGTGTTGGGGGAATTTTATGTAACAATATGATCATTTATTATGTGGTTGTGTTATATAACCCTAGTATCATGTAATATGGCAGAAATTAATGAAAATTTTAACTGGTGGTGTTATAAAATTGATAATTTTTAGGTTGTTAGTGTTTAATTGATTATTCATGAAACAAAAATAACTAGTGAATTATTGAGTTTATTAAATGTGTGATACTAGAATTGAGTTAAATATTATAATGATGAATATCTTGAAATGATACATTATTTAATGGGTGGGTAGAAATTATAAATGAATCATTCCATGGAATAATGAATGAGATGATTCTAGTAAATTGTATATTGACTATTTAACAAATGATATGATGAAATATCTGATTATGAATTTTCATATAGATATTGTTTGTGGATATATAATTGGTTTTTTGTAATATTTATGATTATAGATAGAGATATATGGAAGAGAGAGTGGCGTGCATTTAGAATATAATTTAAATATTTTATTATGTCAACCCATCGGTTGGGATTTTGTTGGACTATATACCCATTGTATTTCATATTATTTAATATGAACTAAAATACCTATCTGGTAACTATACTGATTACACCTTCAAGGTGTAGGCCATTGGTGTGCTATGAAAATGTAATGGTATGTCCAACCAAACTAAAGCAGCACAAATCATTTAAGTCATTCACCAATGTTTCCTCTTAGTTTTTATGCAGTATTTTGTAGGATACATACTCAGAGTAGAAAGGTTGGGACATTTCATACTAAACCCTCCCAGTTACAGTTGGATGTATTCATGAGAAAGGCGTATAATTTTTATATAATATGAGATTCTCATCTAAGAAATACATCTTAGTTAAGGAAAAATTATAGGTATTTATATTTCACAGATCATGTGATAGATGATTCAAATGTCAGATCAAAAACTGTGATATACATGATATTTTACTTAACATTCTCAAAAGTTTCTCTTGAACGTGTCATGTTTGTATATATTTTAAGTCAATGGTAAATTTATTTCAAAATTTTCTTTTATGTTTTCAGTTATATTTACATTTTATATTCAAAATTATTTAATATCAATGAATTTATGTTACATTATTGATCCCTTCATAAATACAATTATTTCAAATTTTGGTTATCGAACTCTTGGGGTGATGAAAATTGATTCTTCATACCTCTTTATTTAACATCATACAACATTCATTATCAATGATGCTTTTCTATGTAATAATTCAATTAAAAAATCTTTGTAAAAAATGGGATATTTTCTTTTGAAACCAACTACGTTCATTCTTAGGAAGGATTATGAGATGTTTATTTCTATCATAATAACAATACACCACATCAATTATATTTCCTAATCATTTTAAGTGATTAAAAATATTTTTTCTTAAAATGAATATAATTTATGAATACTCAATTCTTTAACCATTTTCTTTAATGGTGCACACCTATATCTCATTCATATATTGAATGTGGAAAATATTGTATTAGAAATATTCCATTTATATGAGGTAAATATAATAATATTTAGTATTTAGATAAAATAGTATTTACCGAGAAGACTCGTTTTTTACCCTATGTATTTATATATGATAACATGGTTTAACATATACTTATTTATTTCAAATAGTATATATAAATCACTTGTTTAATTAGTAATAGTTATGTGTTTTATATTTTTCTAATAATATTTATGCACATTGTGATATATATGGATAAAATTTCAATCACATTACCATGGAAAAAACCTTAGTATTATAAGGGTTTTTATGAGTTATTAGGTATTTCAATTTACAATAGATCCGTTGATGGGAGAATAAGATGTCCATGTCCTGAATGTATATTTAAAACATGGTTGAATAGGGATATACTTCATGAACACATGATACCGATGCAATTACAAGATCAATATTTGTGTTGGATTTGGCATGGAGAATCTAAAATTATATAAATGTTGGGGACTAATTTCAATCTAATGAATGAGCTCCCAACATCATTGAACATGGACAATGAAATGGAAAACCCTATAAATGATGTATTTTGAATTGCAAGATACCAACATCAACATCAAGACATATCAGAACAAGCAGTTGAGGGTGCTAAAAATAGCAACATTTTAAGTGATATTGTTGAGACTCTAGGACAACCAGATCATGATTGCAAACTATCGTTGGATCCTCAAATTGATTCTTTGGAGAATATTGTAAGAAAAAAATTAAATGAGTAGAAAAATAAATTTCATCGTTTAGTTGATGATGGAAATCAAGAGTCCTATAGAGGATGATTGAAATATTAAAAACATTCTTTTCAGTTGAAGTTGTAACTTATCAAATGCCTATATGGAATTACAAATAAGGCGATGTCCATGATATTAGAATTTAATCATGATGCATTTCCTGAAGAAAAGATCCCCGAGTCATTTTTATGATATGAATTTTTCTAACAATCTTGGTCGAAATTATACAAAAAAGTATATGCTTGTCCCAAAGATTGTATTCTTTATTAGGGAGAGGATTCAAGAAATCCTGATTGAAAAAATGTTATTCTTCAATATGGAAGTCTATGTGTGATGTTAGAAGTCTAAATCATCACAATACCATAAAGAACAAGTAAAGGTACTCAGCTGAAAATGTTTTGAATTACATTCCTATAATGACTATATTGCAATGATTATTTATGACATAAAAAATGGCCGAACACATGAATTGTAATTATGTAGATAATAACAATGATGTATTAACACGACATCAATAAGATTAAAAATCGTGGATGATATTTTATTCATTGCATCAAGATTTCTCATCTGATCATATGAATTTTTTATTGGGGTTTTTTTCTGATGGATTCAACACATTTGGGACATTGATTACAAGTTATATCATTTGGGCAGTTATTTTTATCACATACAATCCGCCTCTGTGGATGTGTATAAAACCAACATCTTTTATCATTTTGATGATTATTCCAAGAAATCTAAGGCCAGAAAATGATATATATATATATATATATATACTAATTTTGGAATTTGTTCCACCCCGTTTCACTCCCACATCAACTCCCTCCACTATCCTATAACCCACTACCCAAATTATTCCTCCTTTCTCTCTCTCCCTGTCATGACTTTCCTCTTCAATTTCTACAATTTCAAAACCTCTATAGGTTTATCTTCCTTTCCATTCAACGATTTCTCTAAATTTAGCATCTCAAGTCAACAGTTTGTGTTACATCTCACTACTCCATATTACCCTCTTCATGTCTCTACCCCATCGCAACTTCAATACTTTTTCTTCAGGCCAACCGATGTCCTGTCCATCACGACTTCACTATTCCAAATAACTTATTTGAAAAACCTCCAATGTCTTACCTTCCTTGACGTCTTACGATTTAACCAGGATAATTATCCTAATTCTACAATAAACAATATTTGTCAACACTCCATCTTCACCTCCTTAGATATCCACAATCTAGGGTTTTGTGACATACTCCATTCAGTATCCCAAATATAGGGTTTAAAGTCATTCATGGTGGACTACCAGGGCACCATCACCATCGCCCGCCTTCAATTCCTTCCCCTATATCTAATACAGTAACTCTTAATTCATCCACCAACAACTTGACCTCCATTTTTCTATAAAATCTATACTGTACTACTCATCCGGTTTACTCGGGTTCTCTTTGGTTCATCTCCTACAATCCATTCCGTATAAGGTATGAAAGCCTACAAGATTTCAATACATTTCCCTTTTGTTCTTCTTTATATTATTTTCATCTCCACATAAGATAATGAAACATTCATAATTGTTTATCCTATTTCAATACTACATGTATTATTTGTCTTCAGTATTTACCTTAAACTCTCACTTGACAACCAACTATAATAGTGACTACATGAACATTCAATGTATTATTTTTCTTCAACATTTATATTTTCTATATTAATATCACACTACTTATTCCATGTAGACATGTTTAATACGATATGACATTTATCATTGAAATTTAATTAATGGAAGGGAATATATTATATTGATCACAGAATATAACTGTGACTCGTACCACTCATACATAGAACCCATAGAATGTTACTCCATTAACATTCTAAGGATCATTTATTTTTATAATATACATTATCTATAATATGATCACAATACCAAATTTCAAGGTTTTATGGTTCTGTTGAATTACATTACATTAAATTTAAAATATATATCATATAAACATGCAATCCTTATTGAGAAATAGAGACACACAACTTCAAAGAAGACTACTACGACAAAAACATCAATTATGTTTTATTTTTTTTAATTATCCACTCATGATACTTTTCCATTATTTATTAATCAATATCTTATATGTTTAATAGAAATGAAATTCTATAAGAATAATGTATTTGAAAAAAATAATGCAATTGAACCTATAACACCAATAGAAAACACACAAACAAGAACATGTATGCCTTTCCCAATGATACCCAATAATGGAAACTTCAATTTTAATTGACCATTAATTTTTATTTAGTTATCATATAGAAAATAGAAATATCATACCTCTTAAATATATTATCTTGCCGCCTGACGATGTATATTCTAATATTATTGAGTGTTTTAATGATAATAATAACTATTGGACAATAATTTACAACTGATGTGGTCACACCAGCTAAAGACACATAAATACGTCAACACATTCCATTATCACGTATATCCCACATTGGCGATTTCTGTTTACTATCTCCAAGTTTAATTTCCTTGATTTCATACTACAAAATAGGTAAACATGTTTGGAAATATCAAAGAGACGCCAGTGATATACATGATTTCTATTTCATATTTTCATTTATCTTTTTTTAATTTAGTTTTTATATTTAAAATCAGAATATAAAACAGCTTTAAAATATTATCTTATTTCCTAACAATGTATATTCTAACTGTACTGAGGATTTTAGGAAAATAAATAACTATCTGACAATTATTTACAGCTGATGTCGTCATACCTGCTAATAACACAGAAATATGTTGACACATTCCATTATCTCCTATATCTAGAAATGGAAATTTTTGCCTAATATATCCAATTTAATAACATTGATTTCATACTACAAAATAGTTAACCATGTATGAATATATCAAATATATTTTGATGATATACCTGGCATTTGTTACATATTTCGATTTATCTTTTTTTTTACAAATTTAGTTACAAATTTATTTTCACATATTATGAATGCATCTATTATACATAGTAAATATTTGATGATCATATTTTATTAATATTAATTTACCCCAATCTACTTTTTATTATTGTGGTCTGATTTCTATTTGATTTTTTATTTGATATATATTAATTAGCATTATATGTTTATATGGAAGCTCTATTTGAGAGAGATGCAATGAAAATGGGTGATGTGTACCACCACAATAAGGTTAGTTTTTTATTATTAATTTTTTTTCTCTAACAATGATTCTATTACTTTTTTGAGTTTTTAAATTTAGTTTTTCATTTTTCCAATTATCTTTTGATTTTAAAATTTTAGTTATAAATATATTTTTTTATTTATGTATTCTTACACAAATTGATTATTTGTCTTATCATTTTTTCATAAGGACGAATAGTATTTAGGTAATTATCCATATTCTAAATTATGTATTTTGGTATTTTTACATATTTCTAAAAATAATATATTTTTTATATGTTTTTACTATAATGACATGCACAATCTCTTTTAAATTGATTTTAGTTCTTCTAAAATGATTCCATTCCACATTAATAATATGTTTTCTACTTTTATGTTTCCTTTCCTAATCATAGTTTCAGTTGAATTTTATGGTTTCTTTCATGGTAATAAATTTCTTTTATCGAACTGTGACATGTATTTGATAAATTTTACACAGTTAAAATTCTTAATTTTTATAAAATGTCAAAACCTAATTTAATTATTTTATTATAAATGTTTTGACAACCACATATTGGTTATTTTAATAGGTTATTGATTTCACTTTTATTGCTTCATCTTTTTCAGTAGAATACTATTACTCATACAATGTGATAGGGTAATTTCAAATACGTCTATACCAATTATTATTTTCATTATTCCTTGTTATTTCCTTAACACTTTGTTTAGAGGTTTCTTAATTTAGTTCTTCAATTATTTCTTTCCTAGAACTGTGATTTCTTAATATATTTTTATCAATAGTGTTTAATGTAATTTTATCACGGTCGTTGCATCTTCTAAAAAATCAGTGTCATGTACTTTTTGTTATGTATTTATTTCAACCATATTTTTATCAAATAATATCCCATTATTATAATTTCAACCATCATCAGAATAATTTATCACATGTTAAGTGGTAATAAAAATCTACTAGTTCCCACACCATGGAACATAATACATTCTATGTTAGAGTCCCATGCCAGAAATAAATTGGAGGAATTATTATGAGAACACATAGTAAAATTTGTAAACACACCATGGAAGAATGAAAAGATTTATCATATAAAAACTATTACGAACAATAACATGGATTTGGATTTCACAATGTGATAGAATCAAATGTGTTTTTCATGTGGGTTAAATCATAATAAATTTGTTTATTTATGAAAATTTCATATATTAAATTGGTGATTTTTTTAAAATTCACGGATGAATAAAAGAATTATATTAGTCATTGATCATTTGTGAAGTTAAAAAAATAAATCTAGAGGGGAAAAAGGGAACGTTCTTCCCATGTAGAAGAATACTACAACATGAAAACTTCAAGCGCAATGAAGTTTCCCTATAAATCAATCAATGTCTATTTATACTGTAGAATATGTAAATTAGTTTCCATCAACAATAAATGTATATTTTCTCCCTCCTGTTAATCTATCGGTCAATATAGATTTATGGGTTTTCATTGTTTTCATTTTAATTTACTCTAAATGATTAAAATGCTTTTTTAGAAATTATTTTTCCTTGAATTTTATTTCATTTCCCCTAAATAATTTTTTTTCACTGAATTTCAAATTATTTTATTTAATTTCTTCCACTACATTTTACTCCATGAATATCATTTATTCCATTGAATTTCCACCTGTATTTCCTTATATATTTTTACTCAATTTTTGAATCATTCATATTTTTCTCTACATTTCCCTTATTATGAGAACTAGAAGAACAAGGATGTTTCCACATATAGATATCAATGTCTATTTACCCTATAGAATATTTAAAATGGTCTTTACATATAGAAAATATGTCTTCTATCCCTCCAAATTGGATTTTATCTATTGTAGATTCATGTTTTTTTATTGATTTCATTTCTATTTATTGTAAAAGTATTAATTTTTTTGTTAAAAAAACAATTTTCCCAACATTTTTTTTTCATTTCCCCTTGAATATAATACATTCTCGCTAAATTTAACAATATTTTATTTCATTTTATTCACTAAATCCCCCAAATTCAATATCATTTCTTCTATTTCATTTTTTACCGCATTTCCTTATATATTTTGACACTATTTTTGAATCTCTCTAATTTTTCACTGCATTTCCCTTAGTACGATGTCATTAAGTGTGATTGTTTTTTTTTGTGAGTGTGTTTTAATAAAACAATTTCTACTTATCCAAAACGTTCTTCTGATTAATATGGTTTCATTAAGTGTGAGTGTTTTTTCAACCCATATTGTGAAGGTCAATATACCAGTTTTATGCAAGAATCTACCACCTATGCCACTCTAGATCAACACTGATAGTGATGTGGAAAAGACATTGACTGAGATCAATTTTATTTGTGGATATTCATTTAACACATCCTTATTAGCATCAAATGATGAACTATTTTTATAAGAAATGTGAATTATTGATTATTTTTGGGTAGTATATTGTATGCAGTGTGAACATCCCAACTGCGAGGGAACATGCACATTAATTTTCATCATACACTCCTTATAATATCTCTATATAACTTATTACTATTATAAATCACCACATACATGTCCTTAGGACTGAAATTTTCCACAGTATGAATGAAACATTTATTGTCTTGGCAATTAGCTCTCATGATTCTAGATTGCCTCAGTGTGAAGGTATTGGAAATGTAAGTGGTCTTGATGCATACATCGAGCTTCATTATGTGATCACTCCCATGCCGTGTTCCACTCTGAAGATTGTTAGTATTTTTCTGAAGGGATACATTCAAATTACTTCATGTTTATGAATTGATGCTATGTACACTTCACCTTATATTTCTGTAGATACCCTTTCATTTCAAAATGTTGTGATTCTCTTAAACTCCACCTGGAGAAGCTACTAGAATTATGGGTTTTTTTATTGTCATTTTGTTAATGAAAGGGTATTGTGTTATAATTGGTGGTAAAGATGGTGATTTTTTGGATAGTTTGATTCAACATGTACAATTTTGGGATTCTGTGAATCTAGATTTTTGTTCCAAATCATGATATACCTAGGGTAGTTCCAAATGGTGATTTCAAAGGGTGGATCTAGATGGAGTTTTTATTATTTTCAATTTTAGACATTCATTAACTCGAGGGTGTTATATTTTCCATTCCTGCATTTTATCTTGTGTGTATTTATTTAAAAGATATGTGTTTTCAATGTTTTATCCCTATGATTATCATGATTCCTATATGGATAGTATTGTGATGTTTGGGTAGGATATTTTGATATTTATATAGAACCATGAGGTATGGTATATTAGATATTTGGATAGATGAGTACCTACTTTTTCAGAACAATTCAAATGAAAAACATTTGTAATTTTAAAATTTCCGTAATTCTTTTACCATTGTAACATTATAATAAATAAGGAACTATGCAATCTTAAATAACTAAATGTCATTACAGAATAATACAAGTAAGATATTAGTAAAATAGCTATAAATGTGTAGTGGAATTAATTCTATGTAACACATTAACTGATGCTATTTTACAACACATTTTATATCAAATTTATCTTACTTGAGATGCTATTATGTAATAGAAAACAAATTTTTTTAATGTAATCTGGATACAAGTAAAATAACAATAAACCCAAAATACATTTAAATAATTTCATAAATCCATTTATGGTCAATATTTGATAATTCCACAAATCCTTATTATATATATATATATGTTTAATTCAATAAATTTAATCTTAGTTATAATTAAGTGGGGGATATCATCTCGAACAAATTTACTCAAAATTAGTTACAAATTTATTTTGACATCTAAATGAAATGTACCACATTATAAAAATTATTTTATTTATGGAATTTTTGTTTATCAAAATGAATTTTATGTAAAATTTAATCATTTCTTAACATATTTGTTACATAATATTCTTTATAATTAATGTGAACCAATAATTACATTACTAATCTTGTATAATTTTGTTTTTTTGTATGAAGATTCATTTCATTTTGAATTATCTATTTGAATCATTTTTTATATATGTAATTTATTTCTCCATCTTGAATTCCAAATATAAATTTATATTGATTTTTTAATTCAACGAAATATTTATTTCTCTGTTTATGATTTCATAAAAATTTTACTACCTTCTATTCCAAAAAAAATTATAACTCATTTTTATTTTTCAATATATTCAATATTAAAATGAATTAATGGTTTAGAAAAGTGGACTTCTATTATTGAAAATAATATTTTTTATAGAACTGTGAGAATTTTGGGGTAGAGTACTAGTTAATGTATACTTTCAGCATTTAATTGAAGAAATATAGGAGTTATGGAGAAAAGGGTTTGAGCTATATTATGCATCTTATAGAAAAATGTTCAAAATGAAAAATGATCTAATGTGGACCATTAGTGACTTCCCAATACTTGGGAATTTAGCTGGTTGTAACACTTACATGTGTTTGGATTTTCCTATTTGTAATATTGATTTTGAGCTTAAATGGATACCTCACATTAGAAAATTCTATTTACTGTGTCATCAATGATTTCTTGATGCTTCTCATAGATTCAGCTAAACAAGAAAAAATTCAATGGTTTCATTTATCATAGACCACATACAAAGTTGTTATCATGTTTTAAAATATTATAATAAAATGGAATTGTAGAAGATGAATTTGGGAAGTTTTATAATTTTAAGGATAATGGTAAACGAGTTTGAAGTGCATCGTCCAGTGAAATTGGAACGTAATAATGGAAGAAAAAAGAATATTATTCAAACTTATGTATTTAGAATTTAATTTTTTATGGAAAAATCTTGACATGATTCAAATCAAGGAGAAGTTTTTTGAATATTTGATCATCACGTTACATAATAATCATGTAAATTCAAAGTATTATCTGAATACATAGAAACACATACAAGAAATGAACATAATGCATGATCCCTAGCTATAAGAGAATGGAAAGTATGGTTTGAAAATTTTTTCAATGAAAAATAGGGATAAAGATAAAATGCATAAAATTTTAAAACATCTGATGTCATTTAATGGGTGTTCAAGTAACATCTCAAGGTGTGTTGATTT
Organism: Viscum album; assembly: GCA_963277665.1. Classification (NCBI taxonomy): domain Eukaryota; kingdom Viridiplantae; phylum Streptophyta; class Magnoliopsida; order Santalales; family Viscaceae; genus Viscum; species Viscum album. The sequence goes on along the minus strand of OY728163.1, from coordinate 403,976,953 downwards.
AAAGAATAATTGGTTACATGGATTGAAAATCTATGATTCATATATTTTTTTGTAGGGGTTACTTTGATTAGCATTGAATACATTATTCACTAAAATAGTTACTACTGTTTTACTCCAATTATTTACATTTTTCAAAAAACTATGTGGAAAAAATATACATCCATTTCAGCTTGACAACCTTCAGGAGAGATTTCAATTGATACATTGTGCAATATAGATGACCTTTCCTTGTCAGTTTTTTACTTTCATGATGTATTTAACTATGTATTTGGATGAGGAAGTTAAATTAGGAGGCCATATACATTATTGATGGATATATCAAAATGAGAGTTAATTTATTTAAATAGTTTTGTTTCATTAAACAATTCATCGAACTTTATAAAATGCATAATTATGTTATTTTATTTTTTTAGTATATATATTGGGTATCTAAAATCATATGTGAAAAATAATTCTCAACCTGAAAGATCTATTTCTGAAGGATGTTTGGGAGAGCTATGTATCTCTATTTGTTCTAGAGAGTTGGATAATATTGATACAAGATTCAATTGAGTTAGACATGTTGATGACACATCGACTCAATCTGAAATTCATGGGAAATAAAAAAGTATTCATGCTATTGGCCAATTAGTTAGGAGGAGCTCAAATGATATACAAATAGAAATGGAATTAGTACTACCACAATGATATGTGCTGATGAATAGTGAAATTGCAGATCCATTAATTTAGGATACAAACAAAGAGATGAATGAGAGGACACATATAAAATGAGAATGATATAACAAAATTTGTGAATAAAGAGGTTGAATAATGGTTTTCACATCATGTTTGTTCAGAAATATTGTAATCAATAAGGATGTTAGGTTCATACGCATATTTTTTAAATATAATAATTTACATTAATTTTTTCATATCACGAATACTAACACATTAGTAGAGTTGTTAGATGTTTTGAAGATTATTTCTCGAGGACCTCTAAAAAAATATGGAATGTTTGACACTTACAACATAGACAGATTTAGATTCCATACATTTGATTAGGAAAACAGAGAATAGTGGAATATCTACCCTTTACAAAGTGCAATACTTTTGATAAATGATGGATATTATCGAATTAAACTACCAAAAAATATATTTTAGTTGTTTGATTCAAATTCTATTTGGTTGAATATTAATATGTGTGCTAAAAGATATTCCTAAGAATTTACATAAGTGAACTTCTCTTCCTTGATGGGTGTTTTTGACCATGAACTACATGATCCATATATCTTATAATTGGATGTAAAACTGATATATTTTGTAAAAGATGATGTGGATGAAGGGTGGAGTGTATTTTATCATGTATAAAAAAGAGACTTATGTGATATTGGTGACAATGTTTATGATTTTACCAATGATGTTGATTCCCATCAACAGAAAGAATTAGATGTATTTCTTTATCATGATATTGAAAATATTAGTCTTACAAGGGTTGATAAAGTAGATTAAGTAAATATGGAGTAAGAAACTGACACAATTCAAGGATAAAATGATTGTATGTATAGTTATCCATTAATTTATCAACCAATTATGTCATTTTAGACATCATTAATTATCATAATTATGTATAATTTGTTTGTTAGTACTATACATCTTTTATTGTCATCAGAATGATGTTTTTTGAAATATAGGTTCTAAACATAATTTTATTTGATTAAATGACAAGAATGAAAAAGATGAAACATTATACTGATGCTAATATACTCTCAATCGACATTCCATTAACCACTCCAAAGGTTATTGATCCATATATCTCTCTCCCTACAGCATCTGAGACACCATCTAATTTCCCCTAAACTATCTCTAACACCCTCCGAGAGTGTCCCATCAGTATATCAATCAATAACTTTCTGTTCAGAAGCCCTAGTAGCGAGGGAGAGGGTGCCATTTCTAGTTCATCCTGGGGATACTAGAGGGTGACTGATATTGGTAGAAATTTTAATATGAATAAATTTATTGAAAATAATTTATACTACTAAATATTTTTTAATAAACGTTGGAAACAATGCTACGACAAAGAAAAATATGAAATGTGAAGATGTATGGAATCTAACAAGATAATATATATTTGTCCCATTAAATTCATGTAGGGTCCCTGAGGATGAAACCATATAATTACATGGCCATATTCTAGGCCATATACCGGCGAAGTTGATTACCCTTCCCATTTGGTATGATGATTAGAGGCATGTGCCTTCATCTTGGAAAAATGATGTTTAAGATATAAAAATAAAGGTATTGTTAATACATTATTCTGTAATTGAATTTCATTAAGTTATCAAATGCAAATATTGTCAAAATAAATCTCTGTGTATAGATTATTTTTCACTTTACTATTCATAATAACGTAGCACGAAAGTGGATATTGAAACATTGAGCAAGAAATTAAATGATTATAAATTGAGATTATGGAATGAATTCAAAAATACATTATTAATCATCCATCAAATGTATGATAAGGTAACCAATGGTGTACATAGATAGAAATGAAATTTTTTTATTGTTAGACATCATGATGAAAAGCACATGGTATTTAAATATAAAAAATAATATTAACCACATTTTACATTTGTACGTGTATATGAAAATGACATGGTATTTCATACATTACTATTAAATTAAATTATATTTATTTCAGGATCATTCAATGAATTATGTATCGAGTTGGGCTAAGAAAATTATCCCTCACACTATGAGGTCAAAACTTTTTTCTAGAAACTGATCATTTAATGTAATCTTTTCATTAGTTTTAATACTAATTAGAAAATATTATATATTTAATATATTAAATTTTTTATTGATCCTTATTTAATTAAATCATAGAGAGTTTTCGACCTATAATCCTGAATAGAAGTGTTGTTAGATGTTCAAATAAAATTGATGAGACTTTTGTTAATGAGCCTACCAAAGAAGTTTGGGTGTGAATTCACTTTTCATTATAATAAATTATTTTTAGTTATCACCATGTTGTATATAGTTCCTATTATATGACTAATATTTTATTTATAGGTATAAATTATAGAACTATAGAATTCCAATTCTGTGCAGTCCTACTTCGTCTCCCAGGATTACCCAGTTGGTAAAGTCCTTAGGAAGGGGAATTTGGGTTGATTGTGCGGGATGGGTTTGATACCAGTACCATATATGGTACTTATTAAGAAAATAGAGAATTAAAATTAATATACTCATGGTTTTATTATATACGTACCCCAGAATTCTTAGATAATGTTTGATTCTATGAAAAAAAATCGGAAATAGGGGGTGAGATACCCATTTTGAAGAAAGTGTTGTTTGATTTATATCAGAAGATGACTAGATCTATCCCTGGGGATTTTTTAGTGATGAATGGTAGTGATAAGGTAAATCCAACAACTTCAAAATCATTTAGTTTACAAACATTATTGATTTTATGTTAAAATATAAATATAAAATGTTGAATTTTCAATATATTTTTCTTAAAGGTGTCGGTAGCAGGATGTAGCGATGGAGATGGAGAGGGTGAAGAGAAGAGTCCATAATTGGGAAATGATTAGTGGAGAGGGTTAATTAATGTACAATTTGTGTATTTTGTATCTTTTTCATGAGTTGAGAACTCTTCTTACTTTCTCTTTATGTTATTTCTAGATTGGGACCTACTTTCCTTATTCTTGTTTAGGAATGTATTTTAGCCTTTTCCTTTTTTGGATATTTTTCCATATCATTTAGATGTATTTCCTAGTGGTTTCTACATGATTTTTTACACCTTATAGGTTTTATTTTATTATAACAATGAACTATTTCATGAATTTTTGTGCTTGTGTGTGTTCATGTACAATATGAATAACCTTATACTTCGGTGATATTCTTACTCTGTCCTTATCGCTAGCCCTTCACTTATCTAAGGGTGAACATGTGGTGTCACTCTCATCATACTAGTGTCCTAAGTAGGGCCCCATAGGTTAAGTCATAATATAATACCTTGTGGTTATATATAGGACAACAATATCTATCTAACCCCATCCATTATAGGAATCTCTATACCCTTTTCCAAATCTGACATCAAGACCCAGTACTATTGGACAAAGACCATTCTATGTTATCTCTCAATAAATGTAGGTAATATATCACTTATCCTTATAATGACATATTAATCCTATAACATACATGATATCCTCTATCTATCAAACTTTTGTTCAATTAGTATCATCTCATTTTCACCTTCTTCGTTAGATCTCAATATTGATGTGTTATGTGATCTCTCTTTTTGAAGATTTTTGTGCTTTGTTTTTGCATTGATCCTATTTCTTGAGATCTATCTTGTTGTTCTTGGATAGGCCATGGGGATGTAATTAGGTAACTCAGACTATGTGTATTCTTGTCCGACTAGGAACAGAGATGGATACATTTTATTTTTTGTGATCTCATAAAGGGTTGGGATCAGTGTTGGATATCCTAGGATTTCATAAAATATTTACCAGTTGTATAAATCCATGTTAGTTTTAATCTTCACTTGTGAATGTTTAGATCATTTATGGATATTTAGGATGATTAATCTTTTGGATAAGAATATCTTATTGGTTTTGAATCATAAATTAACCTTTTTATGAAAATTGTAATCATGATGGATGCTTTCATATTGAGAATTGTTTCATTATTATCAAATTAATTTGTCTTGTTTGTAATTTTTGTGGGTTTAGTTTTAACATGTGAATCCCCATTTTAATTAAATGATGTTGATTCTTTATAGCTGGTTCTAATTTTATTCAATTTATTTTTTCCTTGGAAACGTTTTGTGTAATATTTTAATTAATCAAAATACTTTTAATGAGAAATTTAAAGAGAAATTTATTGGGAAATATATTGATTCTATCAATGTATTGATAAATGTGTTATTGATTCACTCAATGTGTTGATTACATTAATTTACTTATTTATTATTTATTATTTTTAATGTGTTGTGTATTATTTTATTCTTTGAACGTATTGATAAGATTATTCTTTCCTTCAATGTGTTGTTTTCTTTTTCAATGTGTTGATTGTTTATGTTCTGATGAGAATTAATATATATTGATTCATTATTTTTAGAATGTTTTGTTTTATATATTGTTTTCCTTGTATGTTGATGATATATTTGATGATATGTTCAAATTTTTATTCTTAATCTAGTGTTGTTCTATCTATAGGTTCTATTGTTGAAGGATCTGTAGATTGGTTTATTTAATTCATGATTTAGTGGAAGTTTAAACCACCGCTAGATATAGTTCATTTTTCATAATGGTTTAAATATCCACTATATTAGGATATTTTTGGGGGTAGGTGTTAAAAACACCACTAAATCAAAAATGTTTTTATTCATCATTAGTTTTATTCATTTTAGTGGTGGTTTTTAAGTAAAAACTTCAATATTTAGCGGTGGTATAAACCACTACAAGATTTTCATTATTTTTTAAATGAATCGATGGATTAAAATGAAATTAGATATATATTGTTTCATGGTGGTTTAAACCATTTCTATATAATTTTTTTGTCTGTGGTTGTGGTTGAAACTACCAATAAATATGAAAAACACTTATTTTGAGTCATTTTTATCAGTTTTAGTGGTGGTTTTTTCAGTAAAAACATCATAATTTAGCAGTGGCTTTTAACTCCCACGAGATTATAGTTATTTTTTTAATGAAAACAACTGATATAATTGATGAAAACCGCCGTGAAATAAACATTCAATGACACTTTACCGAAACCTCTTCTAAATGGATGGAACCGCATCATGTTCAATGCCAACACCAATTTTTGCTGCAGTTTTTTTGAAACTGCCGTAGGATCATGTTGGAGTGGTTCAAACCACCAAAATATAAAATACAACTATTCAATGGATATTTTGTTGTACTGATATACATACTTATATATATATATATCAATGATCAATTTAAGTGATTTTATTTTCGATTGATCATTTTTCATGTGGTGATTTAGTTTATTTGACAGAAAATTAAGATAACAGTGTGCATATTATTATTGTTTATCATTTCATGATTTAAGTGATTGTGAAGAATCCATATCCTCTTTCATTGATTGATTATCATATGATCATTTCCAAAGAGTTTGTATGTTCATAAAAACCACTTCTAAATTTGGATTTCATCAATGGAGGAAAATCACAATGAAATTAAAAATATTTCATTATGAAGTCCTTACTAAAATTATTGGAATTTATTATTGTCATTCAATATAATTTATGACAATGAAAAATTCATGTGGTTGATGAATGAGTTTTTTGGTGTTTTGGCCACTATGTTGTGGTTTTGTTGATGATATCCCCTTGTAATCTACATCTGAGGAGGACCTTGTAGTGTTTTTGTTGGCAGCCTTTTGATGCTCTCTATCAACAACATCTATTTAGAGACAATCAACTATTGAGTTTTGGCCTTCTATTGTTTCTTTCATTTGGTTTATTTTTCCTTAGTGTTATCTAGTATTGTATCATTCTATAAACTATATTGTTTATTTTTTAGAAACTCCCAAGAATTTTATAGATGATTGAGGTTTTTTCGGTCTTGCATGCTATTATATGAGGATTTTATTTGACTTATCTAGGATTATTAATCCTCTAAAACTGAAGGATAGAATTGATAAAGAATTATTGTGGATTGACCATTTTCTTGTATCATTTGAGTATATAATGGTTAAATAGGTTAGTACTCTTTTTCATAAATTTCTAGAAGAATGGGTTCAATTTGATGTTCTCTAATATATTTCAATTCTTCAATTGGGAAATGTTTTGACACATCAAATAGAAGTCTTTTAATATAGTAATTGGTAGTTATGAACCCATGAACATTATTATGTTACCCACATTTAGGATTTAATGGTAGTTATTATTTCATTAATGTTGTGGAAACATTACCATAATAGTGAAATATTTTAGGTTTTTACAGATCACAAGATCATGTGGTATTCCTTCACCAGTAATGAAATAAACATGGGACATCATCGGTTGATGGAATTCATGTTGGATTTTGAATTCATTATTTCATATTCTATTATAATGTTTAATTTTTTATATAGTTGTTGATGCTCCTTTCCATCATAGAATCCAAGGAATGAAAAAGGGGAATACCTTAAGCACGAAGAGATTCATCCTTTGAAGAACATAAAAAATTTACAAAGGCATGAACAATGAACTCATTAAGCATGGGCCGCACAAGTTTCATTATGGTTGCACAAGTATACTTGCGCTCCACAAATGGGTTGCGCAAGTCACTTGTGTGCCCTATTATTTTTTCACCCAAGGTCCTCAGATGGCCTATAAATAACCCTTGTGGGCCCCCTATTTCAGAGGACAAAAACTCCAAAATTTATATTTATGATCTGGTCACCCAAGTCTCTGTCTGAAGTCTTCCTAAAACTTCTAAGGTAATTCTTTACCTAGAATGGATGCTCTTAAGAGGAAGAATAAGTCCTAAGTATTAAAACCCATTAGTAATTGCATGCCTAAGTGTCCAGCCCTTATAGAAAGTGATGATACTTGCACGCCACCTTTTCATCACAAGGAAACTTGCGCGCCACCCATATGAAAGCCTCTAGAGATGATAATATGGGCTCCAATCCAAGGCCACTCAAGTATCACTTCACAGGTTCTTCGTCACCCAAGTGAACTCATGTCATGCAAATATACTTGCGCGACCATGACTTGCGCGCCAGACCAATACATGCATGCCTCCTTAAAATTCACTTCCTTTCCTGAAATCCACCTCTCCTCTTCAAGATTTAGCCTTCAAAACCCTCTTTAATTTCATTTATGGCGTGGTTCCCTTTTTGGATTCCTTATCTGAAAGGAATTCTGTGGAACATCTCCCAAAACCTATTGATTTACATAACTTTATATCACTAAGGTTAGAGATTTCCTTCATTCAACCTCATCCATTAAGTTGAGAAGATATTTAATATGGGAATCCTCCATAGGAGTAAGCCCCAAGTTCCATAATCCACACATCCTCCTTAAGAGTAAGCCCCAACATCCCTAATCAGGGCATCCTCCTTAGAAGTAAGCCCCATGTTCCCTAATCAAGGCATCCTCCTTAGGAGTAAGCCCTAAGTTCCCTAATCTGGGCATCTTCTTTAGGAGTAAGACCCAATCATAATTTCTCTTAAACTGGGACTCCTTTTCAAGAGTAAGCCCCAGATCGTAAGTCTCCTCTCATGTTCCCTTAACATGGGCCTTATTTTCAAGAATAAGCCCCAGGCATAATTTCTTTTGACTTGGGCTTCCTTCTCAAGAATAAAACCCAATCATCAGTCGCCCTCTAATTTGGGCATCCTTCTTAGGAGTAAGACCTATGTTAAGTATTTAAATCTCCATAAAGCACATATACCTTTATGGACCTTGTTCCAAGGTTTCCTCCCTGATGTAAATCATGATCCTCATATATCGTGGGCAGTCATATATATGTAATCCCCACATCATTTATTATGATTTCATCTTTCATGGAACAATCATCAGGTTTTACTAATACCTCTTTTTTCTCACACTCATCATGACTCACGTGATCCTAGAGTGTAAAAGAAATTATGAAATCTATTTTTGAGCCATTAATCATGCTTAAACCTCATACTTCTTTACTCAAACTATATGGGTTCTGATTCCTTTTCAAACAAGGATACGTAGGTAGCCCATCTGCAGGTACGATCCAAACTCTTAAATAATCCATATCTTTCTAAATGACAATAAACTTAAGGTGCCCCACTGAGTGGCTTTAAAAACATTACGGTTATCATAATGACCAAGGTATTTCTATATAATGTGCTGAAGGATACCATTGACTAATAATCTCTAATAAATATGAATGATTCTCTATCGATGAAGAACCTAAAATACATATAAAAGATTATCTAAATCTCATACATATCAATCATCGATTGTCAAATCTATAGGAAAAATCATTTTCATACATGTTAAATTAATAAGGATTCACGAACATAACTCAAATCTATAAGAGAGTCCTGGAGTAGACAATAATTCCCCCCAAAAAGGTGTGATGAGTCTGACCTCCCATCCTCTCGACCAATGCCAAATCTAAAGCCACATTAGTTCATAACTAATGAGAACCTACCTTTGGAAAGTAGGTCCAAATGGATATAGAAAATTGGATGTTTCCAGTTCTACGAATAAACCCTTTAGAAACCGATTGGAATTTTTGAACCTTTAAACAAATAAGGTCATCCCCATTTCCAGAAGAAACAGAAATGGTGAAGCCGATGTGAATCCTTAACCAAGTAACATGATGTTTTACTTATTTGTTAGGCCCCTATTTTACTTAATGTGAGGGCCAAAAAAACAGTCAATAACATTTGTACTCATCAAAAATATGTGGTGGCCAAAAATATCTTGATTATTTCTATTATATCAAACATGGACTCTTTTCCAAGATATCTCTGCATTATAGAAATGGATTCTTTAAAGTTCACACATGTGAATGCCTCAGCCGCTACTCTTGCTGGATCCTCATCCGCTATGAGGATGACATCACCTACTCAGCATCTTTAACGCTGGGTTTCAAATGAATTTGTTAAGGAATACCGTCAACATGATAACATTCCAACTATTGAGGCCGCTCGACAAGCCCTCCAAGTTAACAACTCACCCTGGTTGTCCGGACAGTGACCACCGGTGGTCAAGAACAAGGTGGTTCCAACCACCATCTCTCACCGTTTCATGACGTTATCCACAGAACTAAATCACCAGTACATCCTATATTATGGGGAGGTGAATGAGAAGGTCAATCAAGGCCTCAATTCAAGAGGAAAAGTGTCCTTTCTGAGGGATCCCATCAACAATTTCCGCCAGACTCATGTGTTAGTACGCCCTCAACATGATGAGGGTACCACCTTTAGGGGTTCAGCTCAGGTTCCTCAGACTCGAGAATGCAAGACGAACCATCAGAGACGAAATACGGTCAAAAGAGTGAAGGTTCTTTAGTCTGCCCTTCCAGAGAAGTCCATCAAGCCAATTTGATAGCAAACAATGAGCATGCATATACACCCTTCTGTCCTAATATTACTACCCAATAGACTCATCTAGAAGTAACATTCCAATCCCGCCAAGAATTTCTAGAAGAGTATTATAGGAAGGCATATACACCTATTTATAATTCATCAAAGAGTCAGTAGGCTCATCTGACTGCACCCAAAAAACTCTCCAATATAATATGTTGGCAACTGATAAGATGGTACATACACCTATTTATAATCAACAATTCTGTCACCAGTCTAGTCTATTAGTATTGAAGGAAATTCATCAACCATACTTGATGAAGAATACACAGCAGGCACATACACCGGCCAATGTTCATCAAGCATGCCAACAGTCTCGTTTGGTAGCACCCAGAGAAGTCAGTCTGAAAGCTCCAACGTCAAATTTGGAGCAGACTCAACTCTCTGCCCCCACACATGAGTACTGTTAGAATTCACTGACAGAAAAGGGAGGACAAGAGCAGAAATACACACCTAATCCAAGAATAGAATGGACGTATATTCTTGTTCTGTCAACTGATATCACCAAGCACATTATGAAAATGGTGAAAGAGCAGAAGCAAATCCCTTACCATATTTTGGATGCCTATCAGAATATTATAACAACTTCAGCAGCATCACATGGAATGAAATACAAATCTCTCTCTACCAGTGGAGTGACTCATCAACATATCACCCCAGAAAAGATACACACCTCTGTCCCAGTCCATGTGGGTTGTGGGGAATACTCCCCCATGTCATATAAACAATAAAGTCAGGCACATACACCCGATTTGAATGGAGATAATCAGCCTAACCTGACCATTTCTCATAAGCATGAACATAAACATGCCCATAATAACCACTTTCGTCAACAAGTGGTTTCCAATGTGAGTAAGAAGGCGTCTAAGAAAAATACCCATCCAGAACATTCAAGAAATCAAGAACCAATCTGTAATAAGGCCTTGCTCGATGCTGGAGTTCATGAATCCCGCAGAAAATTATCTGTTGTAACTCAATATTATACTATCTCATTTCCCAATAATGGGAATAATAATTTCGAAGGTATTAATCAGACACTACCTCATGAAGGCTTGCTTCATGATAGTTCAGTCGATCTCGAAGTATCATCTTTAGATGAGAGCCACGATAACCCTCTATGTGGCCAGAAGATCAAGGAGAAAAAGGTTCCGTCTTTTGATAAAACCCACCATGGTGGTCCTCCCCATGATGATGAATTTATCTGTGAAAGTCCTCTCCGCAGTATTAATATGCATTTTGTGGAAAATTCTTCAAAGGAAAATGCAGTAACGAGAAATACCTCTTATCTTGAGGCACTTGAAAATGTGATGCTAGTTATGTCTGATGCTTTACCGCTAGCAGGTGAAATACTTTCTCAATCAGATGATAGCCCTGGGTGTAAGTCATTCTCCGAACCACCCTTGGGTCATTAATCTTCTAATTTGATAAATTAATTCTCTACCAATCTTGTTCAATATAATGAATCAACAAAGAAGCACCAGCTTTGGTCTGATCAGGTAGAAGAATCTTCATTGAATGATAAGTAGGAAGTGCTGAATATGAGAAAAAAACTGGAAAAAGGTTAGGTACTAGTCATGTTTTGGCCTTTGGCTGACTCTTAGTATGATATTCCAGAAATGTTGACAGAAGATTGTATTCAAGATATTCATCTCAATATGTGGAAAACTCTTTGTCACTTGAAAAAGAAAATATTATCTTAGGATGAATATGAAAATCATGTCTAGATATTAGAAGGGTTACAACGCCAAATTGATTTGGCATCTCTCTCAGCTTCTTGATATCGCAAGGTTGAAAATCCGCAGAGAGCCCTTCATCATTCATGACTTGGCATACAAAAAAATTGCACCAGTTAATTACCAATGCTCCATCAGGTATTCATATCAGGGGATGGGGTTATCATAGAGCACTGCATTTCACTATACTCTCTAGTCAACAAAGCCCACAAAAAATGGTCTCATTCAAAGTTATTTCCCATGTCCGTCCATAGCCAATTAATTTTCTGTGTAATCAAAGGGTTTCTTAGAACATGACTCAACTAGTTCATCCCAATATCAGGCATACAAAGAACAAGTTGTCGAATTACTCTTGCATCAAGAAAATGAGTATATTGAATGTGCTTCTCATTTTGAGCATGAACATAATCAGGTGACAGAAGTGTCATAAATCACCCCACGGTCATTTGAGCCAGGTGATTTGAGTGGATGTAGGTTGATGCATCCATCCAATTTCTAGACTAAAGTCCACAAAATCAGGAGATCTTATAAGAGAGTCTCAGATGTAGCATCTCAAGAACCACCTCATCTTTCCAGACTAGGGACTCTTTTATCCCAACCCTCGGAATCAACAAATAGGATTCGAGGAGTTGATAAGGAACAACAGGGACAACCCTAGTAAAACCGGACTGTGGACTTTTTCAAATCCTCAATCACTTCCTCAATGAAATTCAGTCTTCTCTCGATTAGTGAAGAAGCTACAAGAAAAACGAAGAGCTGAATTATCAGGAGATTCCCTCCAAATTATAGTTCATTAAGATGATCCAGAGGGATCAACTCAACAAAAGACAATGTCTCATCATGGAAATGGGAGAAGACAGTATCACAGAAATGCCGATAGAAGGGATTCAATGCATTATGCATCAATAAATGTCATCAATGCCATTGTCACTAATCCCCCAGAACATGAGGCTCACTCATAGGGATCAGATGTTGAAGTTATAGTTCAATAAGTTGTGCACAAAGAAATAATTGAAGAATGTGTGCGTACCCGGAATCAAAGGCTTACCCAGAATTTATGTATTTCTTTAAATAACCAGCTACCCCTATCTGAAAGGCTTCCAACAAGGGGAATGGAAATAGTTAGGTTACATTCCACCCTACCTCTAGATATGGACAATCACTCTCACTAGAGAAAATGTTCACACAACAAGAGTAAGAAATGAAGGAGTTAAGGAGGTTGCATGCAGAACAATTTCAAGGTAGTCTTACCCCTAAGAGTGATATAGTCAGTCAGTTTAGGAAATTTGTTGCAGCTACTGAGATGGATCAAGAATATCCTCCTTTACCAGTACACCCTCACATGTCTAATCCTATGGGTCATGCAGCACAACAACCGGTAGTGCCACCATCATTTACAGTACCAGTCACCACACATGTCCAAACACTAGTTATTGCACATGTTCAGGTCCAAGTTCAACTAGATGTTTCTCAAAAGTTAATAATTATCATTGATTCATTAACAACTCAGTTGGAAGCTATGGAGGGAAAATATGCATAAACCCAACCAGAAAAGAGAGCTTACCCTGAATCGGTGGATGCAATTATTCCCCTATCAAATTTTGCAAGTACCACATTCCCAATTTTTAATGGTTCAGGAGATCCATAACAACAGATAACACATTTTGTTTCTCACTGTGATCCTATGATGGGAACTCCTAAACAACAATAAAATGTTCAGATCATGTGTTTTGTACAGTCATTACAAGGGCATGCTTTTTTCGGGTATACAAGCTTGAAATCTTGGTCAATTACTTGGTGGGAAGATCTCCGTCAACTATTCCTTCTTCAATTTAGCTCAACGTTGCCAAAGATGATAGTTTTTGATCTGAAAAATTGTAAGAAAAGGGAAAATGTAAGAGTTTTGAATTTCATTTCTCACTGGAAGGGATTAACATATTCCTTAAGCTTTGAACTCCCTCAAGAATAATTGTTGCCAATCTGTGTGGAAAATTTGGGTGATGAATTACACAAACCGTTGATCCCTGTGAAATACATAGGAGGTTTTTGAGACATTACTTCAATTTCTGAACAAATCAAATATTCTCTTATTGAGACTAATGCTAAAACTCATGTAATTCCATTAGTTCTAGGAAGTAGAATGGGGAATGTAGAGAATGCTACAGTTACACTTAAACAAGCATCTATACCTGCTTCCACTTCAAAACATTTATCTTATCGATGGGATCCACCTACTGAGTGTCATCAATAAAAGGATGTATTGTCAATATTATCAATTAGATCAAAGATGGAAACAATTTTAAGAGTTTAATAACAAAATTTATTCTTCATGGAATGAACAATTTTTGGGCTACTTCATCTCGGCGTTGGAAAACAACTTGGTTCAGTTGCCAAGGCCTAAAAGGACGAACAAGGAAGGAGATGAAGACCTTCTCAACTATTTCCCATTTCATCAGATGTTAGGGCATCCCATTCAAGATTGTTTTGTCTTCAATGACTTTCTACAAAAGATGGTGGACACGAGACAAGTAAAACTAAAAGGTTCTTCAGCCTAGGTAGCATGTGTTACTGCTACAGATCCAGATGAAGAAGGTGAGTGGCATGAAGTGAAAAGAAAAATGCACAAAAATATGATTATTGGATCGTCAGAAAAATGATCAACCGAACTCATGCCATTTTACGAACAAAATTGAAGAAACCAATTGTGTCTTCTGATATGAATGTCAAAGAAAAACCCTCGTCATCAGAATGAAAATCCTCAAAGAGACAGGATATTTAGAAGAAAGAGGAGCAGTCAGAAGAAGATGATCTCATGTCAAAGCCCAAGTTGTGTATGGCTCTGGAAGTTTTTATGCCATCTACATGAAAATAATGGATACCACGCCACCAAATGGAAAAACCTAAACTGGCTAATCAGGCAGAATCTTCATCAGATGAAGAATTGATCTTTGGTTCTGATAACATGATTCACTTAACATATTCGTATGCCAGCCACCGTTTGATCTTGATGAGCATGAGTTCCCTGTATCAAACAGAGGAATTAGAGGGAGTTCAAGAGGTTTAGGATACATGGGAAGACGTGGATATTCCAGAAGACACTATTTCAATCATAACCCTGCTAGAATTGTATATCCATCAGAACCACGTGGAAACGCCCTTCAGCGGGCTCAATAAGAATAAGAAGGTTCTTCCACACATGGAAGATTTAGTCCTGGAATAGTTATTTTGGAATATCTATTAGAAGTTACACCTTCTACCTCTCAGCAAATAAATTGACCTAGTCAGTCTAATATTCCAAATCCAGGAGTATTTCTGACACCTAATCTGATAAAAGATTCATTTAATTCCAAAGCATCAACTTCTATTGCACCTGCGAAACCACATGTTTCTGTTGGGAAATGCAGACCTTTGGATCAAAATTATGATATCTTGAATCATTTGGCCCAAGTACCTGCTACATCATCAATTACGGATTCCTTGAATCTATCAAAGGACGTTCGGGAGGCTCTCATGGAGGTTTTATCATGTCCTCAGGGATTCGATACTGAAATTACTCCGGCTTAAGTCTACCATATAGAGAATGATCATCTAGAATTCCATGTAGTGATATCTTTTACAGATGAAGATGAAGATGATGTTGTGCATGGAAATATTAGACCTTTGTATTTATCTGGCATGGTCAATGATGTAGACATCTGACGAGCTTTCATTGATAATGGTTCAAGAGTCAACATCATCACTGTTCATACAGTTCGTCGAATGGGCATCACCAAATCTGAATTATCTCATTCTTATTTGATGTTGCGAGGATATGATAAAATTGAACATGAACCTCTGGGTGAGATTACCGTTAGAACTCAGTTTGGATACCTTGTATCCAATTCATATTTCGTGGTTGTTCATCATGATACAGGCTTCAACATTTTTCTTGGATGACCTTTGCTACATCAACATGCATATATACCTCCATCATACAATCAATGACTGAAATATTGTTTCAATGGTTAAATTGGGACATTGAATGGTGATAAATCCCCATTCAAAACATGTGAACCTCAATACATTGAGACAAAATTGTATCACATGGAGGGAAAGGAGATATCCATGACAAAGGAGGTTACCAAAATTAATTCTCCATATGGTTTCGAAAAGATGCCAATAAACCCGTGCATACACATGAGTACAAATTATGTGTTTCCTATTAGTCAGATTGAAAGGATAGACCCAAATCTAAATACACTTATTTAAAACATCCATAATGTCAATTATGGAAACCAAGCCAAACATCATGGAAGAAATTTTTGATTCACCAGGAAATGATGAAATCTCAAATGGAGATGTCTTCATTTCAAATGCTGAAATCCAAAAATTCTATACATCATCAACCAGGCCAGAAAAAGTTATGGAAATGTGAGAGATAAATGATGATGACAATTTTCAATCCATCATCTCCTCTTTATTACCAAAGGATGACCGTTCATCATCAATAAGGTCAGAAATGGTAGCCTCTTCTTAAAGATGTTCAAATTTTAACTTCTCTCCTGATCATGGAAATTCTACTTCATCATATACTATGCAAGTAGAAACAAAAGAAGTAAAATATATTGAAGAACAAAAGGAAGATCTCAGAGATGCACCCCTAGCATTTGAAGAGGGTATCTTTACCACTATAGATGAACTTAGAGAAATAAATCTGGGTACAAAAGAAGATCCACTCCCCTCTTTAATTAGTGCTTCCAGGACTCTTGAAGAGCAAGAAATTTATATTTCATTTTTAAAGAAAAATCTAGATATATCTTCTTGGAATTATACAGAAATTCAAGGGCTTTATCCTAATGTTTATACTCATCATTTGGGTTTTCTAGAAGAACATCTAGGATTCAAGAAAGCCACAAGAAGAACACACCCAACTTATGCCTCCAAAATTGAAGATGATGTGGATAAACTTATCAAAGTTAACTTCATCAGAGAAGTTCAGTATCCCAAATGGCTGGATAATATTTTTCTTGTGAAAAATAAGAATGGAAAAATTAGAGTTTGCATTGATTTTAGAGTATAACGACCCATACTTTACATACATTGTTAATACTTCAAAATTTAAGCACACTTATTACAACATATGACAAAACCACAAAGGACCGTATAGGTATAGTGTCTTTAGAAACTAGGAAACATAAACAACTGGTTCATAAATCTTCTACAGTGTCTCCCATTTATTTCATCATATATAGGGTCCCTTTTAGCATATTCTAATTAATATCCATCTTCCTGACCTGGGGAAAAGAAAACATACAAAAAAGGGTGAGCTCAAATGCTCAGCAAGGGCAAATAAAGGAAATAAAAATCATATCATATCTTTTTGAAAATCATAACCTGCAAAAGAGATCATAATATCTTAACATGGAATAAATCATAGAAGTGAAAATGAGATCCCCATAATCATAACATAAAACTTGAAACTTTGTGGCATACACACATAATCATGGAAAATCATTTCTTGTTAGTCATGACTCATTGCCAAGACTATCTTAGCGGACAAAGTCCATTTCTGAACCGAGATCACTCCTCATTTTAGTCCTGTATCACTGAACCGAAATAACCTTCTGTTCCAGCCATGTCTATCTCATGAGATATAAATCTTTACACAATCAATTGGAGGGAGATATAGGTCCCACCCATATTATAATTAATCCTTTCTTATGTGTTCCACATAATCATAAATCATACATCATCGCAATACACATGTATCAAAAATGGGATTCTTGAAACATCATGACATCATAAAACAAATCATATAAGGTAAATGAATTCATAAAAATAATTCCCTCAAAACATAATCAAATCAATTTAATAATAGGGATAAAAACAGAACCCTTTATTATCTTAGATGGAAAATAATTTTGATGAAACACTTGAACTCCATTCTTGAAGAAAATATCTTTTCTTCTTCAAAAACATTTTTCCTTTCTTAACATGTCATACAAATTTAAACTAAAAGAAGTTGATTAAAAATAAACTTGAAAACTTGTAAAGGAAGCTTCTTGGAAATAATGTTTTAAAAATCCATTCATGCCATATAAGTTAAAAAAACATTCTTCGTACTTTTGTCGGAAAAGTCAAAAAAGTACCTCATATGAAAAAACGACAAAAGATTCCTTTCATATTCTTTACTAAAAACTCACCGAAGAGTAAAATTGGATTTAAACTATTGTAAGTGTATGGAAACAATATTACATATTGAGGGAACATGGATGTGGATGATAAAATACACCCCAGTAAATACCAAAGTATAAACAATCTCAGATAAAAATGAGATTGTGATATTTTCCCTTACCTTAGGTCCAATTAGCTTTGTACATGTCCGAAGCTCCTGTATAATGGTTTAAATAATGTTATTGACTTATTCCAAAATTATAAATATTGATATGATATCATATATGGTCATATTCTTAGCTTCTTATTAGTAATATTTCATTGTTACTTGTTACTCGGGTCTTTATTGCCTTTTGTTCTTATGCGAGTTTTGCCGAATAAATTCTTATTCTTCTTTTAAGGTTATAGATACCATATATTCAGAATGGTAATAGTGTAACATATATCATATTTATTCATTAAATTCATTTATATAATTACTATGTAATGATGATCATGTTGAACGAGTCGCATCACATCATGGAGACGGTATTCCGTACATACGCACGAGCGATGATATTGTTCCCATGATCGTGGAATTGTATTTAAGTGTATTTATACTATTTCAGTATCAATATCACTTTATAATAATCATATATAGTTACTCATTACACCATTATACCCATCCTTGTAAGGTGATGGTGGAAAATTGATTACACCACGTCGTGGAGACGGTATTCCTTACGTACGCATGCGCGGTGATTTCATTTTTCCATAGGATGGATAGAAGGTGAATTAGGGTTGTTTCATATTTATAATAACATATCTGTATGTAGGTAATACTTATGTTATTACGTTATCATGAAACAACTAAAGAATAAGAAGTTGGAGAAGAAAGAAATTAAAAAGATCGGTAATGGATATTACCTCTTCTTTGAAACGCCTCTTTGAATCCTCCACTTAGGGAACTAAGATTGGTCTTTGAAGAAGACCAGGACCTCTAGGATTGTTCTAGGGAAGTGGAGAAGGGATTTTGGCAGGGGTTGGCCGAGCTTGAGTGCTCAAATTGGTGTGAGGAGGAGGGGGAGGAGGTGCCCTTTTATAAGGGAGGAGAGGGGCACCTTAGGAATATCTCAAAATATTATTTTATATTAAAGTCAAAATCGGTTTATAATGGTTCCAAAGGGTCTTATTTAGAAGGTAAAGTGAGGATGGGTCGAAATCCTATCAACCAATAGGATTTAGACAAGTTTTGGTTATTATTTTAACCTGATCAATTAGATTTAACTCTAAGTTAAATAATTTAACTTTTACCGTGACCTTTTGTTTTTCTTACACTATATGGTTAATACACTTACTATAACATGCCAAACGAACCCCAAGTTGTTTATTATTAATATATATATCCTTATCTAAGTCATTTGGTCGAATCTTTGATTTTTAGGAATAAAATAACAATTAATAATATAATATTTTATTTAAAAACTATTTTGTGTCAATTTTGACACTATTTGATATATGATTTTTGTGAAAGTCATAACAAAATTATATGTTCTAACCAAGTTGATTAAATAAACAATAATATAACATAGTAACCTATAAAATTAGTGGAATTCATAAAAAGTCTCAAATTACATTTATTTGAGCATTTATAATATCAATTATGTTAACATTTCCATAAAAGGGTAATTACTGCATCATCGTTGTGTCATAAATAAATAAATTTATTTAAAGTCTAAAAATTATAAATAAAATATCATTATGTAGGAAATCCTTTTATATTTCTAATGAATATTTATAGTTGAATTTATCTTATGTATAACCCCATATTAAAATTGTTTTAGTTATTAAACATTGATTTTAACTATTTTAACTATTCATTAAATAAAATAATATTAAATGTCATAATCTAATCCAAGTGGGACTAAATGGTCATATTATATTCATAAAGTTGTTTTTGGTCGAATTACACTTATCCAATAGAATTAGGACATGTTTTAGGGTAATATTAATATCATATTTACCCTTAGTTACCGTATTTACTATTAACCGCGGTAAAAAAAAGTAAAAAGTTACTATTCACCAAAAAATTATTTTTATCTCATTGAACCACATTTTACTTACTGATATAAACCGTGTCGGTCAGATTTTTTAAATTCTATTCACAGAAGCGGTAAAATTATGTTTTATGCAAAATTCAGTTTTTAACCTACCACTTAGTGGTTTCACTATTCATCAAAAATTGAAAGTTTTCAGAAAAATACCAAAATTTCACCCTAGGCTAATTTCGATATTCCGAATCCAAAAATGAAGTCCATTTTGAAAAATAAAATTTATAAAATTTCATACAGTGGTTATTACTATTCATAATGACTAGTTTTAATAATATTTTAATAGCATATTGTTGTTTAGTGAAACTCGGTATTGCGTACGACGAAAGCTATCAAGGAAGGTCGCGATTTCATGTAAAACAAGCCAAGAAAGTGTTGTGTAGAAAAATATTCCTTTGATGATTTATATAACATAAAATTCTTGGGTGTTACATTCTACCCCCCTTAAAATGAATTTCTCTCTCGAAATTCGTCACTTTGTAACAAACAGATGAGGATACCTCTCCCTCATCATATCCTCAAGCTCCCAAGTATCTTATTCTAATTGGTGGTTCCTCCATAAAACTTTCACCAAGGGAGTGGTCTTGTTTCGTAGGACTTTTTGCTACGATCCAGAATCTCTATCGGTTGTTCTTCATAAGAAAGATCTTGCTCCAGTCGTACAACTTCTGAGCTGAGTACATGTGAAGGATCAAGTATGTACTTTCTCAGGAGAGAAACATGGAACACATCGTGAACTTGAGAGAGATTCGGTGGAAGCGCCAATCAGTAAGCTACCTTTCAATCAGGATCCAGTATTTCGAAAGGACGGATATATCTAGGGCTCAACTTCCCCTTCTTTCCAAATCTCATAACCCTCTTCCAGGGAGATATTCGTAAGAACACTTTATCACCCACTTCAAACTCTAGGTCTTTTCTTCGGTTGTCGGCATAAATTTTATGTCGACTCTGAGCTGCTCTTATGTGTTGTTGAATAGATCTGACCTTTTTTGCCATTTCATCAACGAGATCAGGTCCTAATAGCTTTCTTTCCCCAACTTCATCCCCGCAAGTTGGAGTGCTGCATTTCTTTCCATAGAGAGCTTCATAAGGAGCCATCTGAATACTGGAGTGAAATCTATTATTATAAGAAAATTCCACCAAAGGTAGGTGTTGATCCCAACCAACTTTGAAATCCATAGAGCAAGCTCTCAACATATCTTCTAGAGTTTGAATTGTTCTCTCAGACTGTCCGTCTGTCTGAGGATGATAAGCAGTGCTGAAACTCAACTCCATATCCAGAGTATGCTGAAGACTTCACCAGAACTTCGAGGTAAATCTCGGATCCCGATCAGAGATAATAGAAAGTGGAACTCCATGCAATCTTACCACTTCCTTTACATATTTCCTGGAAAGCTGATCCAGAGAGAAATCCTCTCTAATAGCAATGAAATGTGCAGACTTCGTAAGACGATCAACTATGACCCATATAGCATTATTGCCTTTGGATGTTTTAGGAAGTCCTCTGACAAAGTCCATAGTGATGTTTTCCCATTTCCATTTGGGTATGGGTAATGGTTGTAACATCCCCTTAGACTTCTGTCTCTCAGCTTTAACTTGTTGACAAACCAAGCATCAAGAGACATATTCAGCAACATCTCTTTTCATGCCATCCCATCAGAAGTACTCTTTCAGGTCCCTATACATCTTCGTGCTTCTAGGATGAATAGAGAATTAAGAACTATGAGCTTCATCCAACAGTTCCTTATTTAATTAGGGGATGGGAGGAACACAAACCCGATTCCTGAACTTTATTATCCCATCACAATCAAGGTTGAATTCAGGAACATTTCTCACCTTCTTTTGTAACTCGACATCTTCTTTCTGTGCCTCTTTAATCATCACATGTATAGATGGTTGAACATTTATTTGAGAAAGATAAGATTTTTCCCCTATTATAATTCCAAGATCCATTCTTTGTAAATCCATAAATATTGGATCTTTTGTGATCCTCATCATTGATAAACTGGCATGGTCTTGTCGACTTAATGCATCTGCCACCTTGTTTGCTTTCCCAGGGTGGTAATGGATTGAGCAGTCATAATCCTTAATCAGCTCCAACCATCTTCTTTGACGCATATTCAGCTCCTTTTGTGTGAAAATATACTTTAAACTTTTATGATTAGTATAAATATCACATCTTTCACCATAAAGGTGATGCCTCCAAATATTTAATGCAAAGATTACCGCAGCTAACTCCAAATCATGTGTTGGGTAATTTTACTCATGGATTTTCAACTGATGTGAGGCATAAGCTATCACCATATCATTTTGCATAAGAACACACCCCAATCCCTTCTTGGATGTATCACTGTAGATCACAAACCTTTCTCCACTACAAGGCAGTGTGAGTAGAGGTGCACTGGATAACCTTCTTTTCAACTCCTTTAATTCTCTTCACATTCCTCTGTCCAAACAAACTTAACTCCTTTCCGAGTCAACTTGGTGAGTGGATTAGATAATCGTGAAAAATATTTCACAAAACGTCGATAATATCCAGCCAAACCAAGAAAAATTCGGATCTCAGTTACTATTGTTGGTCTCGACCATCTTTCGATAACCTCTGTTTTTTCTGGATCCACAGATATCCCATCTTTTGAGATCATGTGACCTAAAAATGAAACTTTTTGAAGCCAAAATTCACACATGGTAAATTTGGCATAAAGCATCTCCTTTCTCAGGGTCTTCAATATAATTCTCAAGTGATCTTCATGTTCTTCCTTGCTCTTTGAATAAACAAGAATATCGTCTATAAAAACTACCCCAAATTGATCAAGATAGTCTCTAAAGACTCTATTCATTAGATCAATTGAGATAGCAGGGGCATTAGTAAGACCAAATGGCATCACTATAAATTCATAGTGTCCATACCTTGTACGGAAATCCGTCTTTGGTATATCCTCCCTTTTGACCCTTAATTGATGATACCTTGAATGAAGATCAATCTTGGAAAAGTATTGAGCTCCGCGTAGTTGGTCAAATAAGTCATCAATGTGTGGGAGAGGATATTTGTTCTTGATAGGGATCTTGTTAAGTTCTCGATAATCAATACAGAGTCTCATTGATCCATCTTTCTTCTTAACAAATAGAATAGGTGATCCTAAAGGTGACGCACTAGGGCGTATGAATCCCTTATCAAGATTCTCTTGGAGTTGCTTCTTCAATTCCTGCAACTCAATTGGGGCCATTCTATAAGGTGTCTTTGAAATAGGCAAAGCACCCGGTATGAGTTCTATTGAAAACTCAACTTCACGATTTGGTGGAAGACCCAGAAATTCCTCCGGAAAGACATCATCAAACTCCCGTACGATGGGCATATTCTAAATCGCGAGTTTCTCACCAACCATTTGAGATAAATAACCTTCATTTAGTGGAATCAATACCCATAAAATGGAAGAAATTTCTACTGGAAGGTTATGTTCATCCTTGCATTGATAGACGATCATAGATTGATCTGGAATATGAAATGTGACTTCCCTTCTTTGGAAATTGATATGAGCTCCGTATAAAGAAAGCCAATCCATGCCAAGAATCACATCGAATTCCACTAAAGGAAGGATCACAAGATTTGCATGAAGCACTTTCCCACAAACGTCAATTGGAGAAGAATTATAAACTTTTGATGCGATTGATGTTCCATTAGGTGTTGTCACAGCTAACTCAACATCTAATTGTTGAGGTAATACGGTGATACCCTTAGAAAATTCTTCAGAAATAAAAGAGTGGGTAGATCCAGAATCAAATAAAACATTTTCTACTTTAGAGTGGATGGTAAGTGTACCTTTTACCACTTCATTATCGTACTCCACATCGCTGATAGAAATTGCATGTGTCTTTCCTTTGTCTTTAGCCTTAAGAGTTTGTTGACGTCGACCATCATCATCAACCCTTGGATTTGGGCATTGATTGGCATAATGCCCCATCTCCCTGCACTTGAAACATTGAAGTGTAGTAGGTTCATTCTGTGTATCCCTTCCTTTGTTTGCATCATTAGACATCTTCTTCCCATTATCGCGACATTCAAATGCCCTATGACCTTCCTTTCCACATTTGAAACATTTACTTGTCCCTTTAAGACAACTCCCTCCATGTTTATTTCCACACTTTGAGCATAAGGGAAAGCGCATCTTCTTTTCAGTGTGCTCTTTAGATTTTCCTTTGAATTCCATTTTCCTCTTCTTATCAAACCCATATGACTGATGGGTTACTCCAATCTCCATCTCGACTTTGAGAGCACATCGAGCGATTTCCTCGTAGCTATTGAAGTCCCTTATGGATAACGCCCTTCGAAGACTTGGTTTTAAGCCACTAAAGATTCGATCAATCTTACTCTCAGGTTGGATAATAATACCAGAAGCGTACCTTGCAAGTCTTGTAAAATTTGCTTCATAGGTACCAACTGATTCATCATCCCTTTGCTTCAGTTCAAGAAACTCTTTCTCCATCTTTGTTCAGAGAATACGAGGGGAGTACTTATTGAAAAATAATTTTTTGAACTCGTCCCATTCCATGGACTCAATTTCATCCCTTTGCCTCGTATTCTTAATAAGATTCAACCATTGATCAATATATCCTTCCAAACGATACACTTCTAGGATGACTTTATCATGTTCAGAATATTGAAGAACTGAAAATATCTTTTCAGTAGTACTAATCCATTGTTCAGCAACTAATGGATTATTAGACCCACTGAAAGAAGGTGGACGCTGCCTCATGAAGGATTCAAGAGAATGTTGCTCCTTCCTTTGCTCGTTTGGAAGTCCTGCATGATTCATAGCATGAGAAAGTTGTGTGAGCATGGCTACAAGATTTTGCATTCCAGCTCCCATATCGTTTGGTTGCTCAGGGGGACAATCATTGCAATGCCCATCACATTCCGCATTAACACAGTTCCTTCGGGTTCCAGCCATTGACTAAAACCAAGAAGAATAGTGTGAGCAACACTAATTATAATAGGAAAAACACATAATTCAAGAATAAAATTTTCACGCTTAAGGTCTTATCCTAGGTTATTCATGGCCATTTCTAAAACACTAAGATTCTGTTCTATGCTTAGACTTATCCTTAGGGTTCTTACTAAGGCTTTCACATCCTAGTTTCCAAAGGTTGACTATAACCTCCCTCTGATACCAACTATAACGACCCATACTTTACATACATTGTTAATACTTCAAAATTGAAGCACACTTATTACAACATATGACAAAACCACAAAGAACCATATAGGTATAGTGTCTTTAGAAACTGGGAAACATAAACAACTGGTTCATAAATCTTCTACAGTGTCTCCAATTTATTTCATCATATCTAGGGTCCCTTTTAGCATATTCTACTTAATATCCATCTTCCTGACCTGGGGAAAAGAAAACATACAAAAAAGGGTGAGCTCAAATGCTCAGCAAGGGCAAATAAAGGAAATAAAAATCATATCATATCTTTTTGAAAATCATAACCTGCAAAAGAGATCATAATATCTTAACATGGAATAAATCATAGAAGTGAAAATAATATCCCCATAATCATAAAATAAAACTTGAAACTTTGTTTCATGCACACATAATCATGGAAAATCATTTCATGTTAGTCATGACTCATTGCCAAGACTATCTTAGCGGACAAAGTCCATTTCTGAACCGAGTTCACTCCTCGTTTCAGTCCTGTATCACTGAACTGAAATAACCTTCCGTTCCAGCCATGTCTATCTCATGAGATATAAATCTTTACCCAATGCATTGGAGGGAGATATAGGTCCCACCCATATTATAATGAATACTTTCTTATGTGTGACACATAATCATAAATCATACATCATCGAAATACACATGTAACAAAAATGGGATTCTTGAAACATCATGACATCATTAAATAAATCATATAAGGTTAATGACTTCATAAAAATAATTCCCTCAAAAAATAATCAAATCAATGTAATAATAGGGATAAAAAAGAACCCATTATTATCTTAGATGGAAAATAATTTGGATAAAACACTTCAACTCCATTCTTGAGGAAAATATCCTTTCTTCTTCAAAAACATTTTTCCTTTCTTAACATGTCATACAAATTTAAACTAAAAGAAGTTGATTAAAAATAAACTTGAAAACTTGTAAAGGAAGCCTCTTGGAAATAATGTTTTAAAAATCCATTCATGCCGTATAAGTTAAAAAAAACATTCTTCGTACTTTTTTCGGAAAAGTCAAAAAAGTACCTCGTACGAAAAAACGACAAAAGATTCCTTTCATATTCTTTACTAAAAACTCACCGAAGGGTAAAATTGGATGTAAACTATTGTAAGTGGATGGAAACAATATTACATATTGAGGTAACATGGATGTGGATGATAAAATACACCCCAGTAAATACCAAAGTATAAACAATCTCGGATAAAAATGAGATTGTGATATTTTCCCTTACCTTAGGTACGATTTGCTTTGTACGTGTCCGAAGCTTCTGTATAATGGTTTAAATAATGTTATTGACTTATTCCAGAATCATACATATTGATATGATATCATATATGGTCATATTCTTAGCTTCTTATTAGTAATATTTCATTGTTACTTGTTACTCGGGTCTTTATTCCCTTTTGTTCTTATGCGAGTTTTGCCGAATAAATTCTTATTATTCTTTTATGGTTTTAGATACCTTATATCTAGAAGGTTATTAGTGTAACATATATCTTATTTATTCATTCAATTCATTTATATAATTACTATGTAATGATGATCATGTAGAACGAGTCACATCACATCGTGGAGACGGTATTCCGTACGTATGCACGAGCGATGATATTGTTCCCATGATCGTGGAATTGTATTTAAGTGTATTTATACTATTTCAGTATCAATATCACTTTATAATAATCATATATAGTTACTCATTAAACCATTATACCCATCCTTGTAAGGTGATGGTGGAAAATAGATTACACCACGGCTTGGAGACGTTATTCCGTACGTACGCACGCGCGGTGATTTCATTTTTCCGTAGGATGGATAGAAGGTGAATTAGGGTTGTTTCATATTTATAATAACATATTAGTATGTAAGTAATACTGATGTTATTACTTTATCATGAAACAACTAAAGAAGAAGAAGTTGAAGAAGAATGAAATTAAAAAGATCGGTAATGGATATTACCTCTTCTTTGAAACACCTCTTTGAATCCTCCAGTTAGGGAACTAAGATTGGTCTTTGAAGAAGACCAGGACCTCTAGGATTATTCTAGGGAAGTGGAGAAGGGATTTTGTCAGGGGTTGGCCGAGCTTGAGTGCTCAAATTGGTGTGAGGAGGAGGGGGAGGAGGTTCCCTTTTATAAGGGAGGAGAGGGGCACCTTAGGAATATCTCAAAATATTATTTTATATTAAAGTCAAAATCGGTTTATAATGGTTCCAATGGGTCCTATTTAGAAGGTAAAGTGGGGATGGGTCGAAATCCTATCAACCAATAGGATTTAGACAAGTTTAGGTTATTATTTTAACCTTATCAATTAGATTTATCTCTAAGTTAAATAATTTAACTTTTACCATGACTTTTTGTTTTCTTACACTATATGGTTAATAAACTTACTATAACATGCCAAAAGAACCCCAAGTTGTTTATTATTAATATATATATCCTTATCTAAGTCATTTGGTCGAACCTTAGATTTTTAGGAAAAAAATAACAATTAATAATATAATATTTGATTTAAAAACTATTTTGTGTTAATTCTGACACTATTTGATATATGATTTTTGTGAAAATAATAGCAGAATTATATGTTCGAACCAAGTTGATTAAATCAACAATAATATATCATAGTAACCTAGAAAATTAGTGGAATTCATAAAAAGTCTCAAATTACATTTATTTGAGCATTTATAACATCAATTATGTTAACATTTCCTTAAAAGGGTAATTACTGCATCATCGTTGTGTCATAAATAAATTAATTTATATAAAGTCTAAAAATTATAAATAAAATATCATTATCTAGGAAATCTTTTTAGATTTCGAATGAATATTTATAGTCTAATTTATCTTATGTATAACCCCATATTAAAAATGTTTTAGTTATTAAACTTTGATTTTAACTATTTTAACTATTCATTAAATAAAATAATATTAAATGTCATAATCTATTCCAAGTGGACCTAAATGGTCATATTATATTCATAAGGTTGTTTTTGGTCTAATTAAACTTATCCAATAGAATTAGGACATGTGTTAGGGTAATAGTAATATCATATTTACCCTTAGTTAACCTATTTACTATTAACCGTGGTAAAAAAAGTAAAAAGTTACTATTCACCAAAAAATTATTTTTATCTCATTGAACCACATTTTACTTACTGATATCAACCGTGTCTGTCAGATTTTCGAAATTCCATTCACGGAAGCGGTAAAATAATGTTTTATGCAAAATTCAGTTTTTAACCTACCACTTAGTGGTTTCACTATTAATCAAAAATTGAAAGTTTTCAGAAAAATATCAAAATTTCACCCTAGGCTAATTTCGATATTCTGAATCAAAAAATGAAGTCCATTTTGAAAAATAAAATTTATAAAATTTCATAAAGTGGTTATTACTATTCATAACGGATAGTTTTAATAATATTTTAATAGCATATCGTTGTTTAGTGAAACTCGGTATTGCGTACGATGCAAGCTATCGAGGAAGGTCGCGATTTCGTGTAAAACAAGACAAGCAAGTGTTGTGTAGAAAAAGATTCCTTTGATGATTTATATAACATAAAAGTCTCGGGTGTTACATAGAGATCTTAATCGGCATTGTCCCAAGGATGATTTTCTGGTTCCGATCATAAAACTCTTAATTGATGCAACAGCTGGCTATGAAGCACTTTCCTCCATGGATGTATATTCTGGGTATAATAAAATCTGAATGGATCTAGAAAATGAAGAATCTACAGCTTTCAGAGCCCCTCAAGTTGTGTTTTTCTACCGGGTAATGCCCTTTGGCTTGAAGAATACAAGTGCAACATATCAAGGATCCAATCACTTGGATGATTAGGAAATAATATTCCACAAACTTCTACAACACAATTTGATGATGTACCCCTTGAAATGTGTTTTTTGGGTAACCTAAGGAAAACTTCTCACATTTGTTGTATGCCATTGTGGTATCGAAGTTGATCCCGAGAAGACAAAATCAATCTTTGGTATGTCACCTCGATGTAATTTGTAATAATTAAGAGTAATTCAAGGACACTTGGCCTATATTCTGCATTTCATTCCCAATTTGGCAGGCAATTGTTTTCCTTTCACCAAATTAATAATGAAGGGAGTCACCTACCAATGGACCGAAGATTGCCAAGAGGCATTTTATATCCTTAAGAAATACCTCTTGAGTCCATCGGTATTAATGCCACCTGTTGAAGGAAAACCACTTATCCTTTATGTGATAGCTTTAGAGCGATAATTGGGTTCCTTTCTTGACCAAAATAATGATGGTGGGAATGAAAACATCCTTTACTATCTCAGTCGAACTATGCTTGAGGAAGAAAATCAATATTCAAGTATTGAAAAGTGCTTCCTAGAATTAATCTTTTCAGTTCAGAAATTGAGACACTACCTACAAAATCATGAGGTCCAATTTGTATCTCACAATAAACCTCTAAAATTTATCCTTAGTCATCCAATGCTTACAGAGCGTCTGGCAAGGTGGGCAGTTATTTTGCAGCAGTTTGATATCCTGTATGTGTCTCAAAAGGAAATAAAGGGCCAAGCTCTGGCTGGTTTCCTTACTGAACACCCTTCAGTATAAGATAAGTCTTTATATATTGAACATCTTGATGAGGAAGTCTTATATATTCATGATAATCTTCAAACATGGGTAATTTACATTGAAGGTGCTTCCAAAAGTCCAACAGGGTTGAAAATTGATGATCCTAAATTCAACAATGTTGGGTTATGAGTTGTACTTATTTCCCTAGAAAAGGTCGTGTTACCCTATTCCTTCGTATTGTTGGAAGGAGGTACAAATAATGAAGCAGAATATCAAGCTCGCATCGAAGGGTTGGAGTTGGTGCTTCAAACATAGGCGAATCACTTAAATGTGAAAGGTGATTCAGACCTGGTAATCAAACAAGTAATGGGGATTAAGCCATCAGAAAAGAAGAGTTAATCCCTTTGTATGATTACATCAGAGAGTTAATGGTAGAATTTCCTTTGGAACTGACATTTTCTTACGTCCCGCAATCCCAAAAGGATAAAGGTGATGCACTGGTTAATGTAGACACAGCTCTAGAAGATCCAAACTAGGATGAAACAATCATCCGTATTTCCCACCGTCGTACAGTTTCACCATATGATTAAATCATAATAGAGGAAATCAATGAAATTAGTCCCATTTCTACCAAATAATCATACTACAGGATGGATAAAACCTATCAGGGAATACCTTCAAAATGGAACACTCCCACATTATAGAGCTGAGAAAGAACAAGTCTAACAATGTTTGGTCAAATTTAATTTTTATGATAGACCATATCACCTAGAAAAAATTCTCTACAAGCGAGGTTTTGATGGAATTCTCTTCAGACGTATTGATGTTGAAGAGACAATGGATTTCATGAAAGAAGTACATGCAGGAGTCTGAGGTGCCCACCAGTAGGGACATAGACTGTCTGATAAAATTTGAAGGCTTGGATACTTTTGGCCTTTAATGTTACAAGATTGTGTTTATTTTACTAAGAACTGTCATTCTTTCCAAGTATATGCCAAATTTATTCAGCAACCCCCAGATTTGTTTCATACAACTATGTACTCATGGCCATTTTCCACATGGGGAATGGATGTAGTATGACCTTACACTTCAGCTACATCCAAGCAGTTTAAGTATATGCATACTTTTATTGGATTGTTTTCCAAATGGGAAGAGGAAATACCTCTCAAAGAAGTTAGTTTTAAATGATTTTTTAGCTTCATCATGTCTAACATCATTAACAGATTTGGTGTCCCTCATACCATATTGACAGACAAGGGCACTAACTTCTGTTAATCTGGGGCAAGGAAGTTGTATCAAGAATACAACATCAAATCCAACCATTCATGTCGGTATCATGCAGTGGACATTGGCCAAATAGAAGCCTTCAGTAACACTCTTTCAAACATACTACAAAAGATGTTGGATAAAGACAAGAAATCATGGCCTGATAAACATTTTCATGATTTATGTGATTATCGGACCACCACCCGCACTGCTACACAGTCAACTCCATATTCATTGGTATATGGAACAGAAGCTGTCTATCCCATTGAAGTCCAATTACTTTCTCTCATAGTATCCATTTGCGATCAGTCATCTATAGTAGAAAAATATCAAAAGCGATTGGATGAATTAGATCAATTAGATGAAAAAGGATTGTTCACCCTACACCACTTAGAAATCTATTAGAATCGAATAACACGTGCTTTAAACAAAAAAGTCCATCTTCGTTCATTCATTTAAGGAGAAATGGTATTGGTACTGAGAACTCCAATGATACCAGGAAAGAAAACTCCAAAACAAGAGCCAATGTGGGAATGACCTTACTCAATACATAAGGTCTACACTAATAGAGCTTATTCTTTAGTCTCAATGGATGGAGAACTCATTACAACTCCATCCAATGCCAGATTTTGAAGAAGTATTTTGTGTAATAAAAATACATAATTCATCCAACATGACATTAAACTATGTTGTCCTAGCTACATGACGCTAAACTCTGCAGCAGTGGCCCATGCATAAGACCTTAATCTATTTTAGTCCCCACTACAAGACAATAACATGCATATCCCCCTATGTCTTACATGACATTAAACTGTACATCTTCTCGTCCTACATGAATGTAAACTGAAGAAAAAAGTCATCAATTATGTCCTACATGACATTAAAGTATAAAAGTCCCTAGTTCATCCATCATGACGTTAAACTGTGTTGTCCTAGCTACATGATGGTAAACTATGCAACAGTGGTCCATGCATATGACCTTAAACTATTCTAGTCCACACTACAATAATTTAAGCTACATTACCCCCTACATCCTAAATGACATTAAAAAGTACATCCTCTCATCCTACGTGACATTAAACTAAAGAAAAAAGTCCTTAATTATGTCCTACATGACATTAAACTGTAAAAGTCCCTAATTCATCCAACATGATGTTAAAATATGTTTTCCTAGAAACATGACGCTAAACTGTGCAGCACTGGTCCATGCATAAGACCTTAATCTATCATAGTCCTCATTGCAATACTTTAAACTGCATATTCCCTCTATCCCCCATCAAGACGTTAAACTATGTCCAGTACATTATATGTCCTACATGACGTTAAAATATACATCGTTAAGGTTGTCGCTACCTCTTTTTTCTCACACCGAGTATGACTCACGTGATCATAGAGTAAACTTCAACCATAATACCCTCTCTGGGCCTCTAACCATGCATATGTCCCAACACCATTTTTAGGTCATTGTCCCCAAGCACAACTCAATTACCAATTCATTTTCAATTGAACTATGTGGACTTTGATCCTTGCCTTCTTGGCTGGGTATGTAGGCAACCTCCCAAGGAACAAGCCCCAAACCAATATCTTCACGTCATTTCACCTCTGTCTCATACGATGTTGATCTGTGAATCAGCCCAAAACCGATCTCTACACATTGGTTCACCTTCGTCCCACATGATGTTAAACTATGTACGTCCCTTTTTTCCTTGCTACATGGCATTAAACTGTGCATCACCATCATCCTTTTTATATGACGTTAAACTATACAGTCCCCCATTTCCCCAGTCCTAAGAGGGAATAATCATTGACATTGATATCCAAATCACGTCATATTTCAAAGACTACGTGCATACATGGTAATGCCCGAACCTTTCATCTTGGTCCAAACCATCGTTTCACTAAAGTCCCCTTTCACCCTTCACTTGTACAATCCAAATTTGTAAAAAGGGTATTTCAAGAAATACGTATAGCTTTATTCCCAACATTATGGGATACGTAGGAACATTCAATCAACCCTCGAATCCATCCCCATGTCTTTGGGCCTAACTCCAAATTCCACTTTCAGTCCCTTGGCTGAAAAGTCCCCCTGGTGAAAACATTAATGGGGTATGAAAACCCTAGTCTTCATTCACATCAGGTTTATAAAACACACAATGTCTATTCCTTATTATGGTCTGAGTTCAATGACACCAAACTAATATCTCTTACATTCTTGTCACACATGACAATAAACTGTATTTCAAGAACTAAAATTGGCTATGTTCTCATTATAATTAGATATTTAGTGAAGTCCATCAACTAAATTCAGGACCTTGCCAAAACATGATTGCAGTCATCATTGGTCTATGTATCTCTTTCATGCATTGGACAATACCTGTTTTTCATGTGTCATATTTATAACATTAAATACTTCCAGATCAGCATTACCCTTTTCTTGACTTATGGTCACAAAATTTCTGATACCCAAGAATTCGTTTGCCTGACTATACAACACGTGCCCTTAGGTGGCCTTGCATAAGTAGTCTACACAACGGAATTGTCATCCAAAAGATGCTATTATTTGACTATGTAGCCAATGCCCTTAACTGGCCCTGCATAATTCAACCCCTTAAATGATTTGATATGTAACACCCCAGGTAAATAAAGAATATAAAATTTTCATATTTATCCGTATTTTTGAATAAAATATTAATATGACATTAAAGGGGATGCTATGCTCGATGGCGTACCCAACACGCAACAACGAGTTTCTTGGGAATCTTACGTTGCACTCTAATAATAAAATAATATTATTTTAAATGGTAGTTAACATGTAGCTGTTGTATTGGCGGGAATGGATAGAAATAACTAAAAATATGATTATATATGTTTTTAAATGTTTTTACATTTATCCAATAAAATATAAAGGCTTAAAATACGGAAAGAATTCAATTTTAGGCGTATATGCCCTAGTTTTCACTAAGGGTTCACTTATCGCCTTTTGATGGCTAACCTTCATTAAATATAGTTTTGTTCACTCTTATACATTCTATTGGACCAAATAAATATCTTCTTAATAATTGGGACATCAAAATTTACTTTGTGTAAATTTTTGTTATCTTTCCGATAAAGTTCATTTTTTAAGGAATAGTGTAAAATGTTGTATTTTAATTCAAAACCTCTTTTTAATCTAATTTATTTATATGATTATATTATCTTTTGAATTGTTTTTAAATTTAAATTAGAATATATTTTTACCATTAAATCCAATATTGGTCGTTGGAATTAATTTCACTTTGAAATCAAACATAAACTAGTGTCAATCTTTTGATATTTATTATTTCATAAAAACACGCTATTTGCTATGACAACGGGAATTAATTATTAAATTAATTAATGTGACTTATATGTTTTGAATTTTGTAAAATAGACTTCATTTTTGAATTTGGAATATCAAATATATCTTAGGGTGAATTTTTGGGAATTTTTCTGAAAAACTTCAATTTTTGATGAATAGTGAAACCACTAAGTGGTACTTATAAAAACTGATTTTTCCGTTTAAATGAAATTTTGCCATATTTGTGTTTTGAATTTCAAAAATCCGACATAAATGGTTGTAATTAAGAAGTAAAATGTGGTTCAATGGGATAAAAATAATTTTTTGGAGAATAGTAACTTATTAAGTTTTTAATCGCGATTAGAGGTAATTAGTGTAGTTTAAGGTAAAAATAATGTTTTAATAATATGAAATGAACTTTACACATGTCCTAACCTCATTAGATGTGTCATGGCCGACGAAGACAACCCATGGGTCAACTTGGGGACCCCATGAAGCCACTTTGGTTGGAAAATGACATTAATATCTTTTTATTTAAAGTTAAAGTAAAAATGAGACAAACACGAAATGTTTTACTAAAACATTTTTTACATGGGGTTATACAAATCATATTTTTGACTATAAGTATTAATTGGAAATATAAAAAGATTTCCAACATCATAGTAGTTTTTTTTTATCATTTTTAGACTTTAAATAAATTAAATTATTTATGACATCATGATGATGCAGCGATGACCTCATTATTTAACGATTTAAATAAAATGGAAAGATAATGTAATATCTAAGCCCTACACATGTCCAAAACCTATTGTATGAGTGGATTTCGAACCCTTATCACCTTGTCCTAGAAAAAAATCAAAGTTAGACCTCTTAAATCCGAATACCATTTTAAAATAAAGTGACTTTTCTTTACCTTCCAAGAGTGCCCCTCCTCTCCTCTTATAAAAGGCCCCCACCTCTACCTTCTTACCCACACTCCCAAAGCCTTTGGCTCGGCCAACCTATGCCCATTTTGTCTCTCCACTTCCCTCTATTACTCCTTGAAGCCTCACATTGGGCAGAAGTATTCCCAAGGAAGCCTCTGAACTCAAACCAAAGGGAGTTACCCGATTTTAAGGTAATGTCTTCACTTGAGTCCTTTTGTTTTATTTTTCTTCTCCAACCCCATAAACTCTTTTTATTAATTTCTTTTGTAACAAATAAAGTATCATAAATATACTAGGATGTTGTTATAAGAGGTATTAGAGCAACAATTTCACACACCTACATCTAATAGTTAAAGAACATACTGTTTCCGTGGATGGCGAATTTCGGCCTCCTGAAATGATGACTGTTCAACATTATTTTAACACCTTAAAAGGTGGCCATTAAGAGGAAACTATATTTATATATGATATATAATATGTTTAGGTTTTCGTTAAGCTTCTGTATTTTTCATTTTGGGCATACCTTTATGGTTTCCATTATGGGTAAACACGATATCTTCATTTAAGGAGGTGCGGACTACCGCCCCCTCAAAGTGATGTGATTCGTTAATGCCATATGTGGGGCGTATAAAGGATGGATTTAAAGTTATTATATATGATGTTATACTGGAATTATAATATACCTCTATATCATTATTATTCCATTCCATAAAAATATGAAATAGAAATGAAAGTAGCGTTCATGCGTACGTACGGCTTACCGTCTCCATGAACGGTGCATTTCATTTCTTACCTCTAAATGATTATTTAAGATTATAAATACATGTTTATTATGGATATATATGATATATATGATATCCAAATCATGAATATAATTCTGGATATAATGAACATTTGACCACAAACAACATGTAATTGTAAGAAGTCCTCTTTCGACTTAAGAACCAAATATCGACAAAACAAACATTATTAACATAAATGATTACATAATGTTTATAACATGGAAATAAGTGATATAAAAGAAATAATGAACTAGAAAAAAGTTCTTAATAAAGTGGAAATTAACACAAGTTTATTATTCAGGACATTAAAGAACAATCGAGTCAAGTCGGACCCGAGGTAAGGGATCCTACTCCTCTCTTTCTTTTTAAGTACACTATTTTATGTCATTCCTTCTATGCTCATATTTCTTGTGATTGGGATGTTCTTTTATATTACTCTTAATTTAGTTTTGATGTTCATATGATGAGAGACCCTATTCTCTCTCATCAATCCATTTTGGATGATTTGAGTGGCGCAGTTAGGCTGCCGAATTTTCGTAAGAGATCTAACATCTCTCTTTCTAAGTACTCTCCTTTATGTCACTTCTTTTAAGATCCTCTTTTTTAATGATGGGGGATGTTATTCTATATTCCTCTTTCTATACATTTTATTTTAATGTGATGAGACACCCTATTTGATCTCATCAATCCATTTTTGTAAGTTTTAAGTGGCGCCGTTAAGCTGCCGAGTTTTCGTAAGGGATTTTTCATCTCACTTTTATTCCCATAAGATTTATGCTACATTTGCCACAATTTCCTTTGGGTGGTGTATGTATTGAACATTATTTTACTCATTGTGTAATATTATTTCATTTATGAATATTTACATCAATTTTGTATTGTCCTTCTTTCACGGGGCGTATGTTTCGAAAGATACCCATGTCGGTAAAGGAAACTTTCACCCTCCTCTTTTTAAAAGACTTATTTTGTTATATCTTTTAATTCACATAATATTATTTTGGGATATGTTCTTGTATATCCTTATTGATGTAAATTTTATGTCCTAGTGATGAGATACCCTTTTTATCTCTCATCAACTCTTTTTCTGCATTTTGACGTGACGCCGTTAGGCTGTCTAATTATTACAGGGGAACTTCTTAGCCCAATTTCGATTCATTGGGATAAGCTTGTACTCCTTGAATATGTCGTTCTATGAATATGTTTGAATAACCTCTGATTGTTTTACACTTAATATCCACTTATATTTGGTGTATTAGTTTGTCACACATAATTATGTTATTGATTTATCCTTAATCCAAGGATACCATCTTTGTATGGGACTTCGTCTCAATGTCCTTTCATTGAGGAATATTTTGTTTTATACACAACCTTCTTTTATACGGTGTATAAACCCCTTTGACTTTTACGTTTATTCAAAATGAATATTTTTTATACGAAGCATTTCTAAACGACAAAAGGGAATGTTTTTGTCGTACGTATGCGGCGACAACGACTTCTCCGCCACCGTGACCATTATTTGAGTTTCGGCTTCCTCTACTAGCCATACCTTTTTTTAAAAGAAAAATAAATACCATGTTTTACTTTTCTTTTATTTTGGTATTGAAAATGGTTTTCATGATGTTTTTATATCAATGTGTTGTATTGATATCTTGTGATTGAAAGGTGGAAATGTTATGTTTCCTTTATGCATGTTTTATGAGATACGATTATGTTGAGGTTCTTTAGAATTATTATGAAGACGGGTGGTTTCGTGATAAAATAAGGGCGGGTGAGCTCGATATAGCTCTCCAATGCATTGGGTAACGCGAAGGATTGAAACGTCAGGGTTTCTCCGAAGAGATTTATGGAATATACTGTGATGGGTATTCCAAACCTAACCATGAGGGTTACTCCCAACGTAAGAATGTTTTGAATGCCTCAAGTTACCTTTATGACTTATGATTTCTATGATTTATTCAAGGTTTGATGAGGTATGTTAAAGTGCATATGTTTTATGGGTAAAGTATGATTTCATTCTTATGTATATATGAACTCATGTTTCCTTTCCATATTTTTATAACCCTTACTGAGATTTTTATGCACATCCCATGTTTTTGAAATGTTTTTCACAGGTCAAGGGAAAGGTACATGATGTGCTGATAGTGTCAAGGATGTGTCAAGAAAGAATTCGTGTTTTATTTTAAATATGTTTCCGTTGATGTGAAGAATGAATATTTTCTTTTATGTAACCACTTTGTTTAAATGTGGAATGTAATGCAAGTTTCATGATCTAATTCTCTAAAAATCTAAACCTAAAAAGATCCTCAATGTGTAATCTTGTAATAACTCAAGATTAAGTAAGGTTTAAGGCTGGGGCCTTATAGTTAATATCATAGGTCGGTTTAGATAACTTTAGAGGTTAGGGTATTCTTTAAGCATAGGTGACATTACCATAATGGTTAGAATTTCAGAAAGAGTCCTAGTTTTAGATAAAGTGAATGAGTAAGTATATCTTAGTGTTTAGCATCCTCATTAGTAAATGATGGTTTTTTGGATATACTCACACTGACATTTCTATTTTTAGTGAATGGATGGATCTAGCAGGCACCAAAGAGACAACAGTTTGAAGGAAACTATGGTGGTTCTCTGATTAAGATACTAGATAAAATGGAGGATTCAACGAGGAAACTCGTGGTTGTTCTAAACCAAATATCAAGGAGTCATGATCAACCACTTGAACCTTGGTATGTTCTGTAATGCATCATGTACTAGATAACCAATCAATGTGGAAGTTCAGGTAATAATTATAAAGGTAACCATTAGAGTTTATATAATCCTTACTGTTGAGGTAATTATGGGTTATTATATGATATGCTGGAAAATGAAAGGCAAGAGATAAAATTGAGGTTAAAATATGTTATGATCATTTTTGATGATTTTATCTCTTTTTGGGGAATGATTTAAGAATTATATAGTTTTGGAAAAAGGACAACACACAGACCGTGTGAGAACCCATCGCGTCGGACAAAGCTGTAGGAATTGAACCCACAACCAAAGTGCGACTGGTATTTATCGCATACCACTGGACTACGTGAAGTCCCTAGTTAGTTTGACTGATTCTTTTTAGTTATATGATTTTATGAACTAAGAGTAAGTTGATTTTGGGTTATTTATGAAAATGATTAACCTATCATGGAGGATATGTGATTAGGTTAAGTACTTTTCAATACGAGACTTTAGGAGAAACTGATGTTGTTTGGAGATAAATGTTACGATTTAACTTGGAAGACTATGTGACTAAATCCTTCAAATATTTGGGTTTCAATCTTATATTGGTTTACTTTGAAGAATTTTATGGGCAAATTGTTAATCGGATGGTCCTCGTTGAACTTTGGGTTTTGTTGGATTTTCTTTTTAATGGGTTATCCTTTTCTGGATTATCTGAACTTGAAATAACCTTTTTGGTTTTGGTTTTGGTTAAGGTATAATGATATGGGAAGTATATAGTTCTATTTGGTGGATTAGGTGATTCTCTAGAAGTTGATTATAGTACTCTTAATGCGAACAAGTCTCCCTAAATACTCGTCTTTTGGAAATAAATATGAGTTTGATTAAGGAATCTAGTAAAAGTTGAAAGTCAAAATGATAAGTGATTATGTTTCCTTATGAACAAATTCCTCAATAAAAAGTAACTTAAAACAAAAATGTTGTCTATTAACTTTTGCTACTGGGGAATCAAATACCGTTTAACCCATCACAAGTTTGTGATTTTCTTATGGTTAATTTTCCCCTAGACATGTTTACTATCACTCTCCCTCAAGAAGATGACCCTTTGCTTTTTCTTCCATGTCCATGTTTTTCTACATGGAATCCTAGTATGGGTTAACTCGGGAGACCTCTTTACTTATCTTCCTTTATTTTAAAGTGATTGTTTTATCGACTCTTGTTCCGATGTGGGACTTTCAAGGATGTTTCCCAGCTCAATTTTAAAAATTGCGAGGACGCAATTCCCAAAAGGGGGGAAGGATGTTACACCCCAGGTAAATAAAGAATATGAAATTTTCATATTTATCCGTATTTGTGAATAAAATATTAATATGACTTTAAAGGGGACGCTATGCTCGATGGCGTACCCAACACGCAACAACGAGTTTCTTGGGAATCTTACGTTGCACTCTAATAATAAAATAATATTATTTTAAATGGTAGTTAACATGTAGCCGTTGTATTGGCGGGAATGGATAGAAATAACTAAAATATGATTATATATGTTTTTAAATGTTTTTACATTTATCCAATAAAAGATAAAGGCTT
Organism: Viscum album; assembly: GCA_963277665.1. Taxonomy (NCBI): domain Eukaryota; kingdom Viridiplantae; phylum Streptophyta; class Magnoliopsida; order Santalales; family Viscaceae; genus Viscum; species Viscum album. The sequence goes on along the minus strand of OY728163.1, from coordinate 403,936,560 downwards.
AAAATACGGAAAGAATTCAATTTTAGGCGTATATGCCCTAGTTTTCACTAAAGGTTCACTTATCGCCTTTTGATGGCTAACCGTCATTAAATATAGTTTTGTTCACTCTTATACATTTTATTGGACTAAATAAAACTCTTCTTAAGAATTGGGACATCAAAATTTATTTTGTGTAAATTTTTGGTATCTTTCCGATAAAGTTCATTTTTTAATCAATAGTGTAAAATGTTGTATTTTAATTCAAAACCTCTTTTTAATCTAATTTATTTATACGATTAGATTATCTTATGAATTGTTTTTAAAGTGAAATTAGAATATATTTTTACCATTAAATTCAATAGTGGTCGTTGGAATTAATTTCACTTTGAAATCAGACTTAAACTAGTGTCAATCTTTTGATACTTATTATTTCATAAAAACACGATATTGGCTCTGAGAGTGGGAATTAATTATTAAATTAATTAATGTGACTTATATGTTTTGAATTTTGTAAAATAGACTTCATTTTTTAATTCAGAATATCAAATATATCTTAGGGTGAATTTTTGGGATTTTTCTGAAAAACTTCAATTTTTGATGAATAGTGAAACCACTAAGTGGTACTTATAAAAATTGATTTTTTCCGTTTAAATAAAATTTTGCCATCTTTGTGTTTTGAATTTCAAAAATCCGACATACATGGTTGTCATTAAGAAGTAAAATGTTGTTAAATGGGATAAAAATAATTTTTTGGTGAATAGTAACTTAATAAGTTTTTAATCGCGATTAGAGGTAATTAGTGTAGTTTAAGGTAAAAATTATGTTTTAATAATATGAATTGAACTTTACACATGTACTAACCTCATTGTATGTGTCATGGCCGACCAAGAAAACCCATGGGTCAACTTGGGGACCCGATGAAGCCACCTTGGTTGGAAAATGACATTAATATCTTTTTATTTAAAGTTAATGTAAAAATGAGACAAACATGATATGTTTTACTAAAACAATTTTTACATGGGGTTATACAAATCATCTTTTTGACTATAAATATTAACTGGAAATCTAAAAATATTTCCTATATCATAGTATTTTTTTATAATTTTTAGACATTAAATAAATTAAATTATTTATGACATCATGATGATGCAGCGATGACCTCATTATTTAACGATTTAAATAAAATGGAAAGATAATGTAATATCTAAGACCTACACATGTCCAAAACCTATTGGATGAGTGTATTTCGAACCCTTATCACCTTATCCTCGAAACACATCAATGTTGGACCTCTTAAATCCGAATACCATTTTAAAATAAAGTGACTTTTCTTTACCTTCCAAGAGTGCCCCTCCTCTCCTCTTATAAAAGGCCCCCACCTCTACCTCTTTAACCACACTCCCAAAGACTTTGGCTCGGCCAACCTCTGCCCATTTTGTCTCTGCACTTCCCTCTCTTACTCCTTGAAGCCTCACATTGGGCAGAAGTCTTCCCAAGGAAGCCTTTGAGCTCAAACCAAAGGGAGTTACCCGATTTTAAGGTAATGTCTTCACTTGAGTCCTTTTGTTTTATTTTGCTTCTCCAACCCCATAAAATCTCTTTATTCATTTAATTTGTAACAAATCCAGTATCATCAATATACTAGGTTGTTGTTATAAGAAGGATTCGAGCTACACTTTCACAAAACTACATCTAATAGTTAAAGAACATACTGTTTCCGTGGATGACGAATTTCGGCCTCCCGAAACAATGATTGTTCAACATTCTTTTAACACCTTCAAAGGTGACAATTAAGATGACACTATATTTATATATGATATATAATATGTTTTTGTTTTCCTTAAGATTTTGTATTTTTCATTTTGGGAATACCTTTATGGTTTCCATTATGGGTAAACGTGATATCTTCATTTAAGGAAGTGCGGGCTACCGCCCCCTCAAAGTGATGTGATTCGTTAATGCCATATGTGGGACGTATAAAGGATGGATTTAAAGTTAGTATATATGATGTTATACTGGAATTATTATATACCTTTATATCATTATTATTCCATTCCATAAAAATATGAAATAGAAATGAAAGTAGCGTTCATGTGTACGTACGGCTTACCGTCTCCATGAACGGTGCATTTCATTTCTTACCTCTAAATGATTATTTAATATTATAAATACATGTATATTCTGGATATATATGATATATATGATATCCAAATCATGAATATAATTCTGTATATAATGAACATTTGACCACAAACAACATGTAATTGTAAGAAGTCCACTTTCGACTTAAGAACCAAATATCGACAAAACAAACATTATTAACTTAAAGGATTACATAATGTTTATAACATGGAAATAAGTGATCTAAAAGGAATAATGAACTAGAAAAAGGTTTTTAATAATGTGGAAATTAACTCAAGTTTATTATTTAGGACGTTAAAGAACTATCGAGTCAAGTCGGACCCGAGGTAAGGGATCCTACTCCTCTCTTTCTTTTTAAGTACACTCTTTTATGTCATTCCTTCTAAGCTAATCTTTCTTGTGATTGGGATGTTATTTTATATTACTCTTACTGTAATTTTCATGTTCATATTATGAGATACCCTATTCTCTCTCATCAATCCATTTTGGAAGTTTTGAGTGGCACCGTTAGGCTGCCGAATTTTCGTAAGAGATTTAACCTCTCTCTTTCTAAGTACTCTCCTTTATGTTACTTCTTTTAAGCTCCTATTTTTTAATGATGGGGGATGTTCTTTTATATTACAATTTCTGTAAATTTTATTTTAATGTGATGAGATACCCTATTTGATCTCATCAATCCATTTTTGGAAGTTTTAAGTGGCGCCATTAGGCTGCCGAGTTTTCGTAAGGGATTTTTCATCTCACTTTTATTCCCATAAGATTTATGCTACATTTGCCACAATTTCCTTTGAGTGGTGTATGTACTGACCATTATTTTACTCATTGTGTAGTATTCTTTCATTTATGTGTATTTACATTAATGTTGTATTGTCCTTCTTTCATGGGGCATATGTTTCGAAAGATACCCATGTCGGTAAGGGAACCTTTCACCCTCCTATTTTTAAAAGACTTATTTTGTTATGTCTTTTAATTCACATAATATTATTTTGGGATATTTTCTTCTATATCCTTATTGATGTAAATTTTATGTCCAAGTGAGGATATACCCTTTTTATCTCTCATCAACTCTTTTTCTGAATTTTGAAGTGACGCCGTTAGGCTATCTAATTATTGCAGGGGAACTTCTTAACCCAATTTTGATTCTTTGGGATAAGCTTGTACTCCTTGAATATGTCGTTCTATGAATATGTGTGAATAACCCGTGATTTTTTTACACTTAATATCCACTTATATTTGGTGTATTCGTTTTTCACACATAATTATGTAATTGATTTATCCTTAATCCAAGGATACCATCTTTGTATGGGACTTCGTCTCAATCTCCTTTCATTGAGGCATATTTTGTTTTATACATAACCATATTTTATACGGTGTATAATCCCCTTTGACTTTTACATTTATTCAAAAGGAATCTTTTTTATACGATGCATTTACTAAACGACAAAAGGGAATGTTTTTGTTGTACGTATGCGGCGACAACGACTTCTCCGCCGCTGTGACCATTATTTGAGTTTCGGCTTCCTCTACTAGCCTTACCTTTTTTTAAAAGAAAAATAAATTCCATGTTTTACTTTTCTTTTATTTTGGTATTGAAAATGGTTTTCATGATGTTTTTATATCAATGTGTTGTATTGATATCTTGTGATTGAAAGTTGGAAATATTATGTTTGCTTTATTCATGTTTTATGTGATACGATTATGTTGAGGTTCTTGGGCATTATTTTGAAGATGGGTGGTTCCGTGATAAACTAAGGGCGGGTGATCCCGATATAGCTCTCCAATGCATTGGGTAACGCGAAGGAGTGAAACGTTAAGGTTTCTCCGAAGAGATTTAGGGAATATACTGTGATGGGTATTCCAAACCTAACCATGAGGTTTACTCCCAACGTAAGAATGTTATGAAGGCCTCAAGTTACCTTTATGTCTTATGATTTCTATGATTTATTCATGGTTTGATGAGGTATGTTAAAGTGCCTATGTTTTATGGGTAAATTATGATTTCATTCTTATGTATATATGAACTCATGTTTCCTTTCCATATTTTTATAACCCTTACTGAGCTTTTTATGATCATCCCAAGTTTTTGAAATGTTTTTCACAGGTCAAGGGAAAGGTACATGATGTGATGATAGTGTCAAGGATGTGTCAAAAAGAATTCGTGTTTTATTTTAAATATGTTTCCGTTGATGGGAAGAATGAATATTGTCTTTTATGTAACCACATTGTTTAAATGTGGAATTTAATGCAAGTTTCACGATCTAATTCTATAAAACTCTAAACCTAAAAAGATCCTCAATATGTAATCTTGTAATAACTCACGATTATGTAAGGTTTAAGGCTGGGGCCTTATATGCTAAATAGTCGTAACTTCATTCCTTAGAGAAAAACCACTTTTTCCTCATTTTTCGTAACAAAAATCTATATGGATCCACAAAAATATCCATCCTTAACATATTTGTCCCATACTGCTTTTCATGATCTAAAAGTTTTTAGGTCTATGGTTTATATTTCCCTTCACTACGTTTGGGTCAAACCTTCATAGGAGTGACATTCATCCAATTATTTGACAATCTTTTCTGGAAATATCCTCTCCATATTCAAGTACCTCTCTCCCTACAGCAAACCCTATGATTTTGAAAATTTCAATCTCTATAAACTTACACTGGCTTTTTTAGCAATAGAAAAGTAAAATTTCTGAGAGTTCTTTTTCCTAACTATGCAGCACGTGCCCTGAGGTGGTGTTGAATAAGTAGTATACATAACATACCTATCATCCAAAAGATGTTATTATTTGACTATGAAGCCAATGCCCTTAAATTTTCCTGCATAATTCATCCCCCTAATGGGTTTGTCCAATAGTGGTAACTTCACTCTTGGAAAATACTTCCTCTAATGCCTTTTAAGCATTTTTTTTCATATCAACCCTTTGATTTAAAATTTATTAGGTCATAGTTTACATGTTTTCCCACATTCATGAATGTGGTAATATGTTTTCAGACAAATTATAAAGGAAATGAGTCAATTTTAATCCATTTGGTCAAAGCTATTTCAACCTTAAACATTAGTTTTCTTTTTATGTCCGACGTTCATGACTTTAAACTTCCCACAAAAGAAAAGGTAACTCTGAAAAAAAGTCACGTCCCAACTCACTAAACATACATTTTGTATGATTTAGGTAATATTATGAAATTAAAAGATGAAAAGTTTGTGGGTTGGTTTGTATCACCCTAGAAAAAATCATACTATGCTTACTAGGCCCATTGGATTAGGTAAAAATTTAATGTAGGCAGTAAGAGAATACAGTCACAAATGATTGAAGATGAAAGTGTCTTTCATTGATGCATAAGAATTAGAAGGACATCCACAAACTGGAGTCTCTTCTCTTTTCCCAGAATAATAAGAGGCTTTCAACATAACTCTTCATTCACATCACAACATCCCGATCTTCATCAGCATCCACCTGGAATTAATTAATTCAAATGGATAAAAAAAGATATATAGTGATACCAGATCTTCTTGGAACAATTGTAAAATAATGTTCTTGAGTACAGTTTGAGAAAATTTACTACTAATCAAACAGTGACTCTATTTCTGTCCAAGAGACTTGGAAGATGGATACATGGATTTGAGAATAGAGCACTGGAAGTAAAGAGACATTTCGAGAGAGTACTATTTTTAGATATTATTCTAATGCCATGATAATATTCTCTCCACCAACCAGCAGCAAAAAACATATCAGCCCATGGGTTTTCTATTTTCATATATGCAAGGACATGTAATGGAGGAAAATTTTGAATGCCACACCATTATTACTTCTCTTAATGAACATCATAACCAAAATATTGTGATAATATTGCGAATGTATCTCAGGCATATGATTCTTTGTCTCTAGGGTGTTGACTTCTTGCAGATGACCATGACAATATAGAGGCAGGTAGATGCTCTGTGGAAAATTAACATGATATTTCTTCAAATACTTAGCCTAATTTGGGAGAGTGTTGTCTCAGATATCATAGTAGTCATGGACTACGATGTTCATCACATAATCAATTATCTTACTATCCAATTCATCAGCCGATCCAATTCTTATGGGATCCATTGAACCTTCACATAGATCGAATAATTAACTTTTAAGTATGTTGGTTTTTTTATAAAATTTGTGGTGAAATTGGAAAAAATGGCTAAGGAATTAAGGTGCACAAGTCTAATATTGGCGCGCAAGTCTAAGTCAGTCGCGCAAGTATGGGCGCGCAGGTATTGTCGTGTGAGTCAAAATACCTCTGAATAAGAGGGACACAATTTAGAAGAAGTAATCAACCGCGGAAAGCAGAACTTGCATGATGAGATCTCGAAGAGTTGGAAGCCGAGTGCTTTGCACGAGAGTGGCGACCATATTTATAGGCAAGGCCGTACCCCTACGCGCCTTAACCTGTGCGACGATACCTGCACGCTAAAATCTTGCACGCCCAAAAAACCTTGGTTTTCTCCATTACCTCAGAGTCATATATTATTTCCTTTTTTGGATCCAACTCTGAGGGGGGACTTTTGTTGATGCTCCATTCCGTCACAGAGTCCAGAGATTAACTAAGGGAAATACATCAAGTAATGAATATGGAAGATTCACCAAGAATTTCACAAAGTCATTATGGCCTGCTAGTATATCTACATGCTAGCCTTGGGCGCGCAGGTCACATGTTCGCCAGATATGTGGCATGCATGTCACTTGCACGCCCTATGTGAAATTTCTCCCAAACCTCAGGTGGCCTATAAATACCCCTTGTGGGCCCCCCATTTGAAGGAAGAAAAATCCAAAACTCAGATTAAAGATATGGTCGCCAAAATATCCATATGAAATCTTCCGAACTCTTTTAAGGTAATTATTTACCTAGAATGGATGCTCTAAAGAGGATGAATAAGTCCTAAGTATTAGAACTCATCAATAATTTCTTGCCAAAGTGTCCAATCCTTAAGGAAAGTGATGATACTTGCGTGCCACCATTTATTCTCAAGGAATCTTGTGCGCCACCCATCTAAAATCTTCTAGGGATGATACTAAGGGCTCCAATCCAAAGTTTCCCAAGTATCACTTCACATGTTCTTTGTTTGCCAAGTGAAATCATGTCGCGCAAATATACTTGTGTGGCCAGGAATTGTGCTCCAGACAAATACCTGCGCACCTCCTCCCAATTCACTTCATATCATCAAATCCACCTCTCCTCTGCAAGATTTTTCCTTCAAAACCCTCTTCAAAGTCATTTATGGTATGGTTCATTTGTTGGATTCCTTATCTGAAAGGAATTCTGTAGAACATCTCTAAAAAACCTCATGATTTACATTACCTTATGTCACTAAGGTTAGATATTTCCTCCATTCAACCTCATACTTTATATTATAATATCTTTAGTCTAATCATCCTCCTTAGGAGTAAGCCCCAAGTTTCTTAATCTAGGCCTCCTCCTTAGAAGTAAGCCCCACGTTCCCTAATCTGGGCATCTTCCTTAAGAGTAAGACCCAATCATAATTTCTCTTAACTTGAGCCATCTTTTCAAGAGTAAGCCCAGATCTTAAGTCCCCTCTCAAGTCCCCTTAACACGGGCCTTCTTTTCATGAGTATGCCCCATGCATAATTTCATTTGACTTGGGCTTCCTTATCAGAAATAGAACCCAATCAGTAGTCACTCTCTAATTTGGGCACCCTTTTTAGGAGTAAGCCCTAAGTTATGTATTTAAATCTTCATAAAGCACTTATACCTTTATGAACCTTGTTCCCAGGTTTTTTCCCTGAAGTAAATCTCGATCACCATATATCTCGAGTGGTCATATATACGTAAGCCCCATATCATTTCTTATGATTGCTTCTTTCATTGCACAATTGTTAGGTTTTACTAATACCTCTTGTTTCTCACACCGAGCATGACTCACGTGAGCTTAGTGTGTAAAAGTAATTATGACATCTCTCTTTGATCCATTAATCATGCATAAACCTCATACTATGTCACTGGAACTACATGGGCTCTGATTAATTTCCTAACAAAGATACATAGGTAGCCTATCTGTGGGTACGATCCCGACTCTGAAATAATCCCAGTCTTTCTAAATGACAATAAACTTCAAGTGCCCCACTGTGTGGCTTTAAAACCTGTATGGTTATCATAATGACCAAGAGATTTCTATATAATGTGTTGAAGGATACCATTGACTAAGAAAATATAATACATTTAGATGATTCTCTACCGATTAAGAACCTCAAATATATATAAAAGATTCTCTAAACCTCATACATATCAATAATTGATTATCAGATCTGAAGGAAAGCTCATTTTTATACTTGGTAAATTAATAAGGATTCAAAAACATAACTAAAATATATAATAGAGTCCCAGAGTAGAAAATAATTCCCACGAAAAAGGTGTGATGATTTTGACCTCCCATCCTCTCAACCAATGAAAATTATTAAGCCTCATCGGTCCACAAATAATGAGCACCTACCTTTGAAAAGTAGATTCAAATGGATATAGAATCATTTGATATTTCTGATTCTATGAATAAACCCGTTAAAAATCGATTGGAATGTTTGAACCTTAAACAAACAAGTTCATCCCCATTTCCAGAGGAAACAATAGTGTACTAAGAAAAAAGTCACAAGGTGATCTTGTGTGTGAATCTAGAGATTAATATAGGTTAATAAGAGGCCTCTTAATGATTCGTAGTGATATAGGAGTGGTTAGAGGAAGAATATGGATTTTCCAAATGATAATTTGATCATCATTAATGTACAAGGTGGGGGATTGGAAAATGATGGTTTCTGAGGGAGATGATTGGATAGACTAGGTTTTCTATAGTAGTTAACTTGAATTTGGTTTTTAGGAAGATCAACATCAAGGTTCAACCCACCAGAGGCCTTTCAATAAATCTATAATGTGAGAGGTGGTTGTTCATGAGTTCTATAGCTCATCATTAGTGGTATATCCTAGAGTGATAAAGAGTTAACCTAATACGAGAGGACATTTTTCTGTCTGGTTTGGAAAATTCAGTTACAGAGTTTATGTCTTGATTTTTAGTCTATAAATTGGTTATAGAACACCATGATATTCTATATGGTTTTCTATATCTATTAGATGCTCCTATATTTAATTTATAGGTAATTATTATGGAAATCATTACATATTTACCTCAGTAATAAGGACTGTAGAGGCTTCATGGTTTGTTGTAAACCATTTGACAAAAATCATCGCACATTTTACTGATCATGGAATTTATCTCTATAGATGTATTATAAAATAAGTATCTATATTAATTGGTGTGACACAATAGAATCCTGAGGATGATCATATATAATAATTATCATCCTAATACCACCATTTTTTAGAAAGGAGTTAAAATTGATTTTGAATATTTTTTGTCACATAGCTTACTTCATATTACAAGGAAAAATAGTTAGATACCATAGAACATTTATATTATTAATGATATTTTCCACAAATGCATCCTATATTTTGGATGCCTATGGGCGAGGCACATTACTTGGGTGAATTTTTCTTATATTAATTGTTTTCACACCACTATTGGGGTTGAACTTTTTAATGCCTTTTATAGTCTTCTATTTAGTTCTATGTTGTGATAAACTTGTGTTAGAGAGTTTTTATCTATTGATATTAATCTTCTATAAACCATAAAATAGATGGTTCAAGTGATTCATGACATAATGAAGGTATGATATGACATTAAGTAGTCCTACATAGACCACATGAGTGGATAACTAGAGGTTGACCTTATATACCATGTATTTTAGATGTTTCTTACTCATCGTGAGATGTTTTGTTTTTGGTTATGTGAAAAAATTTTCTCTATAATTTTATTTGACTTTTACTATTCTTGGATCGTATAGGAGTGAGTCCATATAATAAAACAGTACCCTCCATAGAATAGTCTAATTCTTAGTGTCTATCATTAGACTTAATATCTCTATAATTGTAACATCCCAGGTAAATAAAGAATATTCCTTTTTCATATTTATTAATATTTGTGAATAAAATATTAATATTACTTTAAAGTGGATGCTATGTTCGATGGCGTACCCAATACGCAACAACAAGTTTCGTTGAAATCATACGATGCACAATAATAATAAAAAAAATATTATTTCCAATGGTGGTTAACACGTAGCCATTGTATTGGTGGGAATGAATAGAAATAACTAAACTATGATTATATATGTTTGATAAATATTTTTACATTTATCCAATAAAAGATAAAGGCTTAAAATAAGAAAAGAATTCAATTTTAAGCATAAATACTCTAATATTCACTAAAAGGTCGATTTATCACCTTTTGATGAAAAACCCTCATTAAAAATAGTTTTGGTCACTCTTATACATTCTATTGGACCAAATAAAATCTTTTGTTAGAATCAGAACATCAAAATTCACTTTGTGTATGTTTTTTTTATTTTTCCGATAATGTTCAATTTTAATGAATAAGTGAAAATTGTTGTACTTTAATACAAAAACTCTGTTTAATCTAATTTATTTATATGATTAGATTATATTTTGAACTGGTTTTAAATTTCAATTAGAATATATTTTTACCATTTAATTCAATGGTGGTAATTAGAATTAATTTCACATTGAAATTGGACATAAACGAGTGTCAATCATTTAATAAATATTGTTTCATAAAAACACACTATTTGTTTTGACAGCGGGAATTGAATTATAAAATTAATTAATTCAACATATATGTTTTAAATTTGGTCAAATTAATATAATTTTTGTATTTGGAATATCAAATATAGCTTAGTGTGAATTTTTGGTATATTTTTGAAAATCATCATTTTCAATGAATAGTGAAAAATTTGGCATTTTAATACAAAACTGCCTTTTCATCCAAACTATTTACATAGTTAGATTGTAGTTTTAATTGGTTTTAACGTGTAATATAATTAGGTTTTTATAATTTAATACAATCTTGGTCATTGTATTTAATTTCACTTTTAAAATGGATGTAAAAACAAATCAATCTTATGATAGATTTTACTTCTTAAAAACCCGTCATTGGTTTTGACAACGAGAATTATTTTAAATTAATTACTACAAATGTTGTGTTTGGAATTTCGTAAAATGGATTCCATATTTGTATTCATAAGTTCCAAATTATGTAATTAATACACTTTTGTTTTTGGACATTATGAATAGTAACGACGGTAATTATCTTTAATTATCGTGATTAGTTAGTAATCGGGTAGTTAAGGGTAATAAAATAATATCATAATAGTAAAAAATAACCCCAAAATGTGTCATAATGCTACTGTTTGTGTCATGGCCGACCATGGTATTCCTTGTGCCAAACTTTGGGACCACATGGAATCACTTTTGGATGATAGTGACACTTTATCCTTTTATATTTTTTTAATGGAAAATATAACCAAAGTATGTATCACCCAAGTAAAACAATTTAATTTTGTCTACATAAATGATATATTATACTATAAATAGTAATTATAAAGCTAAAACTATTTCCTTCATCATAGTATTTTTTTTATAATTTTTAGACATTAAAGAAATAAAATTATTTATGACACCATGAGGACGCAACGATTACCTCATTAATTAATGATTTAAATAAAATGAAAAGACAATGTAAAATATAATACTTACACTTGTCAAAGACCTATTGGATGGGTGGATATCTAACCCTTATCACCTTATCCTCTTAATATATCATTGTGGGATCTTTAAAATCCGAAACTCACTTTATAATAAAGTAACATTTCATTACTTTCCAAGAGTGCCCCTTTTCTCTCTTATAAAAGGCCCCCACCTCTACCACCTTACCCAAACCTCTAAAGCAATTGGCTCCACCATTCTCTGCTAAATTTATCTCTCCACATACCTATAATCATCCTAGAAGCCTTACCATAGGCAGAATTCTTTTCAAGAAACCCATTTGGTCCAATCCAAGAGGAGTTACTCAATTTAAAGGTAACGTCTTCACTTGTGTTCTTTTGTTATATTTTACTTCTCCAACCACCTAAACTCATTTTATTACTTTCTTTTGTAACAAAAACAGTATCTTAAATATACTAGGATATTTTTATAAGAATTATTTGAGCTACAATTACGCACACCTCTGTCTAATGGTTAAAGAACGTACTGTTTATGTGGATGGAAAATTACTGCCTCACGAAATGATGATCATTCAATATTCTTTTAACACCTTTAAAGGTGGACATAAAGATGTAAATATTTTTATATATGATATATATTATGTTTATGTTTTCATTAGGCTTCTCTATTTTTCATTTATGATATACCTTTATGGTTTCCATTATGGATAAACACGATAATTTCATTTTTTGGAAGTGCGGACTACCGCCCCGTCAAAGTGATTTGAAACGTTAATGCCATATGTGGGATGTGTAAATGATGGAGTTAATGATATTATATATTATATTATACTGGAATTATAATATACATTTATATAGTTATGATTTAATTCTATTAATTATGAAATATAAGTGAAAGTAGCGTTCATGCGTATGTACGGCTTACCGTCTCCATGAATGGTGCATTTCATTTCTTACCTCTAAATGTTATGTAATATTATAAATTCATGTATATAATGGATGTACATGACTTACATGAAATCTAAATCATGAATCTTATTCTATATATAATGGATATTTTACCACATGAACAACTTGTAATTATAAGGAGTTTATTTTTGACTCATGTACCAATGATCGACAAAACGACCGTTATTAACATAAATAATTAGAAGATGTTCATAAAATGGTAATGAATGATATAAAAGTAATAATGAAATTTTTAAAAATTTCTTATGAAACTAAAAATTAACTCTATTTTATTATTCAGGAGATTAAAGAACGATCGAGTCATGTTGGGCACAAGTTAAGGGATCCAACTTCTCTCTTTCTTTTTAAGTAATATCTTTTATGTCACTTCATTAAAGCTCCTATTATATATGTTGGGGGATGTTCTTATATATTCATCTTACTGTAATTTTTATGTTCATATGATGAGATACTCTAATTGATATCTTCAATCCATTTTTGGATGTTTTAAGTGGCGTCGTTAGGCTGTCGTGTTTTCGTCAGGGATTTTTCATCTCACTTTTATTCCCGTGAGATTTATGCTACATTTGCCACTATTTCCTTTGAGTGGTGTATTTACTTCCAATTATTATACTATTTGTGTAATATAATTTTGTTTATGGGTATTTACATCAACATTTTATAGTCCTTCTTTAATGGGGGGTACGTTTCGAAAGTTACCCAAGTCGGTAAGGGAACCTTTCACCCCCTATTTTTAAAAGACTTCTTTTGTTATGTCTTTTAATTTATATATTTTATTTTGGGATGTGTTATTATATATCCTTATTTATGTAAATTTAATTTCCAAGTGATGAGATTACCTTTATCTCTCTCATCAACTCTTTTTTTAAAAGTTGATGTGAGGCCGTTATGCTATCAAATTTTTACAAGGGAACTTCTTAACCGAATTTCGATTCTTTGGGTTAAACATCTACTTCTTGATTATGTCATGATATGAATATGTGTGGATGGCCTCTGATTGTTATACACTTGATATCCACTTATATTGGGTGTATTTATACTTGTCACACATAATTATGTCATTGATTTGTCCTTGCACTAATGACATGATCTTTGAATGGGATTACGTCTCAATTTCTCTTCCATGTGACACTTCTTTATGATATGCACTTTCATTCTTTTATAAAGTGTATATACAACCCCTTTTACTTTCCATATACATATTATGTCAATACTCAAGTCATTTATACGTTATGAAAATGGTCTACATTCATGTGCCTTATAATTTAAATGTTCAAAATAGAAAATGACTCTTTTATTAAAACATTGTTTTAAATGGTTTTAAAGATTTATTCTTTTAAACATTTATCATCCATGTCCATGTTTTAAAAATCTTTTTATGGATTTATTTATATGGGCATGAGTGTTTGAAAACCATTTCAAAAGTTTTGAAGTGGTAAGGGACTTCGTCTCAATCTCCTTTCACAGAGGCATATTTTGTTTTACACCCATCTTTCTTTTATATGGTGTATAAACCCATTTGTCTTTTACTTTTATTAAAAAGGAAACTTTTTTTTATACGAAATATTTTACTAAATGACAAAAGGGAATGTTTTTGTCATACTTATGTGGAGACAACGACTTCTCTGCCGCCATGACCATTATTTGAGTTTTGGCTCCCTCTACAAGCCATAACTTTTTTTAAATGAATTATAAATACCATGTTTTACTTTTCATTTATTTTGGTATGGAAAATGGTTTTGATAATTTTTGTATTATATCAATGTGTTATTAATATCTTGTGATTGAAATGGGGAAATGTTATGTTTCCTTTATGCATGTTTTATGTGATACAATTATTTTATGGTTCTTGGGAATTGTTAATGAAGACGGGTGGTTCCGTGATAAACTAAGGGTGGGTGAGCCCGGTATAGCTCTCCAATGAATTGGGTAATACTAAGGGGTTAAACACTAAGGTTTCTCCGTAGAGATTTAGTGAATATACTGTGATGGGTATTCCAAATGTAACCATGAGGGTTACTACCTACATAAGAATGTTATGAATGCCTCATGTTACCTTTATGTCCTATGATTTCTATAAGTTATTCATAATTCATAGGATTTCATGAGGTATGTTGAAGTGATTATGTTTTATTAGTAAAGTATGATTTCATTGATTCTTATGTATACATGGACTAATGTTTTCATTCCGTATTGTTATAACCCTTACTGAGCATTTTATGCTCATCCCAAGTTTTTGAAATGTTTTCCACCGGACCTAAAGGTGAATAGGGTCAAGGATGGGATCAAGGAAAGACATTCTATCTAAAACATGTAAGTAGACATGTTTCTTTTTAAGAGTGTTTTTGTAAAAAAATGGAAAATAAGGAGATGTGTCTACTGTGTATTCTCTGAGATGTAATAGTTATGTCCTAATTCTCTAAATCTCTAAACCTGAAAAGATCCTAAATGTGAATTATTAATGTAATTCAATATTAAGTAATGTTATAAGGCCAAGTCCTTATAGTTTGTATCAATGGTCAGTTTAGATAACTTTAGAGGTTTGGGTATTCTTTAGGAATAAGTGACATTACAATAATGGTTAAGATTTTAGAAAGAGTCATAGTTTTAGATAAACTGAATGAGTTTAAGATAACATGAATAAATATATCTTAGTATTATATGATGATTCTAATGATATAATCACACTGACTTTTTTAGTTTTAGTAAATGGATGGATCTAGCAGGCACCAATGTAACAGTGGATGTGATGAAAACTGTGACAGTTTTCTGAAAGAACAAATGAATGATATGGGAGCTGCAATGAAAACTCTTGTGGTTTTTCTCGACCAAATATTAGGAGTCTTGATTAACCACTTGACATTGATGAGTTCTCTAACGCATCATGTACGAGATAACCAACTCGACGTGTAAGTTCATTATAACGACCCTTACTTTACATACATTGTTAATAATTCAAAATTGAAGCACACTTATTACAACATATGACAAAACCACAAAGGACCGTATAGGTATAGTGTCTTTAGAAACTGGGAAACATAAACAACTGGTTCATAAATCTTCTACAGTGTCTCCCATTTATTTCATCATATCTAGGGTCCCTTTTAGCATATTCTACTTAATATCCATCTTCCTGACCTGGGGAAAAGAAAACATACAAAAAAAGGTGAGCTCAAATGCTGAGCAAGGGCAAATAAAGGAAATAAAAATCATATCATATCTTTTTGAAAATCATAACCTGCAAAAGAGATCATAATATCTTAACATGGAATAAATCATAGAAGTGAAAATGAGATCCCCATAATCATAACATAAAACTTGAAACTTTGTGGCATGCACACATAATCATGGAAAATCATTTCATGTTAGTCATGACTCATTGCCAAGACTATCTTAGCGGACAAAGTCCATTTCTGAACCGAGTTCACTCCAAGTTTCAGTCCTGTATCACTGAACCGAAATAACCTTCTGTTCCAGCCATGTCTATCTCATGAGATATAAATCTTTACCCAATGCATTGGAGGGAGATATAGGTCTCACCCATCTTATAATGAATCCTTTCTTATGTGTGCCACATAATCATAAATCATAGATCATCGCAATACACATGTAACAAAAATGGGATTCTTGAAACATCATGACATCATAAAACAAATCATATAACGTAAATGACTTCATAAAATTAATTCCCTCAAAACATAATCAAATCAATGTAATAATAGGGATAAAAACAGAACCCTTTATTATCTTAGATGGAAAATAATTTTGACAAAACACTTGAACTCCATTCTTGAGGAAAATATCCTTTCTTCTTCAAAAACATTTTTCCTTTCTTAACATGTCATACAAATTTAAAATAAAAGAAGTTGATTAAAAATAAACTTGAAAACTTGTAAAGGAAGCTTCTTGGAAATAATGTTTTAAAAATCCATTCATGTCGTATAAGTTAAAAAAACATTCTTCGTACTTTTGTCGGAAAAGTCAAAAAAGTACCTCGTACGAAAAAACGACAAAAGATTCCTTTCATATTCTTTACTAAAACTCACCAAAGGGTAAAATTGGATTTAAACTATTGTAAGTGTATGGAAACAATATTACATATTGAGGGAACATGTATGTGGATGATAAAATACACCCCTGTAAATACCAAAGCATAAACAATCTCGGATAAAAATGAGATTGTGATATTTTCCCTTACCTTAGGTCCGATTTTCTTTGTACGTATCCGAAGCTCCTGTATAATGGTTTAAATAATGTTATTGACTTATTCCAGAATCATAAATATTGATATGATATCATATATGGTCATATTCGTAGCTTCTTATTAGTAAAATTTCATTGTTACTTGTTACTCGGGTCTTTATTGCCTTTTGTTCTTATGCGAGTTTTTCCGAATAAATTCTTATTCTTATTTTAAGGTTATAGATACCTTATATCCAGAATGGTATTAGTGTAACATATATCATATTTATTCATTCAATTCATTTATATAATTACTATGTAATGATGATCATGTAGAACGAGTCGCATCACATCGTGGAGACGGTATTCCGTACGTACGCACGAGCGATGATATTGTTCCAATGATCGTGGAATTGTATTTAAGTGTATTTATACTATTTAAGTATCAATATCACTTTATAATAATCATATATAGTTACTCATTACACCATTATACCCATCCTTGTAAGGTGATGGTGGAAAATAGATTACACCACGGCGTGGAGACGATATTCCGTACGTACGCACGCGCGATGATTTCATTTTTCCGTAGGATGGATAGAAGGTGAATTAGGGTTGTTTCATATTTATAATAAAATATCAGTATGTAAGTAATACTGATGTTATTACTTTATCATGAAACAACTAAAGAAGAAGAATTTGAAGAAGAAAGAAATTAAAAAGATCGGTAATGGATATTACCTCTTCTTTGAAACGCCTCTTTGAATCCTCCACTTAGGGAACTAAGATTGGTCTTTAAAGAAGACCAGGACCTCTAGGATTATTCTAGGGAATTGGAGAAGGGATTTTGGCAGGGTTTGGCCGAGCTTGAGTGCTCAAATTGGTGTGAGGTGGAGGGGGAGGAGGTGCCCTTTTATAAGGGAGGAGAGGGGCACCTTAGGAATATCTCAAAATATTATTTTATATTAAAGTAAAAATCGGTTTATAATGGTTTCAAAGGGTCTTATTTAGAAGGTGAAGTGGGGATGGGTCAAAATCCTATCAACAAATAGGATTTAGAAAAGTTTAGGTCATTATTTTAACCTTATCAATTAGATTTAACTCTAAGTTAAATAATTTAACTTTTACCGTGACTTTTTGTTTTCTTACACTATATGGTTAATACACTTACTATAACATGCCAAACGAACCCCAAGTTGTTTATTATTAATATATATATCCTTATATAAGTCATTTGGCCGAACCATAGATTTTTAGGAATAAAATAACAATTAATAATATAATATTTTATTTAAAAACTGTTTTGTGTCAATTTTGACACTATTTGATATATGATTTTTGTTAAAGTCATAACAGAATTATATGTTCTAACCATGTTGATTAAATCAACACTAATATATCATCGTAACCTATAAAATTAGTGGAATTCATAAAAAGTCTCAAATTACATTTATT
This sequence comes from Viscum album, assembly GCA_963277665.1. NCBI lineage: Eukaryota > Viridiplantae > Streptophyta > Magnoliopsida > Santalales > Viscaceae > Viscum > Viscum album. The sequence goes on along the minus strand of OY728163.1, from coordinate 403,918,208 downwards.
TGAGCATTTATAACATCAATTATGTTAACATTTCCTTAAAAGGGTAATTACTGCATCATCGTTGTGTCATAAATAAATTAATTTATTTAAAGTATAAAAATTATAAATAAAATATAATTATGTAGGAAATCTTTTTAGCTTTCTAATTAATATTTATAGTCGAATTTATCTTATGTATAACCCCATATTAAAAATGTTTTAGTTATTAAACGTTGATTTTAACTATTTTAACTATTCATTAAATAAAATAATATTAAATGTCATAATCTAATCCAAGTGGAACTAAATGGTCATATTATATTCATAAGGTTGTTTTTGGTCGAATGAAACTTATCCAATAGAATTAGTACATGTGTTAGGGTAATAGTAATATCATATTTACCCTTAGTAACCCTATTTACTATTAACCGCGGTAAAAAAGTAAAAAGTTACTATTCACCAAAAAATTATTTTTATCTCATTGAACCACATTTTACTTACTGATATCAACCGTGTCTGTCGGATTTTCGAAATTCCATTCACAGAAGCGGTAAAATTAAGTTTTATGCAAAATTCAGTTTTTAACCTACCACATAGTGGTTTCACTATTCATCAAAAATTGAAAGTTATCAGAAAAATACCAAAATTTAACCCTAGGATAATTTCGATATTCCGAATCCAAAAATGAAGTCCATTTTGAAAAATAAAATTTATAAAATTTCATAAAGTGGTTATTACTATTCATAACAACTAGTTTTAATAATATTTTAATAGCATATCGTTGTTTAGTGAAACTCAGTATTGCGTACGACGCAGGCTATCGAGGAAGGTCACGATTTCGTGTAAAGCAAGCCAAGAAAGTGTTGTGTAGAAAAAGATTCCTTTGATGATTTATATAACATAAAAGTCTCGGGTGTTACATTCTACCCCCCTTAAAATGAATTTCGCCCTCGAAATTCATCACTTTGTAACAAACAGATGAGGATACCTTTCCCTCATCATATCCTCAAGCTCCCAAGTAGCTTCTTCTAATTGTTGGTTCCTCCATAAAACGTTCACCAAGCGAGTGGTCTTGTTTCGTAGGACTTTTTCGCTACGATCCAGAATCTCTATCGGCTGTTCTTCATAAGAAAGATCTTGCTCCAGCGGTACAACTTCTGAGCTGAGTACATGTGAAGGATCAGGTATGTACTTTCTCAGGAGAGATACATGGAACGCATCGTGAACTTGAGAGAGATTCGGTGGAAGCGCCAATCGGTAAGCTACCTTCCCAACACGATCCAGTATTTCGAAAGGAACGATATATCTAGGGCTCAACTTCCCCTTCTTTCCAAATCTCATAACCCTATTCCAGGGAGATATTCGTAAGAACACTTTATCACCCACTTCAAACTCTAGGTCTTTTCTTCGGTTGTCGGCAAAACTTTTCTGTCGACTCTGAGCTTCTCTTATGTGTTGTTGAATATATCTAACCTTTTCTGCCATTTCATCAACGAGATCAGGTCCTAATAGCTTTCTTTCCCCAACTTCATCCCAGCAAGATGGAGTCCTGCATTTCTTTCCATAGAGAGCTTCATAAGGAGCCATCTGAATACTGGAGTGAAAGCTATTATTATAAGAAATTTCCACCAAAGGTAGGTGTTGATCCCAACCACCTTTGAAATCCATAGAGCATGCTCTCAACATATCTTCTAGAGTTTGAATTGTTCTCTCAGACTGACCGTCTGTCTGAGGATGATAAGCAGTGATGAAACTCAACTCTGTATCCAGAGTATACTGAAGACTTCGCCAGAACTTCGAGGTAAATCTCTGATCCCGATCAGAGATAATAGGAAGTGGTACTCCATGCAATCTTACCACTTCCTTTACATATATCTTGGAAAGCTGATATAGATAGAAATCCTCTCTAATAGAAATGAAATGTGCAGACTTTGTAAGACGATCAACTATGACCCAGATAGCATTATTTCCTTTGGATGTTTTAGGAAGTCCTGTGACAAAGTCCATAGTGATGTTTTCCAATTTCCATTCGGGTATGGGTAATGGTTGTAACATCCCCTTAGACTTCTGTCTCTCAGCTTTAACTTGTTGACAAACCAAGCATCGAGAGACATATTCAGCAACATCTATTTTCATGCCATCCCACCAGAAGTACTCTTTCAGGTCCCTATACATCTTCGTGCTTCCAGGATGAATAGAGAATGAAGAACTATGAACTTCATCCAGTAGTTCCTTCTTTAATTCGGGGATGGGAGGAACAGAAACCTGATTCCTGAACTTTATTATCCCATCACAATCAAGGTTGAATTCAGGAACATTTCTCACCTTCTTTTGTAACTCGACATCTTCTTTCTGTGCCTCTTTAATCTTCACATGTATAGATGGTTGAACATTCATTTGAGAAAGATAAGATTTTTCCCCTATTATAATTCCAAGATCCATTCTTTGTAAATCCATAAATATTGGATCTTTTGTGATCCTCATCATTGATAAACTGGTATGGTCTTGTCGACTTAATGCATCTGCCACCTTGTTTGCTTTCCCAGGGTGGTAATGGATTGAGCAGTCATAATCCTTAATCAGCTCCAACCATCTTCTTTGACGCATATTCAGCTCCTTTTATGTGAAAATATACTTTAAACTTTTATGATCATTATAAATATCACAACTTTCACCATAAAGGTATTGCCTCCAAATATTTAATGCAAAGATTACCGCAGCTAACTCCAAATCATGTGTTGGGTAATTTTTCTCATGGATTTTCCACTGTCGTGAGGCATAAGCTATCACCATATCATTTTGCATAAGAACACACCCCAATCCCTTCTTGGATGTATCACTGTAGATCACAAACCTTTCTCCACTACAAGGTAGTGTGAGCACAGGTGCACTGGATAACCTTATTTTCAACTCCTTGAAATTCTCTTCACATTCCTCTGTCCAAACAAACTTAACTCCTTTCCGAGTCAACTTGGTGAGTGGATTAGATAATCGTGAAAAATCTTTCACAAAACGTTGATAATATCCAGCCAAACCAAGAAAACTTCGGATCTCAGTTACTGTTGTTGGTCTCGACCATCTTTCTATAACCTCTGTTTTTGCTGGATCCACAGATATCCCCTCTTTTGAGATTATGTGACCCAAAAATGCAACTTTTTGAAGCCAAAATTCACACTTGGTAAATTTGTCATAAATCTTCTCCTTTCTCAGGGTCTTAAATATAATTCTCAAGTGATCTTCATGTTCTTCCTTGCTCTTTGAATAAACAAGAATATCGTCTATAAAGACTACCACAAATTGATCAAGATAGTCTCTAAAGACTCTATTCATTAGATCCATGAAGATAGCAGGGGAATTAGTAAGACCAAATGGAATCACTATAAATTCATAGTGTCCATACCTTGTACGGAAATCCGTGTTTGGTATATCCTCACTTTTGAACCTTAATTGATGATACCCTGAACGAAGATCAATCTTGGAAAAGTATTGAGCTCCACGTAGTTGGTCAAATAAGTCATCAATGCATGGGAGATAATATTTGTTCTTGATAGTGATCTTGTTATGTTCTCGATAATCAATACAGAGTCTCATTGATCCATCTTTCTTCTTAACAAATAGAATAGGTTCTCCCCAAGGTGACACACTAGGGCGTATGGATCCCTTATCAAGATTCTCTTGGAGTTGCTTCTTCAATTCCTGCAACTCAATTGGGGCCATTCTATAAGGTGTCTTTGAAATAGGCAAAGCACCCGGTACGAGTTCTATTGAAAACTCAACTTCACGATTTGGTGGAAGACCCGGTAATTCCTCCAGAAAGACATCATCAAACTCCCATACGATGGGCATATTCTTAATCGCGAGTTTCTCACCAACCATTTGAGATAAATAACCTTCATTTAGTGGAATCAATACCCATAAAATGGAAGAAATTTCCACTGGAAGGTTATGTTCATCCTTGCATTGATAGACGATCATAGATTGATCTAGAATATGAAATGTGACTTCTCTTCTTTGGAAATTGATATGAGCTCCGTATAAAGAAAGCCAATCAATGCCAAGAATCACATCGAATTCCACTAAAGGAAGGATCACAAGATTTGCAGGAAGCACTTTCCCACAAATGTCAATTGGAGAAGAATTATAAACTTTTGATGCGATTGATGTGCCATTAGGTGTTGTCACAGCAAACTCAACATCTAATTATTGAGGTAATACAGTGATACCCTTAGAAAATATTTCAGAAATAAAAGAGTGGGTGGATCCAGAATCAAATAAAACATTTGCTACTTTAGAGTGGATGGTATGTGTACCTTTCACTACTTCGTTATCGTACTCCACATCGCTGATAGAAATTGCATGTGTCTTTCCTTTGTCTTTAGCCTTAAGAGTTTGTTGATGTCGACCATCATCATCAACCCTTGGATTTGGGCATTGATTGGCATAATGCCCCATCTCCTTGCACTTGAAACATTGAAGTGTAGTAGGTTCATTCTGTGTATCCCTTCCTTTGTTTGCATCCTTAGACATCTTCTTCCCATTATCGCGGAATTCAAATGCCCGATGACCTTCCTTTCCACATTTGAAATATTTACTTGTCCCTTTAAGACAACTCCCTCCATGTTTCTTTCCACACTTTGAGCATAAGGGAAAGCTCATCTTCTTTTCAGTGTGCCCTTTAGATTTTCCTTTGAATTCCATTTTCCTCTTCTTATCAAACCCATATGACTGATGGGTTACTCCAATCTCCATCTCGACTTTGAGAGCACATCGAATGATTTCCTCGTAGCTATTGAAGTCCCTTATGGCTAATGCCCTTCGAAGACTCGGTTTTAAGCCACTAAAGAATCGATCGATCTTACTCTCAAGTTGGATAATAATACCAGAAGCGTACCTTGCAAGTCTTGTAAAATTTTCTTCATAGGTACCAACGGATTCATGATCCCTTTGCTTCAGTTCGAGAAACTCTTTCTCCATCTTTGTTCGGAGAATACGAGGGAAGTACTTATTGAAAAATAAGTTCTTGAACTTGTCCCATTCCATGGACTCAATTTCATCCCTTTGCCTCGTATTCTTAATAAGATTCCACCATTGATCAGCATCTCCTTCCAAACGATACACTGCTAGGATGACTTTATCATGTTCAGAACATTGAAGAACTGAAAATATCTTTTTAGTCGTACTAATCCATTGTTCAGCAACTAATGGATCAGTAGACCCACTGAAAGAAGGTGGACGCTGCCTCATGAAGGATTCAATAGAATGTTGCTCCTTCCTTTGCTCGTTTGGAAGTCCTGCATGATTCATAGCTTGAGAATGTTGTGTGAGCATGGCTACAAGATTTTGCATTCCAGCTCCCATATCGTTTGGTTGCTCAGGGGGACAATCATTTCATTGCCCATCGCATTCCGTATTAACACGGTTCCTTCGGGTTCCAGCCATTGACTAAAACCAAAAAGAATAGTGTGAGCAACACTAATTATAATAGGAAAACCACATAATTCAAGAATAAAATTTTCACGCTTAAGGTCTTATCCTAGGTTATTCATGGCCATTTCTAAAACACTAAGATTATGTTCTATGCTTAGACTTATCCTTAGGGTTCTTACTAAGGCTTTCACATCCTAGTTTCCAAAGGTTGACTATACCTTTCCTCTGATACCAACTATAACGACCCATACTTTACATACATTGTTAATACTTCAAAATTGAAGCACACTTATTACAACATATGACAAAACCACAAAGGACTGTATAGGTATAGTGTCTTTAGAAACTGGGAAACATAAACAACTGGTTCATAAATCTTCTACAGTGTCTCCCATTTATTTCATCATATCTAGGGTCCCTTTTAGCATATTCTACTTAATATCCATCTTCCTGACCTGGGGAAAAGAAAACATACAAAAAAAGGTGAGCTCAAATGCTCAGCAAGGGCTAATAAAGGAAATAAAAATCATATCATATCTTTTTGAAAATCATAACCTGCAAAAGAGATTATAATATCTTAACATGGAATAAATCATCGAATGGAAAATGAGATCCCCATAATCATAACATAAAACTTGAAACTTTGTGGCATGCACACATAATCATGGAAAATCATTTCTTGTTAGTCATGAGTCATTTCCAAGACTATCTTAGCGAACAAAGTCCATTTCTGAACCGAGTTCACTCCTCGTTTCAGTCCTGTATCACTGAACCGAAATAACCTTCCGTTCCAGCCATGTCTATATAATGAGATATAAATCTTTACCCAATACATTGGAGGGAGATATAGGTCCCACCAATCTTATAATGAATCCTTTCTTATGTGTGCCACATAATAATAAATCATACATCATCGCAATACACATGTAACAAAAATTGGATTCTTAAAACATCATGACATCATAAAACAAATCATATAAGGTAAATGACTTCATAAAAATAATTCCCTCAAAACATAATCAAATCAATGTAATAATAGGGATAAAAACATAACCCTTTATTATCTTAGATGGAAAATAATTTTGATAAAACACTTGAACTCCATTCTTGAGGAAAATATCCTTTCTTCTTCAAAAACATTTTTCCTTTCTTAACATGTCATAAAAATTTAAACTAAAAGAAGTTGATTAAAAATAAACTTGAAAACCTGTAATGGAAGCTTCTTGGAAATAATGTTTTAAAAATCCATTCATGCTGTATAAGTTAAAAAAAACACTCTTCGTACTTTTGTCGAAAAAGTCAAAATAGTACCTCATACGAAAAAACGACAAAAGATTCCTTTCATATTCTTTACTAAAAAATCACCGAAGGGTAAAATCGGATTTAAACTATTGTAAGTGGATGGAAAAAATATTACATATCGAGGGAACATGGATGCGGATGATAAAATACACCCCAGTAAATACCAAAGTATAAACAATCTCAGATAAAAATGAGATTGTGATATTTTCCCTTACCTTAGGTCCGATTTGCATTGTACGTGTCCGAAGCTCCTGTATAATGGTTTAAATAATGTTATTGACTTATTCCAGAATCATACATATTGATATGATATCATATATGGTCATATTCTTAGCTTCTTATTAGTAATATTTCATTGTTACTTGTTACTCGGGTCTTTATTGCCTTTTGTTCTTATGCGAGTTTTGCCGAATAAATTCTTATTCTTCTTTTAAGGTTATAGATACCTTATATCCAGAATGGTATTAGAGTAACATATATCATATTTATTCATTCAATTCATTTATATAATTACTACGTAATGATGATCATGTAGAACGACTCGCATCACATCGTGGAGACGGTATTCCGTACGTACGCACGAGCGATGATATTGTTCCCATGATCGTGGAATTGTATTTAAGTGTATTTATACTATTTAAGTGTCAATATAACATTATAATAATAATATATAGTTACTCATTACACCATTATACCCATCCTTGTAAGGTGATGGTGGAAAATAGATTACACCACGGCGTGGAGACGGTATTCCGTACGTACGCACGCGCGGTGATTTCATTTTTCCGTAGGATGGATAGAAGGTGAATTAGGGTTGTTTCATATTTATAATAACATATCAGTATGTAAGTAATAATGATGTTATTACTTTATCATGAAACAACTAAAGAAGAAGAAGTTTAAGAAGAAAGAAATTAAAAAGATCGGTAATGGATATTACCTCTTCTTTGAAACGCCTCTTTGAATCCTCCACTTAGGGAACTATGATTGGTCTTTGAAGAAGACCAGGACCTCTAGGATTATTCTAGGGAAGTGGAGAAGGGATTTTGGCAGGGGTTGGCCGAGCTTGAGTGCTCAAATTGGTGTGAGGAGGAGGGGGAGGAGGTGCCCTTTTATAAGGGAGGAGAGGGGCACCTTAGAAATATCTCAAAATATTATTTTATATTAAAGTCAAAATCGGTTTATAATAGTTCCAAAGGGTCTTATTTCGAAGGTAAAGTGGGGATGGGTCGATATCCTATCATCCAATACAATTTAGACAAGTTTAGGTTATTATTTTAAACTTATCAATTATATTTAACTCTAAGTTAAATAATTTAACTTTTACCGTGACTTTTTGTTTTCTTACACTATATGGTTAATACACTTACTATAACATGCCAAACGAACCCAAAATTGTTTATTATTAATATGTATATCCTTATATAAGTCATTTGGCCGAACCTTAGATTTTTAGGAATAAAATAACATTTAATAAGATAATATTTTATTTAAAAACTATTTTGTGTCAATTTTGACACTATTTGATATATGATTTTTGTGAAAGTCATAACAGAATTATATGTTTGAACCAAGTTGATTAAATCAACACTAATATATCATAGTAACCTAAAAAATTAGTGGAATTCATAAAAAGTCTCAAATTACATTTATTTGAGCATTTATAACATCAATTATGTTAACATTTCCTTAAAAGGGTAATTACTGCATCATCGTTGTGTCATAAATAAATTAATTTATCTAAAGTCTAAAAATTATAAATAAAATATCATTATGTAGGAAATATTTTTATATTTCTAATGAATATTTATAGTCGAATTTATCTTATGTATAACCCCATATTAATAATGTTTTAGTTATTAAACGTTGATTTTAACTATTCATTAAATAAAATAATATATAATGTCATAATCTAATCCAAGTGGATCTAAATGGTCATATTATATTCATAAGGTTGTTTTTGGTCAAATTACACTTATCCAATAGAATTAGGACATGTGTTAGGGTAATAGTAATATCATATTTACCCTTAGTTACCCTATTTACTATTAACCGCGGTAAAAAAAGTAAAAAGTTACTATTCATCAAAAAATTGTTTTTATATCATTGAACCACATTTTACTTACTGATATCAACCGTGTCTGTCAGATTTTTGAAATTCCATTCACAGAAGCGGTAAAATTAGGTTTTATGCAAAATTTAGTTTTTAACCTACCACTTAGTGGTTTCACTATTCATAAAAAATTGAATGTTTTCAGAAAAATACCAAAATTTCACCCTAGGATAATTTCAATATTCTGAATCCAAAAATGAAGTCCATTTTGAAAAATAAAATTTATAAAATTTCATAAAGTGTTTATTACTATTCATAACGGCTAGTTTTAATAATATTTTAATAGCATATCGTTGTTTAGTGAAACTCGGTATTGCGTACGACGCAAGCTATCGAGGAAGGTCGCGATTTCGTGTAAAACAAGCCAAGCAAGTGTTGTGTAGAAAAAGATTCCTTTGATGATTTATATAACATAAAAGTCTCTGGTGTTACATTCATGTAATAATTATAAAGGTAACCATTAGGGTTTATATGATCCTTACTTTTGAGGTAATTATGGGTTTCTATATGTTATGATGGAAAAGAAAGGCATGAGGTAATGTTGAGGTTAAATTATGTTATTGTTATTTTTGATGATTTTATCTCTTTTGGGGGAATGTTTTAAGAATTATACAGTTTTGAAAAAAGGACAACATGTAGACCGTGTGACAACCCGTCGCGTCGGAAAAAGCTGCAGGAATCGAACCCAGAACCGAAGTGCGACTGGTATTTAGCGCCTACAACTGGATTACGTGCAGTCCCTGGTTAGTATGAATTTTTTTAGTTAGATGATTTTATAAATCAAGAATAAGTTTATTTTGGGTTATCTAGGAAATTATTGACCTATCATGGAGGATATATGATTAGGTTAATTAGTTTTCAATATGAGACTTTATGAGCAACTGATGTTATTTGGAGATAAATGTTAATATTTACCTTGGAAGACTATGTGATTAAATCCTTAAAAGAGTTGGGTTTCAAGCTTATTTTGGTTTACTTTGATGAATTTTATGGGCAATTTTTTATCGAATGGTCTTTGTTGAACTTTGTGTTTTGTTGGACAAATTTTGGAGACTAAGAATAGATTTTTTTTATAAAGGATTATCCTTTTTTGGTATTATCTGATCTTGTAATAACCTTTTTGGTTTTCGTTGTGGTTGAGGTCTAAAGACATGGGAAATATAGAGTTCTCTTTTGTGGATTATGTGAATCTCTAGAAGTTGATTACAACTCTCTTAATGTGAACAAGTCATCCTAAATACTCATCTTTTGGATAAAATATGAGTTTGTTTAAGCAATCTAGTAAAAGATGAAAGTCATCCTGACAAGTAAGTATGTTTCCTTATTTTTTAGTTAAGCTCATAAATAAATTCCTTAATAAAAATTAACTTAAAACAAAAATGTTGTCTATTAATTTTTTTACTAGGGAACCAAATACCGTTTAACCCATCATATGTTTGTGATTTTCTAGAGGTTAACTTTATCCTAAACATGTTTTCTTTCATTCTCCATCTGAACATGAGCCTTTGTTTTCTCTTCCATGTCCATGTTTTACTACATGTAATCCTAGAATGGGTTAACTAGAGTGACCTTTGTACTTCTCTCCCTTTAATTTAAAGTGATAGTTTTACTGACTCTTGTTCCAATGTGGGACATTCAATGACGTTTCCAAGCCCAATTATAAAATTGCGAGGACGCAATTCCCCAATGGGGGGAAGGATGTAAAATCCTAGGTAAATAAAGAATATTACTTTTTCATATTTATTAATATTTGTGAATAAAATATTAATATTACTTTAAAGGGGATGAAATGTTCCATGGCGTACCCAAAACACAACAACAAGTTTCGTTGAAATCTTACGATGCACAATAATAATAAAATAATATTATTTCAAATGGTAGTTAACACATAGCCATTGTATTGGCGAGAATGTATAGAAATAACTAAAATATGATTATATATGTTTGATAAATGTTTTTACATTTATCCAACGTAAGATAAAGGCTTAAAATAAGAAAAGAAATCAATTTTAAGCATAAATACTCTAATATTCACTAAAAGGTCGATTTATCAACTTTTGATGGAGAACCCTCGTTAAAAATAGTTTTGGTCACTATTATACATTCCATGGGACCAAATAAAATCTTTATTTAGAATCAGAACATCAAAATTTACTTTGTGTAGGTTTTTGTTATTTTTCCGATAAAGTAAATTTTTAATGAATAAGTGAAAATTGTTGTATTTTAATTCAAAACCTATTTTTAATCTAAATATTTATATTATTATATTATCTTTTGAACTGTTTTTAAAGTTTAATTATAATATATTTTTACTATTTAATTCAATGGTGGCAATTGGAATTAATTTAACTTTGAGATTGGACATAAACTAGTGTCAATCATTTAATAGATATTGTTTTTTAAAAACACGCTGATTGTTTTGACAGCGGGAATTGAATTATAAAATTAATTAATGCAACTTATATGTTTTTAATTTGGTAAAATTGATATCATTTTTGTATTTGGATTATCAAGTATAGCTTATGGTGAATTTTTGGTATATTTCTGACAAATGTTCATTTTCAATGAATAGTGAAAAATACTGCATTTTAATTCAAAACTGCCTTTTTCATCCAGATTTTTTATATATTTAGAATGTAATTTTAATTGTTTTTAAGGTGTAATATAAATATTTTTTTATCATTTAATACAATTTTGTTCATTGGATGTAATTTCACTTTTAAATTGGATGTAAAAACAAATCAATCTTATGATAGATTTTACTTCTTAAAAACCCGTCTTTGGTTTTGACAACGGGAATTATTTTAAATTAATTAATAAAATTTATGTGTTTGGAATTTGGTAAAATGGATTCCATGTTTGTAATCATAAGGTACAAATTATGTAATTAAGACACTTTTGTTTTTGGACATTATGAATAGTAACGACGGTAATAATCATTAATTATCATGATTAGTTAATAATCAGGTAGTTATGGGTAAGAAAATAATATCATAATAATACAAAATGACTCCAACATGTGTCCTAATGCTACTGGTTGTGTAATGGATGAAGATGGGATGCCTTGGGCCACACTTTGATACCCCATGGAATCACTTTTGGGTGATATTGACACTTTATCATTTTATGTTTTTTTAAAAGGAAAGTATAACCAAAGTATGTATCTCCCAAGTACAAAAATTTTAATTTTGTCTCCATAAATGATCTCTTAGACTATAAATAGTCATAGTGAAGCTAAAAGTATTTCCTACATCATAGTAGTTTTTTATAATTTTTAGACATTAAATAAATTAAATTATTTATGACACCGTGATGATGCAGCGATTACCTCATTAATTAACGATTTATATAAAATGAAAAGATAATGTAAAATCTAGGAATTACACTTTCCAAAGACCTATTTGATGGGTGGATATCGAACCCTTATCACCTTATCCTCCAAATATATCATTTTGGGACCTTTAAAATCTGAAACTCACTTTATAATAAAGTAACATTTCTTGACATTCCAAGAGTGCCCCTCTTTCCTCTTATAAAAGGCCCCCAACTCTACCACCTTACCCACAACTATAAAGCCATTAGCTCAGACATTCTCTGCTAATGTTATCTCTCCACATCACTCTCCTCATCCTAGAATCATTACCTTAGGCAGAACGCTCTTAAAAAAACCCTTTTGGTTCAAACCAAGAGGAGTTACCCAATTTAAAGGTAATGTCTTCACTTGTGTTCTTTTGTATTATTTTGCTTCTCCAACCCCCTAAACTCTTTTTATTACATTATTTTGTAACAAAAAAAGTATCTCATATATACTAGGATGTTTTTATATGATATATTATATCTACACTTACACACACCTCCGTCTAATTGTTAAATAACATATTGTTTCTGTGGATGGTGAATTACTGCCTCACGAAACGATGATTGTTCAATATTATTTTAACACCTTTAAATGTGGCCATTAAGATTCCAATATTATTATATATGATATATTTTATGTTTATGTTTTCCTTATGCTTCTGTATTTTTTATTTATGGAATATCTTTATGGTTTCCATTATGGATAAACACGATAATTTCATTTTTTGGAAGTGCGGACTACCGCCCCCTCAATATGATTTGAACCGTTAATGCCATATGTGGGACATGTAAAGGATGGATTAATTGATATTATATATGATATTATAATGGAATTATAATATACCTTTATATAATTATGATTTCATTCCATTAATTATGAAATATAAATGAAAGTAGCATTCATGCATACGTACAGATTACCGTCTCCATGAACGGTGCATTTCATTTCTTACCTATAAATGGTATGTAATATTATAAATGAAAGTGTATACTGAATACATATGATATATATGATATCTAAATCATGAATATAATTCTGGATATAATGGATATTTTACCACATGAACAACTTGTAATTATAAGTAGTTTATTTTTGACTCAAGTACCAATGATCGAAAAAACGACCGTTATTAACTTAAATAATTACAAGCTGTTCATAAAATGGTAATAAAAGATATAAAAGGAATAATGAAATCAAAAAAATTTCTTAATCAAGTATAAATTAACTCTATTTTATTATTCAGGATATTAAAGAACGATCGAGTCAAGTCGGGCACAAGGAAAGCGATCCAACCTCTCTCTTTCTTTTTAAGTACTCTCTTTTATGTCACTCCTTTCAAGCTCCTATTCCTTTTGTTGGGGGATGTTATTATATATACCACTAACTATAAATTTTATGTTCATATGATGAGATACTCTAGTTGATATTTTTGATCCATTTTTGGATGTTTTAAGTGGCGTTGTTAGGATGCCGAGTTTTCGCAAGGGATTTTTCATCTCACTTTTATTCCTGTGAGATTTAAGATACATTTGCCACTATTTCCTTTGATTGGTGTATGTACATCTCATTATTCTACTCTTTGTGTAATATAATTTCGTTTGTGGGTATTTACATCAACGTTTTATAGTCCTTGTTTCATGGGTTGTACGTTTCCAAAGATACCCAAGTCGGTAAGGGAACCTTTCACCCCTATTTTTAAAAGGCTTATTTTGTTATGTCTTATCATTTATATCTTATTATTTTGGGATATGTTCATATATATCCTTATTTCTGTACATTTTATTTCCATGTGATGAGATTACCTTTATCTCTCTCATTAACTCTTTTTCTAAAAGTTGATGTGACGCCGTTAGGATATCAAATTTTTGCAAGGGAACTTCTTAACCCAATTTCAATTCTTTGGGTTAAAATTCTACTTCTTGATTATTTCATGATATGAATATATGGGGATGACCTCTGATTGTTTTACACTTGATATCCACTTATATTGGGTGTATTTATTCTTGTCACACATAATTATGTCATTGATTTATCCTTGCTCTAATGACATGATCTTAGAATGGGATTACATCTCAATTTCTCTTCCTAGAGACAATTATTTATGATATGCATTTTATTCTATTATAAAGTGTATATACAGACACTTTTACTTTCCATATACATATTATGTCTATACTAAAGACATTTATACGTTTTGAAAATGGTCTACTTTCATGTGGCTTGTAATTTAAATGTTCAAAATGGAAAATGACTCTTTTATTAAAACATTGTTTTAAATGGTATTAAAGATTTATTATTTTAAACATTTATCATCCATGTCCATGTTTTAAAAATAGTTTTAAGGATTTATTTATATGGACATGAATGTTTGAAAACCTTTTCAAAAGTTTTGATGTTGTAAGGGAATTCGTCTCAATCTCCTTTCAGTGACGCATATTTTGTTTTATACACAACTTTCTTTTATACAGTGTATAAACCCCTTTGAATTTTAATTTTATTCAAAAGGAAACTTTTTTTATACGAAGCATTTTACTAAACTACAAAATGGAATGTTTTTGTCATAGGTATATGGAGACAACGACTTCTTGGCCACCGTGACCATTATTTGAGTTTCAGCTTCCTCTACAAGCCATAAATTTTTTTAAATGAAAAATAAATACCATGTTTTACTTTTCATTTATTTTGGCATCGAAAATGGTTTTGATAATGTTTTTATTATATCAATGTGTTATTGATATCTTGTGATTGAAATGTGGAAATGTTATGTTTCCATTATGCATGTTTTAAGTGATAAAATTATGTTATGGTTCTTGGGCATTGTTTATGAAGATGGGTGGTTCCATGATAATCTATGGGTGGGTGAGCCCGATATATCTCTCCAATGCATTGGGTAACACGAAGGGGTTAAACGCTAAGGTTTCTCCGAAGAGATTTAGAGAATATACCATGATGGTTATTCCAAACGTAACCATGAGGGTTACACCCTACGTAAGAATGTTATGAATGCCTCAAGTTACATTTATGTCTTATGATTTCTATGATTTATTCATAAATTTTATGATTTAATGAGGTATGTTGAAGTGATTATGTTTTATGAGTAAAGTATGATTTCATTGATTCTTATGTATACATGGACCAATGTTTTCATTCTGTATTTCTATAACCCTTACAGAGCTTTTTATACTCATCCCATGTTTTTGAAATGTTTTCCATAGGACTTAAAGGTGAATAGGGTCAAGGATGGGATCAAGGAAATACATTCTATCTAAAACATGGAACTAGACATGTTTCTTTTTAAGAGTTTTCTTGTGAAAAAAAAATGTAAACTGAGGAGATGTGTCTAGTGTGTATTCTTTGAGTTGTATTAGTTATGTCCTAATTCTATAAAACTCTAAATCTGAAAAGATCCTCAATGTGAATTATTCATTTAATTCAATATTTAGTAATGTTCTAAGGCCAAGTCCTTATAATAATATTCATAAGGGTACTCAAATTATCAATTGTGGTAAGATCAAAATTTATAGTAATATCATATTTGATGATATTTTTAGGGAGTTAAATGAAAATTGGGATATATGTTTCAGTAATGTGTTATTCCCATAGACTATGTTCTTTATAAAAATGTTATTGGGGTGAAGATCACCTGGGGATATATGTCACAGATACTTAATTAGTATCCTAAAATATTTGCTTCTCATCTATTATATTAAATTTATTAAATATTTTTTATTATGATTTGATTTTTTGGGATATGTTTTTATGATCTTAGATAACTTATTTGTGGAATCACTCTTATTTCATAAGTATCTTCCCAGGAACAGGTTTTGGAGGTAGTCGTTTATGATGAATATTTTTCTGCCCAATAAATTTATGTGTGGTTTTTGTGCTCTTATGATGGACATATTAATGAATGGAAACCGATAAGTTGGATATTTAGATAAAACATTTTAATTAATTCACACTTGTATTAGTTTTAATTCTAAATGATGAGAATTTTCTTATATTCATCTAATGTAATGGATATGACCACTCATAGAAATAATTTTATTATTATAAATTATTTGTGATTACAAGATAATGTTTTATGGTGTTCTATAGTCAAGGGGAGTGGTTTTGGCTATTCCTGGGTCCCTATTCCCTAGTGATGTGTGTGGTAAAATAAATAATGGATTTGAGTTCATTGACAATCCATTTGGTCATGGTTGAGGTGTGAATTGTTCCCCATATGAAGAAAAACATATTTTTAGTCTTTTTTGGATGTCACGTTATATTTGGTTTCATCCTATCTGATGACGGTAACATGAAATGTATAGGATTATGGTGTGAAGATATGTTTGATATCTTATGGGTTATCTTTTCTAAAATTGAAAAATGTCCTCACCACACCATGTCATTAGTATTGGTGATGGAAAATGGCCGTGGAATTGGAAAAAACATACTGGAATTCGTTTTATGAGGGAATTCCCCTAAACATCAAATCCTGAACCATTCTATTGGTGAGGTAGTGGTGAATTTTGGGCATATTTTAAAATGGTTAAAATTTCCTTTGTTCATTGTGAATATAATCCATTTCACAGTAGAAATAGTTTCATCATATTAAGGGGTATTAAATTTATTCTAATCTCAATTAATTAACAGTATTAATAGATCCATTCCATCACTCATTAATTCTATTTATGTTATCATACATTAGTGAATCTATAGATTCATTGAGAGATGGTCTCACTTTGAAACACACTTGATAGAATTTTTTTGAGAAGGTGCTGATTCTATTCCCAACCATATGGATTATTATAATTAAATACTTATTTATTCAACTCATATAATATTGTATCATGTTCTATAGATCATGGTGTTTTTACCTCAACATTAGCCTTTCGTTATTCCTTTATCATATCTGTTAATTGGGTAAAAACTATCTGTTTTGGGAGGTGTTTTTAGAATTGATGGTTAGTGGGATGTATATGTTATTTTATGGGGATAATTTAATTATTTTGGGGTTCTTTAGAGTGGTTTTGGTTCATCAATCATTTATGAAAGTGTTTCTAATAAAGAAAATATAAATAAATGTGCTTGATTAATTAGATATTATGTTTTTATGTGTAACCATAATTAAACCATTATTTTACCTCTTTTTGTAATGATTGAATTTAACTTATTAAATATTCCACCAAATTAAAAAATTAATATTGGGTTCTTGTTGTATTTATGTCAAGTATTTCAAAAATTATAACTATTTTACTTGTGTTTATGAGTATAGTGTTCCTTCTATATGTGTGATATGGATTTCCATGTTTGTTGTGTTAGAAAAATAAATAAAATGATGTAATTTGGGAAATAGATATTTTGTTAGTGAATTAATTTTTGAAATATAATTATTAATCATATTTCATATAATATTATAGTAATCAATGTGACGAAAAAGAATGTTTAATTGAAAATGTAAATCCAAATAGTATGAAAACACTTGACGTTTCTCATGATATCTTGTTCAAAGTAATTCATATATTTTTATTGATTATCATTTGGTTTTATTTGGATTTATCATTTGAAAAATTGTTTCTTAAATCAATATAGTAATGAATATGTTCTGCATTAAAAATATATATTTTGAAATAGGGGCGAAAATTCTATTATAAAGGTTGAATAAGTTGGTTTTAAGGCCATCATTTAGATTATACTATTTTTTTCTTAAAATATTACTGATTTATCTAAATAAGGAGTCTCGCTATACAATATATATGATGCCGAGATGTCTAATTTTTTTATATATGGAAGCTAAGACATGGGTTTGTGTATGAAATTGGTATCTGTTAGGGTACGATGCATGTTGATATGCATAGTCGTGTTATGGTTGGAACTTGGACCGATGTAACTGTTTTAATCTAGGGGTTTCCATTTTTTTAAGTAATATGGGATGATTTCATGATAATAATAATTATTAAAGGCCGTATGTCTGGGATGATTGTTTTTTACATCTGTTTCATAGTTTTATTAGAAAAATGTATATTCATTGATTTTTCATCTTTTATGGTAGTTCTGGAAGAGTCTTAAGATGAATTTAATTATAAAATAAATATGAAAAATCAATTAATTAATCATCGTGGTTAAAGGGTTAATTTAATGCAAGATGGTGAATAAACTCATGAAACCTTGGAATAGGTATGTTCATTCCTTGAAAAAATGTTTTTTGAATGTTATTTAATATTAGAACGTGGTTTGTTCTTGATGCATTATTTTTATGATGAAATACATGATATTAGAATTATATAATTAATTATGTTTTAGTTACATGGGATAAATTTTCTAAAATGAAATCCTCATAATGGGATAATATTAATGAATGGATGATGAATTATTTGATTTGGTTTTTGTGTATAGATTGGATACCTAGTCATTTGTAGTGGTAGACCAGTCAAGATAATATTACTATAGTTAAGATTAGTTTTAAATAGTTTCTCATATTGTGCTTCGGAGATAATGATATATTCTTATGTTCTTTTCTTTCATAGGTTACCCTCCCTTTGGGATCAGTGAAATGCAATAGTGTACCTTCGAAGGGTTTTCCCCAATATCTTGGTATTTGAGTAACAAAGAGAATCATACCATTTCTTGTATATCTTCTTCTTATAGTTATAAGTCATTTTATACACATCAGTAATCATTCCCTCATATGTGTATTGAGTGTTTTTTGGACTTTTTTTATTTCGTACATTGGTATATCTAGATATAATATACTAATGATTATTAATGGTATGTTTTTATGGGATTTGTTGGCTTCATGTATCATTCATATCATACAGGCTTTAGTGGATCCAATATACTACTTAGATAAATATTGGTATTTCAATGTTGATGATGACATGAAATGATTCACAGTGTGCTTGATATTCATTAATGATCAGATGATGTGAGGAATAGGTTTTATGTTATGTTATAGTTGCCCATGTATTGTTAGGATTTCATATTTACATAGAGAGAGATGGAAGATGAAATGAGACTTTAGGGTGTTGTGGAGAACCACTAGAGAAGTGGTAGTTGAGATACATCATTTTATATTATGTAGTAAATTATATTATTTCATATTTTTATTTCTCAGTTTGAAATCAATGTTGTTAATGGAAACATTAAATACATGTCTAGGTGACTATTCAGATATATATGTTTATTCAACGGAAAAAATATTATGTCATTATCATTTTCATTATTATCCTGATGGATGATCCTAATGATTAAAAATGTAATGATCAAACTTAATATATATATACTATTTTTAAATTCTATATTAGTTGTTTAGGGATCATGGTATATGTTATATACATAATAATTTCTTCAATATCTATTTAATTTTTATAATTAATTTTGATGTTAATTTTTTGGGTCAATTTATCTTACAATATTTTCCTCATGTTCATCATAGAGGGAAATGTGTCCCCATTTATGGTATTATATGTCATCTAATCTTATCACCATCCCATGGATAATTGGAGGTGGGATTTAGGTATCATTATCTATTTTCCCACATTTCCTATCTCAGAGGGGTACTAATGGAGGAGGTGTTTATGGTTGTATTCAAATATTATGTGGCCTATATTGTATATATTATTTAATCAACTAAATACTAAAGTGATGAAAACCTTCCGGGTTTCTTAAAAAATTTCTAGAAAAGGAATATATAAAAAAATATTTAATAAATGACTAGATAAAGTCACAATATATTATTATATTCTACTATCATATAATTAATTTTTAGTGAGGTTATCAAAGAATATTTGGACGGTTTAACTATACATATATAGTTTTCACTCACAATAATTATTTTATAATCGATACTTTTTAATCAAAATGTTGTATGGGATATAAAATGATTAAAAAAATAGGGATATCCATTGTTATATTTCTTCCATATAGTCAATAATATGGGTAATCAACAATAATTTAAGAAAAAAGTACTGAAAAATATAGTTGTACTTAAATCATATTCATTAAATTGGTTGTGTGGTATCATGTGAAATACTAGATTTTTTACATTATGAATATGTAGTTATGATACTATATCATTAATATATATGCATATATTTTTAAAATATAATTATTCTATAATTTATAAAATTATTTATTCAATGTTTAAGAACAAATTATCTTCAAATTATTATGAATTTTATTTATCGATGTCAACTGTGGTGGTTGTGCTAAATTGTAAGAAACAATCCCCCCATACTAAGAAAACTCACAATTTGTCACAAAACAATGATAAATATTTACTTTCATACCATGTCTTTGATGACCCAAATGAGGTGAATCATTTCAAAAACACATTTTCATGAATGAAAACTCCAACAGTCCGCAATGAAGATCAAAATAAGAATTATTCTACCTCATTGCATCAATATGCACTGATGAATTAACTAAATAATTTTTTCTTTCTAATGGAAAATTATCATTCCAATAAGGGATAAATCACTGATATCTTACCAACACAGTGATGATCTATAATGAAATCCATATAAATACTCAAAGTGAGTTAGCATGATTTTCTATTGGTGACAATTTATATAAGAAAACTCAACAAGTACCAAATTTCCATCACAAGAGAAACCAAAATTGAGGTAATATAAATTAAATATATCCTTAATAATCTATATATCCATCTATGTCTATCCATACAGTAGTAGATGATAGGTTATTCACAAAAAAACATGAGATCCTAGGGCCTCACGATGGCCTCTCTAAAATAGTGAAGTAAATTGGGGAATTTTATCAGAGTATATAAAAGATGGATCTATGTAAAAATGAATAATATTTTTCACCTAGAGTTTTCTTAGATCCCAAATTTCAGTTTTATCACAAATTGGAATTAAGTTAAATGATTTGGTTAGCCTATCGATCAAACCCCACATTTCATTCTTCTTCCATGGGGTGAATGGAAATCAAACAAAAATGTATATACCAATAACATTCCACTTCCTAGTCATCATAGGAAGTGAATAAAAAAACTAAAGGTATTTATTACTCTTCCACAACTAGTTGGAAAGTACAATAGTTTGAAACAAAGCCAGTGATGTATTGTCTCATACCTGGCCACTAGATTCATCATGACATACAAAAAACATAATTGTGTTTATGGGGTTCACTATCCATTGGGAATAATAGAAATCCTCTATCACATAATTCCTTATAGAAACTGTATCAAAAAACTAATTCTGAAAAATGATAACCAATGAAGAGAGAGACCACTCAATAATGGTCCATCCGGTGTAAACAGAGTCTCATGTGCTATATAGTTCAAAATTTTTACTTTTCCTAAAGAATCATATTAGGGATAACAGAGTTCAATTGAACACTATCCAACAATACATCGACCCCATCCTCCCAAACACCTATACAAAATTATACAATGAGAAACCTCAAATCCAACTCTTCATATGATCTATTCATGGTATGGGTCAGATATTTACTCCCAAAAACATCAGAAAAGATATTACCTTTCCTTGGGTATATGTGATGAAAATATCCAATGACTGTAGGTACTCTACCCAACCCCTCTATAAGATATTCAAATAATTTTAAGAGAGGACATATCAGGATCAGGTAGTTAGAATTAATGGACAAACCTCTTCTAAAAATTAAATGACTCTAACTCTTGAGATCATGCATCTCATTTTTTTAAGGTCATGGGTCAGATAATTCGTGTAGTGTGGCCTCATAAATTGAGAGCCATAGACAATTACATGATCACCCTGTATGAGAACATATCCCCATCACAAACATGGTTCATCAACGAAGGACACACAGTCCTTACCGACCTCTAAAAGTTTCAAATGTGGAGAAGTAAAAAATGTAATATGAACTCGAAAAAAGACATATAAAATTTTTCTTTCCAAGAAAACATCAATACAATATAATTAGGTGTAGTAATCATAGAATTCAATTTCAATGAACTATTACAAACTATTTATAACAGCCCACAAAACCCAAGAAAATGTGAGTACTGCGCCATTACTGCAACAAACTATTCAGTTCCAATTCCGACCATCTCAGGATGCTGATTAGGAAGGTTATTTCCTTTTGTATGCCTTCCTAGCACTGCTTCCCTGTTTCCTCTGTGGAAAACCATTCTGAACAAACATGTCTTAGATGAAGCAACATGGTAATCTTCGAATGCTATATCATTAAAAAAAATATTTTTAGATAATCATTTAATAGAATTCTAACTCCTAAAGTTATCTAAACCAAACTCTAATACAAACTATAAGGCCCCGGCCTTAAACCTTACTTAATCTTGAGTTATTACAAGATTACACATTGAGGATCTTTTCTGGTTTAGAGTTTTAGAGAATTAGACCATAAAAAATGCATTACATCCCACATTTAAACAAAGTGGTTACAAAAAAATATAGTATTCATTTTTCTCATCAACGGAAACATATTGAAAATAACATGGATTCTTTCTTGACACTTCCTTGACACTATCATCATATCATGTACCTTTCCCTTGTCCTCTGAAAAACCTTTCAAAAACTTTGGATCAGCATAAAAAGCTCAGTAAGGGTTATAAAAATATGGAAAGGAAACATGAGTTCATATATAAATATGAATGAAATCATACATTACCCATAAAACATAGGCACTTTAGCATACCTCATCAAATCATGAATAAATCATAGAAATCATACGACATAAAGGTAACTTGAGGCATTCATAACATTCTTACACAGGGAGTAACCATCTTGGTTACGTTTGGAATACCCATCACAGTATATTCCCTGAATCTCTTTGGATAAACCTTAACGTTTCACTCATTTGCGTTACCCAATGCATTGGAGAGATATATCTGGCTCACCCGCCCTTAGTTTATCACAAAATCACCCGTCTTCATAATAATGTCCAAGAACCTCAACATAATCATATCACATAAAACATGCATAAAGGAAACATAACATTTCAACCTTTCAATCGCAAGATATCAATAAAAAACATTGATATAAAAAATTATGAAAACCATTTTCAATAACAAAATAAAAGAAAAGTAAAACATGGTATTTATTTTTCTTTTAAAAAAAGGTATGGCTTGTAGAGGAAGCTGAAACTCAAATAATGGTCACAGCGGAGGAGAAGTCATTGTCGCCGCATACGTACGACAAAAACATTCCCTTTTTCCGTTTAGTAAATGCTTCGTATAAAAAATATTCCTTTTGAATAAACGTAAAAGTCAAAGGGGTTTATACACCGTATAAAAGAAGGTTGTGTATAAAACAAAATATGCCTCAATGAAAGGAGATTGAGACGAAGTCCCATACCTCGGGTCCGAATTGACTCAGTCGTTCATTAATCTCCTGAATAATAAACTTGAGTTAATTTATACTTGTTTAAGAACCTTTTTCAAGTTCATTATTCCTTTTATATCACTTATTTCCATGTCATGAACACTAAGTAATTATTTAAGTTAATAACAGTCGTTTTAACAATCATTGGTACTTGAGTCAAAAATAAAACCTTTATAATTACAAGTCGTTCATGTATCCATTATATCCAGAATGGTATTCATGATTTAGATATCATATATATCATATATATCCAGTACATGCATGCATTTATAATATTACATAACATTTAGAGGTAAGAAAGGAAATGCACCGTTCATGGAGACAGTAAGTCGTACGTACACATGAACACTGCTTCCATTTCTATTTCGTATTTTCTGAAATGGAATCATAATTATATAAAGGTATATTATAATTCCAGTGTAATGTCATATATAATATCATAACTCCATCTTTTATATGTCCCATATATGGTATTAACGAATCAAATCACTTTGAGGGGGTGGTAGTCCGCACTTCCTTAAATGAAGATATCACGTTTACCCATAATGGAAACCATAAAGGTATGTCCAAAATGAAAAATACATAAGCTTAAGGAAAACATAAACATATTATATATCATATATAAATATAGTTTCATCTTAATGGCCACCTTTGAAGGTGTTAAAATAATGTTGAACAATCATCGTTTTAGGAGCCAGAAATTCGCCATCCACGGAAAGAATATGTTCTTTAACTATTTGATGTAGGTGTGTGTAAGTGTAGCTCTAATAATTCTTATAAAAACATCCTAGTATATGGAAGATACTGGTTTTGTTGCAAAATAAATGAATAAAAAGATTTTAGGGGGTTGGAGAAGCAAAATAAAACAAAAGAACACAAGTGAAGACATTACCTTAAAATCGGGTAACTCCCTTTGGTTTGAGCTCAAAGGCTTCCTTGGGAAGACTTATGCCCAATGTGAGTCTTCAAGGAGTTATAGAGGGATGTGGAGAGACAAAATGGGCAGGTTTTGGCCGAGATAAAGTCTTTGGAAGTGTGGGTAAGGAGGTAGAGGTGGGGGCCTTTTATAAGAGGAGAGGAGGGGCACTCTTGGAATGTAAATAAATGTTCCTTTATTTTAAATAGATTTTCGGATTCAAAAGGTCCCACATTGATATAATTCGAGGGTAAGGTGATAAGGGTTCGAAATCCACCCATCCAATAGGGTTTGGAAATGTGTAGGTCATATATTTTACATTATCTTTTCATTTTATTTAAATCCATTATTAATGAGGTAATTGTTTCATCATCATGATGGCATAAATAATTTAATTTATTTAATGTCTAAAAATTATAAAAAAACTATAATGATGTAGGAAATCTTTTTATATTTCTATTGAATATTTATAGTAAAAAATATTACTTGTATAACGCCATTTAAAAATAGTTTTAGTAAAATAACTCATGTTTGTGTCATTTTAATTTTAACATTAAATAAAAATATATTAATGTCATTTTCCTACCAAAGTGGCTCCATGGGGTCCCCAAGTTGACCCATGGCTTGTATTGGTCGGAAATTACACATCCAATAAGGGTAGGACATGTGTCAAGGTATTTTCATTTTATTATAATATCATTTTTTCCTTAAATTGCACTAATTACCTCTAACCGCGATTAAAAACTTAAAAGTTACTATTCACCAAAAAAATTATTTTAATCTCATTGAACCACATTTTACTTGTTAATGACAACTATGTATGTCGGATTTTTGAATGTCAAATCACAGAAGTGGAAAAGTTTCATTTAAACGAAAAATCAGTTTCTTTAACTACCACTTAGTGGTTTCACTATTCATCAAAAAATTGAAGTTTTTCAGAAAAATACCGAAACTTCACCCTAAGCTATATTTGATATTCTGAATTCAAAAATGATGTCTATTTTACAAAATTCAAATCATATAAGTTACATTAATTAATTTTATAATTAATTCCCGCTGTCATGACAAATAGCGTGTTTTTATGAAACAATAAGTATCAAAGGATTGACACCAGTTTAAGTCCAATTTCAAAGTGAAATTGATTCCAATGACCACCATTGGATTAAATGGTAAAAATATATTCTAATTTCACTTCAAAACAAATTCAAAAGATAATCTAATAATATAAATAAATTAGATTAAAAATAGGTTTTGAATTAAAATACAACATTTTTCACTATTCATTAAAAAATGAACATTATCGGAAAAATACCAAAAATTCACACAAAGTAAATTTTGATGTCCCAATCATAAAGAATAAGTTTATTTTGACATGAATAGCTTATAAAATTATCAAAAGATAGATTTAAAAATGGTTTTCCATCAAAAGGCAGTGAAACAATCTTTTAAAAATATTAGTGTATTCCATGCTTAAGATTGGATTTATTCTCATTTTAAGCCTATAAAACACTATCTAATTCACTAATAGACATAGATAAAAATATCTATTATTCATTACTTACTTGGGATGTTATATAAACCGCCATCAGGACCAAGAACTGTGCAGCTTTGTATGGGGCAATGCTAGCTGCTCAGAAATTCAGTTTGGGAGCTAAAGGCAATCAATAATGCAGAAGATTGGGAAGGGCATTTCTAGTGGGCTGGGCCTACGGGTCATGTTATGGGCATGGTATGCCTCTCGGCCTTCGGGTCATGTATTACGGGTCATGTCGGGCCTAGTGCCTTGGGCCTACGGGTCATGTTCGGGTTCCCCTTCAACCCTTAAAAGAGGGATTATCTATAATAATAATAATAAAAGAAGGCCTTTGGGCCATTCAGAGTATAGAATTAATTAGTTAGAAGGATATATATTGGTAAACCGTATATCAAGGATCTTACATATATTTATTATGGGAAATTATATTAACATGATTTTCTAAAAAGAAAACATGAATGCCAGGTGACATCCCATAATATCCGTCAAGGACATGAGACTTAAACCCCCAATTGAAGATGTTAATTGTTTAATGTCGACCAATGACCTATTCCATGTCCTATTTTTTTGTGTGATTACTTTTAATTAAAATACATGGTGTATAAATTGTAATAATGAACCAGTGGTTTTTAGGGTTAGAGATTAATATGTTAACCATATTAGTTTTGGAATATAGTTAGAGAAAAATATACTGACTATTTTATGGTCCTTGAGATTCGTTAAATGTTTATTTTAGTGATTTAGTTATAAAAAATAATTTTGAGATATCTGTTTCTTAAAGTAATGGATGAATTTAAAAAAGATCAAAGCCAAAAACGGATGAAAATTTTATTTATAATGATATGTTATGTAAGTATATTTCTTTTTATCATTAGGCAGGTAAATAATTACTTTAAATTAGGTAAATTATCAGAATTTTCTTTCCTAATACCTTAAATTTGGTTGAATAGATTGATTTCTAAATCATTATAGATTTATGGCATTCATGCCCTCATATTTCTATTGATCATTATTTTGTTTTCCATTGATTTCCTCGATGACCCCATATAAATATTTATTCATTTACTCCATTTTTGTATCCATAATTTTATCCAATGATCATCTACTTAGAGTCCTAGTTAAATGTTATTCTATGTGACGATTGAACGTTCCATTATATCTTTTCAGGATAATGCTTTGATAACCCTTATAACAATGTGATATTACATTAAAGGAAATTTTAAAAACCAAACCCAATATTTTTGAGATCGAGTTTAATTTTTTAGGATGGAATTTATTTAAGTTGTGTAGAATTTAACACCATGAATATTCTATAAGAGTAAATTTTATTCGATAACATGCACAAAAACCAACAACAAGCTTATAAGTGAATATAAAAACACGATAAATTATAATATAGTTAAAATTTCTTATAAATTTTATATATAATATAACTTAAAATGCAGGAAACACTGTGTTAACTTATGTCTGACGCAACAAAAAGTATATTCAATGGCTTGCATTATATGCAAGACATAGTTTTACATAACAAGAATATATTATTAAAACATTATTTTTTCATATAATAAGATATAACCAAGTTGTTAAATTATTGGTTATGAATATTATAAAATTAATTATGATAATTTATTTTTTATAGAAATATAAAATCAATTCAATAGTTACAAATTATTTAGAAATGAATATAAAAGAAAATTGAATATAAAGTTAATGTTTTTCACTCACATGGATGCTTTATTATGATAAACTAAATTAATTAGAATTAGTTAGAGATATTAATTATATATAGATATGAAGTATTTAATAAAATATTTTTGACATTCACACAATAGATTATATAGGCATAATATGAGAATAAACCTAATTTCAAACATAAAAAGAAATATTTTTATAATGTAATTTATACCACCCATAACTGGAGAACCTATTTTAAATCCAATTTTTGGATCTTTTATAAATTTTATATGTAAAAAATATTTTTAGAAATATTTATATAAAAATTAATTTTGGGTGAATATTTTTCTTTTCTCTGTGATGTTTCATTTTTTTATGAATAATGAAAAAATGGTGAACCTATTTTCTACTACTTGATGGGTCTTTTTGGAGGCAAGGAACAAGGTTATGGGGGAAAGAGTAAATATTATTTTTTATTTAAAATTAATTTAAAATTTATCATGTATTAGCATGGTAAAATATTACATAGTAAATATGTATTGACTTTTTTTAAGATGATGATTTGAAGGGTGGTCACAAATGGATGGAAATGGGGAAACCATATAAGGGATTGAGTGCAATGGAACCCTCATTCATGTGGTCTTAAATTAAATATCCATGGTTCTTAAATTAAATAAAATACGAGGAGTAGGAGATTCATCTTGGATAGATATGGATCATTCAGGATTGGGTTTGGTACCTTCTTTGGATCTGGAATATCAGTGTCTGTGGATGTTAATGCTTTGATCAGTAGGATTCTAGTTTTTAGGTTTTATAATATTAGTATAAGGGGGGTGGAAACAGATTTTATGGTGTCAATTGACATTTTTATGTGTATGATTAACCCCATTGGAATTGAATTATCTTATCAAGAGGTGCATGATGTGGATTAATCTTGGGATGGTGATTGGGCACACTTGAAGATAATGCAACCATATTGCAAATGTGCTGGCTAAGAAAGGGGAACTGAAATAATTACTGATTGTTTATTATGTGTATGTATCCCTAATAAATTATTATAAATTATTTTTCAGTGGCAATTATCTCTATAGTCATTACATTCATCTGTATTGACTATTTTTGTTAGTTTTTTTCCTAAAAAGTAACAAAAATTTAAATTTCGATCAGATAGTTAGGGACTTTGTTTCAATTTTCATTCTTTGAGACATATTTTATTATTGTGAACTTGATTTCTTATATATGGAATAAATTATACAATTTTGACATATTATATCCTGAATCATTAATTCTACATGATATTTTTATTTTGATGTTAAAATATTTCTCTTATGGGTATCTAAATAAAAATTTATCTAGTGGAAAATAATTTCATAACCAATTTTTTTTGATATATTCCATCATCCTTGTATTTAAAATTACAGGATTATGTGTGTAATAAATTTTTACTCTATAATTTTCTATTTAATCATTTTTATTTACATATTAATCGCGTAATATATTTATTAATTGGTTCCCACATCAATATTATTTAATTTTTAAGGGTTTACTTCTAAATCTTAATTTGTTGGGATTGTTTACAATCAAATTTGTATTAGAAGAAATTATTGGGTCATTGTTCAATATATGCATAAATTTTATAATAATATTCTTATTCATGATATTTATCAATTAATAATACCATTTTTTAATTATTTGGTACATAAAATATCTTAGAAATGTTTTTCGAGAAAACTCGACTTCATTTCTCTCTTTAATTTGAGTGCATATTTTAATTTAAAAACATAATTTTATAAATATATTTTCAATTATTTTTAAGCATTCCAAACTTTTTTAAAAATGTAATTTTTACACCCTTTTTGGTGATACAAATTTTTTCCAAGGAATCTTATTATTTCTTTCTGAATAATGATTTATTATACCCTTCTACCATGAAAAACGAATGTAATTTTTAGCTAGTAGGACATGTATAGATTTACCTACTGTCATATTTTTTATTCATTCATTATAAATTTAAAATTTTTCATTTTAATGAAAATTATTTTAAAATTTATTTTAATAGAAAATGTTTTTCAGATTATATTAAAGGAAAATGGGATGTTCCTCAATGATGTTTTTAATGATCTTATTTTATTTCATCAATGATAAAAACCCATTATTTTTCTCTACTTAGGATATTTTGTATTGATTCCATCCTTATTCTTTATCTGGATGGATTATGGTTGATTTGGACTATGATAGTATTGAAGTTTAATTATCTATTTTCTTGTTATTCCTCTATGAAATATTCAATTTCTTATGATCATCTACCTTTTAATTTCATCTAGTTATCCATATCATTTTTAATGTTTATGTTTATATCTTAATACATTAACCTTTTTCACTTGTTCTGTGTATATAGAAATTTTATATCATTAATATAATTATTATAATTATAATATATGTTTCATTTAATTAATTGGGAATTATGATCCAAATATATCAAAGCGGTATGAGTCACCTTTGAATGTTTAATGATAATTTTCCTTAAGAAATATTTAATAATTATTCAATGGTATCTCAATTCGTAAATTTAAACAATGCTTTCAATTATCCTCCACTGGAGAATTATTAATGTACCACCCCAACCACAGTTACCCATAGTAGGTGAATTATTATATAATATTGGCATGATCACAAGGGATCAAATCTCTAAAGAATGATTAGTTTAGAAGCCATAGAAGTACTAGATACATTTATAAGTTTTACATTACATCATTAACTAAAAACATCAACAACATTTTGTCCGATTTTCAACACACTTATATCCTTATAACATCCCTGCAGGTCAACCATAAAATACTTCTTCACATCCTGGGAAAAATAGAACATAGAAAGGGGAGATCTCAGATGCTCAGTAAGAATAAAAATATAGTTAAAACTTTCATAAATAATAAAATATAGAAAATAGAAAAAAGAAAATCTAATAATTCCATTTACTTATTCACATAAATATTCTATTGGTCGAATAATCACATGCAATATCAATATCAACTTTCATAATGATGGAATGCATAATGCTAGACTTCATAACCACATAGTCAATGCCTTGTGCCAAGAATACAAATAATATTTTTTCAAGGCCTTGTGCCAGGACACTAGTTATTCTCATGAGACCTATAGATGCATTGAGGAGCTACAGCGGGCTCCACCCATCACTTACTATGTCAAATACATTCCTCATATGAAAAGGTTTAAACATAACATAAACATTCATGTTAAAACTATTATAAGAAATGTCAATAGTTTATACATAAACGATGAATGGTATAAGAATAAAAAATCCACATTCAAACATATCACAAAACCAACAATACAATATGGAAGATTTGTATCATAATACATCAACATCAAACAAGATTAAATTCCATCAAAGGATGTTTACATATATGGAATCAAAACATTTTAGAGAAATATATCATTCTATTTCGAAATTATTTAAAAGTCATATAATTATAAAAGAAAACATTTATTTTGAAAATATTCTTATAATAATGTAAGGGAAGATTCGATGATGTTATAAAGGCAGAAAATTGCCACATTATTTATATAAGTTAAGAAAATATTTTTACCTTAATTTTATCAAAAGGGTCACAATGTACCATGTTTGAAAAATGATGGAAAGATTCCGTTCAAAACATATAAGGTAAAATAAGTGCATAAATATCTTTAAACCATTTTCTAGTAAATAGTAAAAATGTTTTGAAATAAATTTCTTAAGAAAACACGAATGTGGATGATAAAGAGGATCCAATAGATACTTACGTTAAAACCACCTTGGATAATAAAGAGATTGTGAAATTAACCCTTACCTTGTACTTTTCCTTGGTCGAGGGTACATTAAAATATTGTATAATAGTTAAATAATTGTTATTAAATTGTACAAGAACTATATAAAAAAATAAGATATCATATTTAATCCTCTAATATTACTTTGTTAACAATATTTTAGTAGTATCCTCGTTTCGGGTGTTAACTGACCCATTTTACTCTATATGCTCAGTTATGTAAGCCATGTTTGTTATGGATATGATTTATTTTATTCTTATCCAGAATGATATTAAGTTCTTAGAAATTATTTTTAATCCTAAAAGGAATATTATTTTTGAATGATTACGATGAGGAATCAATCTCATCGAGTTTGTGGAGACAGTAATCCGCACGTACGCACGTGTGGTGACATTGTGATTCATATGATGAATAGAATAATGAATATGGTTTACCATTTTAATAACTTCACAATATATAGAATATAACAGAGTTATTATTATAGAATGGAAACAACAAAGAAAGAGGAAGTGGTAGAATAAAAGAACTTGAAGGAGGTGATGAAATATTTACCTATTCTTCGGGTTCCTCCTTTTGATTTGATCAAAAGGGCCCCTTTGGTTAGATTTCTGACCAAAGGAAGGCCTATAAGATGAAGGGAGGAAAGTTGAAAGGATATTTGGGTAGGGGTTGGTCGAGACAAATGGATTTGGAGGTTTAAATTAAGAGAAGGGTATGTATCCTTTTATAAGAGAGGTGAGCGTCACTTTTGGAAAAGCTTGAAATATTATTTTATAATAAAATCATTTCCAGTTTCTAATGGCTCAAAAATGATTTATTTTGAGTCTAAGGTGGGGATGGTTCTAAAAAATCTCAACCAATATGTTTTAGACCAGTTAGGTCACTACATTAACCTTTTCATTTAGATTCAACTCTTAGTTAAATAGATTGACATTTACCATGTCTCTTTGTTGTTTTATATTATATGGTTAATAAACATACAATTAACATAAAATCGAACCCTAAGTGGTTCATTGTTAATATATAAATACTTATCCAAGTCTATTGGGCAAACATTAGATTTTTAGGAATATTATATAAATTAATAATATAGTTTTTGTTTTAAAAACTCAATTATGTCAATTTAGACACTATTTGGAATTTCGTTTTTGGGAAAATCATAACAACATTATTACATTGAAAACAAATTATTTAATCAACAATAACTTGTCATATTAAACTATAAAATTAGTGGAATTCATCAAAAGTCTCAAATTAAATTTATTTGGATATTTATAATATCAATTATTTTAATATTTTATTAATAAGGTAATTACTGCATCATAATTGTCTCATAAATAAATTAAATTATTTATTGTCTAAAAATTATAAATAAAATACCATTATATAAAAAAATATTTTTATATTTCTAATGAATATTTATAGTCAAATTTATCATAGTTGACACCCAATATTAAAAATGGTTTAGTTATTAATCTTTTAATATAACTTTATTAACTCTTCTTTAAATAATATAATAATAAATATCATAATCTAATTCAAGTGGACCAAAGAGGATAATATTTTATTCCTAAGGTTTTTTGGTCGAATTATTCTTATCCAATATAATTAGGACATTTTTTAGGTTAATTATGATATCATTTTTACCCTTAATTAAAATATTTACTTTTAAACGTGGTAAATAAAAGTCAAAAGATACTATTCACCAAAAAATAATTCATTAAATTGAACCAAATTTTACATTCTAATATTAACCATATATCTCAGATTTTTGAAATTCAACGCACCGAAGTGGTAAAATTATGTTTTATGCAAATTTGCAAATGCTCCTCGGAGGTGGGTAAAAGACGGTAAAAAGTTCAACAAAATTTTCATATATCTAGACTTATTATAAATTGACTCCAATTAATTAAATTGAAATTATATAGGTATTATGTATCTATTTTGAGCTGAAATAAATTAAAATAAAATAAATAATTATTTAAATAAAAAGTCAGTTTTAACCAATAATGTAGTGTTTTCACTATTCATCAAAAATATAAAGTTTTCAGAAAAATACCAAAAATTCACCCTATATTAATTTGGATATTCAGAATTAAAAAATTGATTCCATTTTGAAAAATAAAATTTATAAAATTTCATAAAGTGGGTATTACTATTCATAATAGCTTGTTTGATTGGTCGCGATGTGTTAAAATATCGATGTTGCGTACAATGAAAGCTATTGTATTATTCAAAGGGGAACGTACCTTGGAATCTTGCGGTGTTACAATCTTCCCTCCTTCAAATAATTTCATCCTATAAATTACTATAATACTACCACACAAAAATATTCAGGTGATTCTTCATCATAAGTTCCTTTGGTTCCCATGTTGCCTCTTTCATATTATGGTTTCTCCATAGAACATTACCAGACGAGTCGTCTGGTTTCTCAGCACATGTTCTCTTGTATCAAGAATTTTGAAAGGCTCTTCACAATAAGAGATATTAGGTTCTAGTTCAATTTACTCATAGGGGAGTACAAGCATTGGTTCATGCATTTATTTTCTCAATAGTGATACGTGGAACACATCATGAATTTTGGAGAGACATGGAGGCATTGCCAAATGATAAGCTACAACTCCCATTATCTATAGAATTTGTAAAGGTCTGATGTACCTAGGAATGAATTTTCCCTTCTTAATGAAACATATAACACCCTTCCTTGGATATACCTTCAAGAAAACAAGATCTCCTACCTGATATTCAAAATCCTTCGTTCAATAATCGATAGATCCCTTTTTCCTACTTTGAGATTCATTGATGTGGGTTTGGATAACCTTCACCTTTTCCATCATTTCCTCAACAAGTTCTGGGCCTATGATTTTTCTTTCACCAACATCATCCCAAAAAGTTGGTGTGCGAAATATCATTCCATATAATGCTTCATATAGTTCCATCTGAATACTTGAATGGAAGCCATTGTTTTAAGAAAATATTACCAGAGGTCAATATTGATCCCACATACATTGAAAGTCAGGTGAGAAAGATCACAACATGTATTAAATGGATTGAATAGTCCATTATGATTGTCTATTAGTTTGAGGGTGGTAGGAACTGCTCAAATAAATTTCAGTATCGAGAGCCTTCTGAAGACTTTTCCAAAATCTTGAGGTAAAATGGGGATCACAATCAGAAAAAATAGATAGGGGTACACCATGGAGTCTTAAAACTTCATTAATATATATTATTTCTATACTTTCACGGGGTAAATATTTTCTTATAGTAGGAAAATGTGATGACTTGGTAAGATGATCATCAATGACCTAGATTGCATCATTCCTTCTATGAGTTTTTTGTATCCCCATGACAAAATCCATCATAATATTATCCCATTTCCACTTAGGTATGGGAAGTGGTTGCATGACTCCTCCAGGCTGTTGCCTTCCAGCTTTTACTTATTGACAAACAATACATCATGACACAAAATTATCAATATCCCTCATCATGTTGCCCCACAAAAATTGTTCCATCAAATCTCTATACATATTGTTTCTCCCATGGTGTATAGATAAATTTGAGCTATGAGAATCGTCCATCAATTCCCTTTTTAGATTAGGTATGTTAGGAACAAAAATTCACTTTCCAAATTTCAAAATTCCATATTCATATACGATGTCACTAAATCTCCCATCATTCATAGCTTTAATCATCTTTTGAAACTCCTCATCATCAGTTTAAGAACTTTTTATCCTTTCAAGTAAAGATGGTTTGGAAACCATTTGAAAAAGAATTGATGCTTCACCTTCCATTGTTATTCTCATATCTATCATTACTAGTTCCATGAAAATTGGATCCTTTTCAACTCTCATCTTGTTTAGAACTCCATGATTCTTTCGGCTGAAAGCATCTTCCACCTTATTTGCCTTCCCCGGGTGGTAGTGTATAGTGAAATCATAATCCTTGAATTGTTCAAGCCATCGACATTTCCTCATGTTGAGTTATTTCTGAAAGAAAATATACTTCAAACTCTTGTAGTCAGTATAAATATCACATTTTTCACCGAAGATATAGTGTCTCCATATTTTCAGAGAAAATATTACAGCTGCTAACTCAAGATCCTGAGTAGGATATTTTTTCTCATGAATTTTTAGTTGTTCTGATGCATAGGTAATAAATCTATCATTTTGCATAAGGACACAACCAAGTCCTTTCTTTGAAGAATCACTATAAATAACAAACACATCATTCCCTGATGGTAGATTAAATATAGGAACATTGACTAATCTTCTCATAAATTCTTCAAATCATTCTTTTCACTCCTTTTTCGAAACAAATTTAACCCCCTTATGTGTGAGTATGGTTATTGGGTTTGGAAACCGGGCCAAATTCTAGACGAAACATCGATAATAACCTGCTAAACCAATAAAATTGTGTACCTCAGTT
Source organism: Viscum album (assembly GCA_963277665.1). Taxonomy (NCBI): domain Eukaryota; kingdom Viridiplantae; phylum Streptophyta; class Magnoliopsida; order Santalales; family Viscaceae; genus Viscum; species Viscum album. The sequence continues at coordinate 403,882,328 of OY728163.1, read as the reverse complement.
ATACTCATCGATGCTGGAAGTTCATGGATCGACTTGGACTTTGAAAGATCAATAGAGATTACATCCTTAGAGACAATATGTGCAAGAAAATAAATCTCTTGAAGCTAGAATACAAACTTGCTAAACTTCCCGTATAATTCATTTCTTCTAAGAGACTTGAGAATACTGCAGAAGTGGTTTTCATGATATTTTTAGATTTTGGAGTATACCAAGATGTCATCAATAAATACCTCTACAATTTCATCATGATATTATTGTAAAAATATATTCATTAGACCCATGAAGACATAGGGTGCATTAGTCAATCCAAAAGGTATTACTGTAAACTCGTAATGCTCACACCTGGTTCGAAATACTATTTTTGAAATTTCTTCCTTCTTCACACATAGATGATGATATCTAGATCGAATGTAAATCATTGAAAAAATATTGAGCTCTATGAAATTGGTCGAATAAATAACCAGTGCGTGGTAGGGGATACTTGTTCTTTATTGTTGTAACATTGATCTCCCTATAGTCAATGCACAACCTCATGGATCCATCTTTTTTCTTAACAAAAAGGAAACTTGCTCCCCATGGAGAAACACTAGGGAGAATAAATCCCTTATTACTAAATTCCTATAGTAGTTTATTTAGTTCCACTAATTCCACAGTGGGAATTCTATAAGGGGTCTTCTATATAGGCCTTGAACCAGGATTCAAATCAATGGAAAACTGAATTTCTTATTTTGGAGGATGTCCAGGTAAATCCTCTAGAAACACATCAACATATTCTTGCTCAATAGGTACGCCCCCTATTCGAAAATTCTTTTCCCCACCCATAATTATATCATTATCATCCTCCACAACAATTGAATTTAGTAGATCTACTGGGGGTGGATCTAGATAAGAATCATATGGTGACATTTCCGCTCTAAATATAAGGTACTTCTTATCCTCATAGAGAATTGTAACCTCCTTATTCTTACAATAAATTTTCACATGATGGTCCAAAAGCCAATCCATACAAAGGATTACATTAAATTGAATCATGGGTATGATGATGAGAGCATCAGATAAAGAATATTTATATGCCCTAATGGGGACTGATTCAAAAAAATTTGTTGCAATGATAATTCCCTGAAAATATTTGACTGACAACTCCCTTGTTAGATAAAATTGGAAATATCTAATTTTCTTTGCAAACTGGGAGGATATGAAACAATTAGATGATCTATAATCAAATAAATGTTTGGCTAAACTTGAGGAAACCATTAAATTACCTAGCACCATGTCCTTCAGAGCTTCAACCTCAGCAGTAGTGATCGCTTAAGATTTTCCTTGTTACCTTGTCCAATTATGAAGTAATTTCCTTTGGAAATTAGGTCATTAATTTTCATAATGCACCATTTCTTTAAAATTTTAGCATTCAACATTGAAAGCTTCTTTCTTTCCCTTGAAATCAAGATCATGGTGGCCTTTTTCACCACAATTATAACAGACTCCCATTCCCTTCAGGCATGTACCGAGGTGTTTCTTTCCACATTTACATAGGATGGATTTCCAACTTTTCCATTCTTCCCCTTATTTCCATTTATAGAGTGTTCATAAGATCTCTTCTTCTCATGATTTTCTTTAAAGTCACAAGACTTAGAGAATACTTTTTTTGTCTTGATAGCACATGAGACAATAGCTTCTTATGATAAGAAGGATTGTGAGACTAATGCTCGCCAAAGAAATGGTTTTATCCCATCAAAGAATCAATAAATCTTACTCCTTGGGTTATGTATAAAATATGCAGCATGCCTTGCTATCGTTGTAAAGTTAGCCTCGTACTTTGTGACATTCACATCCTCCTTTTTCCTCAGACTCAAATATTATGTTTCCATATTCGCCCTATGGTCATGAATAAAGTATTTTTATAATAAAATCTCTTTAAACTCCAATAATTCCATGTTTTTCACATATTCTTATTCATTTGTGATTTGAGTCAATGACCCCCATTGATCTGCATCTCCCGTGAGGTGATAAACTACCATCACAACCTTTTCCCATTCACTACTCCACAAAGCGTGAAATATTTTCTCTAAGAAACTTATCCATTGCTCAGTTAATAACATATTTTAACTCCAATTGAATGTTTCATTCTTGTAGCCTCATGAATTGGTCTAACATTGATCCTCCGTGTTGTGGATCAGGGTACTCCATACGGGTAAGGTTATTATTCATAACCTGAGTGAGTTGTCACTGTATTGTGATAAGATGATCAATAGTAGTTTCACCACCAGCTCCACTATAATTGTCATGAGTAGTAGGGAAATCCCTACATGGATTACGTGCATTAATATGGTTTCCATTCCTTCCACTATGTTCTATTTCTAAACAATGGCATAAAGTAGAGTAGTTTTTGAATCATAATACATAATTATGAAATTGTAAAACAATTAACATAAATTGAACAGTTTATAGATATAATCCATAATCATAAAAATATTTTCATTGGGGAGTTATATAATCATAAACCATTCATAATGTTTTGTATTGAAAATGAGAATTATCCTATGAATATCCCCCGAGAGTGTCGTAACCAAGAGTGCAGAAAGGCCTATTGTTATGTACCAGTTCTCGTTCGAGTATAGCTGAAAGTGGTGTTTTTAGAGTTTAACCTTAGGTTTTTTCTGTGCCAGAGCTGTCTCTACCTACTCATATCAATACATGGATTTATTTCATGGAAAACTCACAAAATATCTATAGTAACAAAGTTCTAGGAAGTTCTTCAATACTAGTCCTCAATGCCTATCTTAGGGTAGTGTTCTCTAATAAGAGTTTTTATAAATGTAGTTTCAATTTTTTTATTATACTTTCTCTGATACCAACTGTAATTATGAAACCCCAGTTACCCAGAGTCGGTGTATTACTACATAACATTGGAATGAACACAGGGAATCAAATTCTGAATGAAATATCAGTTTAGTAGCCTTGGAAATACTAGACACATTCATCAATTTTACATTACACCATGTAATAAAAACAGAAACAACATTTTTCCCCTTTTGAACACATATCATTATCTTATCCTTACAGTTCAACCATAAAATACTTCTTCACATCCCGGGAAAAATAAAAAATAGAAAGGGGTGATATCAGAAGCTCAGTAAGGATAAAGATAAAACGAAAACTTTCATAAATAAGCATAAACATTTATGGAAATGTATTGAAATAAAACAAAAGCCTTTTAAACTTTAACGAGAGAATAATATGGAAATTATAAAATCAAATAATTCAATTTACTTATTCACATGATTATTCTACTGGTCTAATAATCACAAGCAATATCAATAGCCACTTTCATAATGATGGAATGCATAATGACAAACTTCATAGCCACAGAGTCCAGGCCTTGTGCCATGACTACAAATATGATCTCTTCACGGCCTTATTCCAAGCCACTAGATTTTCTCATGAGACCTACTGATGCATCGAGGATTTATAGAGGGCTCTATCCATCACTTACTAAGTCTATTGCATTCCTCATATGAAAACGTTTAAACATAACATAAACATTCGTATTAAAACTAGCATATGAAATGTAAATGCTTTATCCATAAACTATGAATGGTATAAGTATGATACATCCACAGTAAAACATATTAAAAAACCATCAATACAATATGGAATATTTGTATCATAACACATCAACTTCAAACATGCTTAAAATCCATCAAAAGATGTTGACATAGATGGATTCAAAACTTTTTAGAGAAATATCGCATTCTATTTTTAAATCATTTAAAACTAATATAATTATAAAAGAAAACATTTATTTTGAAAATTTTCTTATATGTTTGTAAGGGAAGCTTTGAAAATGTTATAATGGCAGAAAATAACGGTACCCACCATATAAGTTAAAAAACATTCTTACATTAAGTTTTTCAAAAGGTATATAAAGTAACTTGTTTGGAAAACGACCGAAAGATTCTTTTGAAAACATATAAGGTCAAATAATGGTATAAATGACATTAAAACATTTTCTAGTAAATAGTAAAAATGATTTGAAAAACATTTTTTATGAAAATATGGATGTGGATGATAAAGAGGCCCCAGTAGATATTTATGTAAAAACAACCTCTGATAAACAAGAGATTTTGTAATTAACCCTTACCTTGTACTTTTCCATGTATGAGGGTTCGTTAAACTTTTTTATAATAGTTGAATCATAATTATTAAATTATACAATAACTATATACATAAATATTATATCAAATATGATCCTCTCATATTACTTTTTTTAATAATATTTTAGTAGTATCATCGTTTCTGGTGTTATGTGGTTTGTTTTCCTTTATATGATCAGTTATGTAAGCCATGTTTGTTACAGATAGGATGTATTTTAATCCTATACATAATTATATTATGTTTTTAGAAATTATTTTTAATCCTAAAATGAAAATTAGTCTTGAAGGATTACGTTGGGGAATAAATCATATCATGTTCGTAGAGACGGTATTCCGTATGTACGCACGTATGGTGCATTTATCATTCATATGATGGATTGAATAATGAATATGGTTATACAATTTTAAAAACATCACATTATAAATAAGATAATAGAGTTATTATTATTTAATTGAAACAATAAAGAAATAGGAAGTGGAAGATGAAATGAACTTGAAATAGGTGATGAAATATTTACCTCTTCTTCGGGTTCTTCAGTTTGATTTTATCAAGATGGATCTTTAGGACGGATTTATGAACATAGTAAGGCCACTAGGATTAATGGAAGAAAGTTTGGAGGATATTTGGGTAGGGTTTGGCTGAGCCAAATGGATTTTGAGGTGTGAAATTAAGAGAAGGGGAAATACCCCTTTATAAGAGAGGTGAGAGTCACTTTTGGAAAAGCTTGAAATATTATTTTATAATAAAATTATTTTCAGTTTCTAATGGCTCCAAAATGATTTATTTCTAGGATATGGTGGGTATGGGTCTAAATACTCTCATCCAATAGGTCTTAGATAGTTTTAGGTCAATATACTAACCTTATCGTTTAGATTTAACTCTTAGTCAAATAGTTTTACATTTACCATGTCTCATTGTATTTTTATATTATATGGTTAATAAACATACAATAAACATACCAGAGAACCCCAAGTGGTTCATTATTAATATATATAACCGTATCTATGTCGTTTGGCCGAACCTTAGATTTTTAGGAATATTATTTCAATTAATAATATAGTATTTTGTTTTAAAAACTGAATTATTTCAATTTTGACACTATTTTGTATTTGGTTTTTTTGAATTTCATAATAGAATGATTACTTCGAAAAAAATCATTTAATCAACCCTAACATGTCCTATTAACCTAGAAAATTAGTGTAATTCATCAAAAGTCTGAAATTAAATTTATTTGGATATTTATAATATAAATTATTTTAATCTTTTATTAATAAGGTAATTACCGCATCATCAATGTGTCATAAATAAATTAAATTATTTAATGTCTAAAAATAATATATAAAATAATATTATGTAGGAAATTTTTTTATATTTCTATGGAATATTTATAGTCGAATTCATCTTATGTATAACCCTATATTAAGAATGGTTTAGTTATTAATCTTTGAATTTAACTCTTTTAACTCTTCTTTTAATAAAATAATAATTAATGTCCCTATCTAATCCACGTGGACCAAAGTGGATTATGTTTTATTCCTAAGGTTTCTTTTGGTCAAATTATACTTATCCAATAGAATTAGGACATATTTTAGGTTAATTATGATATCATTTTTACCCTAAATTACCCTATTTACTTTTAACTATGGTAAATAAAAGTCTAAAGTTACTATTCACCAAAAACATATTTTCCTATTATTGAACCACCGTTTAATTACTGATATTAACCATGTCTGTCAGATTCTTGAAATTCTACTCACAGAAGTGATAAAATTATTTTTTATGCAAATTTGCATATGCTCCTTGGATGTGGGTAAAAGATAGAAAAAAGTTCAATATAATATTTTTATATATCAAATTATTATAAAATGACTCCAATGAATTAGATTAAACATATATAGGTATTATGTATCTATTTTTACCAAAAATAAATTTAAATAAAATAAATAATTATTTAAAGAAAAATTCAGTTTTAACCAATAACGTAGTGTTTTTCACTATTCATCAAAAATTGTGAGTTTTTAAAAAAATACCAAAAATTCATCCTAAGATAATTTAGATATTTTAAATTCAAAAATGATGTCCATTTTGAAAAATAAAATTTATAAATTTTCAAAAAGTGGGTATTACTATTCATAATGTCTAGTTAGATTGGTCGCGGTGTGTTAGATTCTCGATGTAGCGTACAATGCAAGCTATTGCATTATTCATAGGGAAACATACCTTTGAAGTTTGGGTAATACAATTAATATATCATTTTTATTTCAATATGGATATTTGATATGGAATTTTTTCATTAATTAAATCTATTACACAATAAGAGGAATGCTTTGGATAGGTAGTGATGGGTGGGGCCCATACATTATATAGCCCTCAATGCATATACAGGTTATCCTGAGATAACATTATTGTGATAATTATATAGGTATATACCTATTATTTTAAATTATTTTATGGATTTTCATGATTCCATTGTTTTTCATGTGCTATAGATATAAAATCCAAAAATTAATAATTCCCCTTATTCGGATTTAGTTATTATTTGTCCATAATATTTTTCATCGACATTTCTATCAATGACTTTCATTGTCTGTTTATTTATTAAATGAAATGTGTTTCAGTTATTGTTTTCCATAATAATTATTCCTTATATAGTTTTCTGAATGTAATCTATCATTAGTTCTCAACATCAAATATTGCTTATCCATTATATTTATTCATTACAAGGAATGTCTATTTAGTTATTACCATTACATACTAATTATTCTCAAGGATTCATTATTTCATTTTCTATACTTGACCCCTACTAGGAATTTTTTCTCACCCTTATTGGGTTTCCTTCCCAAGGAATCTATTAATTATATTGATATTGATTTAAATGGATTTTCAAGATGGAATATAGTTATTATCCTTGAATGAAACAAATTATTCTGAAATTAGTGTATTAATTTGTGATAAAGGACTCTTGTATATGTATGGATTAAAAAACCACTTTACTCTTCAGTCCATCGGGATTTGAATCCTTTTACATGATCTAGTGTATTGGTAGTAGAAAAAATGCACTTGGAAAACATGGGTTGGGTTGATACTATTGGAATCAGGGGAACTATAGAGGCATCCAAGAAAACTAGTTTTTTTTTTGGAAAACATAGATTAGAGAATATATCCCTAAGGTAGACTTTAATGATAAGTATATAATAACATCAAATAATTATGGTAAGGTATAGATTATATGTGCCTTTCTATAAAATCATAAATAATTTGATAAAAAAGTATATTTTTATCTAGAAATGACATATAAAGGGGTAAAAACCTGAAAAGGTGTGTTAGGACTGACTCGAGGGTAGCTTGGTACACCACAACAGGCCTTATTGTGGACCTAGTCTAAAACTCTTGGCAGATATTCTTTGGATAATTCATATTTTCTAAGTTAACTATTATGATTCGTTTGAAAATATAATTATAATGAATGAAAAAGGTTAAAAATTAGACCATTTAAGGACATATGTTGAAATAAAATTGATGTATGATTTATGTATTGGGGTTTTATTTAAAAAATTAGTTAAAATTATTTTTGATGATTACACTTATTTCAAGGATTTCCATCATATTATTTATGGGAAATTATATTAATATGGTTTTAGAAAAGAACAATCCATATTATGGGTGACACCCTATCATGTCTAGCATGGAAATGAGACTTTAACCCCCAACCAACAAAAGTTAAACATTTAATGCCAACAACCATCCAATGAAATGTCTTGGGTAATGTGTAATTACTTTTAACTAAAAAATTTGTTGAATAAATGTTTATGATGAACTAGTTGTATCATTTTTATGTTTATATGTTAATTTTATTAACATTATTTTTTTTGGAAATTAGTTAAAGACATATATATTGAATTTTTTATGGGCCTTGAGATCCATTAAATTATTATTTTAGTGATTTAGGAATGAATGATATTTTTTGGATATCCATTTATTCAAGTAATTAATGAATTTTAAATTGATCAAAAAATAAACAATGAATGAAAATTATGATTATATAAAAATTATAAGTATATTTATTTGTATCCTTAGGTAGTAAATCAATTAATTAAAATTAGAAAAATATATAAAAATAAAATTTTTCCTAATAGATTAATTTTTCTTGATATGATTTTCTACTAAATCCTTACATATTTATGGCACTAAGGTCCTCAACTTTCCGTTGATCATTCAGCTATTTGGGATGGATTACATCAATTAGTCTATATAAATATTTATTCTTTTCCTCCATTCACTTATCTAAACATTTCACTAATTTCTCACACATAGAGGCCTAATTATATGTTATTCCATGTGAGCTTTGTACTTCATATTATATTTTTTCAAGATGATGTTTTCACAACCCTTATCACAATGCGATATTTTAATAAAGAAATTTTCAAATATAGAAACCTATATTTTCAAGATCATGTTTATATTTTGAGGATACAAAATAACTAAAGAAGGGTGAAGGTAACACCCTGCTGATTCGAAAAGAGTAACTTTTATTTGAAAGTGTGTGTGACAAAAAACACCAAGGGCATAAGAAAATAAATTATCTCGATACATGAAAATAAAATTACAATTTAAAATAAATTTAACATATTATATAACTTTTAATTCCTAAAACACTGAGTAAACATGCATCAAACATTACAACAACTTTCTTTAATGGATTGAGTTGCATGTAAGACTGTGTTTTACCAAACTACAATATATTATTAAAACATTATTTTTCGATACAATAATATATAACCCAACTATTAAATTAGTGATTATGAATAATAAAAATAAAATTTAAACATATATATTTTACAAAAATATAAATTGAATAAATTGGTAACAAATTAATTATAGAAGAATATAAAATAAAATTGAACATAAAGGAAATGTTTTATGGTCACCAGAGTGTTTTATTCTAATAAATTAAATAAATTACAATTAATGAGTTATATTAATTAAATATATATATTTATATATTAAATATTCAATCAAACACTTTTTAAATTAATAAAATTGATTTTATAGGCATAATATGAGAATAAACTCAATTTTACTCATAAAAACAAATATTTTTATAAAGGCATTTTTACCTCTTATTAATGGTGAAAAAAAATTAAAATCCAATTTATAAAACGTTAATATAATATATATGTTAAAATAAAGATCATTTTTTAAATAAAAAAAATGAAATTTAGTTCATAGTGATTTTTTTCATATTTTAGTATTGTTTTATTGTTTTGATGAATGGTGAAAAATAATGGATTTCAATTCAAAACATTGTTTTTATTTATTTTATTTATATTGTTAAATGATATTTTTTATCATTTTTAATGTCTAATTATATCAATTGTATATTAATCAATAAAATTCAAGTCATTTTAATAAATTTCACATTATAATCAATATGTCATGGGGGAGATATATTCTATTAATGAATATTTTTATATCCTGAATAATAAATGTAGAGTAAAATATATCTATATTTCATTGTAAATAAATTGGTGCACTCCACGGTGAATAAAAATCCGAATAAACCAATTTCAATAATTTCTTTTGGCAGGATCATTAATTCTAATTACTCATTCAATGATATTTTATATTGACTATTTGAATAATTTGAAAAAACAAGGCTGACTTATATTGAATACTCAACCTTATTGCTTTGTGGTAGAATATGAATATTTTCGAAAAAAACATTAAACAATTATCCTAAAATAGATATATCATCAATTATGATTTTATTCTCATCGATATGTGATAAAACGCCCTTTTGAATAACAATAAATACCCATACAATGGATTTAATTTCCATTGTATGTTAATTGTCATCCATTCACTAATAGTGAGACATACGAATATCATTCTTAAGTTTTTTTAAATTAAGGGCACTTTTTTATAATATATGTCATGTTTAGTTTAACCTAATTTATCCAGGATCATTATATCTTCAAATCCTTCTTGAGTATTCAAAATGAAATTTTTAATTAACCCATGCATAACACCAAGGTGTTTCAAACTAGGAGTTTAGTAATAGAATAGTCACTATGAAAAATAATAAAAGGTCAAATATACTTGAAAAACTATTTTAAAAGATATTACCCATAAATCAATTTGTTCCAATACTATATACACATTTAGTGTCATGACATGGTTTTACTCCTTGGAAAACCATATGATATATACATTACAATAAATAATTAGGGTTTAACCATAAAAATTGTATTTTACATTGGTTTTTACAAATTTTTAATCACCAAATGTCCAATGATTGAATAAACCCTACTTCGATACCATCTAAAGCGACCTTGAATTTTATTACCATAGCATCAATCTAAATTAATATTAAATTCAATCCATTATGATCCATGTATGAACCAACTTTTTTTAGTATAATCCCAAACATAGACACCCAAAAAACTAGTTCATAAGTGATTTATATCATATTATAATATATTCTTTTTAATGGGTATGCTTCCTAGAAAAATCACGCCAAAAACATTTTTCATATCATAGGAAAAAGAAAATATGAATTTGGGTTATATTAGATTCTAATTGTTATTAAAAATATGATATGTCAACAAAATTTTAAAAATAACATGATTATATTTTGTATAATCACATTATATTAACCATTTAAAATTTAACATTATGTGTTTTTAAAAGGAATAACTATGTTAGATAGCGTACATGATACACCACATCGAGCTTAAAAAAACAACTAAATAATAAGACAATGTTACCACTAAAACCATGATGTTAGAATAGAAAGAATGCATGATATTAAATGAATTACTAAAATATGTTTTACACATATATATAATTAATAATTTATTGAATAATTAATTTTAAATTAATGTTATACTCTTTTAAAAAAAAGGGAAAATATTTTTTCTGAAAAAATATTTAAATATGAATAAGTATGTTTTATGCTAAAAAATCAATAAATGAGACTTTTGGGATTATATTAATGAAATATATATAATATACTTATTTTAATTGTTAAAATTAATAAATGTTTTTCATATATATGATACAATAACAAATCCATTTTTTTGAAAAAAGAATTACTTTTCACAAAATGAAGTTTTGTAGCCTTTTGACGGCATACATATTTTGAATCTATTTTCCTACACATTTATATATTATATTTGACTAAAAATATTTATTTTTTGAAATATGAGAATCAAATTTTACTTTTGTTTAATTTTTTATATTTTTATGATAAGTTTCAATTTTTTTGAATAGTGTAACAAATAATGCATTTTAATTTAAAACATATTTTTCATCAAATTTATTTACAATGATAAATTATATATTTGGACGGTATTAATATATAATTAAATAATGTTTTTTATCAGTTAGTTCAATAGGTAATTGGAATACATTTCACATTGAAATTGGATATAATAGCATTGTATGTTTGTTAACATTTTTTTTAATTTAAAAACCCATTTTCTTGATCTGACAACATGATTAAATTTAAATTAATTTTAGACACTTAGGTGTTTTGAAATTTGAAAAATGTAAATAAAAATTTTAATTTAATATGAATGTTATGATCTAACTGGATCAATAGAATTCTTTTAAATTATGAATAGTAACTCTATTAATTATTTTTATTACCATGGTTAATGGTATATTGGTTAAATAGGGGTAAAATTAAATTTAAAAATATTATAGAATCACTATGAAACATAGAAAAAATTTATTAGATAAGTTTTATTCGATGAAACCCATCATTGTAATGATTTATTTAGGTATTGGAGTTACTTTTATTACTTCAGTACATTTATAGTATTTTATTCAATGAAATGTTAATTTTCTCACACAATTATTTATAGTAAGTAAAATATTTTTAATATGGTGTTATTTAAGTGATATGTTCGACAATAAATATAATTTATAAATATAAAATTTGTATCTACATCATGGTAATTTATTTATAATTTATAATGATAATATAATTAACTAAAATTCTGACATAATGACGATGAAGTAATTGTATAATTAATGGAAGAATCAAATAAAAGATATTGAAGATAATAAAATAAATATAATATTATATGATTCATATCATAAAATAATTTTTTGGATTACATTTACATTCTTTTTATGTTTTAAAATATTTGGTTTGAATATATCATGTTGTTATGATACTTTAAAAAAACCTATCATGAATAGTGTCAAAATTGACATTATTGATATTTTAAACAAAATAATATTTTGTAGCATATAAAATTAATAAAAATATAAGATTCATAAAATTAGTCTGTATATGTCATATAATTTGTTCAATTACTCATTTATGGGTGTTTACTAATGTTATAGTAATTATATTATAACTTATAGTGAAAATTATATGAGTTTATGGTAAGAATTAAAAAGGTTAAATAGAGGTTACGCAAAAAGATAAGGATAAAAAATAGTAACAAAATATAAATTTCATTGAACTATGGGTATTAAACACTTAATAATCACATATTATAAATAAATCAATTTTTATCCACATGTATTAGAAAATTAATTTATATTAAGATAATATATTGAAGATTTCCATGAGTTCCCATCCCCTCTCTTATTAAAGGGAACTACTTATAATAATTTCTTAACAAATAAAAATTAATTTATATATGAAAAAATATTTCCAAATACATTCCTATAATCACTCCCCACATTATATAGGCCTTGGATAAGTCCAAACACCCTCTTTACTGGTGTGAAAGTGTCAATCAATGATGATTTCTGAAGAAGAGGTGGATTTTTTATTTAAATGTTTCTATTTTATTTATTCTTCCACATCATTAAAATATTCTCCAACCCTGATGAAAACATAAATCCATTATTATCAACATAAATAGATTTTACTATGTTAATATCATTACCTAAATCTATTTCCACTTCCATTAAATGGAAAATGAATTACTCATTTTCCTATACATGTGAACTATCACCTCCAAAAACTAATATAATTAGGTTCCCATTACCATCACTGAAGACTGGTTATAATGATGTAATTAATGTTAATATATGATATTCATGACATAATTATATTTATAAAATAATAATATTGCAATTAATATCTTAAATCCCTTTAATATAAATTGATAACATCATTTGTGCGTACGTGTGAACTATCACCTCCACAAAGCGATGTGATTCATTTTTTTCACCACATCACAATGATAATAAATATAGTTATAATATAATTATTAATAAGATATTATTAATATTATGTTCTTTCTATTAATATTATTTAATACTTACCTTCACTCAATAATGATCGTTGAAAAATGAAAATGTTACTCATGTGTAAGTACGACTTACCATCTCCATACTTGTAATGTAGTTCATTTTTCATATTGATATTTAATGAATGGATTTAAAAGTATAGTTTATTTATAATAATAATAATTATTTCCAGAATACAATTCTCTATATTATGGAATATTTACCAATTTGACCACATTCATTATTCCGAAGTCATTTTTGACTCATGTACTATGTACATTCAAAATATCCAACATGAACTAAAATAATTATGTAAATGTTAAAATATGGTAATAAGTGATAGAAAAGGAATAATAAACATGAAAAAGAGTTTATAATGAAATTATAAAATAACATATGTATATTATTATGGAATATAAAGATGGGTTTTGATGATTCAGACTCGTGTTTAGAGACTCTTTAACTAAAACATCATTTTTTGTGTTTTAAAGATTTATTCTTATAAAAATTTCTCATCATTGTTAATTATTTCAAAATTATTTTATTGATTTAATTTTATAGACATAAATTTTTTAAATTCATAATTTTTGATTTTCTTTCAAATTATTCAATGTGGTATAGAAAACATTGATTAAAATAACTCTTCTATAAATTATTTAAATTGGTTTTTAAAAATTTATAGATTATTGAAATTAAATTGAATGTTTTTAACATATAACGCATGAATAAAATTTCATTTTCTCATGAAGCATTAATTATTTAAATTTTCAATTATTTTTTTTTCAGTTTTATTTACAGAAAAAATTATTTCTTTATTATGTGTCCAATTTTAGTGTTTGAAAGTTATTTTTTCAAGAGAATGGTTTTTTAAAATTTGATTGTGTTTTAACAATGTGTTTTAAAGATTTTTCCAAGGTTTTATTCATAACATTGAACTCAAAATTATATAATAAAGTTTGATCCCCATTATAGCCCATGGGTGTGACTGATATAGCTTTTATGAAGTGTTGTTCTCTATAATATCTCTTTAAAATGGGTGAGCCCAATATAAGTTATACTAAGGGTGAGCACCAACATATCTCTACAGTACATTTGGAATGTCATAGAAGGATGTTGGCCATATAAGTATTCTATAAGTGTGTTGGAATGTTAGAATAATATGTTAATCATGTCCCAAGGCACTGATGTATTTTCTCTTTGATTACTAATGATTTTTTATTTAATGGGTTTTAATGGGTTCTCATGGTTTTACGGGAATAATGATTCAATTTATTTTTCCCCATACTGGGCCTTTTGTGAACATCCCTTATTTTAAAAAAAATTCATAGGTCTTATGATTGGTAAGGATAAATAATATTTCATGATGAAAGTATTGAACATGTTTCTTGAAAAGACGTCATGTTTAATTTTAAAAGGTTTTCCATTTGTGGGAAAATTGTTACTGAGTATAAGTATCCACTTGTAATGAAAGGGTTTTCAATGTAATATTTTGTCAAATTTCTCTAAAATTTTAAACTAAAAATATACTGGAAGTTAAATTCTAGTTCAAAACACTAATATATGTTTTGTTTAATGTTAGGTCCTTATTGTTGGAATA
This sequence comes from Viscum album, assembly GCA_963277665.1. NCBI lineage: Eukaryota > Viridiplantae > Streptophyta > Magnoliopsida > Santalales > Viscaceae > Viscum > Viscum album. Next base: position 403,867,321 of record OY728163.1, on the reverse strand, counting down.
TTTGTTTGGTTTGGAAAACAATGTATATTATGTTGTTTTCATAAGATTTATGGATGTCATCATGAGATTATAATTGTAGGGTTGATCACAATTTCAATGTCTTAGAATCCCCTTTTTTAGTGTTTATCATATGATATTTTAAATTGATTAATTTTATTTTTGGAAACAATTATTTTTAGGTATTTATTGGTTATAACTTTTTTGGATGAAAAATGAAAGGTATGAGAGAAACATTTAGGTAAAAAACATTATGGTTAATTTTGAGGTATATATCATATATTAGAAATTTTATATGAATTATAAAGTTTTATAAAATGAAAAATCAACCAGATTGGTGATAACCCATCACATATGGTAAGGCCTTGAGAATTGTACCTGCAACCGAAGGGCTATAAGGGTGAATCACCTACCACTAGCCAAGATGATGTCTATATTATTATGACTTTTAATTTATATTTATATGGTTTTATGGATGATGAATGGGATTATTTGGGGAACCTATCATTTATCTAATAGATAAGCATGGGATTGGAAAATGAATTGGTAATTTTGTGATAAATGATATTTTAGACGATATTCACTATTTCATGAAGCCAATATGATGATGGTAAATATAACACAGTGGGATTATGTTTAAGATGTAATTGTTGATTTATATTTTGGATGAATCTATGCTATTATTATATACATATTGTGATTTGATTTATTTATGGAAATGATTAAAATATCATTGAGAACATGTGACTGGGACAACTACTATTGGTATGAGACTTCAAGAATAATTGATGTTATTTGGATATAAATGTCAGTCAATGAATATTGTGTGACAAAATCCTTCATTAATTAGGGTTTCAATAATTTTTTGGATTATTTTGGGTAATTTTAATGACCTTTATTTATCTAAAGGATTATGTCGAGCTTTGGGTAATTCTATTTAATTATAGAGATTGAGGAAGTTTTTTGTCAAATAAGGTTTATTCCTTTGGATAAATTTTCTTATATTTTAAAAAATATTTTGGTTTTGGTTAATGTATAATAATTGGAGAAATATATATTTAATATTGTTTTGGATTATTTTTTTCCTTAAAAGTATATTCTAGTGATTTAGGCAAGAATAAATCTTTATGAATACTCATTTTTTTGGAGAAACAATATGGGTTTTTATTTTAAATAGATTATAGGATGAAACAAAACTTTTCATGTAGTTATGCTTCATTATGTTCTTAGTCAAGTAAGTAAATCAATTTCTCAACTCAATGAAAATTATCTTAAAAAAAATTATCCGTGAAACTTTTTTCATAAGAAATCAATCAAAATTTATCCCATTAGAGATTTATGGGTTTTTGATTGTTATATTTCTCATGACCATGTCCTCAATCACTTTCCATCAGAACATGAAAATTAAATTTATCTTCTGTTTCAATGTTTTCTTACATAGATCCATAGTATGTGTTATCATATGTGAAACTTTTTACCTCCCTTTCTATATATTAGAGTTTATGTTTCGTTAATCACATTTCCAATAAGGTACATGATTCACCACATCGAGTTTAGAAAAAACAAAGAAAAATTTAATTGTTACCATTAAAACCTAGCTGTTAGAATGATATTATTGAAAAGTATTAAATGAAATACAAAAAAAATGGTTTATATATATATATATATATAATTAATTTATTATTCTGTGAAAAATTAATTAAAAATTAATGAAAAATACTTTTTTAAATAAAAGGAAATGATTTTGTAAAAAGACTATTTAAATGTGTTCAAGTGTGTTATATAATGGTAAAGTAATAGAATTTTTTTTTTCATTTTATTAATGAAATATTTACATATATATATAATTAAATTATTATTTAACATTTATATTATATAACTTCTAGACACAATATAAGAACAAATCTAATTTTATGAAAAAAGATGTATTTCTCAAAAATTCATTTGTGATAGCTTTTGATGGCACACTTGTTTTAAATACTATTATTGAAAATTTTATATATTCAATTTAATAAACAAAATTTCTTAGCTGATGTATGTGTATAAAATTCTACTTTTCTTATTTTGTTATGTTTTTGACATGTTTTATTTTTTGATGAATAGTGGAAAAATAATGCCTTTTAACTGAATACAAATTTATCATCAAATTTATTTGTTGTGTTAAAATAATATTTGGTGGGATTAAAAGTTTAATTAAATAATTTTTTATCATTTAGTAAAATTTACATAATTTCAATCAGTTTTACAATGAAATTGGATATAAATCTTTATGAACTTTTGAATGTGTTTTCTTTATAAACCAGTTTTTGCGATCCTTCAAAGAGATTAATTTTAAATTAAATTTTTCAACTTCTATATTTTTAATTTTGAAAAATAAAAATAATCAATTTTAATCACAATGAAATTTATTATCTAATGAGATCAACTTCATTTTTTGAAATAATAAATTGTAACATTAGTAGTTATTTGTACTACCACGTTAGATGGAACATCTTTCATATAAAGTTAATAATAATATTATAAATATTATAAAATTACCCTAACACTTGTAAAAGATTTATTAGATAATTTATACCACCAAAATCATCATTGGGAATTTTTTTTTGAGATCTTCTAGGCAATTAAATTATTTTAGGACAGTTATAGAATTTTATTCAAAGAAAATTCAATTTTGTCACCCTTTTGTATAAAGAAAATATTTTTAATATGGGGTCATATAAGAGATTTTTTTGACTCTATGTAATATACTAACAGGAGTTGCACTAAATTGTTCTGCAAGTCAGTTAGTGACATGTCCTCAAGCGTTCCTCCTTGTACCCTAGAGTTCCGACTAGCAGCAGGGTTCTGGTAAGTTAGTCTTGGGGAGACTTTACAATCGTCTATCAGAAAAAAACACCTATGAAAGAAAAAAAATCAGTTACCATTTTTGGAAGCATATAAATAACTAGAATAATAAAATTTCATATGATATTCAAAATAATAAAATAAAATACTCAGCTAAAAGGAAAAACATGCTATGATAATGAAAATTACAAGTGTCTAAAATAAAACTAAATATAAAGACAAAATGACCCCCAATATGGTTCCAAACCATGCGGTTCCCTATCCCATTCTACAATCCCAAACAGAAACCTATCCCATGGCCTTTCCATTATCCTATCCCGCAACAACAAACTCTACTTAGGTGTTAATCAGGCAACCAAAATTGTGTGTGAGTATGACTCCGTTGGCCACCACCAATGGTTTCTAAAACATGTCCAGTCAAAATACTGTGTTTGATGTTTTATGAATCCAAAAATACAATTCATAATTTAAATAGTTATCATAATGTAATTTAATCTTTAATCATCACATTTGAACTAGTTTCATTTCGCGTTTCCCATTGGAATCATCATTCATTATTTTTATTCATTTGGTGGTGACCTCCATGTCAAGCACCCCAAATCTCATTAGTGTAGTTCGTCATGAATATCCCTTTATATCTCATTCAGTATAGGTCATCATTCCTAGAGCCCCATAATCTAAAGCTTTGATAACTATTGGGGAGGAATGCCATGTCAATATCCCAACTTCTAATTGGTCCAGAACACCATGCCTATCACCACAAAGATCATCCATTTTATAATTATATAGTTCGAAAAAAATTCCACATTATTCCTTTATTAATAAAACTATGAGTAAAACATTTCAAATTCCATTTTTTAAATAAAAAATCAACTAAGTATTAAATCCATTTTTTAATTCATCAAATAATTAATAAAAAAACAATTTTTATTCCATAATTAATTATTCACATTTAATTATCCTTATAAAATATAAACTTATCATTATTACTTCTCACAATTAATTATCTTGGTCAACTTTATGGCACATAATTAATTCTCACTTTTAATTATCATTGATCAACCTCATGGAACCAAATTAATTCTAATAATTAATTATCTTTCATAGCCAACATCATTTCATAATTACATTCCCCCAGCTAATTATCTTACCAAAATCAATTCAATTTTTATATTACAATAAATCAACCCATAACCAATCTAAAAAACAAATATTTATTGGGGAAACCCCCTTCATTTGTTCCTTGATTCGATTATCAATTAATCATCTAGGAAATCACAAGTCAATTCCACATTCCTAATTACTAAAATTTTGGAAATAAATTCTCAATGGAAGCTGGAAATTAATAAACTCACATTACCATATAAAATAAAATTCTATGGGAGTTCAATTTATACCACCTAAACGAGTTTATTTATAGAAGTTAGCCCAATGGAAATCCCAAAAATCTGAGAGGCACAACAACATCAATCAAACTCAAAATCTAAATCCCCAATCCAAAATTAAGATCAAAGGCATCATGATCTTAAAAATCAAGATCTATATCCACAATACTAGATCTGGATCTAAAATCATAGGTTTAGATCAGTGAAAATGGTGGTGATCTTACATTAAAAGGTTAAGTATGAATATATGAATGAATGAGAGAAGAAACGATATGAAATCCACTTACTAGGAAGAGAGAGTATATTCAATAAAGGCATTCCATATTGATGAAAAATGTTCAGATAACATTGGTATCCCTTAAAAGACTCTGGGATCACCTTGAATTTATCAAGGCTGAGCCAAGGTCAAAATATGAGAGTATAAGGGGGTTCAGGTGGTTTTAAAAGTAGTTTTAGGATAAAAATCCTAGGTGAATGGTTTCCTGGGTACGGTTGAACGGTTAGGGAAAATCATCCACCAACCTTGTGGACCTCTTCATCAATGTTTACTCAGTTGGCATAGTTTGGTCGCATGGTTTTTCAAACCATGTGCAAACCGTGCGTACTGCTTTTTCCATGTTTGCATGGTTGGCATAGTTTAGTTGTAGGTTTTTTAAAACAATACACAAACCAAACACATCCCACTATCCTTTAGTTTTTCTCAAAAATTTACCCAAACACACCTTAATCCATTACTTAAATCAATGTTACTTAAATACATCTAAAATTTTATTAAAACGCACCCAAGATGACTCCAGAAAAGGCCATGAACATACAATCTACCCACCTTATAATAGATCATCCTCGAGATTCACTCTCAAACATCTCTAAGAGTTTGAGCCAAAAATATTGGGCCATTCTTCCCTCATGTCTAAATCCAGATCCAAATTTTCCTCCTGAACACTTCCATGTTTCCATGACATGTGAACTAATGACATGGTATTTTCCCATAACATGTTCTCACTGCGATCCAACACACGTATCAGATGATGCTCAAAGTTCACATCTTTCTCAAGGTCAACATCTTCTATATCAGTCACATCAAAAGGGTCATGGTGCTACAACTATAGTTGTGACACATGGAAGAAATAATCCATAACGTTGAATTTCTATGCAAGGGCTAATCGGTGTTCCACTGGCCCGATTCTCTCCAGCACCTCAAACAGTACTACAAACCTGGCCACCAACTCACCTTGCCTCCATAACCTGTAGTGACCCAACCTAGGAGACACCTAACATAATACAAGATCACCCACTATAAAAACTAGGTGTCTTCTCTATCTATAGACATACACCTTTTCCTACTCTATGTTGTTGTTATACGACTCCAAATCAATTGCACCGGCTTTGATGTCACTTGAACGATATTTGTTCCCAAAAACACTAACTCGCCATCCTCTAACCAATATAACAGTGATCTACAAGGCCTACCATAATGTGTATCATATTTTTCCATATATATTGTTTCCTAATAACTATTATTAGAGGATAACTCCACAATGACAAGTGATTATCCGAAGAACCACCAAAGTCGAGTGCACATGTTCACAACATATACTCTAACACCTATATTGTATGCTCTGACTGCCCATCTTTTTGTGGGTGGAAGGCCCTATGTAAAAATATTTGTTTACCGAGAACATTCTATAATCCCTATCAAAAGCATTATTTAAATAAAAAATCATGATCTAAAGTCATAGTTCGTGGAACCCCATAAAAACATATTATCTCTCGCATGTTTTGTTCTCCCAACTACTATACAGTAATGGTTTACATAATATTAAAGAATTTATCTACCTTAGTTAGTCAATCCATATCCTCCCAAATAGAATCATCTTTCTTAACATTCTTCATACGTCCTACAACAAAATCCATAGTCATTTCATCCCACTTCTATTCCGAAATAGGTAAAAGCTACAATAGGCCTCTAGGTCATTGATGCTCTACATTCACATACTCTTAGGTGAAAAATATTGTGACAAACCATGCTATGTACTTTTTCATGCCAAGCCACCAAAACTATTGTCGTAGGTCAAAATACATTTTTTTCATCCCAGGATTTACCACATACTTTGAAGCATTAAATTCCCACACGAGCTCCTCTCACATACTCGTAGGAACAATAACCTGATTTTTCACATAGATGATATCATCCTCATCTGTTATTCAGTATGAATGTGTCTCCCTAACTTCAAGGATTCCACTTAAGGATAAACACTTTGTATCCTCTAACTTCTTGTCCCTAATCTATCTTAAGAGTGTAGAATCCATTACTACAGAAAACATAGTTACCATCTTCTGACTCTCTTGAACAACCACATGAATTTTTACTAGAAAATTCATCATCATACACTCTGCACTCGACTCCTATACGAAGTGCGTCTGAGTTTTCCTACTCAAGGAATCAACCACACTGTTCCCCTTTCTTGTTGTATATTCCAGTTCAAAATCAAAGGAATTCATATAATCTAACCATTTCACTACTATAGGTTCATGTAGTGCTATGAAAAGATATACCTAATGCTTTTGTGATATGTAAAAACTACAAAATTTTCACCTAAAAGATAGTGCTTCCATCACTTAAGAGCATAAACTACTACTGCTAACTCAAGATCATGTGCAGGGTAATTTTGTTCATATGGCCTCAACTCCTGAGACCAGTAAGCAATGACGAAGTACCCTTGAATCAACATAGCTTTTATTCTAATCCTAGAAGTGTCAAAATAAATCGTGTAATCCTCACCAGACATAGGTAAAATCAAAATTGGTACTGATGTGGAGAACCTCTTCAACACTTGAAAAGAAATCTCACATGATTTTTTCCAATAAAACATTACCCCATTCTTTTTAAAACCTAAAAGTGGTGCTTCCAATAATAAAAGTCCTAGATGAACCTCGTATGGTAACCATATAATCCCAAAATGATTTGGTTATCAAAAACATTCTTGGGATACTCCTAAGAAGACACTGCTTTCACCTTTTCTAGGCCCACTTTCACTCCTTCTTCTGAGATGATATGCCCCAAAAAGTACACCCTATCAATCCAAAACTGACATTTTGATGTCTTGCCATAGAGTTGATGCTATCTTAGTGTACCTAGTATGATGTCAAGATATTGGACGTCATCATCATGATTCATAGAGTACACAAAGATTTCATCTAAATGCACTACCACAAACTGATCTATGTACGGATGAATGATCATATTCATCAAGGAGATAAATATTGTTGGAGCATTTGACATCCCTAACGACATTACAATTAAATCATAAAGTCCAAAACAGATTTTGAATGTAGTTCATCATATATCAGAGGTCAGAAGACTCACTTGATGATACCAAGATCTAAGATTGATCTATGAGAACTCAAAAGATGCCTTCCTTTGTCTAAATAGATTATCGATACACAGAAGAGGATATCCATTAATCACTTTCATTTTATTCAACTTTCGATAATAAAAACAAAAGAGTATCCTCCCATTGGCATTCTATACAAACAGGACATGTGATCCCCAAGGTGACGTACATGGAAGGATAGATGCTTTATCCTCCAAATCCTCCAACAATGTTTTTCAATCTTGAAACTTAGTCGGTTCCATTAATTATGGTGGAATAAAAACCATTTTCGCCCCCGACATGATCCATGTAGTGAATTCCACATCTCTCTCTAATGGAAACCCTAAAAATAATTCAAGAAAGACATCCTGAAATAGTTATACTACTGATGGGAGGACATATTTCATACAACTTCCATCATCCTACAAAATACTAGAAACTTAGGTTGTGATCTCTCCTAGTTGGTGAGTAACTTGACCAGCTCATCATGCATGGATATCCCATTATCCATGAAGAACATATGGGTCCCCTATAGGTGATAAAAGGGTCACTCTCCTCTAGGAACAATCTATGTGGTCTCGGTATGCGACTAGCCAGTCCATATCCATAATCATGATTAAGCCCTTTATATTATGGAAAATGATATCCCAAAGGAAACAATACTCTATGATATCTAATGAACATCCCTTGCAAAAACAAATATACCAAGATAGTTTTCCCAATGGTGTATCGATATTCATCACCCTACTTACCAACCCCACATCTAGGCTCAATCAGTTGACAAGATTTATATATATAATGGAATTAGAGGCACCAATATCAAATAAGGAAATAGATAAAGTAGAAGAAACTAGAATAGTACCTCTTACTGTCGATGGAACACCCTCATTGTCCACAAGTGTTGGATGCACTGCTTGTAACTGGGATTCCCCTCTCCCGTCTGGTGTTATCTGACTCCCTTGAGTAACACCACTCTGCTAATACAGGTGCTCATACCATTAAGAACCACGTCCACTACCTCTACTTTATCTGTAGTATAACTCCAATTTCCAGAATTATATGTTGTAGAAGGCCCCATTCCCACACTCTGACATGGTGCAGCTACTCCCTCAACACTAGCATACTAAAGCTACCTGTAGAACTTTTATAGGTTTTCCATCTAACCACAAAACTAGAACTCCACTGGTGGTTGAGAGAAATTTGTACGATAGTGTCCCTACCTACCACAGTAGTGGTGAAGCACATGAGTAAGATCTAGTGTAACTATTCCTACTAACTGTCTACTTAGCATTCCACTATCCTGACTAAGATTCTCATAACAGTTCTTCCTGCTCTCGGAAGGCACACTACCTAATCATCTAGTTAAATCACCTATCCAGTATTGGAATCCTTCTTTAGGTTCCCCTCTTAAATCGGATCTTGAATAACCACTAGTGATAATTTCATCACCCTATTGATATTTAACTAGGAAATAATTTCACACCTCAGTATATCCAGAAACCGTTTGGATGAAGAAACCACATATAACAAAAAATATGTAAGAAACATTATAAATCTGTGAAACATTCAGCCTAATCCATTATGTGCATTCTTCCCTGGGTCACATGCATAAACTCTGGTTCCTTATTTTGTCTCAGCATCGCCATATAGAAGTGATCCAAGAACTTCTCCAGAATGTCCTTCCATAACATGTCATCAGTTTATCAAGATTGTACATAAATGTCTCACAATCACTTAAATGACTATCGTAGCATATACCTGGCCAACTTGTCCCTCCTATCAACATATACATTCTTTTTATAACCCACCCTAGGTCTCTCTCAGTGAATTTTGTGAAATGAGCAATGTTCTCTAGGAACTTCTCCCCTTCCTCTTAATCTTGGACCTATGGTGCCTTGATCTCCATATTTGGAAGTTTCCTTCGGGCTATAACCCTCAGTATCTCTATCAACCAGCATCATAGAGGAATATCTCCAAGAATCCAAAAACATATATTAGGTCACATAACGAAACCATAAAACATTTACGTAAGAGGATAAACTAACACAAAATGTGTTGAAAAGTCATTTTACCCATTTTTCTCACCACACATTAAACAGTGAGGCCTTATCACTACCCTTAATCACCATACTCCAAGGTCTTGGTTTACAAGAGTACATACATACTCAATAATTATTTCAAACATTAAATAATGACATTAACATAAATTAATTAATTCAACAATTAGTTAATTACTCATTCTCATTTCATCAATCAAGGTTCTCATTAGAAAACCATTAATTCTCATTTTTCCTCATTATTTCAATCTCACAACAAGGAAAAATAGTTCATGTTCAAAAACATACCCAAAACGCATTTTCCTAGGAGTTCCTAGAATGATGCATGTCACAACAACCTCGAGTGTATAGAATAATGCCTGAAAACTCATGTATCGTTTTTATTTAGGCCACGAATCAAAATTTAACCACTTTCAAAAAACAATATCACATCATAGAAAAAGTGCATCACCCAAGGAAAAATAATAAACAACTGTAAATACAATCAAAAATAACAAAAATCCAACCTGAAGTACTCAGATTTACCCTATACATGGGTTTTCATCTCCCTTGCATGATCTCATTAATAATCCTTAACTCTTCATAGTCTCTTATCTACGATTCCTGTAATATTATAAAAATAAGAAAAAAGAAAATAACTCCTCTGATACCACTTTGTGACCTCCCGAACCAGTTTTCACTAAACAGTTCCCTTATCCAGTTGGCCACATGTTCCCATGAGTGCCTCCATTACTCCAAATGGTGCCGAATAATACTGAGGGTATGTTAAGTCAGTCTTGGGTAGATTATACTCTCCTTTGTCAGAATGAAACACCGATGGGAGAAAAAAACACCATGTACAGAAGAGTTTGAATAACGAGAACAATACTTTTTCATATGATATATAAAAAAATAAAATAAAATACTCCAAGAAAATTCAAATCATGCTACAATCATTAAAATATCATGCTTCTATATTGAAACTAAATGTAAAGAAACAACTACTCCCCAGAGGGTTCCGAACCACAGCTAGTTACCTCTCCCATTTTCCAATCCCTAAGAGTAACCTATCCCAGGGCCTTACCCATATCCTATGCTACAACAACAAAGTCTACTCAGGTTCTGATTAGGAGGCTCGAATAGGGTGTGAGTACGACTCAGTAGACCACCACCAATGGTGTCTAAAACAAGTCCAGTCAAAAGATAGTGTATGCAGTTTTATGCAGTGATAAATAAAATTCATAATTTAAAAAGTTATCACATTTTCATTTAATCTATAATCATCAAATTAGTCCTATTTTAAATTCATGTTTCCTATTTGAATCATTATTCATTATTATCATTCACTAGGTGTTGAGATCCATGTCAAACACCACAAATCTCATTAGGGTAGGTCGTCATGCATGTCAATCCATATCTATTTCCGTGTTGGTTGTCATTCCTAGCACCACGTAATTTTGTTCTAGCTTAACTTTTGATAAGGAACGCCATGTCCAAGTCCTAACTTCTAATTGGTCTAGGATGCCTTATCACGAACCACAAATACTCAACCATTTAATAATTATTTAATTAACAAGGATTTGGAACATCATTCCTTTACTAATCTAATGATTAGTTAATAATTTCGAAGGACATCAGTTAACTCAAAAATTAACTAATTACATAATCCATTAATTAATTCACCAATTAATTAATCAATAACCACAATTTTAATTCCAGAATAAATTATTCATAATTAATTATCCATATCAAATATCAATTTTTCATAATTAATTATCACAATTAATTATCTTGATCAACATTATGACACCTATGTAATTCTAAGAATTAATTATCTTTGATTCAAATCAGGGGACATAATTAATTCTCACAGTTAATTACCTTTCATATCCAACATCATTTCATAATTAATATCTCCATAATTAATTTTCTTAACACAATCAATTCAATATCTCAATTAAAATATCTCAAACCATAACCAATCTCCAAAAAATATCTATTTGGTAACCCCCCTTCATTTGATTCATGATCCAATTATCAATTAATCAAAAAGGAAATCACATGGATATTACACATTCATAATTAGTCTATTTTAGGAAGTCAATTATCAAGGGAAACTAGAAATTCATTAACTCACATTCATATATCCAATCAATGACTCTGGTAGTTTGATTTAGACAACCTAACTCGGTAAATTGATGGATGTTTGCATAATAAAAATCCCCTAAATCTGAGCGGCACAATGTTTCCAATCAATATCTAGATCTAAATCAATAAACCAAAATTAAGATCAAAGGCATCAAGATATTTCAAATCAAGATCTAGATACACAAATCCAGATCTATATCTCATCTCCTAGGTTTAGATCCATGAAAATAGTAGAGATTCTCTATGAAATGATCAAAGAAATATAGTGTAATGAACTGGAGAAGCAACGAGATGAAATACACTTATTAGGAAGAGAGAGGATCTTCAATCCGAGCTTTCGATCTAGAAGAATAATCTTCAGATCAACTAGGAATCCCTCCAGAAGGCTCTGGGATCACATAAAAGTTTTCAAGCTCGAGCCATAGACTAAATATGGGAGTCCTGGGGGATTGGGATTTTTAAAGGATTTTTGGAATAAAAAATCATGTGGGGATAGTTTCTTGGGTAGGGGTGCACGGTTAGGGAAACCGGTGCACAAACCGTGTGGACCTCTCCGTAACGTTTTTCATGATTTTCATGGTTTGGTCGCATGGTCTGTCAAACTATGAAGAAACTGTACAGAACTCTATTTCCATGTTTTCATAATTGGCACGATTTGGCCACATGGTTTGTCAAACTATGGACCAACCATACACAACCCACTATCCTTAGGTTTTCTTAAAAAATCATCCCAACGCACCCCAATCCACTAGTCCAAAACAATGGTACTTATAAACATCAAAAAAGTACCTAAAAATGAGCATGATATGAATCCATTAATGGTTGGGATCTTACTCTATAAAAAGTCTATAGAAAAATAAAATGGCTATCAACATCATAATAATGTATTAAAAATTTTCAGTGATAAAATAATTCACTAAAATCATGACACAATGATGATGTAGTAATTATTTAAGTAGTGGAAGAATCAAACAAATGATAATAAAAAAATTATATTAAACATTTTAAAATAAATGTAACTTATGATGATTAATTTCTTCTATGAATTTTATCAGTGATGTTTACTTGTTTGTAGTTTGTTAAAATATTTGGTTCTAATATATAATGTTTTTATGATATCTTAGAAATGTCATGTAATGAATAGTGTCAAAATTAATATTGTTGATATTTTAAAATAAATAATATTTTATTAAATATAAAATAAAAAATATATATGATTTGGACAAATAGATTGGATATGGATTATATTGTCAGAAATGACTCATTTATCATAATTTTTCAGGTTATAGTAATTATAATAACACTCAATGTCAAAATTAAATGATATCACGATAAGAATTAAATAGTTAAAATAAGCATTTAACAAAAATGTTAAGGATAAAAATATTGTAAAAAATGATCTAATTTTTAGTGTATTAAGGGTATTCATTTGAAAATAATAATATATTCTAAATAAAATAATTTTTATTGACTTCAAATATAAAATTAATTTATATTCATTTAATACTTTGATGAATTTTTAGAGTGCCCATACCCTCTCTTCTAAAAGGGTAATACTTCTTATCATTTATTCACACTTCAAAAAAATTAAAATCAACCAAGAAATTTTTCAATACCCTTCTATAATACCTAACCACATTCTAGAGGCCGTATTTTTGTAATATCACCCAACTTAGTGGTGTCAAGGTATCAATAAAAGGAGAATACTAGAAGAAGAATTATCATTTTTATTTCAGTATTTTTATTTTATTTGTTCTTCCACTTACTCCAAGTATTATTCAACCATGATAAAATAACAAATCTAGTTTTATAAATATACTAATATGTTATTGTGTTAAAATCATCACCTAAATACATCTCCACATCTATCAAATGGGAAATGAAAGAATTATTTTTACATATGTGTGATGTATTACCTCCACGAACTGATATAATTCGTTTTCCATCACCATCTCTCAAGAATGGTCATAATGATGGAATTAATATATATATATATATATATGATATTAATGAAATAATTATCATTATAATATAATAATATATCAATTATGTTCTTGCTTCTAATCTACAAAAAATGTATTGCTGTTCATGCATATGTGTGAACTATGACCTCCATAAAGCGATGTATTGTTGTTCATTATTCATCATCACGTCAAATAGATTATATATATATATATGTGTATTTAAAATTTTAATATTATATTAATAATATTATGTTTATTATATGAAGATAAAATAATACATTCTTTTTTCATAATGCTCGTTGATAAATGAAAGCGTTACACATGCGTACCTACATCTTACCATATCCATGATAGTAATGTTGTTCATTTTTCTTATCCATATTTAATGAAAGAATTTTAAATTATGAATTAATTATAATAATGATGATTATTTCCAGAATATAATTATATACATGATTTAATAATGACCACTTTGATCATATTTGACATACCAAAGTCATTTTGGACTCATGTATCGAATATCATCAAATCATTTGATGAAATATAACATAATTAAGTAATTGTTATGACATGGTAACAAGTGATATAAAAGGAATAAAAAAACAAAAATAATTTTCTCATGAAAGTATAAATTAACCTAATTTTATTGTTTATGAATATGTAAATGTCACGTGATGAGTAAGACTCAGATTAAGGCACTCTTTGACTAAAATATTGTTTAATGTGTTTTGATGATTTATTCATATAAATATTTCTCAATCATCTCCTTGTTTTCAAAATTGTTTTATTGATTTAATTATATTGAAATATATGTATTAAAAATGTAATTTTTTTTATTCTTTCGAATTATTCATACAGGTTTGGAACACATTGATTCATAAAACACTTTCATATATCTTATAATTTTCTTTTAAAAATGGATAGATTATTTAAATAACATTGAATGTTTTTTAACATATAAAACATGAATGGAATTTTAAATTTCCATGTTTATTTAATTATTTAATGTTTCTTTTATAAATCATTCAATATTATTTGCAAAGAAAATGATTTTTTTCTTATGAGAACAATTTTTAGATTTTAAAGGTGATTTTTACATGAAAAGGGTATTTTTATATTTTAATGTGTTTTACACATGGGTTTAAAAACTTTTCAATGGTTGTATTCATTTATTGATCTTTTTAAATTATATATGAATGGTTTATTTCCATTATAACAAATTAGAAATGGGTGATCTTGGTATATATTACACGAAGGATGAGCCCAATTATAACTCTCTAATATATTGGGTTCTCCAGAGGTGGAAGTAGACCATATGCTTATTCTATTAGAAAGTTAAAATGTATGATTGATATGGTAATTATGTCCCAGGGAACCTATTAAATTTTTCTATTCTTGATAACAATGTTTCAGGAAATTGTATTAATGGTTTTTTGTGTTTTCACTAGACTAATGATTCTTTTTCTTTATGCACCTTACTAAGAATTTCATCCTTATACCATGATCTAAATTTTTTTTTCACAGGTATTAATATTGGTAAGGAAAAAAGATGACTTCATGATTACAGAATTGAAGAT
This sequence comes from Viscum album, assembly GCA_963277665.1. Taxonomy (NCBI): domain Eukaryota; kingdom Viridiplantae; phylum Streptophyta; class Magnoliopsida; order Santalales; family Viscaceae; genus Viscum; species Viscum album. The sequence continues at coordinate 403,851,996 of OY728163.1, read as the reverse complement.
GTGTTTTGAAATTAATTCATCTTTTATTTTAAAATTGTTTCCATTGGTGGAAAAAATGGACACACGGTATAAGTATCCACTTGTAATGTATGGTTTTACACTATATGAGTTTTTCCTAATTATCTAAAACTATAAAACTATAAACTAAAAATATCATATAATGTGAAACCTAGATATAAACACTAATATATGTTATTTTTAAGGTCATTTTCATACACAAAATAATAATTAGATATTCATATATCATAAACGTTAGTTATTTTGTCAGTCATGACATTTCATAAATCATGAATCCAAAATCGATCAATTATCTTGACCTTTCAAAACAAAATTTTTTCAGAATATCATTAATAAAAGAGTGGATTATTTTTTGGAATAATCATAAAAAAATATCTTACATTAAATATACAAAAAATAATAATAAGATCCTTTTAGTTATGGGAAACTGACTGTGTACCTGCTTTAGGCTTGGGATAACCACAAGCGTACCCTCTTTCAATATTTGGATATCCTCTTATATACCCTTATTCATATTTTGAATAACCACCTATGTTCACTCATTCTGGTGTTGGATAACCTCCATAGAACCCATTAGCTCATAGAATAGTAATCATTATTCAATTCATTTTATAGAAAAATAATTCTAGATACATCCATTACATATTCATAAATATCATCATATGTGTGCCACAGGACCATAAATACATTCAACATAATATAACATACATAAAATAAAACTATTTTAATAAATAATTCAGCATAATAAAAATAATAAAACAATCATAAAAATAAACATGTTTTCATTTGATCATATCATCTGTAACGAATACATATGATTATAGGAACTTATCATAGATGAAAGGATCCTTTTAAAAATATCATGAATATTTATTGAGAAAAATATAATTTTTATTTTAAAATCCTTGATTAAAACATAAGAAATTAAAAAAATAAAGATGAAATTTTCTATTAATATAACCTTATAAACATGATTTCATATCATTGAATAATTTATCCATTATAATTGAAAGAATTTACATCCATACCTTGTTCAATAAAATAATGATTTCTTTCCCATTTTTAAATAAGAAAAACAATATTCATCGAAAAATGACAAGAATATTCTATTTAAAATATATTTTTTAAATATAAATAATGTGTAACAGTTAATTTTAAAAAATTATAGAATAATATAAAAAAGGTTAGATCATTTATAGAATACATTGGTTTCAATGCTAATTGATTTCTGAAGTATGAGATAATTAATTTTTTTTCCATAAATATATTATTTATATATCTTCAGTACATAAACTACATAAAATTAATGATAAAAATTATTCTTCATTTATAACTATATGTACAGGAAAAATGATATTCAATGTTGGAAAAAAATTTAAAATTCTTCAATGAAAAATTAATGATAAAGAATCCTGATGAACAATGAGATTTAATTATAAATATATTACAAATTTGGTAACATTATAATTAAAAATTCATGAAAGATAGAATCATATATAGAAATTTTGAATCCTCATAATTATCATGTTAATAATAATATAATGTATTTATGGGTATAATATACACTCTATTAATGAAACAAGTGGTGAATATTAAATGTGTCTCACATAAACAATAGTGAGAAAAAAATACCATACCCCAAGTTTAAGATGAATAAAAATAATGTTATCATCTTGTATAAAAAAATATAAATTTATTATAATTATATAATAGAGTAATTTAAATATTTATAATATAACGTATGATCTACTTATATAACATTATCACCTACTCATAAATAACTCCTTATTTAATTGAGATTAAAAGGTGTTCACTATTTTTTTTCTTGAGAATTTTTTTAGGTAGATAAGGTACATGTTAATTTGCTATTGTTCCATTATATACATAAATGTAATAATGATATAAAAATCATATATATTTCTTTATATATATTATTTTTTAATCAAGAAAAGTATGATATAAAAAATAGCTTTAATCCTCTTTGGGGATGGTGGGTTTTATGTAATCATGAAGGCTGTTCTAAAACATAAAATAATTTTAAAAACAATTCCACTAATTTATCATTAATGAATCATTATTATATAATTTATATCATATATATTCATTAACACTATCCTTATTAACATCCACATGAATAAGAATTGTGATATAAATCACACTGCTTATTTGATGTGGTAGTCCACAACTATGCACGAGCGACACAATCAATTTCAAATTGGATGTTAGGAATGATGAAGGATATGAATTTAAAATTTCAAAGGAATGACTTTTTAATTAATAGAAAATATATAAATAAAACCCATTATCATAACAATCTATGAATGATGGACATTTAAAATTAAATGTCTCACTATATGATAGTTATACTCCACACATACACACAAGTGATTATTCCAAACCCCCTATTATGGAGCACCTGGTGGATATTGGTTATCCTATAATGATAAAAAATTAAGATTAACTATAATACTTAATTTATTATTTTATGTTTAATACCCTATATTTATAGGATTTAGAAATTAAATAATTTAAAAGAGGTCAAGAAAGAAGATTATCTTTTCTTCGGTAGGCCTCAATTAGATTCATTCATGAGGACCCCTAGAATTATAATTAAGGAATTATTGAACTAATAATTTTTACATATATATGTTGATAAGAGAATTAGTTTGGTATTATTAGAGATAGATGGGCCAATTTTTTTTGTAATGGAAAATGATTAGGAAGATATTAATAAGAGAGGGAAAGGATACATTTTGAATTGTAATAAATAATAAAATACAATTAAAATAATATATGGCCTAATGCTTATGAAAATTATTAAAAGGATAAAATATAATCATAAAATTAATTTTTGAATGGTTTTTATGCCATTTAAATCTTTATATTTTGGTTAACCCCTTGTTTGGCCAATTTTAATACCAATCAGAGTAACCAATTATTAAATATTAAGGTGATATAATATTAAATATAAGGCATAAATAGTTTAATAAATGAAAAATATATTACATTATCAACCACTTATCATAAATCTTTCCCTATTTTAATATTTTTATTATTTTCAACCGATTTGATAAAATTAAATTTAACAAAAATTATCTTTAATTTTTTTTGATATCATTAATTTAATTTGAATTTAAAAACCAATATGAATGTAATGGAATTAGAATATATAGCATTAAAAAATTCCTAAAATAATATATGTGTCTATAAATTATGTTTATATCCATTATTAACTATATTATCATTAATTTTATAATTATTGAATTCATTTATATTATTATTCAATTATTTTAACAAATATATTGTTAGTGTTTTGTAAGAATTTAATGTAAATATTAAATAACTAAAAAGTAGATATATATGAAAATGATAAAAAATTTAAATAAAATTTTAAATAATCATTTATAACTGATCTGTTTACCTTTTATCATTATAAGAAAAATTTAGAGTTTTTAAATTCCAGAGGGTGACAATTTTTATTAATTATTATCATAAAATATCATAAAGGTCATAATATATGAAAACTAGAGCAAAGATTCAATATTTTTATTGTTTGGAAGAGAATGATTAATATAAACCCATACAATGGGTTAAAGGAATGTATTAGGGGAATTTTGAATCAATAACCCAAGGTTGTAGTTCTTTTAATCTATGCACAATTACCAAAGTGATATAATTTTTCCAAGGTTATTGATCATAAAATCCAAAAATTATAGGGATATAACAAAAATATTCTAATAAAATAATTAAAAATATTGGCTCTATTTTTCTGGAAATAATTTCTCTCTGTTTCATAATTCTATTTTAAAATATGTGTGAAAAACGTGATGGAATACATTTTTTATTAAAAAAATATTGTTAACTTAGATCTATAAATTTTCTTAAGTAATTTTACGAGAAAGTTAATTGATTAATTAAACATATAAATAAATATATAATCTATACATTTCATTGAATTTAGTCACTAATATTGATTAATTTAATTTATTTGGATAAAAACACATTACATACGTAAAAATGGTGTTTTCATGAAAATATATCTTTTACTGACAGATGATTTTACCATTTATTTATATTCAGTTGATGAGAAAATTACTTCATTTTATACATGTGTAAATCATACATATTTATAATATAGTTATTTTTATTCATGGCCTCCAATCCAATGACAAGGTAACAACTACCACATTAAATTATAATATTTTGATAGTATATCATGGTATATTAAAAAATAGTGTTGCATCTATATAGACTTATCAAATAAGAAAAATTTATTTATAGAGAAGAATATAATTAAATCACTTATAATTACATGAAATAAAGTCATAAATTATTTATCTCATGATGTACTAATTGAATCCCATATTCTACTTGTTCTATGGAAAACCCATTGGATGCTACCCCCATAAAAATAAATGAACAATTATCTTAATATATAATTATTTGAAGACCTTGTACCTTAATTTCTTAATTCCAATTTTTTTAATAATTTTATAAATTTATTTTGTATCCACCATAATAATAGTTTTATTTAATTAGAGATCTCTCATTTTAATTGTAAATAAAATATAATTTTTTGTAATAATAGTACTCATCATACTAATTGTTTATTACATATATACAAATATACATATATATCCCCATTCCTCATCACTTCTCGATGTTATTGAGAGAAAAATTAAAATTTATTTTTAATATACTAAATCACTAAAAGTAAAATAAATTATAGTATATAAATGGGTAATATTATAAGGATAATATCACGCTCTATAAGATCATCTCTTTTGGTGTCCTCTCATGTATGATTTCATATATTTTCATATTCAAAAAAATTACCTCATTCTTTATCTAAGTAATTTTTGAGGTATATCTCTAATGCTATTGTGTATGGTCTCATTTGTCACTATCTTTATAATTAGTATCATTTTTTTCATGTAATGTTTTATATCTCTTTATTTATTTATTCTTCATCCAAATACCTATTTGGAATTATTTTTTATCCGCAGAAAATTGTTTTATGACTCACTAATTTCAGTATTAACTAGCTACAGGGGACCTACACGGTATCCTATATTGGTTGAAGGCTCTCCAAAGTGGCCACTTATAGAGGATTTTTTTCCATACTTAGTTATCCCTTTATGTATTTTGAGTAATTATTTCATCCACAATTTGTATTTATTATATTATATGACCTAATAATATCTCAATTTTTCAATGGGGGTATAATATTTTCTCCGTGGAGTGAGGAATTATTATTACCTATAGTTTTCAATTTAGTATTGTTGAAATGATATATTTTTTTGTGGAGATTTTCTTTTTTTCTATAAGAATTTTTTTTGGGATAAATGATTTTCTCCAAATTCAAATTTAGTGGGATCCTATTATTTTTCTCTTTTAACATGTTTTTGGTTTTTTCTCTATGGTGATTATTTATGATTTCTAATAGTTTTATGAGCTTTATTCAAACTATAAGAATATGTATATTTGACCAGTATGTTCTCATGATTTTGAGAAAGGAGTTGACCACCAATTAAGTAGCGTAGGAAATTGGTTATTCACATTATACCAACTCATGGATTCTTCATTTTTTTAATTGGAAATTATTTTTGATGTATATTAAATTTATTTTGATCTGGGATCATTTTCATTAATATTTATTGTTTTTTTAATTAGTTTCCCTCATGTCATCAAGGATCAAAAGTCTTGATATGGTAGATGGATAACCTTATACCTCGTTAGACTATGATGGTGATGGAAACAAGGTGTGACAATATTTTAATATCCTTAAGATCCCCACATTCTATTGATTTTCATAGTTACACATTATATTTCTAGATTTTATTTTGGATCGTATATAGTGGTATTTTTTCCTCTATTTTTTTTGAATGTGTGTTCTTATTTTTGGGTGTTTTAATATGTAGTTCATAGTTCATATTTTAAGGGTTTTACTATATTACCAAAATTTAAATTTATTAAAATATACAAACTATGGATATAGAAATACATTAGAAAAGTAAATAGGCATTTTTGATAAACTATAATATGATTCCCAAGAATGAAACATTGATTACAATGTTTATATTGTTAGTTGATATAATTAGGGATTATATTTTTGAAATTGTAGGAGATCTATATTTGATGAATGCATATCAATATTTTATAAATATGTGAACCTGAGTAAATTTAAATTAATTTCTTGATGGGTGATTTTGAAATTATAAAAATGTAATCCCAAACATATTTTGTTTGATAGTTTTTCATGAATTATTAAGAATACCTTTTCTAATTATAACTCCCCATGATTTTAAAATTACTGTATACAAAATAAATATTTTTATGAAGATAATTCATTACATGTTTCAGAAAATTTTAAAATTACTATGATACTATAAAACATTTGTTAAAATTTTTCATTACAATATAAATGTTATATAACTAAATAAGAACATAAGAAATGATCTTATAAAATCTATAATGTAATGAAATGACACATGGTATTAGATTTCCATTTACGATGCTAATGTTTCATATCTTATAAATGAGGTAAATTAACTATGGTTTATCCTAGATCAAGACCATATTGGAATCTAGTAATTATGGTTTGAGATTAATCAAATTCCATCAAAGATGATGATTGTGGGAATTTTTGTGATAACCAAGGTACCAAATTCATGGCACATGGTTGTCAACAAATATTACTATACTCAAATATATAAAATGAATTTATTTAGGGGATATATAATAATAAAATCCAATTATACAATTAAATATGTATTAACGAAATAATTAATTTATCACATGTTTAATTTACAATACTTATAGTTAATTTTTTTTAAGAATAATAATTATTATTTATTAATGTAATAGTAAAATTAACAATAAAATTTTCTTCTTGAATGTGATTTATGGAAAAATAAATTTGTAAGGACTTTAAATAGTAAATATAAATATATTTCACGTAATATTTGTTTTTTATATCAATATTATATTAAAAAAAATCTAATTAGTCATTTGTAGGAAATAAAACTAATAAATATCTATATTATAAGAATATATTTTCGTTTAACAATATTTATAATTATAATTTTATGTATTTTTTCTTGAAATTTATGAATTTAAAAATGATATAATTATAAAATAAATATTATTTCTAATAAAAATGTCAATGTCATATTTTTTTATATTTTTCTCAAAAAAAATATTTCTTATGAATAATGAAAAATAACTATTTTTCTGAAACCAACAATTCTTCTACATTATAATAATTGAAGAATAATTAAATTATTTTGAAACATTTCTATAAAAAATATATATACTTATTATGTGAGTTAAATAAATTAAAACCATCTTTTTATGTTTATAAATCCCATGTTTATCATTTAAGAAATTTATGTAATACTTTACTATAAAATGTTTTATTCACATTTGTCAAAAACTATTTTTCACCAATTATAGAAATTAAAAATAACCAAATATATTTATAAATTTAGATGAACATGTGAGTATTATGTTTTTATACCACATTATTTTTGTTATATAGATAATATTACTAGAATTAAATTTTTTTACTATAATAATTGTAAAATTTATATTTTCAAGGTTTTATTTTGTTACCATTGAAAAATATTTATCCAAAAAATAATTGATAAAATTTAAATAATTAATAATTTTTTTTAAAATTTGTATATTATAATCGATTTAAATATATTTTAATGTTAAATTGGGTTTAGTACACTAAATGTATTAAATTCAATATTTCTATAAGAATAGTTTTATTGTAAATGTTACAAGATTTAATCTCAAAGTTATGAATCAATTATTGTGAATTTTAAATGGATTAAATAAAGGATAAATTTTATATCATAACACCAAAATTTATTAATATGGGTTATGTAAAATGATTATAAAACCAAAATTACAAAGTCAAAAAACTAGTTACCATAGAAAAAACTGAAATCGAGAAGGTTAATAATTTAACAATAAATAAAGAAAAACATTTATAAAACACAACTAAAAATAAATGGTTGATGTTATCTAATGGAAAATCCATCTCCCCTCATTTTGAACAATTTCTTATAATAATTGACTATTGAAGAGTTTTATGTAATCATTGAGATTTAATAGGTGTTTATAAAAATGATATTTTATGTGACATATAACATGATATCAATTATACTAATTAAATGACACAGATCCCCTCAAAAAATTCCTTAATCAATGAAAAATCTAACTCTCATGGATTTTTAACATATATAATTTCTTAGTATCCAGATATTCGCTTGACATCTTATTTTCAAACCAGACGTTCAAGAGGGATATCAAGCTCTCTTCTAGACTGATACTCCAAAAATATGTCTTCTTAAATATGTTCCTAAAAATTTAATATATCATATAAATTATTATAACCTCACCAATTATATAAATATTAAATGTTATTATAATATTAGAACTTAATTCATACATTCCAATAAAACAACTTGAAAAAGAAATACATCCCAATGCGTGTTTGTGGATTTAAACTTTCATGAACGTCTAACTCTATTTTCATAAAATATTAATATAGATGATTAAAAAATATAAAATTAAGGAAAATCTAAAAATATTTTCATTATTAAAATTATGTAGAATTAATAAATTAGTATAATTTATACCTTCCTTCTATTTAATGAAAAAATTAGACCGTGACCCATCCTCACCTAAAAACTACCACCTCTACGAAATGGAAATATTTTTTTTCAAATGTGGTCTAACATGAGTAAGATTCAACAATAAGGCCAAACCATGTGAATGGGAAACATACCTATCAAAATATGCAAACATTTTATTAGAGGTTTTTTTATTTTCAATGCATTTTTCTCTAACTATTTGGGCTAAAATGACACTTGGTTGGTGCAAAACTTGGCCAACTGTGTGATAAATCTCTGTGACCAAGTTCTTTTTCGTGAAATTACCCTTTCAACATTAATGACCAATTTCAAACCTAATTCTTCTTGATTTTCTAATCCCATTATATATCCCCCTCCCTTTTCCAAACATTAGATCTTTTTTTGTTTTTGATCCCATATCACTATCCAACCATAGACATGATCCTCATTCATCACATTGGATGCACATCAGTATGATCTCAATTATTTTTTAGTTATTCATATTTTTCATTCTATTAAGGATTATATTTATATTCAAGATCACATTACTCATTTTTAGTTAATTCATACACTTTCTATATCCCTTCCAATATAGAAGAAACTAGTGGCTAATACTGGATGGGGATATTTTAATGAGTACGAGGTAGGTAGTCTATAACTCATTCATAATGTTTTCTTATTTATAAATTACCATGTGCATGTGCTGATTTCATCATACCTGATATTTTGAATTCATGTTCCATTTTTATAGTCAATATAAATTTATTATAAGACTGTAGTCATATATTTTATACATTTTTCATCGTATCGTCCTCAATGTAGATGAACACAATTATGTTGTTTCCCTTAATAATTCCTTGTTAGGTTCATTTTCACCACCATTCATGTGTGATATTTAATGACCCTACAAATGGTAATATGTTCTCTACTTAACTGAATAATGAATTTATATTGAATAGCCTTCTATATGTTAGTACCATTTTAACCTTCTAAGGTATATTTTGAAATGTAAATAAAAAAATTTAAACCATTAGTTTGTAAAGTATAATACATATAATACATGGACGAATTGAATGTAATATAATGAAATTATTTTTCGGCTATAGTACACATTTAAATGGATGATAAAAGGCAGTGGATTAAACCTAATTAATTTAATATCACATATATGAGTTATTAAATGGATGCATGTAATTTAATCTTGACATAATAATTAAAGGTATGAAATGAACCCTATAAATTGTTAAATGGAATGATTATTACATGACATTATTTATTAAATGAATGAAATAAAAGGATCATATTGTAAAAAGACCGTGAAATTACAATTAGAGTGGCTAGAATCGAGATAACATTGTATTCTTAAGAGAATCCCTCGTGTAGACTTGGACACCATTCCAATTAAAAGATGCCAAATTACCAAGGTGAGGCCTACCTTGGAAACTAATCATTTTTTACTTGTGGATTTCAAGTATGACATCGTAGGATCCATATATTATTATTATAGGAAGTATTGGATTCACTCCATGGAACCAACATGTCGTATAACAACATGTGGCACCTTGGATACAACCTTGATAATAGTATTTACTTATACCATGTTACATTGGATGAATTATTTGGAATCTATTAAAATTATGTTATTATTGAATTTCATGGTTGTTTCCCCTTGGATTACACTTTTTACCCTTTTTCTAGGATATATTATATTTTTTGAGATGACTTGACCAATGTGGTAATAGGTTCCTTGGTTATTACCTTTGATACCTTTTAATATTATCATCATCATGGATACGTTAGTACATATTATATCCATTATTTTTAAAGTTATGTTTGAATTTAAGTGATGGTCTTACCTCACATGACTTATATATATAAACAAGATGGAAATTGAATAATTAAATGATAATATGTTTAGACACTTGATCAGGTTGATGCAGGTAATTGGGTAATTAAATTAATGTACTAGTTTAATTTTTTATATGCATGTTGGAACAAAATATCTTTTTTTATGACACAAACTAGGTGATATAGATTCCACTAGTGGTGGGATAAAGAGATTTATCTCACACTATCCTATCCTCCATGGGAGCCTAGAAATATTACATGTATAGCAGATTTGAAAATTTTAATCATTCTATTTTGTACACCGGATATTTCTTGATTTCATAGGATGAAGCATAGTTTCAGATGACCAAGAAAGACCTCAGGATACTTTTATAGTTTTGGTTTTTTTTTTCTAATTTTGTATCACATGCATTCTATTCTACATTGTATCCTGGTTTTGTAATTTTATATAGACTTTTCATGTATCATAATCATTTTTGATATGATTCAACTTCTTATTATAGTATATTATTATCTATAGCATGAGTTGTTATTTATCAATTTCTACATCATCTATGTGATCTCTATACTTATATATTATACACTATTTACCTACTATTATCATATTTATCTGCAATGATGTACAATGATATTAAGGGAATAGTCTCCCAATGGACACCCCTAGGTCATCACTACTATTTAGAAGCCTATAAAATTCAGGAAGATGTGCATGCGGCCTAGTAACCGACTAGGATCGGGGCACATCTGAGTGGAACCTAGGTCTAGGATGTCACGATGTTGTATAATAGTGATTCTTTTCAATCATTACTATTTTGAGATAATATGATGAAGAATAAGAATGATTTATAACATGTATATAAGGTGTTCATGGGAATAACCAATCCACGTTTGGTATAAGGCCCCAGCCTTAAACCTTACTTAATCTTGAGTTATTACATGATTACACATTGAGGATCTTTTCAGGTTTAGAGTGTTAGAGAATTAGATCATGAAACTTGCATTACATTCCACATTTAAACAAAGTGGTTACATAAAAGACAATATTCATTCTTCCCATCAACGGGAACATATTTAAAATATAACACAGATTCTTTCTTGACACATCCTTGACACTATCATCATATCATGTACCTTTCCCTTGACCTGTGAAAAACATTTCAAAAACTTGGGATGAGCATAAAAATCTCAGTAAGAGTTATAAAAATATGGAAAGGAAACATGAGTTCATATATACATAAGAATGAAATCATACTTTTCCCATAAAACAAAGGCACTTTAACATACCTCATCAAACCATGAATAAATCATAGAAATCATAAGACATAAAGGTAACTTGAGGCATTCATAACATTCTTACGTAGGGAGTAACCCTCTTGGTTACGTTTGGAATACCCATCACAGTATATTCCCTAAATCTCTTCGGAGAAACCTTAACGTTTCTCTCCTTCGCATTACCCAATGCATTGGAGAGCTATAACGGGCTCACCCACCCTTAGTTTATCACGGAACCACCCGTTTTCATAACAATTACCAAGAACCATAACATACACGTATCACATAAAATATTCATAAAGGAAACAAAACATTACCACATTTCAAACACAACATAACATTTTAGTATTTTGAAATAATGAATCCATATAAAAAGAAACCATTTCCAAAACCATTTAAAATATTTAATAAAAAGATTTTTGAATCAAAGTGTCCCATACCACCTTGAAGCTTAAAATTTTAAACCATTAATATCCATATAAATAAATCCTTAAAACCATTTTGAAAACATGGCTATTAATAAGAACAAATAATTAAAACATTTAAAACGATATTTTGGTTAAAGGGGTTTTACCAAAATTAGAGACACTTGAATACAATAATTGAGGAATAACATTTAGTCAGAACTTTATAATATCATGAGAATAAATGGATTCATGATATAATACTCCAACGGACAGTATATACACCATATAAGAGTGAATTGGTGCATAACAACAATGAACCCTCAATAGAAATGTCAAATGTGATGAAATCCCTTATAAAGAAGGTATCCTTAAATTAAGGACAAATGAATCTCAAAAATATGTGTGAAAAATATAAATACACCCAATATAAGTGGATATTAAGTGTAAAACAATAATAGGTCATTCACACATATTCAATGGATGACATATTCAATGACTACATGTTGAACCCAAAGAAATCGAAATTGGGTTAAAAAGTTCCCTTGACAGCCTAACGGCATCACATCAAAATGAGTTGATGAGAGATAAAAAGTGAATCTCATCACTTGGACATAAAATTTACATCAATAAGGATATATGAGAACATATCCCAACATAACAATATGTAAATTAAAAGACCCAACAAAAGAAGTCTTTTAAAAAAGAGGAGAGTGAAAGGTCCCCTTACCGACTTGGGTATCTTTCAAAACATACACCCCATGAAAGAAGGGCAATAGATCATTGATGTAAATACTCATAAACGAAAGTATATTACACAAAGAGTAGAATAATGGGCAGTACATACACCACTCAATTGAATTTGTGGCAAATGTAGCATAAATCTCACGGGAATAAAAGTGAGATGAAAAATCCCTTACGAAAACTCGGCAGCCTAACGACAACACATAAAACTCCCGAATATGGATTGATGAGAGTGAATAGGGTCTCTCATCACATGAACATAAAAATTACAGTAGGATTAATATAAAATAACATCCCATTCATAATAAAGATGAGCTTAAAAGAAATTACATAAAAGAGTGTACTTAAAAAGAAAGAGAGTTGTAGGATCCCTTACCTCGGGTCCGACTTGACTCGATCGTTCTTTAATCTCCTGAATAATAAACTTGAGTTAATTTCTAATTCCTTTAGAACCCTTTTTAAAGTTCATTATTAATTTTATACCACTTATTACCATGTCACAAACATTATGTAATCATTTAAGTTAATAATATTTGTTTTTCCGATATTTGGTTCTTAAGTCGAAAGTGGTCTTCTTACAATTACATGTTGTTCGTGTGGACAAATGTTTATTATATCCAGAATTGTATTCATTATGTAGATATCATATATGTCATATATATCCCGTACATGCATGCATTTATAACATTACATAATCATTTAGAGGTAAGAAATGAAATGCACCGTTCATGGAGACGGTAAGCCGTACGTACGCATGAACGCTACTTTCATTTCTATTTCGTATTTTATAGAATGGAATAATAATGATATATAGGTATATTATAATTCCAGTATAATATCATATATAATATCATATTTCCATCCTTTATACATCCCACATATGGTATTTAACGAATCAAATCACTTTGAGGGGGCGGTAGTCCGCACTTCCTTAAATGAAGATATCGCGTATACCCATAATGGAAGCCATAAAGTTAAGACAAAAATTAAAAATACAGAAGCATAAATAAAACATAAACATATTATATATCATATATAAAAATAGTGACATCATAATGGCCACCTTTGAAGGTGTTAAATGAGTATTGAACAATCATCGTTTCGGGAGGCAGAATTTCACCATCCACGGAAACCGTATGTTCTTTAACCATTTGATGTAGTTGTGTGAGAGTGTAGCTCGAATAAATCTTATAACAACATCCTAGTATATTGAATATACTGTTGTTGTTACAAAATAAGAAAATAAAAAGAGTTTAGGGGGTTGGAGAAGCAAAATAAAACAAATGAACATGAGAGAATGAATTACCTTTAAAAGTGTAACTCCTTTTGATTTGAGCCAAAAGGATTCCTTTGAAAGGATTATGCCCAAAGGGAATCCTCTCGGATGAGTAGAGGGATGTGGAGAGAGTAAATGGGCAGGGGTTGGCCGAGCCAAAGGCTTTAGAAGTGTGTGAAATGAGGTAGAGGTGGGGGCCTTTTATAAGAGGAGAGGAGGGGCACTTTTGGAAAGTAAGGAAATATTACTTTATTTGAAAATGTGTTTCGGTTTTAAAAGGTCCCACATTGATAGAATTCGTCGATAAGGTTGTAAGGCTTCTAAATCCACTCATCCAATTGGTTTTGGACATGTGTAGGTTGTAGATTTTGCATTATCTTTCCATTTTAATTAAATCATCAAATAATGATGTCATTGCTGCATCATTATTATGTCATGAATAATTTACTTTCTTTAATGTCTACAAATTATAAAAAAAATACTATGATATAGGAAATCTCTTTAGATTTACAATGACTATTTATAATCAAAATTTGGACTTGTATAACCCCACTTAAAAATTGTTTTCGTAAAACATATTATGTTTGTGTCATTTTCACTTTAACATTAAATAAAAATATATTAATGTCATTTTCCAACTAAAGTGGCTCCATGGGGTCCCCAATTTGGCCCATGGCTTGTCTTGGTCGGACATGACACAACCAATAAGGTTGGGACATGTGTCTAGGTCATTTCATATTATTAAAGCATTATTTATACCTTAAACTATACTAATTACCACTAATCGCGATTAAAAACTTAATAAGTTACTATTCACCAAAAATTTATTTTTATCCCATTGAACCACATTTTACTTCTTAATGACAACCATGTATGTCAGATTTTTGAAATTCAAAACACAATGATGGAAAAATTTCATTTAAACGGAAAATCAGTCTTTATAAGTACCACTTAGTGGTTTCACTATTCATCAAAAATTGAAGTTTTTCAGAAAATTACCAAAAATTCACCCTAAGCTATATTTGATATTACGAATTCAAAAATGAAGTCCGTTTTACAAAATTCAAAACATATTAGTCACATTAATTAATTTAATAATTAATTCCCGCTGTCAGAGCAAATAGCGTGTTTTTATAAAACAATAAGTATCAAAAGATTGACACTAGTTTAAGTCCGATTTCAAAGTGAAATTGATTCCAATGACCACTATTGGATTTAATGGTAAAAATATTTTCTAATTTCACTTTAAAACCAATTAAAAAGATAATCTAATCATATAAATAAATTATATTAAAAAGAGTTTTTGAATTAAAATACAACATTTTACACTATTCATTAAAAAATGAACTTTATCAGAAAAATACCAAAAATTTACACAAAGTAAAATTTGATGTCCCGATTCTTAATAAGAGTTTTATTTGGTCCAAAAGAATGTATAATAGTGATCAAAACTATATTTAATGACAGTTCGCCATCAAAAGGCGATAAGTGAACCTTTAGTGAAAACTAGGGCATATATGCCTAAAATTGAATTCTTTCCGTATTTTAAGCCTCTATCCTTTATTGGATAAATGTAAAAACATTTAAAAACATATATAATCATATTTTAGTTATTTCTATCCATTCCCGCCATTACAACGGCTACATGATAACTACCATTTAAAAATAATATTATTTTATTATTAGAGTGCAACGTAAGATTCCCAAGAAACTCGTTGTTGCGTGTTGGGTACGCCATCGAGCATAGCGTCCCCTTTAAAGTCATTTAAATATTTTATTCACAAATATGGATAAATATGAAATGTCATATTCTTTATTTACCTGGGATGTTACATTTGGGGTAAATGCTGAGTTTCCAAAATTATAGTTTTTAACTATATTTTTCCTATTGTTGTTGATATCTTTTCACTTTTTTGGTGGAAAATATGTTTTCTGATGATTTTTAGGAATATTGTGATTGAGGATTTAATTTCATCATTGGGATAATGATATGACAGAAAGGGTAATTGTTACATGAATCATCACAGGCACCTATAATTAAAATTTCATGCAAATTGGCATGCTATATTGGTTCATTGTACTACATTTATTAACCGTTTTTCCTATGAAAATTGAGCGAGTCCTATTTATATATATATATATGTGGTAATGTTTATATTGGGTAGTGATTGAGTGATTGGTAGTTTAAATTCAGAAGAGGTATGGGTATTCATGGTTTCGAATGAGTAATTTACATAGTGAATCCATTTGAATGAAATTAAATGGGAGTAAATTTCAATGACAATGTGTATGGGACATGATTTACAAGGAATTGAGAACAATTTTAAATGAAAATTGATAAGTGGAAATAATAAAATAGAACTAAAAAGCATAGAATCTGACTTATTATATAATTTTTTCTCAGTTAATGAAGTGGCAAGGTACTATTTAAAATTATCCAACTGGAACACCAGTAATTTATACACGAAACCATTATAAATTGTTGGACATCAATGTAGGCAGTTAGGGTAAGTATTACTTGGATAGCGAAACCTTCCATTTAAATATAAAATCCACATGTGTACTTATCTTCATAAATCAGGTTCTTAGTTGTGTGATTGAATTTTTTAGACCAATTCCTCAATGATGTAATCATTTAGTGCGCTATGACGGTGGACATGACCATGATCTAGTCATGGTGGACTTTGAGCCTCAATTTTTACTACCAAGAGTGCCACTTGAGGCACCACATACTATACCTGATCTTGGGACTGGAACTTATATTTGTGATAGTTTTTCAAGACTTATGCAATCTATTCATGGTGGTCCATGAACAACATATATGATGGATGATCTAACATGTGGCTTCCAAAACAAGAATCCTCCCACCATCTAGGTTGATGATAGTCCACAATCCATTAACTCGTTATAGAAGGACACACTATCTATCTTCGAGAAACTAGAGAATCCATTAAATCAGAGGGGCAAGCATACTACTGATATGTTGCATGATTTTTCTATGCACTTTAATGATGTTTTTACCCAGTATAGTCTCCAAAATGGCACAATATTGGATTATTTTCTGAATACTAGCCATGATTTCTTTATTACTTAGAAAGTAAGAGTTAACTGAGCCAGATAATTCAGGTTTCTAGTGTAGGGTGAAATGTAATTCCTAGAATATTTAGTGTATTTTACTGATTTAATGTTCTTTCAGAGCTTCTAACTAGTGATGAGTATTCATATACTATATACTTTGAGACTGTGCTTTATTATTCCATACATACTCAGGTGAATTTATTTCACAAAACAAAATTCATTTATATTTCCAAAAAAGAACTTCTCTCTGACTGAAACATGAGGGAATGTGATATTAAAGGGCATATAGGATTAGTGTTGAGGTAGGCCATTAGGTATTCTGGTAGAAGGAAAATTTCTCTTGAGGATTCTAGTCAATGCAGTGGCAGCCATTATACCCATACTGGTTGCTATGTCGTGTTCCGTTAGTGTGGAAAACATAAAAATATGAATACTTAGAGTGATAGAGACCATCTAGAGTGTCAGTAATGAAGCATTATGGGGATTCATAAGATATTTTTGGACCATTCAATTTTCTTCTTGTGGAATAGGGTGCACATCAGATTCACATTCAGGGGAAAGTTATTTTATTTTGACAAAGGAGGGGATTTAAAGTAGAACTGGTAGGAATGATTGTGGAGGATTTCATGGCCACAATATCAATGCTTCCAATAATATGTACTGCTAGTAGAGCGGTCATGATCGAAGTAGTCTACCTTTAGAACTGGGTCATGGATTAGACTAGTTGCATGATTTACAACCAATTCATGAGGATCTGAATATAGGATCCTTGACGGTGTGATATTCTATTCTAGTGGACTCCATAATTGAATCTAAATTATTTGACACAATTAATTCACACTCCTTTGTATCCATATCTATTGTAGATTGTATCATACTGAAATTCTAGTATTATAGGGGTGTAATGACCCACTTTTGGGAGCATAGTCAGAGGGAATATACAAATGCATGTAATACCCCTTTAACTTTGAAGTTACCCATTTATATGGGACATATTTGGTATCAAGATGATATTATTCAATATCATTATCGAGATGGATTGGTTGATCTCGTATCACACCAATGCAGACTACAATAATTGTAGAAAAGTAGTCACATCATCATAATGAAGTAGTTATCTATATAACGGCTAGTTAGATGTTTACAATGGTTTATATAGAACATAAGGTCATGGGATATGTGGAGTGATACCACATACTTTTAATCATTTACTAGAGGATAAGGTTTTCCATCAAGATAAACTTCCTCCAGTGGTATATCATTTGAGGGACTTTTTTCTTGACAATGTTTCTAGATTACCTCAATTAATAGTGGCATAGTTTACAATTGATATTATTAAAAGAAAAAATCTAGTGACCATTACTATGTATATGATTCCACAGAAAATGATCCAAGAGTTCAAGTGATATGTGATGATACAGAGGAAAATGATTTTATATGACCAAAAAAGTCATCATGGGGTTCCCCCATGTGTTTCTATATGAAGGAAGATGGTACCTTTCAGTTATATTTGGATTATAGGTGATTAAAATAGATTATGGTCAAGAAATGCTATCATTTTTCATTAATAGACAATCTATTTGACATGTTCCAAGGATATATGGTGTTTTATAAGATCGACCTGATATTGGTCTATCATGATTTGTGATTCAAGACATCAGACATGCTTAGTACATCATTCCATTGCAGGCATGGTATGTATGATTTTATCATGATGATGTTTAGTCATATAAACTTTCCTATTGTTTTCATTGATTTGAGGAACATGTTTTTCCACCTCTATATAGACTATTTTGTAGTAGTTATTGTGGAAGACATATTGGTATATTCTTGGAATAACAACAACTATGTGAAGTACATTGAGATTATTCTGAGTACACTAAGAGAACATTAGTTTTATTCTAGTCTTGATATGGGAAAATTATGGATTATAAATTTTAACTACATGGGGAATATTATATTGCAATCAAGAGTTTCTATTGAACCATATTAGTTTCTTGGGAGCATACCAAGAATATGTTTGACATAATATTTTTCATGGGGATGTATAGATATTAGGAGCATTTAACAGAGGACCTATCACACTGTTCTATATTTCTTACAAATCTTATATATACTGGTGTTCACTTTCCAGTGGTAAGAATCATACGAGGAAAAAATTTTGGAGCAGAAAGGTATGATTTTTTTGATACCTATTTTAATTCTTCCAGACCCTAGAGAAAGTTATATGGATTTTTTTGCATCATGAATTTCCCTATGATAAGTGCTGATGCTAGTGGATTGATTTAGTTCATATGGATCTCATTAGTTGATTTCTCATGATGGAAATTTCCCAACTTATATCCTTGAGACTGAAATAGTTTTCCAACGCATATGTTGTTGGATACACGATATAACAAGTGAGTGATTTTGGGGGTTTATAGAATAAATCATTCATCAAATATATTTTTTTACAAGATAAAATTAATCTCAAAAGGTGGAGATCAGATGAATATCATCATTACTTCAACTTTTATCTTTCCTATAGATTGGAATGTGGAATGTGGTTGCAAATGTGCTAAGATGGAAAACTCAGGCACATTTCTTATAAGAATCCAGTGATGAATGGAAGTTGATGGACCTCCTATTTTTGCTACATCTGGAGTGTCATGATTTCAATGACCATTCTTATATATCATCATTTAAAGTAACATAATCCCTCCATGATATGGTTAATAGTGGATTTTATGTATATCTAGACGACTTGGATCTCCATGAGAGTATTTTAGAAGATGGACCACCTCTAGGTTGGTCTGTGTACAGGGATGAAATTTTTTGTATACATTAACTTGTCTATGTACCTAAAAATATGAGATAAGAACTATTGTGAAATTTCTACCTTTATTAGTGAGATTTTACTCTAGGATAATCCATGATTTGTCGGGATATGTGATGCTTATATTAGTGTCCTTGGATGAATCTTCAAATATTAGATTTTATCACTAGGTGTTCGATATTTCATCATGTGAATGTAGATCACTAGAAATAAGAATTAACATTAGAACTGCTTCAAGAACCAAAACGGATATTTAATGATATTTAAATGTATTTTTTAGACGGATTACATTGGAGGACTCGAGGTAGAGATGATTCTTGGTAGTCATTGCCATATTGATGAATGTATACCGCTTCCCTCTTATCTAAGAATAACTATCATTTAATAAGATGGGAATATTACAAGTCTATGAGATCATCCAGATTAACAGGGTCCCTCATACAATCATTTAATATAGGTACAATCATTTCTTGTCATGTTTCCGATAGCTGATATCGAAATAGATCTGTACACAAGTGCTTCTAAGGAAGACCTTTCACCATCAGAATGACGTCCAGTTAAAATAGATGATAAAATTTATGGATGACATGATATGAGAATGATTCATTAACTTATGTGGTTATTGGGAGAAGTATAAACCTATATTCATGTTTTCATAAAATAATATCATTCTTGCAATAATTTATATTTCTTATTTTGAGGCCATGCATGGTTGGTCATTCTGTTCACCCATGTGAAAGATAGAGGTAGGAGAGAGATCCATACAATATCCTCTTTTTATTCAGGATACTTTGAAGAAGGTTCAGCTAATTAGAAAGCAGAGATATCCATCTATGTCAAGATTAAAATTATTTAATGATCACCACACATGACCTCAAGTGTTAATGCTTGGAGATTGTGTTATCCTGATTATATCACACATGAATGGGAATAGATGAATTTAGAATCAAGATAAGGAATAGCCTAGATATGTTGGTCTATTTGAGATTCTATAGACTGTAGGACCTGTAGACTATTAGGTGTTATTACCTCAGAGGTACCATTCAATGTTAGACGTATTCCACGATCAACATCATCACCGATATCATGCTGACACATCTCATATTTTTTTATCTTGGGGAGGTTGAGTTAGATGTTGATGCATCATTTGAGGAGTATCCCATACATATCCTTGAAAAGATCATAATGCCTATACAAGGAATGTTTTCCTCTCTAGTATAGGTTCTATGGAATCACTAACATGTACATGATGAGACTTGAGAGCGAGAGGACGATGTATATGCCCAGTGGATAGAGTAGTTCTCAGATAGTGTTTCTCAACTATTAGAATGTGAACTTGAGTATGAGTTATATTATGGGGGAATAATTTAAAAATATATATTTTTCACTCTAGTATAGACCATTTTATATTTGGACTAATTAATTATTTTGGACCAAATACAGATCCCAAATGAGGATATAATGTTTTATGGGATGTTCATGGATTTTTTCAGAGATCAGAACCCTGGTGAGTGGGAAAAAACTCCTAGTCCTACTGTATTTAGGAATAGTGTGGCACAACTCACATGGTCTCTTCAAAATGTTTTTGGTTAGAAACTATGGTGAAAGTGGACACATAGTTTCACTAAATGTGTTCTAGAGGCTATATGCTGATACCCAAACTATAGAAATTTTTAAGAGTTGTTTTGTTGGTTTGGTTCCTGGTATCTCTAACCATGGAGCCCAACTTTGTGAAGTGGACCTCTTAACACAAGATGGCACATGGTTGGGGCATGTTCTGTCCAGTAATTTTTCCAATAAATATAACATTTTTTTGGGTGAAATTACCATGTCAAAATAAATAAAATGATTTAAACCTAATTCTTCCCCATTTTATATTTCTAGAGAAAGAACCTATTAACATGACTCCCATGTGATATATAGGATTGTTTTTTATCTGAACATAAAATTAGAACTCTAATTCTATCCATGCACATCATATAGGAGTAACATCAGTCAGATCTTGATTATTTTTTAGTTATTCTTATTCATATCTATATCAAATACACTATTTATAATAAGGATTATATGCTCTAATACCAGGGTATTGATTCCTTCATTAAATCTATTCCATTCCAAGATAAATATGGTCTAATAATAGAAGATGATAGTCATAAAAGTATAAATTAGGTTGTCTATAACTGATCCCTCATGTTTTATTTATAAATTATATCATGTTTGTTATGATTTCATCATGTGTAATTTATTAAATTAAGGTTCCTTTCTTATAGTCATTAGAACTCTATTATAAGAATATTTTCATTTATTTTATCCATTTTTGTAGGTTTTATCCTCAGTGTTGACCGCCAAAAGTAGGTTTTTTCCCATAACTATTTCATTGAGGTCGCTTATGTGTGTATGTGCCACTATTTTGGTGTGATTCATCTTGACCTAAAGGTAAGCCATTTATCATTTAATTGACTATTGAATTACTGTTGAATAGACTTTTCTACATTAATAACAGTTTACCATTTTGTGGTAAGTGTTTCAATATATTTATAGAATTTTCATATGGTAAAATTGGAAATTATACTAAATATATGACTTGGCCTAATTGAGTGAAATATAATGACTTGGTTGTACATCCATAACATAATTTTCCATGGTTGATGGAATGATGTAGAGTGAACAGAATGAATTGAATATCACTTATATGAATTAATAAATGGTGTCATTTCTTGTACACTAATCTCAATAATAAAATTTATAGAATGATCCAATTCACTTATTAAATGTCATGATTATTACATGGACTTATTTAATGAATGATTAAATAAAATGACCATCTTATATACGATCCCTGATATTACTGTATGATTTTTAGACATGAGAAATCTCTTGAATCCTGAGGTAATTCCATGAGAACTAATGGACTCCATTTTGATTCAAGGGTAGAAGTTTCAATGGGTGAGACAACCTTGTAACCTGAACTGTATATACTTGAAAATGACTCATATGACACAATTGGATCCCTAAATTATAATTACTGGATTCCATTAATACACTCATTGGATCCGACATGATGTATACAAAGATTTAGTTTCTTAGATACACCATTTTCCTCATCACGTCTTATCACATTTTACCTTGTATGAATATCTTAGAATCAGCTAGAATTACATTATTGTGGAATTCATTGGGTTTTACCCTTGGATTACACTTTTACACCTTTATCCAAGACATATATTATTAGCTACTTTTTCTCAACCAAATATGTTAAGTATTACAATGTATTTACCATGGATACCTTTTAATATTATCTCTATCATGAATGTTGTCACACCTAGATTTTAAATTCAATTCTTTTTTCAAAGCCCCTTTTGGTTCATTGCTTTCTCATAGTTTCGATATGTTCTAGGTTTAATGTTTTTGTGTCTCTTATGTTCTTGATCAATGACCTAGGTCTTCAGGGTATTGTATGCTACTTGGAATCCTATTTTTTCAATGGAATGGTATAAGGTTTAGGTGGATTGGAGTTGGATTTGTGACACTCGTACTGGAACCACTTATGTGGTATGTTGTGGTGGAGGTTTGTACCCATGAGTTGGATGGGTTTTGGGGTGAAGAGAGTTCTTTTTTTGGAAATTTTCTCCCATATCCATGACCTATATTTACACTAGGTCTCCTTTTAATACTTCCTTGGAATTGGAGGCAAAAAATAACTTTTTTGGTGGACAGAATAGGCCACACGGAATGGCTGCACGGTTTACTAAACCGTGCACCCAAACCACGCAAAAGTGTCCAAATCATAATTTTTTTTTAAAATTACAAGTTCTCCATTCCATAAATAAACCAAAATCACCTCCTTTTCCCTAAATTTGACTCTAGCAGCCATGGGAGGACTCTAATCTCTTCAAATATCCCATGGAACTCAACTGTGATGGGGGATTTGGTGGAGAAACTTCAATATATTTCAATTAAGTGAATTACTTATTGGTTTCTTCCATATAACACTAGTTTTCTTTTCCATTTATTGAATTTTTAATGTGTCTAGAATATAGGATTTGTATCTTGGATTTAAGCTTTTTAATTTTTGGAGAAATATTGTGGATTAGGGCTTGATTTCAAATCCTTGTGGTGCGGTGGTGGTGAAGATGAAGTTTCACACCATGATTTAGAGTTTTTCGGAAAATGGTTGTTGGTTCCCTGTGTAAACATCCGAAAATTAATTTTCTTTGCTTCACTTATATTTTCATCACATCCCTCTTATATTATGTTTGGTTCAAGAACCATTTTTGTAGTATTGTTTATGCATGTAGCTTTAAAGTTTCATATTATTTGGAAAATGTTGGTTTTTCATTTGTATCTTTTGTTGTAGAATTTGAGTTAATTTTATAAAATTTGAGAGTGGTTTGATAAATGTTTATAGGGATTCCAAAATATATTTTGGATTTGTATTGGTAAGATTTTTTCTTTTAAAAAAGATTTTGAAATGGGTTTTGTGTGCAAAACATGGTTATACCCCTGGGGATTGATTTATGAAAATTGTAAATGATTTATTGAGTTATACAAATTGGGTAGAGGCTGTACATCCACTATTTTGGTGAGTGTGTTCAATTGAGATGGGTTTTAAATGTTAAAGTGGTTATTGTAGATGTAAAATATTTTTATAATTTTTTATAAAATGTTGAAATTTTTTATCTAATTTCATGGAAGGTGTGAAACAAGTTTGTGGGATGTTTTGTGTGAGTATGATGAGGAAAATGAATTCTGTTTGTTTAAAGAGTATTATGTGAAATGTGAATGGGATGTTGGAATGTTTTTTTGACTAGTAAGTGGTATTTTTATGTGAAAATTGTATTTCACATCTTGTGGAATGTTTTGAGAACAAGAGGGAAAACCTGGGCATCTAGGTGTGTAGATGTGTGCTAGTATGCTAGTAATCCCATGGGGTTTGGCCCCTATTTCACATAGAATGTTTTACATTGAAAACAATAACTAAACTATGAGGATGATGATATTGGGGGACTACTAGGTTATGGATATTTTCTCTACTCGTGGCTCATGTGCACGAGAATGGATATTTGTATGGTTACTTTCACCGAGATATGAGGTACCTAGGACCCACAACAATATAATGCCTAGGGGTTATTTCATATTACTTGTGATTATTAGATACATTATGATTTTGGTCAGCATAAAATATGTATGGATATAAAATTAAGTATCTTGGGAATTCTATTTAACAGTGTTGAATATTTAAAGCATCCCACTTGAAAACTTTTATTACTTAATGTTGTACCACTTTAAAATTTTTATTAGCATTTGAAGTTTATGAAAACATGCAATATAATTCGTCTCTGAACAATTATAAAATGTACTCTTTTTTTGGTAGAAAATAACTTGTATTTGGATCACACCATACATAAAACTTTGGGTGTAAGTAGAATTGGTTATTTTTCAGTGGATTGTGTAATTATTTTAATGCCATGGTTTGGGGTTCTTGCGGTCCTTCGTATTGCATTGTTGTGGGTATGGTTTGAGGGTGGTGCCTCATACCAAGAGAAGGTTATTGTGCTGTCCTTTTTTGGTTTTTTCTATGTAATAGTCTTTAGACATTATTTTAAATTGTGAAATTAAGATCTGAAACATTGTGTAAGATTGTTTTGATTGAAAAATTCTGATGCGTTTTATTGGATTTGATTTGTAGTTTTATGTTTATAAACACAGGTAAATCGTTCCAAAATATTATTTTATGATACCCTATAACTTTTTCCAGCCCGTGGGGATTGGGAAAACCCTTCTAGCCCTCCACTGGATGGGTTTGGTGCTAGATTTGATGGCGGCCAGATTCGGTTTGTGACAAAATGGTATCAGAGAAGGTTCATTGATTGGGTCATGTTATTTGGGTAAGATATAGGATAATCAGAAGTTAGAATTATCCGGGATGGAAATTCCTAATTCAAGTAGGGTGCCTGGAAAACACACCTCGTGATGTGATTCTATTTGGAAAAGGATTTTTGGTTTTATCTAAGTCCATTGGTTCTTTTGGTTTGATGATTATTTGGGGTAATGAAATGAGAGTTGGGTAAATGGTCTTAGTGAGCTAAGATGGCCTTGAAACCCATGTGGAGCTTGGGATATTTCCCTAGAACACTCTATATGATGGTGAAGTGATTTGTGTATGGCCAAAAACCATATGTCCAAGTCACCCACCAAAACTAGTTTCCTCTTGTATTGTCTTGTGAACTTTTGTTTTAGAATAATGGAATGTGGTTTTAAAGAAAAATATTACTCGATTTAAGAAATGTAAATATTTTTGAAATTATATTTCATTACAAATGAACTGGGTTAATTTTTTAAATTGTAGAACTGAATTTTAATAATTTTTTTGAAATGGAAAAGGTTCTGTTTATGCCTCTTTTGAAAGTAGGAACTATGTTAATGTTGGCATTGAAAATGTGTTCACAATAGAGTTTTTTAAACTATTGAAAGGTGATTTAATGGGATGTAATGTTTTTAAGGTCATGTGTAGAGTTTAGAAATAGATATTGATTTGGTAACTATAGATCAACTTAAATTTTCTATGAAATTGTTTTAATCTTGTTTTAAAATGAGAAGAGTTTATTTCCAATTGAATATGGATTTTTGATGTGGAGTTTTTCCTGAAATTAGATGTGTTTTCCAATGGGGTAAAATGTTTTGAAATTAGTGTACATGAATTGAAAGTGAGTTTTTATTAAATGATAGGATGTCTTTTTAAATGTTCTACAAATCATTAAAAGCACGTTTTAAATAAGAATATATGAGTTTTCAAAGGAATGGGTTTTGATGAAAGGGAGTATTCATTAAACCGGATTGTATTTAAATAGCCTAAGATGTTTCTAAATTAATGTGTGTGATGAGAAAGTGAGTTATTATTTCGGTGATTAGGCCTTTATAAATTGTTTTTTAAGATTTAAATTGTGATTTTTATTTCATGGTTAGTGGTCTTTAAAAAAGTAATGGTTGACTATATTGGTTTTGAAAAGTGGAATGAATTTTTGTTTTATCCATTGGTATTTACATGGGAGACCACATACATGGAGTTATATGGGATGATGGATTGTTAATGGAACGAATGGAAGAGTGTCAGGATGGATATGAGGTGGGTTCCTGGTGTGGCATTTAAACATGAATGTGTGAGGCCATTGGGATAACATTGCTGGATACGCTAACCACCAACCCATTTATTTTTAATGTAGTAATTTATTTTAAAAGAAACATTTATTTCTTGATGACCGGTTTGGGTGGTGTTTCTTATGTGTTTTTTGAAATGTTGTTGTAGTGGGATGTTTGATTCCAAGAACCCCTATTTTTGAATGGTGTTTTGGGGTTTCGTTTGGTTGGAATGTCGGGTTCAATGGATGGTAAGTGGTATCTTTTGAGAATTTTTTCAGGAATCATTTATAGTGGTTACCCTCATGTATTGGATTTTGGTTTTTTGAATGTTTTTACTAATTGACAATCTTGGTTGGGTCCTTGGGTTCTCATATTGGATAAGGTACGACCCCATTAAGGGTTAGTTCACAACTGATGTATAACCTGTATTTCTTCATCATTGGAAGACCCTCTAGTTGATCAATATACGAAATCAATTCACAAACATTGGAGATTGAGTCTTCACAATTTTCCATTCATGGGTTTGAGGATCCTCTTGTAGAAGGAGAGTGCTCATGAAATCTTGAAAGATACCATAGTTTCTTAAATTACATGATTCCTTGAAGGTGAAAGTATTCTGGGGTTATTAGTGTGGATGGTGTCTAGGAGGTACTCTGGGTCCTTTGTATTCTCTTCAAAGCACAAGTTCACGTTAAACCACCAGTGTGGGAAATATGAACAAGAGAGGATGTAATGGAAACTTTCTGGAATTGTATGATGTTTAGGGACATTGAATAAGGTACATTTTCATCTATTGTTTCTATCAGTTTCAATGGTCATGTTCAGTGATGCCTTGTGATCCCATGTGCTTGTTCGATTGCAAAGGTGAAGTTGAATAATCTTTTGTGAGTCTTTGTTTTGTAATAAGTGTGTATCCTATCGGGAAATGTCAAATTCGTTTATTTAGATAATGGTGTTTCCCAATGTCCTTTCCTCTTTCTGTTTCTCATCAAAAGAAACAAGGGATAATGAGTATGTGTCTTATAAGAAGTTGTTTTTGAGAAATGTAGTCTTATGGTAAGTTGAGTATGGAATGTGTTATGTCTTGGTGAACTCATCTGGGATCCAGATATAGTTTTCATGGAACCTAGTGGAGATGTTCCATTTGAGGGGCTTCCATAGCCTAACTGTGAGGACGAGGATGCATCAATCATTTGAGCTCTAGCCATAGGTCCTGAGGTGAACCTGTTGCCTAGTCGGGGGAAATACCAGGGTTGTTAAATCATTTTAACAATGTCCTACCCTCAGTTCAAAAGATGGAAATAGATTAATCCTCTTCTGTTATTATCTTGATTCTTTTTTTCCTATTTGTTGGAAGGTGGTGGGAATACCTCATATCATTGATATTTCCTAATGTGTTTCATTCCCACTATGGTTTCCACTGAGTTTTTGGAGAATGGTTTGAAATTTGGATAGATAGGTTGATCACATTGGTTGCACATAGTTAGCGGTAACTGTGCCACATAAGACCACGAATATAGAAGGATCCAAATGATTTGTGTAAAGTTTCCCAAACTGTGTGGACTAACCATGTAGCCTTCCCAACTCCTTAAATTTTGGGGTATTTTTGTGCCAACCCATATTGGTAGGTTAATATGGTTGGTTATTATTATGGGTAGACCCAATAAGAGTCTCATGAATTTTATTTTTAAAGGTATAATGGAAGTCTACCCCTTGTACCGGGGTGTACGTTCAGGCCTCCCCCTGTTAGTGTCTTCATTCTATCTCAGAAACATTTAAGTTGCCTCTTGTAGTGGGGAGCCCATTTGTGTCAACCTATAATAGTATCTCAGATATCTCTGTGGTCTTGGTTTGGTGGTAGGTAGACTCGTTTGGAGCTATATGACTACCAACATCTTCCATGGGTAAACGATAGGATTGGAGAGCACCCAATGGTTTAAATAAAGTAAGGTAGTGGTAAACTAATTTAATGTTTTTTCTTGTTCAGTTAAATTTCATGAGTCATTTTAGGATTGTGTTTGATGTGTTTTCTTTTGAAAAGTAGTTTTAATGTGCTTAATCATTTCAAGAAAGTGGTGTATATTTGGTTTGTGAGAGTATTCCTTAATTAATTGATCACTAGAGGTGTTTTGGCCTTTGTGGGCGAAACATGGCCAATGAGTACATCCTTGTTTATCGATTGAGTTTGGTTTATTACTTTGACCGTGAAGTGTCTTTCTGAGGGAATAAATCTTAATGTTGGGGAGAATTATCACACAAGTATTTTCAATTCAATGATTTGTTTCAACTTCTCTTTTCGTTCTAATCTTTCTCTTAGTTTTTTGGTGTTCTGGGTTTAATGTCTTCATGTCTCATGTGTTCATGATCTATGAGCATGGTATTGGGGGTATTGGATGGTAATTAGAATCCTATATTTTCAATGGGATGTTATGATGCTGAATTGGTCTTTAGTTGGATTTTTGACAGTCCTAGTGGCACAACTTCTGGGGTATGTTTTTTAGGTGGTTTGTACCACTGAGTTGGATGAGTTTTTGGCTGAAGGGAGTAATTTTTTGTGTATTTTAATCCCATTTCCATGGCCTATCACTCACCTTATGTTCCCCTATTGGACACCATTGTAATTGGAGTATGAAAATCTCTTTTTGGGTAGCCATAACATGCCACATAGTTTAAAAAACCATGTAATCAAACGATGTACTAGTTTCCAGCTCATAAATATTGTTTTGAAATTCCATGTTTTCCCTTTCAGAAATAATCCAAACTCACCCATTTATTCCCCCATTTGACTGTAGTATCCATCCTAGGCCTCCAATATCATCAAACCACACATGGAACTGAATTTGATGGGGGATTTAGTGAGGAAAAATCAAGATCATTCATGTAAGTTAGTTCCTTCATTATTTCTTCTATATTTCATTAATTTTCTATCCAATTTCATGAGGTTATTAAGTGTACAGAAACTATAGGTCATACCTAGGGTTTAACATTGAGTATTTGTGGTGAAATATTGTTGATTAGGTCTCAATTTCACTTTTTTGTGGTGCGGTAGTGGTGCGGTTGATGTTTTGCACCATGATTTGGTGTTTTTTCACAAATAATTGGTTTTTCCATGTATAGTCTTCCTAATATGAGTTTGGTTTGTTTCATTTATATTTTTATCATGTCCCTCTTACATTATGTCTGGTGAGAGAGCCTTTGTTTGTAGTATTGATTAAGAATTTAGCTTCAATGATTCATATTTTTATGAAAAGGTGTGTTTTTCATGTGTATCTTTTGTGGTATTATTTTAGTTAATTTTATAACATGTGAGTGTGGTTTAATAATTTTTTCTAAGCCTAAAAACCGTATATTGGATTGGTATTGGTGTGGTTTTGTCCTTGAAGGTGAATTTTGAAATGTGGTTTTTGGGAAAATTATGGTTATTCCCCTTGGGTTTGTTTTATGAAAAAGTTAAATGGTTTATTGAGTTAAAAAAGTGGGAAAAGGATGTACATTAAATTTATTGGTGAGTGTGTTCAATGAAGATAGGTTTTGAAAAGTAAAAAAGTGACTTAAGATGTAACACATTTTTAGAATCGTTTATAAATTTCATAAATTATTTATAAAATTGAAAGAAAGTAGGGAAACACATATGTGGGTTTTTGTGTGTGAGTATGATGTGAAAAATGAATCTGGTTTGTGAAAGGAGTATTATGTGGCATGTGTGTGGCCTGCAGAAATTGATGTGTTACATTGAAGTGGTATTTTCATGTTGCAATTGTATTTCATGGATTGTGGAAATTTTTTGAGCACAAGAGAAAAAACATGTCTATCTAGGTTGGTGGACATGTACTAGTATGCTTGTGATCCAGTGGGGTTTGGCCCCAGTTTCATATAGCAAGTTTGACTACAACAACTGTAACTAAACTATGACGATGATGATTTTAGGGGACCACTAGGTTTTGGGTATGATCCCTACTTGTGGATCGTGTGCACAAGAAATTATATTTGTATTGTTACTTTCACCCATATATGAGGTACCTGGGACTCACATCAAGCTAGTGCCTTAGGTTTATTTCCCATTGCTTGTGCTCATTAGATAGTTTATGTTTTCCATCTCTATATAGTATTTTTGGATGTAAAATTTATTATCTTGGGAATTCTATTTAAAAGTGTTGATTCTTTAATGTGGCCCACTTGAGAAAGGTTTTTATTGAAAATTTCATCCATTTAAAATAATTATTTTCATTTCAAGTATATGATAACATTCAAGATTTTCATATTTTAATGCTAATCATATTGGAATTTCTCTTAGACCCTACTTACATCTTTGGGTGTATGTTGACATTGTTATTTTTCACGGGTTCAGGAAAACATTTTAATGACAATGGTTTGTATTTCTAGTGGTCCTTCATGTTTCCATGTTGTGGATATGTTTTGAGGGAGATGCCTCTTGCAATGAGGTGGTTCTTTGCCTATCCTTTTGGTTTTGTTCCTTTGTAATAGTTTTTAAACATTGTTTAAAATGTGATATTAAATTATGAAACTTTGTAAAAGATGGTTTTGTTTGAAAATATAGATTTGTTTTATTATATTTATTTGTTTTTTGGTGGATATAAACGTGTGTAAATCATTCCCAAATTTCATTTTATGACACCCTG
Source organism: Viscum album (assembly GCA_963277665.1). Classification (NCBI taxonomy): domain Eukaryota; kingdom Viridiplantae; phylum Streptophyta; class Magnoliopsida; order Santalales; family Viscaceae; genus Viscum; species Viscum album. The sequence goes on along the minus strand of OY728163.1, from coordinate 403,820,116 downwards.
GAACTTTTCCAGCCTGTGGGGATTAGGACATCCCTTCAGGTCTTGCTACGATCCTCGTTTGGAGCTAGTTTTGATGGGGACCAGATTCGGTTCATGACAGATGTCTTGGTACACCATGGATCATTTATAATTTATTGAGGTCATGATGTTAGTGATTTTTATTAATAAAATTAGTTAGATATGTATATTGGAAAATAATTGAATGACCATATTTTCAATCACCGCCTGAGGCTAAAGAAAGAAGTTGTGTATTAACATGAATGTACTCCTTTACTACTATAAATTCATTATGTAACTCAAATATAGTTTTTATTCTATGTAATAGATGATATAGATGTCATTGGTTGGGGACTACTAAGATTTTTCTCACACCCTATCCAGGTATCCATTGGTTCCGAGGAATATTACCTACTTGTAGGTGTTGAGAAAGGAAATAATCCTTCCATAGATACCTCATATTTCATTCTATATTAGGAGGAATATTTCTAGTAGATGATAGAGTTGGAGTTCATGATGCATAAATTTTTTGTTTATTTATCCTTATTTTGTAAAGCATGTATTCTCTACTGCTTTGTTTCTATATTTTCTATTGTTATAGGGACATGACATATATCATCATCACATTGTATATGATAGGTATTAATGTTATAGTTTATTATTCTCTATTTCTTGAGTTGTTATTTAATCGAACATTTTCCATTGTACCATCAGTATACTTATATTTATTAATCTATTTACCTAATGTCGTTTTATTTATCCTATGTGATACACTCTAGTAAAGACGAAAAACCCTCCCCATGGATACACCCTAGGTCCTCCCACCAAGTTGGAAGGTCCTAGAGTTTGGGGAGATGCAACTAATTCATTGTGACCCATTGAAGTGAGGGATCATCTGGGTGGAACTTTGGTTCAGGATGCCACACTTGAGATCATGTTTACCATGTATGTGACATGATATATCCAAAATCCCACTTTTTGAACATGTAATCCAATTTCTCTTTACATAGTTTCTCTAGCACAACCATTATATATTATTCATTCTCATGCTTGTTAGTTGATTAAATGAGAACATAATTAAAAATAACTACCATAAAATTGCCCAGGTAGTGTTTAAAGACTCTAATCATCAAATCGATGAATATTATCAGAGGATTAGAAGGTCTGATTTCCACAAATAGAAACTTATATTTTGCAAACCTTGTACATAAAGCAGTCTTATAAAAATAATCCTAATTTACCTTTAATTGAATATATCTTGAACATTGACCCACCTTTGAGATGTATTGATCTCACCATGGTTGATTGACCAAGTCATCAATCCTTCTAAGATGATAATGGTTTTTGGATGCTCCTATTGATTTTCTTGTAATTGTTAAACAATTGCATTGATCCAAACGAATTCCTTACAATGAGCACTGGAGCACCCCAAGGCAATGCACTAGGTCTTATGAATGATTTTTCCAAATGATCTTATATCTTATTATTAAACTCCTCTAGTTTTATCAAGGTCATCTGATAGGGTCATTTTCATGTTACGGTGTCTCCAATAATAAGTTCTTTGGAGTACTCTACCTCATGATATAGGGGAAGTCTTGGAAACACTTTTGGATATAAGTCATTGTATTCCCATAAAATGGGAATTCCCTCTATGCCGATAACTTTATTAGAAAAAACCATTTGATCGTGGAATGATTCTTTCACAGTTAATCAATTCCCACATCATTGAGGTATTTTTACAAAGGAGATTCATGGTCTTTCTTACATTTGTTGGTGATCATGGGAAGATTAGGAGTATGAAAAGTGATTTCCTTTTCCCATAAGTAGATGTGTGCTCTATATAATGAGAGCTATTGAATTCCATGTTTATAATCAAAATAATCTATGTTTAGTATCATGAGATTCATCACAAAATTATTCACACATTTTCTAAAAGGACAAGAGTCCGACTCATGGGTAAAAATGATTGAAACACTTGTTGTTTTTATGTATATATCTACATCAAGGTATAACTTTTTTAATTCCATAGTTCTTAAAAACATACATGTTATAATGCAATGTGTATAACCAGAAACAAATATGACTTCTTCCATAATTTTCTATAATAAGTATTTTTAAATTTACCAAACCACGCTATGATAAAAACTCTAGTGATACTACATTTTCTTACATGAATATTAAATCATATTAAAGATAAGAAAAAAAATATCATTACAAAATTATGATCAAAACGTTTAGTATATTGGAATAATTAGGACCATATATCACATATTGATAATAAAAAATAAACCGTTATTTATATTATTCTTCATTATCCATCCAAATCGCATGATAACCATAGTACATGTTCTCAACTAGGGATATATATCAAAATAATGGGTGAGATAAAATCCGAGTAAGGAGATAAATAAGGAACTGAATCAATATAAAATGGGAGAAGATAATTATCATCATCATCACATTAAAATAGTTACATCATAATAATAATAATAGTATGAATTATATAATGTCATTGAATTTGATAATTAATGAAAATAAAAATACAATTCTTAGTTTTCATATACAAAATGTAGTTGTGAATTGATTTAGTATCATGTTCAAACATAAAATTTGTGAATAATGATAAAAACATAATTGTGAAAAAATATTGAATCATTTTCAGGAAGAATACACATTACATCTTCATATAAATCACACTACCCAATGAAATGGAATACTATGATATTTCAGGAACATGATTCATATCATAGCTTTTACAAAATCATTAATGCCCCATAGAATGTATATGAATAATATTCATTATATAACACATTGGATGAATTTTTTTTATAAGGTTTCACATGGAAAAAATTCATTAATAAACACATGGGTTCCCAAATGGAAATTTCAAAATACATTTTTGGTATAGGAATCATCATTTATAAATGAAGAACACATTACTCAAGAGGAGTCAAGAGGTTCTTTAGAAAGAAGATTTATTTTTTAAAAAGTATTAGTATTTGCTGTAAAATCATATTGTAAAATTGTTTATACATGAAAACATAAGGTAAATAAGTTAAAATATATTTAAGGAGCATCAATATAATATCCAAACAAAAATTTGGTATAAAAGTCAGAATATCCTAAAGAAAGGAAATTGTGTTCAAGAATTCCCTTACCATATGTCTGAATGCAATATTCACTATAATATCATAGATAATCAAATTAGATTTATTAATTAAAATATCCAAAACCTCTTCTACATTTATTTTATTTATTATTGTTTTTTAACTTCTTTTATGGCATTTACAATGAGTTAATGAGGTTGATTTAATTGTCTTGGGAGTGTCCGTTATCATCGTTTCCTTGATCGGTTCACTTGTATACATGTATGAATGTTCATTTAAAATTTAAATAATTATACAAAATTGATATTTTATGTTACTAATGTACATCAAGATAATTAAATGGACTAATATATTATTATTTTTCCATATTTAAGGATTATTAATTAAATAAGACATTAATGATAATTGTTTAAAAAGTTTCTACAATTTTTTGGAAATCACAACTAGTTTTTTCTAAGTATTTAATATTACACATATGTGTAAGTTATATAACATGAAACAGGATATAAAATACATTTTTAAAGTTTTTTAATAATTTTAATGGTTTTATGACCATCCTTAAAAGCGGTAATAGAAAACCAAAACTCACTGTCCAAGAATGCGGTGAATCAACACATCAAAGATGATGTTTTCATTTTTAGAAAAGAAGAGGAAGGGAGAGATTTGATAATGGACAAATCATTAGCCCAAAAAAATTAAATTATTAGGGTACTTGAGGATGGGATATGAAAAATAAAAGAAATTAAAATAGATGGATTGGCGACTATACCTATGGGATGTTGTCTTATTGAGAACCTCTACAAGGAACACGGGTTTGGGCTTTTGTTGAGACTAGAAATACATGGATGTGGGGAAGAGGTTTGGGGATGGAATTGGGATGAAATAAAAAAGAAAATGTCTTTGATGGTGTGTGGAAAAGAGGTGGTGTGTGGTTGTATTTATAAGGAAGGATATGGATGTTTTTTTATTGTTTTATTCACTATATTATTATTATGTCTCAAGTTTATGAATAGTGTTGATTATTTTGACTAAATACATTAAAATGTTATTGAGAATTTGAACCAATGGGTTCTTACCTCATCCATATATCATGCGTGACTCAATTATTCATATTTTTTACTTACATCACAATTTATTGTATTTCACTATTCACTAAGAATTCAACTATATTTGAAGAATATAAAATTAATCACCCTTACAATTTATAGATGTGTATAATTAAAAAAAACTATATATATTTTTTCTATATATGAAAATTTTAATATTTTTTAAAATAATCATTTGTTTAAAAATAATTATTTTAATATTACAACCGCTTTTATGAGACCTTTAACAGTTAATTTGGTATCATAAAACTATCTTATAATTATAATACAGCATAATAATAGTTTATCAATCTATTTTATGAAAATATTTTTTGTTTTAAATAATTATGTTGATTATTATATTTTAAATACACAATTATGTTACACAAAAATACCAACACTAAATTTATCATTTTGAAACACTTATTTACTTATACAGTGATATATTAATATCATATTTTCTTTTATAATATACCCAACTTTTACTTATACTTTTATAGGTCATGTTACTATTTTATTTTCTAGATTAATATTTCTAAGGTTTATGTAACTATTCCAACTATTAGGTTACTATTCTATTATCATAGGTTCATTAATTTGTATAAATATCACTTATTTCAATATTTATTTATTTGAATAATGTTTTTATTAGGTTCTCTAGGCTATGTATTTATTTTAAATCATATAATATTATTATAAAAAGGGAAATAAATTCAATTAATAAATGTTTGAGTCATTTCAACATTCACGCATGTTGAATCACTAACCACAACTACCACAATAACTTACCATATCATTATAACATAATTATATATATTTATGGGATATGAAAATGTAAATTATTCTGATATACATATTTTTAGTTAATTTAATAATTCAATTATAAACAATATTTCAATTAAATTTCATAATGTATTTTTGAAATATAATTAATGTTCTTTTACTAAAGTACTAGTATAATTCACAATATGATTAATTCATTAAATATTAATTTTCAAAAAATATTAATAATAAAACCACTGAACCCCTACACATCGATTTAAACCATAAAAAAAATTATATTAGTGGATTCATAATAATAAACATGAACAAGTTTTTAACAGTCCAAGTGTTATAAAAAATGTAAATATTCCATCACATACATACAAAATGTCAACTGAGGTTTAGAGTTTTAGGGAATTATGATAAAATATCACGTAAATAATGAAAATCAATTTAAAGGACTATTATTTATACTATTACCAGCTTTTCATATTCCATATTATTTCATCATCATTATCCATATGAAACCCATTTATAAAAAATCCATTTAACATTATTTTGAATTTCTAGATTAAGATGGAATGTAATAAAGGTGAGTAAAAAATATCAATAAGGATAATATTTATTATTAACAATTGATTTTCAATGGGGATAATAATATGAACATAATGTGTATATTACATAATAAAAATGTATTAGAATGATATAAGATAAATCATTACCATAAATTATTAGATCCTAAATCCTAAAAACTATCATTATAATGTCACAAAGTAAAGTCTTAACTGATTCCATAATTATGATCCATGTGATTTTAATCATGATGAAATTAATCATTAAAATCCATATAAATCATATAGAAAACTTGTTGGTATCCTCAAACATTATCTACATTTAACTCTTATAGAACTCTTTCTAATCTCAATATCAATACATATGAATTCCAATATAATTCTCTAAAGAATATAATCATTACCCAACACATTGGTATTCTATAACTAGGATCCCCATCATATCCTGAGTTATAATGGGGCATATCCAGTCATATCATGAGAAAATATGTTTCATGAACCAACATATATAGAGTTATAATGGGGATTAAGCCTCTGAATAAGCTATACTAGTCTCACCAATGATCTATAATGGATATCAACCCTTCATAAACAGATTTCAATGACCCTAACTTACATAAATTACATTGATCGTAAATCAATTCATAATAATCATAAAAAAATAAATTATTACTTTTATAAAATGATTTACGTATGGAAATAAAATATGTTCCTTGGAAATATCATCGAATCAATCATAATCCATTGATAGAAAACATTATGACGGTATCATTACAAAATATACCTAATGGATATTATGTAACAACAAAGATATTTTCTGTTGATTAATGGAAATATATTTATATTTTACTTAAAAAAAACTTGTGGGAAATAATATTTTTACCTTGAAAATAACATTTAAAAACTAATAAAATATGAAAAAATATGAAATATATTATTTAAAAATAACATTGGAAACACATAATGACAACATGAATGAAAATTATGGAAATTTTGGTGGGGAAATACATTCATGTTGTCAACACCAAAATAAACATTATTTTAGAATATTCTGTAATGTTATTCAAAATAAAACCATTTAGAAAATGTGATGAAATATACTTTATAAAATAAATTAAAATTAATTTTAAAGATTACATATAATTGATATAGGTATTAATTGTAAGATCATGGTTATCAGAAAGGGATTTTCTTGTTATGTTTCAGTTTAATCGTTTGTTTGGGGCCTCAAGGGATGTTTTTTGAAAGTATGAGTGGCTTTGGGGGTGTTTAAGGGACTCAAGGCATGGAAAAAGTGAGAGTTGGGCAAGACAGGCTAGGGTGTACGGCCTGCGCACGACCAGGAAAACTGTGCGGCCTGCCCAGGTGGAGCCGGGCGATCCCTCCTCCTTAGACAATGGCGTGCACATGGTTTGCGCACGGTTTGCTTAACCGTGCGGCTAAACCGTGCAACCACTTAAAGATGGGAAAAATTACAGTGTTGCTACTTCGAGCTTTTAAACCCTACTCGTTATTTTCCTCTCCTCCTCCTCTCCTGACCCTAGTGATGAACTTGGCTGACCCAAGATTCCCAAGGGTGTTTCTCCTTCGATTCTTGGCCGTTTAGAGCACTGTTGGATGCAGATTGAAGTTCCGGGTAAGTCCAATCCCATCTTTGGTTCTCTTTTTGATTTAGGGTTCGTATCTTTTATCCATCTCATTCCGAAGCCCTAAAACCCTATCTTTTGGGTGAGTTTTAGGTTGAAGCTTGAATGGTTGGTTGGATCGAAGGCTAAGGACTCGATTGAGGGTGCGTTCAACCGCGGTTATGAGGTAGGTGGTATACAAGTTATATCCCATAGTTATTTGAGTAAATTGTGCATGTTGGGTTATGTTATTGTTTTAATTTTGTTATGTTTTAGATAAACATTGCATGTTCGGAATTAATGTCATTTAAAATGGCTAATGGGAACCCTCATGATCCTTATGGGATGTTTTGGGATTGACTTAACCTAATTGGGGCCATCCAGGGGATGTGCCAGCTTCTCCCGGGATTTGGGATTTGTAATTGAACATTTGAACTTGTTGTAATTAAGTGTACATGCTTTAATGAATATGTTGGCATGATTGGTTGAACATGGAATAGAAGTTAGGTGGTTCACCTTGACTTGGAAATATCCAAAGGGTTAATTGGAATGGGATGGATGGTTGAATCATAGAAATGGTGAATGTGTTAAATGGGTTAATGTGGAAATTGATTAAAGACCATAACGGGATGGGATATAGGTTTAGTGTTAAATTCTTAGTGAGTTAGGCATAACACATGGGAATTGGGTGAATGGTTAAATGAAGTGAATGGGGTAATGTGTTAATGGGTTAAAGCATGATGTGGAATTCCCATATGGGGTGTTGTGAATAGTGTTTGCCGAAGGGAAATGGTATGGATGGTTGATGGTAACTTATATATAATCATGTGCACATGGCTTCGTATAGTGGGGTATGGCATGAGGATCTACGCCCATGGGTCGAGTGAAGACTGAGGCTCTAAAATCTACCCAAAATTCATGGGTTAGGAAAGTGGACTGAGGGTCTATTCTCCTAACAGTTGCATCCACCTAGACTGAGGCGTCGAGGTGAGGATATGGTTGCTACGAGGGAGTTAGTCATAGTGAGATAGGATAATGATGTTTTTACCCTCTTGCATGTGATTTTTGGACTTAGACCCATGTAACATAATGTATGTGATTAACCAGTGGGAGTGTGATGAAATAATTAATGATGGTAATTGGTGTGAAATGATTGGTAATGGAAATGATATTCGATTTGGGCTCTAAACTGGTTAATGGAACCTTAAATAATCACATGGAATTTATCATTCATTTTCCTTTTCCATGCACAAATTCTTATACTAGATATTTTGTAGACACCGTTGGTGGTGGCCTGCTGAGTTTTACTCAGACCCTGCTCGGACTGCTGTTGGGTACCCAAGAAGACTTCAAGTTTGCAGGTCAAGACAAGGGCAAGGGTCCTTGCAAGTTAGATGAGTGTACATGGGTATCACATGGTGCAGGATCCAGACTTGGAGTCGGGGCCATTTTGGGATTTTGGCCGTTGTCTTTATTTTGGGATTTTGTTCACTCTTTCACTGTAGTATGACCTAGCATATTTATTATTGGAAATGGTTTTTTTACTTGTTTCCTTGGTTTTCGTTTATTGTTTCCTCTATTTGGTTGTTTCTGTTGTGGCTTACTCAGATAAAAGGGTGTATAGTCTCCCAACATGACTACATAGACCCCCACTGCTAGTCGAAGACTTTTTGCATACAGGGAGGTGCGCTTAAGGTCATGTAATCATCCGGCTCAAAGGACTTGTTTAGTGGCTTCCGGGTCAGGGACGTTACACAGTGGTATCAGAGGAGGTCTTTCTTCTCCTTCTCTAAGGTCTTGTTATTTGGGATTGGTAGCCAAGGGATAGAATTTGTCAGGCCATGTCAGTGAGATTGTTCTTGGGAGTAGCTAACCCAGGTATGGGGGAAAAATCCAAGTCACACTGGGTGGGAAATGTTGTTCTTCATTGTGTGTTGTTACAGATGATGATATTTCACCACTGGGTGATGCACATGTGGTTTGATATAACTAATTTATGATATTTGGCTCGTGGCCTTAATGGCATGAGAATTTTCATTCATGCATCATTGTAGCAACCTAGGGAGGTAGGTGACATGCATTGTGTTAGGGACATGCACGGGGTGGGTGTGTGAGGCTGGATGGTAGGTTGCATAATGCATTTAATGAAACCAAGAAATAATGAGAAAATGAAATATAAGGGTTTGAAATGAAGTAAAAAATGTTGTGTAAATCGTTGTGTGAGTTTGGTGGTAGTGCATTGTTGTTTAGCCCATATGGACCGTGGCCGCGATAGGGATGGTTGGGGCGGTTGTAGCTAGTGAAGAGATTTTGTTGCAGTTGTGATGTTTTATGGTACGCGTTCTAAATCTCGTGCATGGCATGGTAGAGAGATGCCACCACAACATCGATTTCCAGTTGGGAAACGGGAGGATGATGTTGAGAACACTCCTCCAGTAGAGGATCATGAAAATGTGGTGATCAATGAAGGTTGAGAAGACCAGTTCTGAGAGAACCCGGATCGCCTGATGCATATGATGGATCATGACCCAGGGCGTGTTGCCCCGAGTATGTTTGAGCTGACTAGGGAATTCTAGCTGCAGCACCCGCCGACGTTCACTAGAGATGGTGGGCCAGAGGTAGCGAAGTTCTAGTTAGAGTCTGTCCAGACGATAATGGATCATATGGAGACTCTAGTTGAAAAGCGAGTGAAGCTGGCCACTTATATGTTGTGGGTCCAGGTTAGGCGTTGGTGGGACATTCAGGAACAATCGAGCAGGCCGAGGGAATGTCGTGGAAGGTTTTTTAGGAAGCATTTCGGGATCATTTCTACCCAAAGGCTTTGAGGCAGGAGCGGGCTGCAGTGTTTATGAGCCTGACTCAGGGATTGTTGTTGGTAATGGACTATGCTAGTCGCTTAAATGATTTGAGACACTTTGTCCCAGTGTTATCAGGTGATGAGGCAACGGTAGCAAGACGATTCCAGGATGTGATGAGACATTAGATCAGGTCTCAGGTAAATATCTTCCGCTTGAAGAGGTTCGCAGAGGTAGTAGACCAAGCATTGATCTCGGAAGGATACCTTAAGGGAGTTTCGGGTAGTGGGCTAGTGGTGCCAGTGGGGACGAGGAGTAGTACAACTACAGATGGTCAAAAGCGACTCTATGAGGGATCAAAACATGACAAAAGTGTTCAAAGCGGCTGGAAGAGAGGGTTTGCCTCTCAGAGTGGGGATCAGGTGTTCTGCTATCAGTGCAGTATGCCGGGGAATATGCGTGGTTAGTGTCCTTGAACAGCAGTTGACTGTCGTTCGTGTTATAGGATGGTACATGTACAGTGGTTCTGTAGGAATCATTGGCTGGCAGTGGATTCTGATGGTGGAAGAGAGATACCAGATGCGGGAAGGGGATCAGTTGCCCCGTATCAGGCATGCAGCTGGAGCTCCATGGTCCATACTGGCAGGGGTGGTGGATGAGGAACTCCTAGGCAAGATCTCTCATGCCAGCAGGGTAGTGTAGCACAGGGCGTTCAGGCTGGAGCCCAGGGTAGAGGGGTATGTCAGCTTCAAGTAGATCAGTTTGCACCTAGCGATGGTGAGGCCGGACCGTCGATTGTTCGAGGTACGATCCTTGTAGCTTTTACATTTTCTAATGCATTGTTTGACACAGGTTCCACACACTCTTTTATCTCATCTCAACTTTTTGTATTGCTGGGTTTACCTGTGGAAAGGGTGTGTGGAGATATGTCAATTGACACCCCGTTGGGAGTGCGGGTTGATGATATCATCCAGTGCAAGGGATGTGCCTTGGATGTTGCTGGGTATCATTTTCTGTGGAATTTATTAGTTATTGAGATGTTAAGGTTTGACCTAATAATGGGAATGGATTGGTTGGTGTTGTACGAATCACATATAGACTGTTATCATCACAGAGTATTGTTCCGGTCGCTTGAGGGTGACACTGATGTTCACTGTGGTGAATGGGATGTTCGAGCAGGGCGTACAAGGCCGTTTTGTCAACAGATGAGTGGACTCATGACCCAAGTGGCATGTCTCATGCTTGATGACGATGAAAGAGGAGAAAAAAAATGTCTTTCCTCCTATGGTGGAATGGTTCCAGGACGTGTTTCCTAAGGATTTCATGGGGTTGCCACCCGAAATGGATGTTGAGTTCACGATCGAGTTGCTGCCAGGAGCAGAGCCAGTTTCTATTCTGCCATACCGAATGGAACCAGTAGAACTCCAGGAACTAAAGGTTCAGCTTGAGGATTTGGAGCATAAGGGGTTTATTCATCCTAGTACATCATCTTGGGGATCTCTAGTGCTTTTTTCAAAGAAGGCCGAAGGGTCGTTGAGGCGATGCGTGGACTATCAAAAGTTGAATCAGATTACAGTGGAGAATCGATACCCTCTTCCTTGAATTAATGACCTGTTTGATCAATTCAGGGGTGCATCATTGTTTTCAAAAATTGATATGATGTCGGTTTATCACCAGTTGAGGGTGAGGTCTTCTGACGTACCACATACCGCTTTCCGAAGTCGGTATAGGTTGTTCAAGTTTGTGCTAATGCCTTTTGTATTGACCAATGCACCGGTGGTGTTTGTGGTTTTGATGAACCAGATCTTTCATCCCTATTTAGATCATTTTTTGGTTGTCTTTGTTGACTATATCTTAGTGTATTAAAAAACTCATGATGATCAAGCAAAACATCATGACATCGTCTTGGGTACGCTAAGAGATCATCAGCTATACGCCAAGATATCCAAGTGTCAATTCTGGATAGGTGAAGTTCGTTTTATGGGACACATCATCTCAGAGGCCGGTGTGTTAGTGGATCCAGAGAAGGTGCAGGTAGTTGTATCTTCGGAGCAGCCCATGAGTATTTCTGATGTTCATAGTTTTCTGGGTTTGGCCTGGTATTACCGAAGGTTCATTCAGGATTTATCTCGCTTGGAAGCACCACTCTCGGGGTTGACCAAGAAGAGAATTAGGTTTGAGTGGTCGGGGGTCTTGTGAGTATTCCTTCCAAAAGTTGAAGAAGCGGTTTATGACCACATCGATATTGATATTACATGAGCCGAGTAAGAAATATGTCGTGTTTTGTGATGCATCTGGAATCAGACTTGGTGCTGCGTTGATGCAGGATGAGCGGGATGTGGCTTATGGGTCGAGGTAGTTGAGACACCATGAGTGGAACTATCCCACTCATGACCTTGAGTTAGCTATAGTAGTTTACGCCATGAAGTACTGGAGACACTATCTATTGGGGTAACATTTTACCATATTTACGGACCACAAGAGCTTAAATTACATCTTCTCACTACGGGATATGAATCTCCGGCAGTGAAGATGGGTTTAATATCTCCAGTATTTTGACTTTGAGTTTTTGTACACGCCGGGAAAGGGGAATAGTGTTGCTGATGCTCTGAGCAGGAAGATTCAGAATCAGGAAGTTCAGGAGTCCAGCACCGAGTGGAGGGTGATTGCTTTGTTTGCAGAGATGCACCTAGAGGTGTAGGAGGAAAGTGGTCTGGTCACTCTTGGATCCTTAATGATGGAGTTGACTCTTTTGAGTCGAGTTAAGGAAGGTTAGCTTGATGATCCTGAGTATTTGGCCATGAAGGAAAAGCTTAATGGTGGGGAGCTACCTTCTGGTTGGGCCGTCGATGCGGAAGGTGTTTTTCACGTTCGTGATCGTGTGGTTGTGCCAATGTGTGTGCGGGAAAAATTGATGCATGAGTTCCATGAATCAATGTGGGAAGTGCATCCTGGTTTTACCACGATGTACTGTGATCTCTGAGGGTAGTTTTGGTGGCCTGGAATGAAGAAGGAAGTTGTTGGTTTGTGGCACGGTGCCTTACCTATCAGCCGGTGAAGGCCGAGTATCAATGCCCAGGTGGTTTGTTGCATCCATTGCCCATTATGGAGTTGAAGTGGGATGATGCAATGATGGATTTTGTTGTGGGTCTTCTGAGGATGCCGTGAAAGAATAATGCAATCTGGGTATTTGTGGATTGGTTAAAGAAAGCAGCTCATTTCTTACCAATTCAGGAGACCTATACAGTTGACCAGTTGGCTGAACTGTACATTCGGGAGATAGTGCAGTTGCATGGGGTGTAGCGGACAATAGTTTTGGACTGATATCCATGTTTCACATTGTGTTTCTGGCAAGGGTTGCATAAGGGGCTTGGTACACATGTGTTTTTGAGTACGACATTCCACCCACAGACGGACGGGTAGTCAGAGCGTACGATACAATTGTTCGAAGAAATGTTAAGAGCCTGTATCATGGACCATGGTGGATCTTGGTAGAGGCATCTATCGTTGGTTGAGTTTTCCTAAAACATAAGTTTTCAAGGTATGATTCAGATGGCACCATTGAGGTACCCTACAGGAGACCATGTAGATCTCCATTGTGTTGGATAGAGGCCGGTGAATCTGAGTTGTTGGGGCCAAGTCACGTGTAGGAGACTTCAAAGAGAGTCAAGTTGATCAGGAAGCATATGGCTATGGATCAGAGTAGGCAGAAGTCATATTAAGATCAGAGGAATAGTTCTCTTGAGTTTGGGTTGGGTGATAAAGTGTTCCTTCGGGTGTCGCCAGGGTTGGGTCACCTTCAGATTTGGAAGCAGGGTAAGTTGGCACCCAGATATGTGGGAGCTTTCAAGATTGTGGAGAGGATCGGACCAGTGGTTTACCGATTGGATCTTCCACAGTGGTATGGTGGGATTCCTGATGTGTTTCATGTGTCGCAGCTTCGATGGTATCACCCTGACCCATCTCATGTGGTTGATGTTGAGGATGTGGAACTTGAGGTTGATTCGTCCTTTGAGGAGCATCTGGTCCGTGTGGTGGATCGTAGTGAGAAGGTATTACGAGGCAAGGTTTTGCCCTTCGTGCGGGTACTATGGAATCATTGAAATGTTCAGGAAGAAACATGGGAGTGAGAATCGGATATGCGGGCTCACTGGCACAGACTCTTCTCTTCGATGGATCAATGGGGATTGGGAGCTCGGCTTGAGGATGAGCCGTTATAAGTTGGGTAGGTTGTAAGATCCCAGTTTTCGGAAAGGTATGCTCTCATTATGTTCTGGTTGAATCCTTTGTTTTGGGCCTCAAGGGATGTTTTCTTAAAGTATGAGGGGATTTGGGGGTGTTTCAGGGGCTTGAGGCACAGAAGAAGGTAGAGCTGGGCAAGACAGGCTAGGGTGCATGGCTTGCGCACGGCCAGGTAAACCGTGTGGCCTTCCCAGGAGAAGCTATGCGACCCTTCCTCCTTAGACAGTGGCATGCACACGGTTTGCGCACGATTTGCTAAACTGTGTGGCTAAACCATACAACCACTTAAAGTTGGAAAGAATTATAGTTTTTCCACTCCGGGCTTTTAAAACCCACTCCGGATTTTCCTCTCCCGACCCTAGCGATGAACTTGGACGACCCAAGCTTCCAAAGGGTTGTTCTCCTTCGATTCTTGGCCATTTAGAGCACCTTTGGTTGCAGATTGAAGCTCCATGTAAGGATAATCCCATCTTTGGTTATCTTTTTTGGTTTAGGGTTGGTATCTTTTCTACCTCTTGTTCCGAAGCGCTAAAACCCTATCTTTTGGGTGAGTTTTAGGTTGAAGCTCCAAAGGTTGGATGGATCAAAGTCGAAGGACTCAATTGAGGGTGTTTTCAACCGCGGTTATGAGGTAGGTGGTCTACAAGTTATATCCCATAGTTATTTGAGTAAATTGTGGATGTTGAGTTATGTTTTTGGTTTCCTTTGGTTATGTTTTGGATAACCTTGGCATGTTTTGAATTAATGGTGTTTAAAATGGATAATGGGAACCCTCATAATCCCTATGGGATGTGCTTGGATTGACTTGACCTAATTCGGGCCATCCATGGGAGGTGCCGGATTCTCCCTGGCTTAGGGGTTTGTAATTAAACAAGTGACCATGTTGTAAGTAAGTGTAGAGACTTTTATGAATATGTTGGAATGATTGGTAAAACATGGAATAGAAATTAGGTGATGTACCTAGACATGGAAATAACCAAAGGGTTAATTGGAATGTGATGAATGGTTGAATCAAGGAAATGTTGAACACATTAAGTGGGTTAATGTGTAAATTGATTAAAGACCATAACTAGATGGGTTATGGGTTTTGTGTTAAATGCTTAGTGAGTTAGGCATAACACAATGGGAATTGGGTGAATGGTCAAATGATGTGAAAGGGGTAATGTGTTAATGGGTTAAGGCATGATTTGGAATTCCCATGTGGGGTGTTGTGAATAGTGTTTGCTGAAGGGCAATAGTATGGATGGTTGATGGTTACTTATATATAAGCATGGGCACATGGCTTCATAGAGTGGGGTATGATATGAGGATCTACACCCATGGGTCCAGTGAAGACTGAGGCTCTAAACTCCACCCAAAATGCACAGGTTAGGAAAGGAGACTGATGGTCTATTATCCTAACGATTGCATCCACCCGGACTGAGTCTTCGAGGTGAGGATATGGTTGTTATGATGAAGTTAGTCCTAGTGAGATAGGATAACGAAGTGTTTACCCTCTTGCATGTGATTGTTGGCGTTAGACCCATGTAACATAATGTATGTGATTAACCAGTGGGAGTGTGATGAAATAGTTAATGATTGTAATTGGTGTGAAATGAATGGTAATGGAAATGGTATTGGCTTTGGAATCTAAACTGGTTAATGGAACCTTAAATAATTACTTGGCATTTATAATTCATTTTCCTTTTTCATGCACAACTTCTTATACTTGATATTTTGTAGACACCATTTGTGGTGGCCTACTGAGTTGTACTCACACCCTACTTGGGCCGCTGTTGGGTACCCAAGTAGACTTCATGTTTGCAGGCCAAGACAAGGGAAATGGTCCTTGATAGTTAGCTAAGTGGACATGGGTATCACTTGGTGGAAAATCCAGACTTGGAGTCGGGGCCTTTTTTGGGATTTTGGCCGTTGTTTTTATTTTAGGGCTTTTTTTCACTCTTGCACTATAGTATGACATTTCATATTTATTGTTGGAAATGGTCGTTGTACTTGTTTCCTTGGTTGGTTTTTATTGTTTCAACTATTTGGTTGTTTCTGTTGTGGGTTACTCTGATAAAAAGGGGGTATAGTCTCCCCACATGACTATATAGACCCCCACTGCTAGTCGGCAGCCTTTGGAGTACGGGGAGGCGCGCTTAAGGTCATGTAACCACCCGGCTTGGAGCACCGGTTTAGTGGCCTCCAGGTCGGGGACGTTACATTAATTCATTTTTATTAAAAAAATTAAATCATTTAAAAAGCATGGGTTTATGAGAGAAAGATAACTGCTTTTAAAGAGATAGAAATTTGGTATCAATGAGAAATGAATGTATTGATGTTTATTAATTAATAAGGTGAGTAATATAAACTAAATATTAAAAAAGATAAAAAATAAAAAATAATTTGGTACGTGAAAATATAATTATATACATTACTCGAAAGAAACATGAAAAGACATTTCCAAAAAGAAAGAAGATCGTTATATAAAAATTTTCAACTAATGTAACATTTTAATTATACGTCCCCTGAAAAATTAACATATAATGAAATATAAAATAAATTAAACATATGTATATTCATTATATTAATTTACAATGCAATGTATGTAAAACATATAAAATACGATATGTGTATACCATAAAATTATAGCAGGAAAAGAAAATTTGAGATAAATAACGCTTACAAAGATCATATCATTGAATTAGTATTTAATCAGTGGAGAGATTTTGTTTGTAAAATTTAAATCTACACAAAAAAAATTTATATAAAGAATAAAATAATTTATAGATTAATTAAAACATTATTAGGGAAAAAAACTAGACAAAAATGATTTACCACCAAATTGAAGGATATTGAGGTAAGAAAACCTTTTTTAATGCAGAACGGTCGAGTCAAGTAACCTTTAGGGAAATAAATAAAATTTAAATATTGAGTACAATGATTTATGGAGGATCCATAATGTAATATACAAATATTTTTGTTTTATATACATATAATAAATTCGGTTAATAACAATAACACGTACCTCTGTGAAGGAATACAATGATGAAATGCCTCACCACATATTTAATAACTTGATCAAAACCATATAGAATATAGAACAACATATGCCTTACTAAAATCCATTATTTTTCAGTAAAATAAGAATAAAAGTAAATTATAAGATGTTTATACGCCACATAGTAGTGAAATCTTGTGGATATGGTATATTCCTCATTGAAATAGGATTTTGATGTGAAACACTTACCTTGAGTCTAGATATTCCATTTACATCTATTAACTCATGTATAATGAAAATAAATCAATTATTTGATTTATTATGAAACTTTTAAAGGTTTAATACCTTATAATTATATAATATAAATTATTTTTTAGTAACATATTAATATATATATATATATATATAATTGGTTAACTCATTGATCCACTATTTATGCTAAAATCATGTAAAATTATAGAATGAATTTGTAGATGAAGATAGTCATTTTCAGATGCAGTATAAAAAATATATCGGAATTAATAAGAGATTTTAATTCTCTTTGGATAAATAAACAAATAATTGTAGACATGTATTTTATTATCTTATATATTGGTTTCAATTTTTCAGATGAGAGAAATGATCTATTAGTGGTCACACTTTTTGGGTCAAAATATATCTGGTATTGGCGATTTGAAAATTTAACGAGCGCCATAAAGATGAGTTGTACTTTCATAAATGAAAATGTTCTTGATAATTGGAACTCCGTTACTAGTATCACACATCCAAAACATCAATCATACCACTATCATATTTTGTTCAGTTCATTGATGTGGGAAATAAATCAAACCTTTCCCATCAGATTCAATAGTTCTTAGGATTATCATCTAATCTACTAATACACTATTTCTGAATCATGGAATTGGATGCACTATAATAATAATGAATATACTTGAGTTATTTAGTTATAATTATTTATGAATATACATAAGGGTTTATGTATAGGTGGATTCAAATCTCTTGAAAGAGACATTGAAATTCTTGATGTCACAAACACACTTGTGAAATATGATTCGACAAAAAGTGATTTCCCAAATTATATCAATATGGAAAAAGAGATCGAATAAAATATAAAATCCTTCATTAGCCTAATGGAATATATTAATAGGGATGACATTAAATAAAAATGGCATAAGGAAGGGGATAAAAATACTAAACTGTATAACTTCGTCCAAAGAATAAAAAAATCACGCTGGTCCATTCATTTCTTAGAGACAATGAATCAATAATCAACAATAAAAATAACATTTCTTAAATTCATGTGGATTTAAATCCAAAATAATTATTTTAGAGATTTCAAATAAAGGTATAATGAATAATTTCATCCCTATATTGGTGAGTTCTAAGGACAATAACAATGTTTCCAAAATTATTTATGAAATAGTGACCAGAGAGGATATCTTCGGACCCAACCTTTACAGTGTGAAAGGCCCAGAAGGATTCTATAAATTTTCATTCCAATAGAATTGGGATATTAATTATAATTATGTTCTCAGAATTAATATATCCTTCTTAAAAAATTACTCCCTACCATAAGGTGTTAAAGGATAACTACATACACTTATTCCTATTGTAGAAAATAATTCTATTATAAGCCTTATTAGGACCACTTAAGTTTTCAATAACCTCTATAAGATCAATACCATGATCCTAGTTAATAATAATTATTTCATATCTGTTAAAATAGTCTCCTAGAGTAAATTTTGATTTATTAAGGTAATATCCATACAAGATTGTCTCCTCAATACCCTATAATATGTCAACCTTATAAATAATCTCTCTAGAGGTTTCTCAATCGATGTTAATCTTGATATTAGAAAATATTTTAAAAACACATACTATAATTTCATTTTCAAGATTATCATTGAATTAGGGTTCACTAAAAAGTTCCTCAAAGGGAATCATACCATCTTTAACTCATACATTGTAAAGACCCGTAAAATTCAAGGGAAATTTTTTATTAATTTTCTTTAGAATTTTACAAGAGCGCGGTTTCAGACGGCACCTGATTCCGAGGCCCGGAGTGCCCGGAATTAATTTCTGAAGTTTGGCTCGGGTACGTTCAGTGAACGAACGAGCGGGTATTTCTAACTTTTGATACGGTGCTCGGAATTGAAATCCGAGGGCACCGATGAACTCGCAGTGCCGATATTCTCTTAAAGAGACCTTTTCGGGAGTTGCGTTTGTTTCGGGTTGAAAGTTAGTTTTTGGGAGATTTATAAAAAAGTTGAATAAAAAGTGTGAATTCTTTTTATTTTACTTTTTGTAGGTTAAATCCTCTCAAAGGGAGTTGGGGGTGGGACCCACACCCACTTAACCTCCCTTGAGAGGATTAAGTGTGGTGGGGCCCACACGAAACCTAAACCTCTCATCTTCCCTCAAACTCCCTTAACCCCTTTTTAATTAACATGACAACTTGTTATAAATGTGGAGTTATCTCTTTTTTTTTGAATTTCAAACCTTTGAAATTCTTTTTGTGAATAAAATAAGACTTTGTCTTATTTTGTTGGGTTAGAACTCTTAGCCATCTTGGAGTGGTTGAGAGCTTTTCTTTCTTCTTCAACCTTGACGAAGAACACGAAGAACGTCCTTCTTCAACGAAGAACTTCTTCACCGAAGAACACAGTCTTTCCGCGACACCATATCCGCGACGTGACGTTCTTCTTCCGCATCATCTTTTCCGCGACGAACGCCATCGACAACGACTCTTCCTTCGACGTCAAAGGAATCGACACCGATATTCCACGACTCCGTCAATGTGCGACTATCGAGGTAGGGGTTCTTGAGTTCGTTGTTTCCTTTTTATTTGACTTTCCTCAAGACATGATGTAGAACGCTCAAGTTCCGACGAAGAACGCCGCTCCGCTCTTCTTCGTCTTCGGTGTCAACGAGAGAGAACACCGCATCTTCCTCGGACAACCTTCGTCGGCGTACAAGGTTTCGCCAACGACGTGCCTCTTCGGACGCACCTCTTCGTCATCGAATTTGACGAACGACGACCACGACGCCCGACCACCGCGACGTCGTCTTCCGCGGAACGTAGACAAATCTTCGAACCTTATACCAAGGTAGGGGATGTTGATTTAATATAAAATTATCTCATTCTTGCTCGTGGTTCGTATGACTAACGTGAGGATGTTGATTATTTAAAGTTGCGTTATTATTTTAACGTGAGGGGGCCGGACCGCACGAACACGGCCGAACCCCCTCCAACGTTCTTGTTTGTTCTTGCGGGTGGAAGCAAGTGGCGTGGTGCCGTCGCACCACGCGGTTGATCGTGCATTTATTTTACGCAACGCCGTCGCGCGCACACCATGGAAGAAACATAAAGAACGCGACGCCGTCGCGCCGCGTTGAAAGAAATTAAAGTGCGGCGGAGGGGCGCGGTGCCGTCGCACCGCGCCGGACGACGAACGCCTCGACCGGTTCCGGGCCGCGGTGGGACGAGGAGACCGCGGCCGGTTTCGGGCCGCGGCGGTAGAGAAGACCGGCGGCCGGGCCGCCGGCGTCGGAAGCCGAAGAGGGGACCGGATTTTTCCGGTCCCGATGGAGAAAACCAGCCGGCCAGCTGGCCGGCCGGATGCCAATAAACCGGGGGAATTAATCCCCCGGCCACCTCATGAAACCCCCTCTTAAAGAGGGGGCGGTTTTCTTGTGGGGGGAAAAGCCCCCCCGTTTCTGCCAATCAAGCCACCCATATGGGGGGGGCGGTTTTGCAAGAGAGGCGCGGCTATATGCCGCGCCACCAGTCCTTCAGCGGGGGAATTAAATTCCCCCCGCGCGGCCTCCTTAAGCGGCGCCAGGCGCCGGCCGCCGCGCCGCCGCGCCGCCGCCGCCGGCCACCGCGCCGCCCCAGGGGGGGGGGGGGGTCGGGCCGGGTCGGCCCGGACCCGGACCCCCCCGTTTCGAACCAGAATTGGTTTTTGGCCCATAACATGAGCCTCGGACCTCCGAATGACGAACCGTCTACGGCAACGCGATCCTTGGATCGAGACGGTCATTTCGGTATATCGCACTCAAGGTTTCGGATTACTTTGAGTTCGGCCGGGTTGGTTCGTTCACGAAACCAACCGGGCCTTCGGAGCGGAAACGCTCATATCTTGAGCTACGAACGTCCGATTGACGCACCGTTAGTCGCGTTGTGTTCCTTTTAGTGAGACGGATCTTTTGGCATACTCCGCCCGAGGTTTGGACGCAGGTGGAGTACGGTCGGGTTGGTTTTGCCTTAAAAACCAACCGGGCCCCGGAGACGAAAATGCCAATAACTCTCAGACCGGGCGTCCGATCGACACACCGTCTGTTGCGTTGAGTTCCTGATTACGATACGGAACTTTTGGTATCCTTTGCCCGAGTTTTGGATACAGTTAGTAGAGGCCGGGTTGGATCACACCCGAAATCCAACCGGGCCCCTGGAACGGGAAAGCTAATATCTTTCAGACAGGACGTCCGCTTGACGGACCGTCAGCGGCGTTGGTGGTTACGTTGAGTAACGGTCCCTTTGAGTTTACCCTATGGGAGTTTGGGGTACAGTTGAGATACGGCCGGGATTGGTTTCGCTCTCGAAACCAACCGGGCCCTTGGGACGAAAAGGCTCATAACTCACAGACCGGGCGTCCGATCGACGCGCCGTCTGTTGCGTTGAGACCCCTGTGACGAGACGGTCCTTTGAGACACTTCTGCGCGGGACCTTGTGATACTTGGAGTATCGACTAGTAGCTCGTGGAGCGGACCCTCCTGGAGACGAGCGTGCAGAGTACGGAGACCGTGTAGCCGGCTGAGACCTGACGACTGCTTGACCGACTCGACTTGGAGTGAGTCGACTAGCCCAGTGGACGGAGCGCCCGGTATTTGGCGGCAGACCCACGGCGGATGGAGCGCCTGGTAGTTGGCAGCAGACCCGCGGTACTCGACAGGAGGAGTACCTCAGTAGGCTATCTGGGTAGCGCCCGGTATTTGGCAGCAGACCCTCAGCGGACGGAGCGCCTGGTAGTTGGCAGCAGACCCGCAGTACTCGACAGGAGGAGTACTTCAGCAGTCTTTGGTTAGTGAGCGGCGGCCTCAGAGTCATGACAGGACCACTGTACACTCTAGAGACGGATCTCTTCAGCAGTTACGGTTTCGATAATGAAAATCCTGGTTTGAGCTGAGACTTTTGACCTTTGTGTTTCCTCATGATTGAGTTGGGTTATTTGATAACTTAGGTATATGTATGGGCATATACCTAAGTAGAGTTTATCTGTTGTGATCTTCTTGTGGTTATCCTTGTTGGTTTTAGTGAGACCTTGAGGGTCTCGGGGTCCCTACTGAGTATCGTTATACTCACCCCTGCACGGGCTATGCCCGCACCTCGTTGTGTTGGTTGCAGACGACGGCCAGTACTGACAGAGGCCGAGTGTTCGAGGACTGGACGGTACCTGGAGGTGGACTATACGACGAGGCGGTTCCCAGAGGCAGACCACTGGGCGGGACATACTCGGAGCAGACGGCGGGACCCGAGGAGCAGAGGAGCTATCTGTACCCACCCTTCAGGTGGGATTTCCAGTGGACAGCTCGGCGTAGCAGCTTTACTTTTCAGTTGCTGTTTTCCCTTTCGAGTTGTACTTTACAGTTGGGCTTGTATTTCCGGCCCCTTTTTACTTTCCGCACTTTTAGTTGTACTCTGTTTTTGCTTAGTGTTACTTTCCGCTTGCTTACTCTGTGGTGTTTGTTTACTTTACAAAGGCAATGCCTTCCCTTTTTACCGGGATTTACGCCTTGGTGCTAGTCGCCAGCCCCTGGCCTATGGAAGGCGGGCTTGGGGTAGTCACGGCACAGACCCCGAGGGCGGGTCGTGACAAATTGGTATCAGAGGTGGTCGGTTATACCGCAGACTCTGATCTTTCTTTCTGTGAAGCAATAGTGTTAAGGGTACCGAGTGTGGTTTTCAGTTCAGGGAGTCCAGTGTTGGTGTGGGCGGCCGACGTATCCATACACCAGGACCCTGACAACTGATTTACGACTTTGTGCACGAAAACACTGATTGCGTGTGTGTTTTCAAAGGTTTTTTCCCTTAAAACAGCTCAAACCAGGTCAGCTCACCAGGTATAATCGTTTGATCGTGTTACGTTGTTTCTTTCAGGATGGCCCCACGACGGCAGCCAGTTAGGGTTCCGAGAATCGAACGTGACGACAGCCCACCGAGCGACGAGGCCTCGGTGCAGGGCCCTTTGTCAGCAGTGGCACTGGCGGTAGCTCTACCCGCCGAGCCCCCGATGCTTCCAGCAGCAGCCGCTGACGATGCACGTCGCCTCAGCGCACTGCATGAGTTTCAGCGCCAGCGACCGCCCAGGTTTCGCGGGGAGACGGATCCCCAGGCTGCAGAGGACTGGCTGGAGGCAGTGGTACGAGTGTTTAGGCTAGTGAGGACACCAGCAGACCTCATGGTGATCCTCGCTGTGAGCCTACTACACGCAGCAGCAGGTAGGTGGTGGAGCCACTTGTTTCAGTTTTGCGATGAGATGAACTTCGCATGGGAAGACTTCGAGACCTTCTTCAGGGTGGAGTTTGTGCCAGTATCTCTACACCCCGAGCGTGTACAGGAGATTCTGCCTTTACCGCGTGTTTTTCGATCAGAAGCCGAGTCATCTGTGGGCAGTAGACAGATGATGCAGAGGTCCAGGAGGACCAGACCAGCAGTTGGGCGATCTCGGGTTTTAAGACCAGTGGTGCAGGGCACCCGGAGTGGGATCAGAGCTAGCCGTGCAAGGAGCAGGTTGTGTTACTCATGCCGCGGAAAGGGTCACATGGCACGTGACTGTCCGACTCCTCGATCCGCAGGCTTGGGGGGAGCCACCGAGGTTGAGGCAGCGACAAATGCTTGAGAAACAGTAAAGCAGGTGGACAGGAGCGGAACTAGTGGATACGTCTCTTGTACTTCTAGTTCCATGTTGATGTTGTTTTTGTGTAGCATCTTTGTATTATGAGCTGCAATAATAAAAGACGCATACTTTGCGATGTTTTCATTCCTGTCCTCTTTTGTGATGTTACTAAGAGGTTCCAGTTGACTGTTGACTTGACCCTCACTTGTGAGACATCTACTGGAGGAGACCGGTTACCACACACTGATGCCGACAGTGTGACTCAACACTTGGAGGCGAGAGTAACGGTTGGATCTCTTAGTAGTAGCGTCGAGGCCTTACGACGTCATCCTTGGTATGGATTAGTATCATCCATGTTAGGATTGACTGTTTTAGGCAAAGAATGTGCTTCATCCAGGGGATGAGACCAGGTTTCTCTTATCGGCAAAGAAGAAATCTTGCAGCTCTTGTGGGACCAGAGATGGTCCGGGCCACGTCGGAGGAGGTCCATGTCATCCAGGAGCGGATGAGGACAACACAGAGCCGGCAGAAGTCATACGCTGACAGGAGGCGGAGGCCACTAGAGTTCGAGGATGGTGACCACGTCTTCTTGTGGGTCTCACCTCGACGTGGTATTCGGAGATTTGGCCGAGGCGGCAAGTTATCTCTGCGCTTCATCGGACCCTGACAGGTCCTCAGCAGGGTTGGTGAGGTGGCTTATCGCCTGGCTCTACCACCTCAGTTACACCGGGTGCACGACGTCTTCCACGTGTCTCAGCTGAGGAGATACGTGCACGACCCGACGCACATCTTTGACCATGGGGAGCTTGACGTTGACGATGGGGCGACTTTTACGGAGGTCCCGGTGGAGATAGAGGATCGACAGGAGCGGGTCCTACATGGGCGATCGATTCCGCTTGTGCGCAACAGATGGCGGCACGGGAATCTCCAGGAGAGCACATGGGAGCGGGAGGCTCAGATGCGTGCTCAGTACCCTCTTTTGTTTCCCTAGTTTTTGATGTATCTTTACGGGGACGTAAAGCCCTGAGGTGGGAGTAATGTAAAGACCCGTAAAATTCAAGGGAAATTTTTTCTTAATTTTCTTTAGAATTTTACAAGAGCGCGGTTTCAGACGGCACCTGATTCCGAGGCCCGGAGTGCCCGGAATTAATTTCTGAAGTTTGGCTCGGGTACGTTCAGTGAACGAACGAGCGGGTATTTCTAACTTTTGATACGGTGCTCGGAATTGAAATCCGAGGGCACCGATGAACTCGCAGCGCCGATATTCTCTTAAAGAGACTTTTTCGGGAGTTGCGTTTGTTTCGGGTTGAAAGTTAGTTTTTGGGAGATTTATAAAAAAGTTGAATAAAAAGTGTGAATTCTTTTTATTTTACTTTTTGTAGGTTAACTCCTCTCAAAGGGAGTTGGGGGTGGGACCCACACCCACTTAACCTCCCTTGAGAGGATTAAGTGTGGTGGGGCCCACACGAAACCTAAACCTCTCATCTTCCCTCAAACTCCCTTAACCCCTTTTTAATTAACATGACAACTTGTTATAAATGTGGAGTTATCTCTTTTTTTTTGAATTTCAAACCTTTGAAATTCTTTTTGTGAATAAAATAAGACTTTGTCTTATTTTGTTGGGTTAGAACTCTTAGCCATCTTGGAGTGGTTGATAGCTTTTCTTTCTTCTTCAACCTTGACGAAGAACACGAAGAACGCCGTTCTTCAACGAAGAACTTCTTCGCCGAAGAACATGGTCTTTCCGCGACGCCATATCCGCGACGTGACGTTCTTCTTCCGCATCATCTTTTCCGCGACGAACGCCATCGACAACGACTCTTCCTCCGACGTCAAAGGAATCGACACCGATATTCCACGACTCCGTCAATGTGCGACTATCGAGGTAGGGGTTCTTGAGTTCGTTGTTTCCTTTTTATTTGACTTTCCTCAAGACTTGACGTAGAACGCTCAAGTTCCGACGAAGAACGCCGCTCCGCTCTTCTTCGTCTTCGGTGTCAACGAGAGAGAACACCGCATCTTCCTCGGACAACCTTCTTCGGCGTACAAGGTTTCGCCAACGACGTGCCTCTTCGGACGCACCTCTTCGTCATCGAATTTGACGAACGACGACCACGACGCCCGACCACCGCGACGTCGTCTTCCGCGGAACGTAGAAAAATATTTGAACCTTATACCAAGGTAGGGGATGTTGATTTAATATAAAATTATCTCATTCTTGCTCGTGGTTCGTATGACTAACGTGAGGATGTTGATTATTTAAAGTTGCGTTATTATTTTAACGTGAGGGGGCCGGACCGCACGAACACGGCCGAACCCCCTCCAACGTTCTTGTTTGTTCTTGCGGGTGGAAGAAAGTGGCGTGGTGCCGTCGCACCACGCGGTTGATCGTGCATTTATTTTACGCAACTCCGTCGCGCGCACACCATGGAAGAAACATCAAGAACGCGACGCCGTCGCGCCGCGTTGAAAGAAATTAAAGTGCGGCGGAGGGGCGTGGTGCCGTCGCACCGCGCCGGACGATGAACGCCGCGGCCGGTTCCGGGCCGCGGCGGGACGAGGAGACCGCGGCCGGTTCCGGGCCGCGGCGGTAGAGAAGACCGGCGGCCGGGCCGCCGGCGTCGGAAGCCGAAGAGGGGACCGGATTTTTCCGGTCCCGATGGAGAAAACCGGCCGGCCAGCTGGCCGGCCGGATGCCAATAAACCGGGGGAATTAATCCCCCGGCCACCTCATGAAACCCCCTCTTAAAGAGGGGGCGGTTTTCTTGTGGGGGGCAAAGCCCCCCCG
Organism: Viscum album; assembly: GCA_963277665.1. Lineage (NCBI taxonomy): Eukaryota > Viridiplantae > Streptophyta > Magnoliopsida > Santalales > Viscaceae > Viscum > Viscum album. Next base: position 403,793,267 of record OY728163.1, on the reverse strand, counting down.
TTTCTGCCAATCAAGCCCCCCACATGGGGGGGGGGGGTTTGCAAGAGAGGCGCGGCTATATGCCGCGCCGCCAGTCCTTCAGCGGGGGAATTAAATTCCCCCCGCGCGACCTCCTTAAGCGGCGCCAGGCGCCAGCCGCCGCGCCGCCCCAGGGGGGGGGGGGGGGGGGGGGGTCGGGCCGGGTCGGCCCGGACCCGGACCCCCCCGTTTCGAACCAGAATTGGTTTTTGGCCCATAACTTGAGCCTCGGACCTCCGAATGACGAACCGTCTGCGGCAACACGATCCTTGGATCGAGACGGTCGTTTCGGTATATCGCACTCAAGGTTTCGGATTACTTTGAGTTCGGCCGGGTTGGTTCGTTCACGAAACCAACCGGGCCTTCGGAGCGGAAACGCTCATATCTTGAGCTACGAACGTCCGATTGACGCACCGTCAGTCGCGTTGTGTTCCTTTTAGTGAGACGGATCTTTTGGAATACTCCGCCCGAGGTTTGGACGCAGGTGGAGTACGGTCGGGTTGGTTTTGCCTTAAAAACCAACCGGGCCCCGGAGACGAAAATGCCAATAACTCTCAGACCGGGCGTCCGATCGACGCACCGTCTGTTGCGTTGAGTTCCTGTTTACGATACGGAACTTTTGGTATCCTTCGCCCGAGTTTTGGATACAGTTAGTACAGGCCGGGTTGGATCGCACCCGAAATCCAACCGGGCCCCTGGAACGGGAAAGCTAATATCTTTCAGACAGGACGTCCGCTTGACGGACCGTCAGCGGCGTTGGTGGTTACTTTGAGTAACGGTCCCTTTGAGTTTACCCTATGGGAGTTTGGGGTACAGTTGAGATACGGCCGGGATTGGTTTCGCTCTCGAAACCAACCGGGCCCCTGGGACGAAAAGACTCATAACTCACAGACCGGGCGTCCGATCGACGCGCCGTCTGTTGCGTTGAGACCCCTGTGACAAGACGGTCCTTTGAGACACTTCTTCGCGGGACCTTGTGATACTTGGAGTATCGACCGGTAGCTCGTGGAGCGGACCCTCCCGGAGACGAGCGTGCAGAGTACGGAGACCGTGTAGCCGGCTGAGACCTGACGACTGCTTGACCGACTCGACTTGGAGTGAGTCGACTAGCCCAGTGGACGGAGCGCCGGGTATTTGGCGGCAGACCCACGGCGGACGGAGCGCCTGGTAGTTGGCAGCAGACCCGCGGTACTCGACAGGAGGAGTACCTCAGTAGGCTATCTGGGTAGCGCCCGATATTTGGCAGCTGACCCTCAGCGGACGGAGCGCCTGGTAGTTGGCAGCAGACCCGTAGTACTCGACAGGAGGAGTGCTTCAGCAGTCTTAGGTTAGTGAGCGGCGGCCTCGGAGTCGTGACAGGACCACTGTACACTCTAGAGATGGAGCTCTTCAGCAGTTACGGTTTCGATAATGAAAATCCTGGTTTGAGCTGAGACTTTTGACCTTTGTGTTTCCTCATGATTGAGTTGGGTTACTTGATAACTTAGGTATATGTATGGGCATATACCTAAGTAGAGTTTATCTGTTGTGATCTTCTTGTGGTTATCCTTGTTGGTTTTAGTGAGACCTTGAGGGTCTCGGGGTCCCTACTGAGTATCGTTATACTCACCCCTGCACGGGCTATGCCCGCACCTCGTTGTGTTGGTTGCAGACGACGGCCAGTACTGACAGAGGCCGAGTGTTCGAGGACTAGACGGTACCTGGAGGTGGACTATACGACGAGGCGGTACCCAGAGGCAGACCACTGGGCGGGACATACTCGGAGCAGACGGCGGGACCCGAGGAGCAGAGGAGCTATATGTACCCACCCTTCAGGTGGGATTTCCAGTGGACAGCTCGGCGTAGCAGCTTTACTTTTCAGTTGCTATTTTCCCTTTCGAGTTGTACTTTACAGTTGGGCTTGTATTTCCGGCCCCTTTTTACTTTCCGCACTTTTAGTTGTACTCTGTTTTTGCTTAGTGTTACTTTCCGCTTGCTTACTCTGTGGTGTTTGTTTACTTTACAAAGGCAATTCCTTCCCTTTTTACCGGGATTTACGCCTTGGTGCTAGTCGCCAGCCCCTGGCCTATGGAAGGCGGGCTTGGGGTAGTCACGGCACGGACCCCGAGGGCGGGTCGTGACATACATTTTCTATATTCTTGTTAATGGCTCTCCACGAGGATATTATCCTTACCCAAAAGAGGCTATTCAGGGTAAACTGGTGTCTACCCATACATTATCCATTACAGAGGACCACATAAGTATGATTTTTTCAACATTAGTTACCAATGGTTCCCTCAATATCATTCATGTTGGATGAGGTATCATTAACCCTCTCATCTAGCCATTTCTGGTGATATCACACTTTTTATCAAGGAATTAAAAAGAATCATTGTTCTTTGGATAAATACTATTTATCACAACAAAAGGTGTTTGATACAATACATAAGATGGGACAAATCATTTTTTTTCACTTTAGAATGAGTATTCGACCATGAATAATAATTATAATTCTAAAGTACTTGAGTGTTAAATAGGGAATTCTACCATTCAAATATCATGGAATCCCCATGTTAATGGGTAGGTTAATCACTGGTTACATAAATTAAATTTGATGACAGATCAAAAAGAAACATGCTACATTAAAAGAAAAAGATCTATCTAGAGTGGTAATGATGTTCCCTTTCAACTCAACTGTTGTTTTTAGGCTGGTCAATCCTTTTTTGGTTTATAGTTTGGCCACCCCATTATCTTTATAATTAATGTATACATTAATATTTTTTGGACATGAATCATATCTAAAAAGAATAATTATTAACATGGAATGGGGAAAAGGATAAAACCCAATAAACTTTTGTGTCATTTGTATTAAAAAAATTAATTCCTTAATGAATTATTATAGGAACTCATTGTGGATTCCAAGGAAATGAAATTTTAGAGTTATTGACTTCCATTAATCAAGATTTTAGATGATGTTGAATAATGATAAATTCAATTACATGAATTTATCCAAATGGAAAGCTATAAAATAATACTTATCTATCATCCTATTTATCTATAAATAGATCCCAAACATAAATTCCCATGTTTTATTATGGTTGGAAAATTGGAATGGTACTTTGATTAATATTAATGATTGTAATTATAATCCTATAATTGATATGAAGGTCCCCATAAAAGTTTACCTAAATAAAATAGGAATAAAATTCCATGAATAGATCATCAAAACCATTTAATATTATTCCATTTACCCTCTTAATAATCTAATTCTCTTGAAATATTTAATAATATGTTTTTAATTACCATGCTTTTCTATATCGTAAAACTAGATGATGCTAGTGTAAGGCACTATTGGGATTATAATTACATAAAATTATGGATAAAGCCTTTATTTTTTACTCTCATCATGATAATTTCCCATGGGATTATTCCTATATAGGGGTTCCTTCATTATATTGAGATCACCCTCTTCTCTAGGTGGGCAATGTGTAATCAACATATAGAGGACACATACCAATAGTTCTTAAGCTTTTCTGCATTTTCATCCCATTTTATTTCCCTCTTTTACAATAGTGTTCTTCCTCAATAAAATTATTCCACCATCAAATATAAGCTAATTTCCTAATCCAACAAACATGACTCAATAAATTTTCTACAGGTCTTCATTAATGATTTGAATGAACCTATTCATATTTCCCACAAAAGCCCCAATGTTAGTATACATTGATAATCATTCTACAATCTTTAGACATAACTGGAATAAATTATATCTATGATAATGGATTCTACCACCGTTAAAAAATACCACTAAGTCCAATCTATCCATGGAATCATTTTCATATTATTTATAAACATCTGTGGTGATTATAGTCCCCCTCCAGGTATGTTTGTGGTTATTTGGAAACCTCCCTTCCCAATCTGGGTGAGATTTAATATGGTTGGTTCCTATAAAATAAATTCCAGACCCTTTGAATATGTATGTATTATAAGAAACCATAACAGTGATATCATTTTACTCTATTATTCTCCATTTGGTTCCACCTTTTAACATGAATATGAAATGTTCAGTGATATCAATGTAGTGAACTTAGCAAGATAGAAGGGATCTTCAAATATATTATTGTAGGGTGATTCCACAATACTATTTCATGAAATCACGAACAAGAATCTTCCTCCATAATGGATACTATTGGTTCAATGTATGGATTACATTGAGTTCTTGAACTCTATCAAATTTTTAATCGCACATACTTTTCAGGAAGGAATCATGGTTGAAGACGTGCTTTTCATCAAGGGAGTGGATTCAATAAGAATATTTTGTTTGAAAACCCCACCTAACATGTTTCATGTCATTTAAATATATCATTATAACGATCCACATTTTAGACACATGTAAACCATTTGTTTTATATAGAGAGATACTTTTCATGGGAAAAGGTCTGATCCCTTATAAAAATACCAACCAATTTACTCTATATCAGTTGTTTTGAGGAGTTAGGTCTATATGATCTAATTGGAATCATAATATTGATTTTGGTCAATGGGGTAATTACTAAATCATATCTAGAAAAATAATAATGACATTAATATAATTTTCATAAATCAATTATAATTTCAAAACATTCAATTAATAATGGTTTGCATAATTTAACTATGTTTTAATGATAGAAATGATAAGACATACATGCCCATGTGTAGCCGTTCAATTTTTGAATGACCATTATAGTAATAAGGTTATTTCTATTTTATATACCTATATTTATAATAACATAATAAATATGTCATCATTTATTCAATTGCATCTATATATATCATCCAAGTGATGTGGTGATGAAAATTGAATCACATGGCTTCATATAGTTGGTAGTCCACATGTAGTCATAAAATATATTATTGTATTAAATGAAAGGGAATATAATAAAATTTATTAAATATTATCATTTCATATTGATAAATGTTTCATGAATATGACATATAAAAATTAAATATGTCATCATGTTGATTCATGGGGATGATGATGGAAATCAAATTACATCGACTTTTGAAGCTATAGTCCAATTTACACATGAATGATGGATCTATTTCATATTTTATGTAAAAAATTTATTTAGGTTGTTCTATTTTCATAATAACATATATTTATGTGGGAGATATATATTTTATTATATCCAAAATTTCGAATAATATTAATAGTTTGTAGACAAAGAATCAAAGCAAATATGCTCGATTATGAATGATACTACTTCTTCAAACCACATATTTAAAATTATACCTACATCATTTCTATATTGGTTTTAGAAAAAGAAAAAGGACTATGGGAATATTTTTGGGAATTATGGAATGTATTTGTTAGGGTATTGGATGATATAATGGATTTTAATACGTGAATAGGATATAATGGTGTGTAGTTTTATTAGTGAAGGATAAGAAACACTTGAAAACTTTGAATTAAAAATGTTATACCCATGTTTTACACGGAACAAAATTCTCCAAATTTAGAGTCTAATGAATATTAGATGAGGTGTGTACAATATATATTCATCTAATAAAATTAGATATGTTTTAGGTAATTTTATCTCATAACATTTTTGTTTATCCCACAAATTATCTTGTTATATCATCAATCCCTCAAAATGTTTTTTACTTTTTATCACTATTAATTTGGAATAAAAGTGATTTCATATTATTTTAGAATATAAATTATGATGATACCAACTATAAAATATATTTTATAAATTTATATTTATAATGTGAGAGAATTTAATTTAAAAAGATACCCACAGATTTGAAGAAAATGTTGTTTTCAAGAAAAACAATTTCCAGTATAAGATGCCCTTATATTATCTTTATGAATAGTAATAATTATTAATTTAATTGAAATTATTATATTTAATAGATACAATATATATATAATTTCAATCATTATTCATTATGGGTTATTTAAATTAATAAAACTGAGAACCATTAGGCTCATTAAAACAATGTTCAATAGAATTTTTTTAAGTCGAACAATATACTTATACTGAAATCTATACAAAAATGATTCATGTGTAATAAATTAGATAAAATAAATCTAATTAATATTTATTTTATGTGAAATAAAATTGAAATCATAAGGAGTGTCACACCCCAACCTGGAATCTATCTATTATATTATTTATCTTTGGTCATAAGATTAAACTATTGATTTCCCATGTTATTTCGGGAAGAATGGATGTTTTGGGTTGGTAGATGAAGGAAAACACTTAGTCAATAGATAATAGAAACCATATAACATCCATGATATATCCTTTTGGCATAGACAATGGAATTATCTACGGAACATAGGCATGTTGATCCCCCACATAACCCATTTGGTACCACCCTATTAAGACAGAGGCAACCACACGGTTGGAAGATGGTCAAGAAACCATGAGGCAATACTGTGTGGTCTTCCCATGATTTTAAAAAAGAAAGAAATAAAAATAAATTAAATTAAATTAAAATGAAATTAATAAAAATATTTATAACAATAGTAAATCTAAATTATAAGGGGTATCCCACCGTTTTGGATGAAGCCTCCAATCTCCCTCTTTTTATCATGTGTGACAACCAACATCCCCTCTCCCTATTTGAAAACACATCTCCCCTTCCAGGATCCATTTTTTTTTTCTGGTTTCTATATCAATTCTCATTTTCATTACCTCATATAAGATTCTCCCATCCTCTATCATGTTATTATTCCACATTTTCATTCCCATCACTGATGTATGATGTTGGATGAGCCGTATGGGTTTCTAATGGTATAATGTTTGTGGGGTTCATTATCATTATGGTTTTTAGTGTTGTACATACCTAATTTAGGTAGTTTTTGGTCTCAAACATCGATAATATAGTGTTTTATATTACTTTATGGTATATTATTCTCTATTCATATTATTTTGTTAATATTTCTTGGCTTTTTGTGATATTTTAATTTCTAGTAATCTTATCTACTTCATTTTAGACCTCCATTCACGAGGATGATGTACATACATATTCATGTGTAAGAAATATATATATATATATAGATATATATTCTATTTATATTTTCCTACATGGTGAGTGTATATCTATATTGATGCTAGGGGAATTTAAATACACAATGTATAAATTTATGTTTGTGTAATTATAATGGAGTGGGTTTAGATTTAATTTTCAAAATGTAGTTTTTTTATGTAATACACCTATATATTGATGATGTTATTAAATTATGTTTTCATTATTTTATTAGGTGTAAATACTATGAATATTGGTTTTGTTTCACAGAATCGGTCTTTCTCTTGTTTTCCATGATTTTATTTCTCTTACAACATGATTTCCTTTTGTCTAATCATGTTTATAAGATTAAAATTAAATTTGAACTATCCTAAATAGATATAATGGTTTTATAAATTTCTTTTTAGTTGTGAAGTGTATTTTTGGAACACAGAAGATTTGGTCAAATGTGTTTTTGAAAATAGAGGTGTTTCATTAATATCTGAATGCCTGATTAGAATTTTGATGTATTTTATTGAAAAAGAAAAAACCATATTAAGGAATGACACATGAAATAAAAAATTTACTCAGGTGTTAGATGTGATATTTATGTAACGTTCTTAGTAAAGAGACCATTTATTGGCATATGTGACTTGTAAATGGGATTAACATAAAATGGGATATCAGAGGTGATGTTTTATTAAAAGAATGTGATATATATATATGTATAGAATTATTTCATAAAATTTAACTATCTATAATTTTCATGGGTATCCTAGGTTGTTTTGTGGTATGTAAGGTGCACATGTTGAACTAGTTATGACTATCAACTAGCTAGTGGCCCTGAGTATATTTCCCAACTCCCCATTAGATGCTACCCTCAATCAATCTAGTTAGGGTGTCTGTGAGGGTTGAGTTAGTGCTTGTGGATAACATGTGTTGGTAGATATTTATTATGTCTTTGAATTATATATCTCTCGTATCTCATCTCTACCATTATCACAAATCCCTGAATACCAGTATACAGGTATGATACGCTTTTCAAATTTTTAGTTTTTTATAAATTGACAACAATGATTTTAATTTCATTTAAAAATCCCTATTACCACATAGGTTATCAATTAATTGTATTTATTTAAATTTACATTCATACATTGAAAATTATTTTGGAAATGTATTGAAAAGTTAATTTCCTTAAAGATGGAAGCATAATATAAGTTTCCAAAAAGAAGGAAATAAAAATCAAATTTTTTATGCATTTCTGAAATTGTAAATATTTGACTTTATTTTTATTGATATTTCGTAGTGATTAGTTTTTCCTCGAACAAATAAAGTGTTTTATACACATTCATATTACTCTATATTTTTTTAGATTCTAGTGATTCTTCAATTTTGGACTCAGTCACTGAGGAGTGAAGTTGGTTCAATCGTTTTTTGTAACCCATATGGTCAAAAGGAGGAATGTGTGATTTTACCCTCTATTAGTGTTTTCTACTTTTTTAATTTGTAATTATTTATTTTCCTATTATTTATGGTAATGAATAGTTTTTATATGAGTAATTTTTATAACCGAAAGTAGTTTTCTCCATGGGAGGGTCAGTAACGCCTATCAGTCATTGTTGTGGGTGGGCACGGGTGCTTGGTACAAGGATCACTGGGTTTTTTGAGTGAAAAAATAATATCATAGTAAAAATTTTTATTTTTCTTTTGTATATTGGATAAAGGTTTTTTAGGACATGAGTGGTATCAGAGGGAAGATGATTGTAAACTCTTGCTCATTCAAAGCCATGAATTACTTGAGTTATTGAGTATATATTTATATTTAATTTGTATATTGTTTTATTGATGTAAGGATTAGATTTTTTGGGATTTTTTTGGTGAATGACAATAGAAGGTAATGGGTGTTACATAGTGAGATTTAATGGAGTAGAAACCCATGTGGAGATCATGTACATTGTTCAATATTCTTCCAGTTGTTGGTGCATGAATATGACATGGGATGTCGAACCATGTGGTCGTGCAATACATGATTTAAAGTTTCCTTAGAAAAAATTCATGATGTTGGTTAGGTTTTTTTATTGTATTTTCTTGTTGTTAGTGTACTTTATAAAGGAAATAATTTTCAGATAAATTTAGTATAGTGTGATGAAAATGTTTTTTTAAATTTCAAAAACACCGGATTTGTTTTTATTCTAATGGAATTGTGGGCATAAAAGAAATGTTTGAAGCAATATTTTGGTGTTAATGTTGATGAGTCAAAACGGTTATAATTTTGAAATTATTAATTTCAACTAGTAACATGTTAATTAATAAAAGGATGGGTTTTAAAGAATATTTTTTGTTTGTTTTGAGGTATTTTGGATTATAATCTTGGTGTTTTGGGTTTATGTTTTTCTTTGGTTGATGTTTTTTTTGAATTTGATATGGTATTATGTTTATTATTATTTTATGTATTCTTCTAAAAAATATTTAGTAGGTTACTAAGGTGACTCGTCCTATTATTGGACCTTCCTAGACTCTAATAAGGATAGTAGACCCAATTTCTTCTCAATATTTGCAAAATTTTGATTTGAATTGATGTAAATTTGAGTATGTTGAGTGTATTAATGAATTTGGGAGTGTTTTAAGGTTTTTGGTAAATCTATATGACATGGTACTGAGAGTTGTTTTTAGGTTTTTTAAGGAATGAGATTGGGAAACTGAAGTGAGATCCTTCAATCTATGTTGCGATTCATGATTTCATGAACTGTATTCAGGAAAACATTCATACATTGGATTATTATTTAGGATGTGATGTGGAAAATTACAATTATCTTATACACTCGACATAGTCAATTGATGGTTAAGGTGAATATTGAATGAATCAGTTAACTGGACCACTTTTCTCAATATATAATGTTCAAGACTTTTTGCAGAAGATCTTCTCTTCGTGTGGGTTTGCATTCCAACATTTAAAGATCAATTTCTTTCATCCGAAAATTCATGGGATGTCTTATTTTAGTTAATATTCCATACTCTATTGGGTCTCATGGTGGTTAAATATCTAAATAAAAATGTGAACTGTAGGAACCTTTCCCAAATAAGTATACTTGTTACAAAACCATCCTGGGTTCCCTGTGAATCCAATAACCGATCCGGTATTGACATATCACAATGGGTGTTCCTAATCCCCATGGGTTAGTGATTAGAACCTAACATCATACAAAATGAATGTGTGGATGATTTTTTCCAGAAACATAATGGAAGAAAGAAACAATATAGTAAGCATACAAAAGAAACTCCATATGGAGAAGTGTATCATAAGTCAGAAAGGTATTAACAACCCAAAGTAAATAAAATATGATAAAACAAAGAGAACTACCCCATATCAAAAGGATGAAACTCTTCAAGTAAACATATCAATACCTACAATTACCTCCATGTGCTGCTTTACCCATGTTTGATCCTGGAAAGAGATATTTTACCAACTCCCAAATGAATAGGTAGGGTGTGAGCTTAATGTCAAGTAGGGTCTCACTATGTATTCCATAGAAGTTCACAAGATTTAATTAATAAAATATATATTTAATGATAAAATAAATTTGAATGGTTGTTTAGAGAATGGTTAAAATAAATAATTCTATAAAATTAAAATAATTGAAATTATTTAAACAAATGGATTCAACAAATATTTATATAAAACAGTTTAAACAAATCCATTGGGAATATAAAATAGTTTACACACATGGGGACGCATTATTACCTCATATATAAATTAGAGAGATACATGGTCATCTGCGAAAAAATATGATAGTTCTAGTATATGAGATCCTTACACACTAGAATGTTATCATGATAATAAGTGTATACACATGACCCTAAAACACCAGCCAATGGTGACTTTTCACCATCCTATTGGGAATGTGACCTGATTTACAAGGTTTGGTTTCAGTTATAAAGAATCTATACAATGCTTTCCTAATTACACAATAAATACCTATGCCTGTATGTTCTCTTGTACAATCAATGACAAGTAATTTATTTTGAAACCATTTAAAATAAAATTTATCCCTTTCCCACTTTCTAAAATATCTAATTTCCATTTGAAAACCAAAATAGGGATTTAATCAAATAATTCTTTTTCTCTAATATAAAACTGATGGGATTCTATCTAAAAACATTTCCAGACATTTTATCAAATACAATGTTTAAATAAATTTAAAAATTCAATTTTTTAATATAAAGTCATCATTTTAAATTAAAAACGATTCCATAAATTCCTCAAACATACCCCAATTCAATTGAATTGGGTGGTTTCCCCAATTTCATTCTATAAATTCAATTTTTCATTAAAATATAAAAATACTAGGGAAAATGGGTAATTTAAAGAACAAATTGAAATAAAATTTAAATTAATTGACCATAATTGAAAAAATTATATTTAAATCAAGAAAATCATAGTTAATAAAAAATTATCCATTATAAGTGAACCATCCAACTTTATCCTGGAATAAATATTCTCATAATGGTTCCCAACAAAAAGAACGGAGCTGTAAATGATCAAATAACTCAACCTAGTAACAATTATTGAAAACATGTAGTTATGATCCTTCAATCATAACATGATCTATCAAGATCTAAGTATGGAAATTAAAATATAAGAAGGGAAACAGAGAACTTTTACCCTGTTAGCCACATTGTACGCATGAAAATGATCAATTTAAGAACAGAAGAACGCAGAATGGTATGTGGGATCCAACATCACATAGAAATAGCTATTGGGTTGTGATAATGGAGGTCTAGAGATAGAAATATAATTTTCATTTGAAATTAAGTTCTAAAAACAACTATTATGGATTTATAGGGTATGTAGCGATGCTACAATACAAAATTATGATCTAAATATCATTACAAAATTATGATCAAAAGGTTTAGTATATTGGAATAATTATAACCGTATATCACATATTAATAATAAAAAAATAAAAATTTATTTATATTATTCTTCATTATCTATCCAAATCACATGATAACCATAGTACATGTGATCACCTAGGGATATATATCAAAATAAGGGGTTATATAAAAGCCAAGTAAGCAGATAAATAATAAACTGAACGAATATAAACAGGGAAAAGATAATTATCATCATCATCACATAAAAAATTTACATCTTAATAAGAATAATAGTATAAATTATGTAACGTCATTGAATTTGATAATTAATGAAAATAAAAATACAATTCTTAGTTTTCATATAGAACATCTAGTTGTGAATTGATCGAGTATCATGTTTAAACATAAAATTTGTACATAATGATAAAAAAGTAATTGTGAAAAAATATTAAATCATTTTCAGGCATAATACACATTACATCTTCATATAAATCACACTACCCAATGCATTGGAATACTATAACATTTCATGAACATGCATCATATCATAACTTTTAAAAAATAATTCACGCCTCATAGAATCTATATGAATAATAATCCTTATATAAAACATTGGATGAAATTTTTTTCATAACGTTTGATATGGAAAAAAATTATTAATAAACACTAGAGTTCCCAAATGGAAATTAGAAAATAAATTTTTGGTGTAGGGATAATCATTTTTAAGCAAAGAACACATTACTCAAGAGGAGTCAAGAGGTTATATAGAAAGAAGATTTTTTTTTTAAAAAGTATTAGTATTTTTCATAAAATAATATTGTAAAAATGTATATAAATGAAAACATAAGGTAAAGAATGTTAAAATATATTCAAGGAGAATCAAAAGAATATCCACACAAAAAATTGGTATAAAGGTCCGAATATCCTAAAGAAATGGAATTGGGTTCAAGAATGCCCTTACGATATGTCTGGATGCATTATTAACTATAATATTAGAGATAATAAAATTATATTCGTTAATTAAAATATCCAAAACCACTTCTACATTTATTTGATTTATTGTAGTTTTTTAACTTGTTTTATGGCCTTTACAATTAGTTATTGAGATTGATTTAATTGTATTGGGAGCATCTATTTTCTTGGTTTCCTTGATCAGTTCACTTGTATACATGTATGAATGTTCATTTAAAATATGAATAATTATACAAAATTTATATTTTATGTTACTAATTTACTTCAAGTTAATTAAATGGATTAATATATTATTATTTTTCCATATTTAAGGATGATTTATTAAATAAAACATTAATGATAATCATTTAAAATGTTTCTGCTGTTTTTTGAAAATCATAAATAGTTTTGTCTTATTATTTTATATTACACATATATATAAGTTCTAGAACATGAAATAGGTTATAAAATACATTTTAATTTTTTTTTATCAATTCTAATGGTTTTATGATCATCCTTAAAGGCGGTAATGGAAAACCAAAACTCATTGTCCGTGAAGGCGGTGAATCAACACATCAATGACAATGTTTTCAATTTAAGAAAAAAAAGAGGAAAGAAGAGATTTGATAATGGATACTTCATTAAAACAAAAAAATTACATTATTAGGGTACTTGAGGATGGGATATGAAAAGAAAAGAAATTAGAATAGATGGATTGAGGATTTTACCTAAGGGATGTTGTCTCCTTGAGAACCTCTATAAGGAACATGGGTTTGGACTTTTGTTGTGACCAGAAATACATGGATGTGGGGAAGAGGATTGGGGATGGAATTGGGATGAAATAGAAAATATAATTTCTTTGATGGTGTGTGGAAAAGGGGTGGTGTGGGGTTTTATTTATAAGGGAGGGTATGGATGTTTTTTGATTGTTTTATTCACTATATTATTACTATGTCTCAATACTATCAATAGTGTTGATTATTTTGACTAAATACATTAAAATGTAATTTAGAATTTAAACCAATGTGTTCTTACCTCATCCATATATCATCCATAACTCAACTATTCATGTTTTTTACTTACATCACAAATTAAGGTATTTCACTTTTCACTAAGAATTCAACTATTTTAGAAGAATATAAAATAAATCTCCCTTACTATTTATTGATGTGTATAATTAAAAGACAAAATAAATTTTATAAAAATATGTTCCCATATATGAAAATCTTAATATTTTTTAAAATAATCATTGGTTTAAAAAATAATGATTTTAATATTACAACTGATTTTATGAGACCTTTAATAATTAATTTAGGTATAATAAAATTATCTTATAATTATAACACAACATAATAATAATTTATCAATCTATTTTATGAAAATAGTTTTTATTTTAAATTATTATGTTTATTATTATATTTTAAATAAACAAATATGTTACATATAAATACCAACACTTAATTTATCATTTTTAAAACATTTATTTACTTATACAGTGTTATATTAATATCATATTTTCTCATATAATATACCTAAATTTTATTTATACTTTTATAGGTCAAGTTATTATTTTATTTCATAGATTAGTATTTCTAAGGTTCATGTTACTATTCCAACTATTAGGTTACTATTCCATTAGTATAGGTTCATTAATTTGTATAAATATCCCTTATTTCATTCTTCATTTATTTGAATAATGTTTTTATTAGGTTCTCTATTCTATGTTTGTGTTTAAAAACATATAATATTATTATAAAACGGGAAATAAATTCAACTAATAAATGTTTGAGTCATTACAACAATCAGGCATATTGAATCACCAACCACAACTACCACAATAGCTTACCATATCATTATAACATAATCATATATATTTATGGGATATGAAAATATAAATTATTCTGATATACATATTTTTATTTAATTTAATAATTCAATTATAAACAATATTCCAATTAAATTTCATAACATATTTTTCAATGAGAATTAGTGTACATTTACTAAAGTACCAGTATAATTCAAAATATGATTAATTCATTAAATATTAATTTTCCAAAATTTTAATAATAAAAGCAATGAACCCCTACACATCGATTTGAACCATAATAAATCATTATATTAGTGGATGCATAATAATAAACATGAAAATTTTCTTTACAGCCCCAGAGTTATAAAAAATGTAAATATTCCACCATATACATACCTAATGTCAACTGAGGTTTAGAGTTTTAGGGAATTATGATAAAATATCACATAAATAATACAAATCCCTTTAAAGGACTATTATTTCTTCTATTACCATCTTTTGATATTCCATATTAATTCATCATCATTATCTCTATGAAACCCTTTTATACAAAATCCATTTAACATTATTTTTAATTTCTTGGGTATGACGAAATGTAATAAAGGTGAGTTAAAATTTTCAATAGGGTTAAAATTAATTATTATCAATTGATTTTCAATGGGGATAATAATATGAACATAAGAGGAATATTACAAAATCAAAATGTATTATAATTATATAAGAGAAATCATTACCGTAAATTATTGGATCCTAAATCATAAAAACTATCATTATAATTTCACAAAGTAAAGTGTTAAATGATTAAATAATTATGATCCATGTGATGTTAATCATGATGAAATTAGTCATTAAAATCCATATAAATCGTATAGAAAACTTGGTGGTATCCTCTAACGTTGTCTACATTTAACTAATATAGAATACTTTCTAATTTCAATATGAATACATACGAATTCCAATATAATTCTCCAAAAGAACATAATCATTACCCCACACATTGGTAATCTATAACTAGGATCCACATCATATCCTGAGTTATAATGGAGCATATCCAATCATATCATGAGAAACAATGTGTCATGACCCCACATATATTGATCTATAATGGGGATTAAGCCTTTGAATATGCTATACTAGTCTCACCAATGTTCTATAATGGATATCAACCCTTCCAAACTAGATTACAATGACCCTAACTTACATAAATTACATTGATCATACATAAAATCATAATAATCATAAAAAAATAAATTATTACTTTTATAACATGATTTACCTATGGAAATGAAATAAGTTACATGGAAATATCTTTGAATCAATCATAATCAATTGTGAGAAATAATTATGATGGTATCATTACAAAATATACCAAATGGATATTAAGTAACATAAATGATATTTTATGTCGATGAATGGAAATATATTTACATGGTACATAAAAACTAATAGTGGGAAATAATATTTTGACCTTGAAAATAACATTCAAAAACTAAAAAAATATGAAATATTATGAAATATATTATATTAAAAAACCTTGGAAACACATAATGAAAACATGAAATAAAATTATCAAACTTTTGGTGGGAAAATCCATTCATGTTGTCAACACTAAAACAAACATTATTTTAGAATATTTTGTAATGTTCTTCAAAATAGAAACATTTAAAAAATTTGTTGAAAAATAATTTTTAAAAGAAAATAAAATTAATTTGAAACATTAAATATAATTGATATAGGTAATAAATTATTTTTATTAAAATAATTAAACCATTTAAAAAACATGGATTTGTGAGAGTAAGATAACAGCTTTTAAAGAGATATAAATTTGGTTTTCAATGAGAAATGAATGTATTGATGTTTTTTAATTAATAAGGATTGTAATATAAACTAAATACTAAAAAAGATAAAAAGATAAAAATTATTTGGTACCTGAAAATATAATTATATAAATTACTCTAAAAAACATGAGAAAACATTCCCAAAAAGAAAGAAGATCGTAACATAAACATTTTCAACTAATGTAACATTTTAATCATAAGTCCCCTGAAAAAACTACATATAATGAAATATAAAATATAATAAACATAAGGATAATAATTATATTAATTTAAAATGTAATTTATATAAAACATATAAAATAAGATTGGTGTATATCATAATTTTTTATCCCAAAAGGTAATTTGAGATGAACGATCCTTACAAAGATCATATCGTTCAATTAGTATTTAATCAATGGACCGATTATGTTTGTAAAATTTTAATCTACAAAAAAAATATATTTAAAGAATAAAATAATTTATAGATTAATTAAAAAATTATCATGGAATAAAATTCCAAAAAAATTGATTTACCCCCAAATAGAAGAAAATTGAGTTAAGATAACATTTCATTAATGCGGAACGGTCGAGTCAAGTCACCTTTAGGAAAATAAATAAAATTGAAATATTGCATGCAATGATGTATGGAGGAACCATAATACATTATACAAATACCCATTCTTAAATATACATATAAAAATAATGATAATAACCATAACACATGACTCTGTGAAGGAATACTGAGATGAAATACCTCACCAAATTAGTAATAACATGATCAAAACCATATAGAATATAGAACAATATATGTCTTAGTAAAACCCACTATTTGTCAACAACATAAGCATAAAAGTAAATTACAGGATGTTCATACAACACAAAATAGGGAAATATTGTGGATATGGTATATGTCTCATTGAAATAAAATTTTTATGGGAAACACTTACCTTGAGTCTAGACATTCCATGTACATCCATTAACTGACGTATAATGACAATAAATCAATTATTTGATTTATTATGAATCTTATAAAGGTTTAATACCTTATAATTATATAATATAATATATTTTTTAGTTACCTATTAATATATATATAATCAATTAACTCATTGATACACTATTTATGCTAAAATCATGTATATCTATAGAATGAATTTGTAGATGAAGATAGTAATTTCGAGATGTAGTATAAAAAATACATGGGTATTAATATGAGATAATAATTCCCTTTGGAGACCTAATCAAAAAATTATTGACATATATTGTATTATCTCCTCTTTTTGATTCAATTATTCTGATGAGAAAAATGATCTATTGGTGGTAAATCCTTTTGGGTCTAAATATATCTGGTATTGACGATTTGAAAATATAACGAGTGCCATAAAGATGGGTTGTACTTTCATGAATGTTAAACGCATTGATAATTGGGACTCCATCACTTGTATCACCCTTCCAAAACATCAATCATACCACTATCATATTTTGTTCAGTTCATTTATGTGGGAAAGAAATCAAACCATTCCCATCAGATTCAACAGTTCTTGGGATTATCATCCGTTCTAATGATACACTATTTCTGAAACATGGAATTTGATGAAAAATGATACTAATGAGTATTCTTTTGATATGTAGTTATAATTATTTATGAATATACATAAGGGTTTGTGTAGATGTGGATTCAAATATCCTAAAAGAGGCATTGAGATTCTTGAATTCACAAACACACTTGTGTAATATGATTCGACTAAAAGTGATTTCACAAATAATATCAATATGGAAAAAGAGATCACTTAAAATCTAAAATCCTTCATTATCCTGATATAATATATTCAAATGGATGAAATTAAATAAAAATGGCATAAGGAAGGGGATAAAAATACAAAATTTTATAACTCTGTCCAAAGAATAAGAAAATCCAGCAGGCCCTTTCTATTCATAGAGACAATGAGTCAATAATCAACAATGAAAATAAGATTTCATAAATTCGCGAGGATTTAAATAATAAAATAATTATTTTAGATATTTAAAATAAAGGTATCATGAATAATTTCATCCCTACAGTAGTTAGTTCGAAAGAAAATAATAATCTTTCAGAAATTCTTTATGAAATAGTGACTAGAGAGGATATCTTCGGCCCCAACTGTTGGACTGTGAAAGGCCCATATGGATTCTATAACTTTTCATTCCAATAGTATTGGGATGTTATTTATAATTATGTTCTCATAATTGATATATCATTCTTAAAAAATTACTCCCTTCTATATGGTGTGAAAGGATAACTACATACACTTCATCATAAGGTGGAAAATAATTCCAATGTAAACTTTATTTGGACCATTTCAGTTTTCAATAACCTCTATAATATCATTAACATGATCCTAGTTACTAATCATTGTTTCATATCTGTTAAAATAGTCTCCTAGAGTAAATTTTTATTTATTAAGGGAATATCCATACATGATTGTCTCCTCAATAACCTATTATATGTCAATCTTATAAATAATCACTCCAAAGGATTCTCAATCGATTTTAATCTTGATATTAGAAAGGATTTTGAAAACACATACTATAATTTCATTTTCAAGATTATCATTGAATTACGGTTCACTAAAATATTCATCAACGTGACTCATACCCTCTTCAACTCATAAATTATCTCTATTCTTGTCAATGGCTCTCCATAAAGATATTTTCCTTACCATGAAAAGGTTAGTCATGGTGAACTGGTGTCTACCCATATATTATCCATTATAGAGGACCACATATGTATGATTATTTAAACATTAGTTACTAATGGTTCCCTCAATATCATCCAAGTTGGATGAAGTATCATTAACCCTATAATCTATCCATTGCTAGTGATATCACAATTATTATCAAGGCATGAAAAAGAAACATTTTCCTTTGGATAAATACTATTTATCACATCAAAAGTTGTTTGATATAATCTATATGATGGGACAAATCATTTTTTTACTTTAGAATTAGTTTTCCACCATGTAGAATAATTATAATTCTAAAGTACTTGAGAATTAAACAGGGAATCCAACCATTTAAATATCATGGCTTCCCCATGTTAACGGGTACGTTAAAAAATGGTTACGTAAATTAAATTTGAGGACAGATAAAAAAGAAACATGCTATATTGAAAGGAAAATAACTATCAAGAGTGGTAATGATGTCCCCTTTCCACTCAACTGTTGTTTTTAGGCAGGTGAATCCTTTTATGTTTTATAGGTGGGCCTCCCCATTATCATTATACTGATTGTATACATTAATAGTTTTTTGGATATTAATCATATAAAAAAGAATACTTATAAACTTGGAATGGAGAAATGGATAAAACCCAATAAACTATTCTGTCCTTTGTATTAAAAACATTAATTCCTTAATGAATTATTATAGGCACTCTATGTGGATTCCAATGAAATGAAATTTTATAGTTGTTTCCATAAATTAATCATGAATATATATGGTGTTGATTAATGATAAATTTAATTACTTGAATGTATCCAAATGGATAGCTATAAAATAATACTTATCTATCATCCTATCTATCTTTAAATAGATCCCTACTATAAATTCCTATCTTATATTCTGGCTGGAAAATTGTAACGTTACTTTGATTAATATTAATCATTGTAATTATAATCATATTATTGATTTGGAGGTCCCCATAAAATATTACCTCAATAAAACACGAATAAAATTCCATAAATAGATCATCAAAATCATTTGTTATGATTCCTTTTACCCTCTTGAGAATCTGATTCTCTTGAAATATTCAATAATATGTTATCAAATACCATGCTTTTCTATATTGTCAAACTAGATGATGCTAGTGTAAGGAACACGTGGGATTATAATTACATCAAATTATGAATAATGCCTTCATTTTTTACTCTCATCATGATAATTTCCCATGGGATTATTCCTATATATGTGTTCCTTTAGTATACTGAGATCACCCTCTACTCTAGGTGGGAAATGTTTAATCAACATAGAGAGGACACATACCACCAGTTCATAAGCTATTCCAAAATTTCATCCCATTTTATTTCCCTATTTTAAAATAGTGTTCTTCTTCAATTAAATTTTTCCACAAGCAAATACAACCTACTTTCATAATCCAACAAACTTGACTCAATAAATGTTCTGTAGGTCTTCATTAATGATTCGAATTAACCTATTCATACTACCCGAAGAAGCCCCAATGTTAATATCCATTGATTATCATGCATCAATCTTTAGACTAAATTAGAGTACATTATATATATGATAATGGATTCTAACTCCATTAAAAAATAGCACAGAATCCAATCTATCCATGGAATCATTTTCATAATATTTCTGAATATCTGTGGTGATTATAGTCACCTTCCTGGTATGTTTGAGTTTATTTGGAAACCTCCCTTCCCAATTTGGGTGAGTGTTAATATGGTTGGTTCCTATAAAATAGATTCTAGACACTTTGGATATGGATGTATTTTAAGAAACCAAAATAGTGATATCATTTTACTATTTTATTCTCCATTTGGTTCCACCTTTTCTCATGAACATGAAATGTTGAGCGACATCAAATTAGTGAACTTAGCAAGATTGAGAGGATCTTCAAATATATTATTGGAGGGTGATTCAAAAATAATATTTCATGTAATCAAGAACAAAAATATGCCTCTCTCATGGATAATATTGGTTCAATGTATGGATTAAGTTGAGTTCTTGAACTCCATAATATTTATAATAGCACATACTTTTCAGGAAGGAAACATTGTTTCATATGTTCTTTTCGATAGGGGTGTTTACGCTCCTTCCATTACAGAATCTCAAGATTGGAAAAGGGGAAGATCTGAGATTAAAATGGTTCAACCTTTGAAGAAAACATCAAAAAATCGACTAAGGGATGAACAAGGAGAAATTTTCCCATAGTCCATGCAAGTTTTCTCATAGTCGCGCAAGTGGACTTGCGCGACACACCTTGGCGTGCAAGTGACTTGCGCGACCTAAGTGATAACCGCCCGGTAACCGCCCGTGGTCTTCTCCTGCCTATAAATAGACCCTGTGGGCCCCCCATTCAGGGGGATGTTTTTTTCCAGAAACTCGGATTGAAGATCCCGATGCCCAAGTCTCTTCTCAAAGCTTCCAGAACACTTCTAAGGTAATTTCTTACCTAGAACGGAAGATCTAAGAAGAGGGTGTAAGGCATAAGTGTTGAAACTCATCAACACTTGCGCGCCTGAGTGGCCAGCCCTTAAGGGAAGTGGTCACACTTGCGCGCCGCCTTACTCCTTCGAAAGAACTTGCGCATCCCTTTTCTGGAAGAACCTCAAGTGAATTCTAAAGGCTTTAATAAAGAGTCTCTCAAGTGTTTCAATGCTAGTTGAATACCACGCAAGTACCCCACCATGTCGTGCAGGTATACCTGCGCGACCAATACTTGCGCACCCACGCAGTACCTGTGCCCCTTCCAAGACTTGCGCGCCCCTTCCTTTTTTGGTGCCTTTCTTGCCCATTTCACCCCTCTTAAGCCATTACACCTTTCCTATTCAAGATTTAGTCTTCAAGACACACTTCAAAGCCATTTCATGGTATGATTTCTTGATTTGACTTCCTTATCTGAAAGGAATTTGGTGGAATATCTCTCAAAACATAGTGATTTACACATCTTTATGTCACTAAATATTGAGATTTCATTCATTCAACCTTATCCATTAAGATGAGAGAATCCTTAACCTGGGTCTCCTTTTCAGGAAAAATCCCCAGTCATAAGTCTTCTAATATGGGCATCCTCTTTAGGAGTAAGCCCCAAGTCCCTTAATTTTTGGGAATCTTCTTTAGGAGTAAGCCCCAATTCTTAAAATTCCCAAATCTGGGAATCCTCCTTAGGAGTAAGCCCCAGTCTCCTAATTTGGGCATCCTCCTCAGGAGTAATCCCCAAACCATAATCCTTGACCTGGGCCTCCTTTTTAGGAGTAAGCCCCAGTGTTAATTTATCTTAACCAGTCCTAATTTACCTTTGATATGGGATTCCTTTTTAGGAGTAAAACTCAATCATAAGTCTTCTCCTAATTTGGGCATCCTTTTTAGATGTAAGCCCCAAGTTAGAGTATTCAAAATCTCCATGAAGCACATATACCTTTATGGACCCTGTTCCAATATTTCTTCCCTAAAGTAAATCCCAACCTTCATTTATCTGGGCAGTCATACATACATAAGCCCCACATTATTTCTTATGATTGCATCTTTCATGGCACAATTGACTAAAATTTTACCAATACCTCTTGTTTCTAACACCGAGCATGACTCACGTGATCTTAGAGTGTAAAAGTAATTGTGACATCCTTCTTTGAGCCATCAATCATAAACATCATACTCCCTTACTCGAACTATGTGGGTTCTAATTCCTTTTCCAAAACAAAGGATACGTAGGTAGCCCATCTACGAGTTCGATCCCAACTCTGAAATAATTCATGTCCTTCTAAATGAAAATAAACTTCATGTGCCCCACTGAGTGGCTTTAAAACCAGCCTGGTCATCATAATGACCAAGAGACTTTTATATAAATGTTTTGAAGGATACCATTGACCAATAATCTCTAAATAGATATAGATGATTCTCTATTGATGAAGAACCTAAAATACATATAAAATATTCTCTAAATTTTGTATATATTTAATCATTGATTGTTAGATCTGAAGGAAAGATCATTTTATACTTGGTAATGTAATAATGATTCACGAACATAACTTAAATCTATAAAGAGAGTTCCGGAGTAGACAATAATTCCCCTAAAAAAGGTGTGATGAGTCCAACCTCCCATCCTCTCAACCAATGAAAATTCCTAAGCCTCATCAGTCCAAAAACTAATGAGCACCTACCTTTGGAAAGTAGGTCTGAATGGATGTGGAATCATTGGATGTTTCCAGTTTTATGAACAAACCCGTTAGAAACCGATCGGAATGTTTGAACCTCCCATCAAGGCGGTCATCCCCGAATTCCGAGGGAAACAAAAATGGTTAGCCCGACGTGAATCCTTAACCAAGTTAAAATGATGTTTTACCTATTTGTTAAGACCCTATTTAAAACTCAATAAGAGGGCTAACAAAAACAATCATTAACATGTGTGCTCATACAAAGGATGAAGTAGTTGAATTTATCTTGATTACATCTATTCTATCAAACATGCACTCTTTTCCAAGATCATCTGTATTTCCATAATGGATGCTCTCAAATTCACACCTGTGAATACTACTGCTGCAAATACCACTACTGCTATTCCTACTAGATCGTCATCCGCTCTGAGGATGACATCACCTACTCAGAATCTTCAACACTGGGTATCAAATGCGCTGGTTAAGGAGTACCGTCAACATGGTACCATCCCAACTCTAGAGGCTGCCGGACCGACCCACCAAGTGAACAACTCACACAGGTCATCCACAAAACGACGAGCAGTGATCAAGAGGCAGGCGGTGCTGACTACCGTCTCCAACTGTTTCGGGTTGTTATCCCTGGAATGCAATTTCCATACGCTCCCTTACTCTGAGGAAGTGAATGAGCAGGTCCCTCAGGGCCTTAATTCAAAAAGACAGGAGTCCTTCCCGAGGGCTCCCATCAACAATCGACGCCAGACTCGTGCGACAATTCGCCCTCAACATGATGAGGGTACCGACTCCAGGCGTTCAGCTCAGGTTCCTCAAACCCAAGCAGGCAAGATGAACCGCCAGAGGCGGAATCCGGTTAACAATGGGCAGGTTCTCATCCCTGCCATCTCCGGAGAAGTCCACCAACCTAACTTGGTGGTGAACAATGAGCAGGCACACACACCTACCCGTTTTAATTCCGCTGTCCAGCAGACTCGTCTGGCAGCATCACGCCAATCCCAACAGGCAATTCCAGCGGAGTACTATATGCAAGAACATACACCTGATTATACATCACCAGTTAGTCAGCAGGCTCGCCTGACTACATATGATGGATATCGTCAACCGCTTTTGGCGAAGTGTAATCAGCAGGTACATACACCTGCTAGTACTAATCAAGACTGCCAACAGTCTCGCTTGGTAGCACACGGAGAAGTTAGTCAGAAAGCTCCGACGACAAACAGGAGGCAGACTCAACTCTCTGCCTCCACACTTGAGTACTGTCAGGATTCACTGACAGGAAAAGGAGGACAAGAGCAGGCACATACACTTACTCCAAGACCGGAATGGACGTATATCCCCGTTCCGGCGGCTGAAGTCACCAAACATATTTTTTCAATGGTGAAAGAGCAGATGAAAATTCCTGCTCATATTCTGAATGCTTGCCAGGATATCATAACAGCTTCAGCATCATCTTAGGGAAAGACACATAAATCTATCCCTAGCAGTGGAGTGACACATCAATGATTCACTCTGGAACAGACACACACATCTGTTCCAGTCCAAGAGGGTTATGGGGCATACTCCCCCATATCATACAGATAACCAAGTCAGGCACATACACCTGATTTGAGTGAAGATCGTCAGCCTAACCTGACCATCTTTCTTGATCAGGTACATACACCTGCTCAGAGCAACCACTTTCATCAACAAGTGGTTTCCAAAGAGAGTAAGAAGGCATCTAAGAAAAATATCTGCCCAACACAGTCAGGAGATCAAAGGCCAATCTGTAACCATGCCTTGCTCAATGCTGGAGTTCTTGAAGCCCTCAGACATTTGTCTGTTGTAATTCAAGATTCTACTCCCTCAGTTCCCAATAACGGGAACATTAATTCTGAAGGTCTTCAACATACACTTCCTCGTGAAGGCTTGCTTCATGAAAATTTGGTCAATCTTGAAGTTTCGTCTTCAGATGAGAGCCACAGGAACCCTATGTGTGGTCAGAAGGCCAAGGAGCAAGAGATATCATCTTTTGTTGTAACCCATTATGGTGGTCCTCCCCATAATGATGAATTCCTCTGCGAAATTCCTCTCTGCAGTAGTGATTCACATTTCCTGGAAAATACTCCAGTGGACAATGTAGTGTCGAGAAATCCCTCTTATCTTGAGGCACTTTCAAATGTGAAACCAGTCATGTCTGATGCTTTATCGCTAGCAAGTGAAATACTTTCTCAATCAGAAGATTGCCCAGGGTGTAGGTCATTCTCCAAACCACCCCTAAGTCATGAATCTTCTAGTTTGATCAATGATCTCTCTACCAATCTTGTTGAATCCGATGAAGCAACAAGGAAACACCAACTCTGGTCAAAATAGGTAGAAGAATCTTCATTTAATGATGAAGAGGAAATGACGAACATGAGGAAAAAACTGGCAAAAAGTGAGGTACCAGTCATGTTTTGGCCTTTGGCTGACTCCTAGTATGACATTCCAAAGATTTTGACGGAAGATGGAGTCAATGATATTCGTCTCAACATATGGAAAACTCTTTGTCAATTGAAGAAGAAGGTATTATCTTATGATGAATATGAAAATCATCTTAATATAATAGAAGGGCTACAACGTCAGATTGATTTGGCATATCTATCAGTCTCTCGGTATCCGAAGGCTGAAAAGCAACCGAGAACCCTTCAACGTTCATGCCTTGGCTCACTAAGAAAATTGCGTCAGTTAATTGCCAATGCTCCACTTGGTGTTCATATCAGAGGATGGGGTGTTCATGGAGCACTACATTACACAGTGCTTTCCATTCAGCAAAGCCCGCCGAAAATGGTCTCATGAAATGTTATTGCCCATGGCCGGCCACAGTCAATGGGCTTTGTTCGTAATCAAAAGTTTGCTCAAGAACAGGCTTCAACTTGTTCCTCTCAAAATCAAGCATATAGAGAACAAGTTGTTGAATTGCTCCTACATCAAGCAGGAGAGAATATTGCACAAGCCTCTCGTATGGAGCAAACACGTCATCAAATGACAGAAGTTTTGGAAATCATCCAATGGTATATTAAACCAGGTGATAAAAGTGGATACAGGTTAATGCATCCAGCTAATTTCCGAACTAGGTTTCACAAGATCAAGAGAACTTTTAAGAAGGTCTCAGACATAGCTTGTCAAAAACCACCCCATCTTGTCAGACTGGGGACTCCTTTAACCCAACCCTCAGAATCAACAAATAGGATTCGAGGAGTTGAGCATGAACAGAAGGAACATCCCCAGTCCACGAGACTGGGGACTCTTTCAAATCATCAATCCCATCCTCAGAGAATGTCAGTCTTTTATCGATTGGGGAAGAAGCCCCAAGAGGAACGAAGAGCCAAATTATCAGGAGATTCCCTCCAAGTTATAGCTCGTCAAGAAGTTCCTAAAGGATTGAATCAACAAAAGGCAATGTCTCATCATAGACATGACAGAAGAAAATATCACAGAAATGTTGATATAAGGGATGCGATGCATTATACATCAATCAATGTCATCAATGTCGTTGTTGCTAATTCACCAGAGGAGGCTCACTCAGGGGACTCAGATGAAGGGCATCCTACTCAAGAAAATGTACGCACTGATACAAATGAAGAAGATGTGCGTAAAAGAAGTCAAAGGATTACTCAGAACCTAGGTTATCCACTTCCCTCTCTCCAAAAAGTTTCCAATAAAGGGAGGGGAAAGAATCAGGTTACATATCCTTCCTCTGGAGAAGGTCAATCGCTCTCATTAGAGAAAAGGTTTGCACAACAGGAGGAAGAAATGAAAGAATTAAGAAGGTTGAATGCAGAACTACTTTAGAGTAGTCTTCTTCTTAAGAATGCTGGAGTCCGACAGCCGAAAGAATTTGTTACAACTACTAATAGGGATCAGGAATATCTTCCTTTATCAGTACACCCTCAGAGGTCTAATACTACGGATCAAGTGCAACAATGGTTGGCAGTGCTACCATCAGTTCCTTCACCAACCACCACCGAAAATCATTTTTTTCATTATCAGAAAGCCGGTTTATAGGGGTTGCCGGGACCCAAGGATACAATCAACCATTTCAAAATTCAAAAACCACCAAACAAAAGGAACCGCGTAACTCCTCGAGCAACGAGCCCACGCGCCGCCTCGAAACCCGAGATCACCTGCCACCGCCTTGTCAGCCTCGGGATACGCCCCCGATGCGACCGGAAAACCACTTACACCGGGACACCGAAGAGATTCCCGGCTCCCGTCAACACTATCACCGGCGACCGTCGTCAGCCACCGTCGACCGTCGTCATCTACCATCGATCGTCGTTGCCACCAACATCACATCTGTCCAATCTCCATTCATTACACCTACTCAAGACCAAATTCAACTGGATGTTTCTCAAAATTTAATAACAACTATTGAGTCATTAACAGCTCGATTAGAAACCATGGAAGGGAAACGGGTGCAAGTTCAACCAGAAAAGAAAGTTTACCCTGAATGGTTAGATTCAATTTCTCCTCTATCCAGTTTTGGAAACCCTGTTTTCCCTACTTTCAATGGATCAGGTGACCCTGAACAACATTTGACACATTACGTGTCTTGTTGTGATCCTATAATGGGAACTCCAGAGCAGCAAGAAGTGGTGAAACTCAGATGCTTCGTGCAAACCTTGAAAGGACCAACGTTTGTCTGGTATACAAGCTTGCAATCCCGGTCAATCATTGGATGGGTGGATCTTCTCCAAAAATTCCTTCTTCAGTTTAGGTCAAATTTGCCAAAAACGACAGTTTTCGATCTTACAAACTACAAGCAAAGGGAGAATGAAAGAGTCTCTGATTTCATTGCTCACTGGAAGGGATTAACATATTCCTTGAGTTTAGAACTCCCTCAAGATTAGCTATTTCCAATCTTTGTGGCAAATTTGCGTGACGAATTACGCACGCCATTGATCCTTGTGAAATATACAGGAGGGTTTCGAGACCTTACTTCAATCGCTCAGCAGATTGAAGATTCCCTTATATAGGCTAAGGCTAAATCTCATGTAATTACGTTAGCTCCAGGAAGGAGAATGGGTAAAGCAAAAACTTCTACAGTTATGCTTAAACAAGCGCCTGTACCTATTTCTACTTCAAAACCTTCATCTTCTCGATGGGCTCCACCTCCTGAATGCCAACAACAAATGCCGTCTTGTCCAATTGATCAATGAGATCAATGAAGAAAACAAATTGAGGATTTGAAGAGTAAAACATACTCTTTCCGAAATGAGAAAGTTCCTAGTTACTTCATCTCAGCTCTGGAAAATAATTTGGTTCAATTACCAGGGCACAAGAGGCCAAACAAGGAAGGAGATGAAGATCGTCCCAATTATTTTCCCTTTCATCAAATTTTAGGGCATCCCATCCAGGAGTGTTTTTTCTTCAAAGACCTCCTGTAAAAGATGGTCGACTTGGGACAAGTCATGTTGAAAGGTTCTTCGACTAAGGTAGCATGTGTTACTACTACAGTTCCAGAGGAGGAAGGTGAATGGAAAGAAGTCAAAAGAAGAAATGCACAAAAGTATGATGATTGGATGGTCAGAAAGACAACCAATCAGACTCATGCCATTTTGCGAACACAATTAAAGAAACCAATTGTGTCTTCTTCCCTGAATATTGCGGTAAAACCCTCTTCGTCAGAGGGAAAGTCCTCAAAGAAACGGTTTGATTCAAAGAAGGAAAAAGAATCAGAGGAAGATGAATATGTGTCAAATCCAAAATTGTCTTTGACTCTGGAAGACTTTATGCCATCTACTTCAAAGCCACGGGCACCGCCCCATCAAACGGCACAGCCTAAACAGGCTAGTCAGGCGGAGTCTTTATTAGACGAAGAGTTAATCTTCGGTTCTGTTAATATGATTCAATTAACAGATCCGTATTCCAGTCATAATTTCAATTTTGATGAGCCTGAATTCCCTGTATCAAATAAAGGAATTCGAGGAAGTTTCAGAGGTTCAGGTACAGGGGAAGACGTGGATCTTTACGAAGCCACTACTCCAATTCGACCCCTGCTAGCACTGTATATGCAGCAGAAACTCATGGTAGAGCACATCAGCGAGCTCAAAAAGAACACGCATGTTCATCTGCCAATAGTCAACTCAGTCTTGGCATAGTTATTTTGGAAGACCGATTGAAAATTCCATCTTCTTTATCTCAGCAAGTAAATGGATCTAATCAGTCTAATCTTCCAAAACCAAGGATGTTGCCAACTTCTATCCCAATACAAGATGCATCAGCTTCCAAAGAATCTGCTTCCAAGGTACCTGCTAAACCACATATTCCTTTTGGGAAACACAGACCTCTAGATCAAAAGTATGATATATTGAAACACTTGGCCCAAGTACCAGCCAAGTTATCAATTTTGGATGCATTGAATCTGTCAAAAGATCTTCGGGAAGCACTCATCAAAGCTTTGTCAAGCCCTTAGGAGTTTGAAGCTGAAATTGCTGTAGCTGAAGTCTATCACATAGAGAATAATCCTGCAGAATGCCATGCAGTGATATCTTTTACTGATAAAGATGAAGATGATGTTGTGCATGGGCACATAAAACCTCTGTACTTATCTGGAAAAGTCAATGGTGTAGATATCCGAAGAGCTTTCATTGATAATGGTTCATGAGTAAACCTCATGCCCATTCGTACACTTCGTCGATTGGGCCTCATGGAATCTGATTTATCTCCTACTACCATGATTTTACAAGGATATGATAAGAATGAACAAGAACCACTGGGTGAAGTTACACTCAGAACTCAGTTTGGAGATCTTGTATCCAATTCGGATTTCATGATTGTTGATCAAGACTCATCTTTCAACATCTGGCTTGGAAGACCCAGGCTACATCAGCATGCAACAATCCCTTCATCATACCATCAATGTCTCAAATACTATTTCAATGGTCATGTTGGAACATTGTATGGTGATAAGACCCCGTTCAAGACATGTGAGTCTCAATACATTGAGGTTGAATTTTATCACATGAAGGGAAGAGAGAAATCTACAATAAAGGAAATTACCAAAGTTAATGCTCCATATGGTTTGGAAAAGATTCCAATAAATCCATTTACACATGTGAGTAAAGATTATGTGTTACCTATCAGTCAAATTGACAAAATAGGCCCAAATCAAAATACTCTTATGGAATGATCCATAATGTCAATTACGGCAATCGAGCCAGACAACATGGGAGAAATTGGTCACCTACCAAACAGTGATGAAAACACAAGTAGTGACATTTTCATTTCATCTGCTGAAATCCAACAAGTCTATACTTCGCCAATCAGGCCAGAAAAAGTTATAGCAACATCGGAGGTGAATAATGATGTCAATTATCAATCCATCATCTCCTATTTATTTCCCAAAGAAGTCCCTTTATCATCAATAGGGTCGGAAATGGAAGCTTCTTCTTCAAAATGTGCAAATTTTGACATCTCTTCTGATCATGAAAATTTTGTTTTGTCATCTACTATGCAAGTAGAAATGGAAGAAATAGCACATGATGAAGAGGAAGAGGAAGATCTTAGAGATGCTCCTCCAGCATTTGAAGAGGGTATCTCTACCACTGTGGATGAACTCAGAGAAATAAATCTGGGTACAAAGAAAGATACACGCCCCACTTTAATTAGTGCGTCCATGACCCTTGAAGAGCAGGAGATGTATATTTCTTTTCTAAAGAAAAATAAAGATATTTTTTCTTGGAACTATACAAAAATTCCTGGGCCTGATCCTGATGTTGCTACTCATCATTTGGGTTTACCAAAAGAACATCGAGGATTTAAGCAATCCGCGAGAAGAACACACCCAACTTATGCTTCCAAAATTGAAGCTGAAGTGGATAAGCTGATCAAAGCTAACTTCGTCAGAGAAGTTCAGTATCCCAAGTGGTTGGATAATATTGTCCCTGTAAAGAAGAAGAACTGACAAATTAGGGTTTGCATCGATTTCAGATATCTTAATCGGTATTGTCCTAAAGATGATTTCCCAGTTCCGATTACAGAACTCTTAATTGATGCGACGGCTAGTTATGAATTACTTTCCTTCATGGATGAATATTCTTGATATAATCAGATCCGAATGGCCCCAGATGATGAGGAATCTACAGCCTTTAGAGCCCCTCAAGGTGTGTTTTGTTACCGGGTGATGCCCTTTGGTTTAAAGAATGCAGGTGCAACATATCAACACGCCATGCATCGTATCTTCACACCATTATTAGGGATGTTTGTTGAATGCTATGTAAGCGATTTGGTGGTTAAATCCAAACAACGTTCTAATCACTTGGCTGATTTGGAAGTCGTATTCCACAAGCTTCGAAAACATAATTTGAAGATGAACCCCTTAAAATGTGCTTTTGGGGTAACCTCAAGAAAATTCCTCAGCTTTGTTATACACCATCGTGGTATTGAAGTCGATCCTCAGAAGACCAAGTCAATCCTTGGTATGTCACCTACTCAGAATTTGAATGAATTAAGAGGACTTCAAGTAAACTTATCATATATTCGGCGTTTCATCGCCAATTTGGCAGGAAAAAGTTTACCCTTTACCAAATTATTGAAAAAAGGAGTCATTTACCAGTGGCCTGAAGAATGTCAAGAAGCGTTTGATGTTCTCAAGAAATACCTCTTGAGTCCACCAGTACTCATGCCACCTGTTGAAGGAAGACCACTTATCCTCTATGTGACAGCTCTAGAGCGATCATTGGGAGCCTTTCTTGCTCAAAAGAATGATGCTGGGAATGAAAAAAGCCTCTACTATCTCAGTAGAACTATGCTTGAAGCAGAAACACGGTATTCAAGTATTGAGAAGTGCTGCCTGGCATTAATCTTTGCAGTCCAGAAACTGAGACACTACCTACAACATCACGAGGTCCAATTGGTATCTCGCAATAATCCGCTCAAATTCATCCTTAGTCGTCCAATGCTTACAGGACGTCTAGCAATGTGGGAAGTTATTTTGCAGCAGTTCGACATTCAGTATGTATCTCAAAAGGCAATAAAGGGCCAAGCTCTGGCTGATTTCCTGGCTGAACATCCTTCAGTGGAAGACACGTCTTCATATATTGAACTCCCTGATGAGGAAGTTTTCTCTATTCAAGAGAGTCCTCAAACATGGGAAATGTATTTTGATGGTGCTTCCAGAAGTCCAACATGGATGAAAATGGAAAATCCTAAATTCAACAAAGCTAGTTTAGGAATTGTACTCATTTCTCTAGATAAGGCATTGTTACTTTACTCCATTTTATTGTGGGAAGGTGGTACCAATAATGAAGCCGAATACCAAGCTCTTATCACAGGCTTGGAGTTAGCGCTTCAAGAACAAGTGAATCACTTAAAGGTGAAAAGTGATTCAGACCTGGTAATCAAACAAGTCAATGGGGATTATGCCATTAGAAAAGAAGAATTAATCCCTTTGTATGATTACGTCAGAGAGTTAATGGCAGAATTCCCTTTAGAACCGACATTTTCTTATGTCCCAAGATCACAAAATGCTCAAGTTGATGCGCTGGCTAATATAGCCACAGCTCTAGCAGATCCAAATCGGGACGAGACAACCATCAGTATTGCCCACCGTCGTGCAATTTCACCTTATGTTCAAACCAGAACAGAGGTAATTAATGAAATTAGTCCCATTCCTGAACCGTATGGTCATACTACAGGATGGATGTCACCTATCAGGGAATACCTTCAAAATGGAACACTTCCACCTGATAGAGCCAAGAAAGAACAAATCCGGCGACATGTGGTCAATTTTACTCTTTATGATAGCCCAAACCACCTAGAGAAAATTCTCTACAATTGTGGTTTTGATGGAGTTCTCTTCAGATGCATTGATGGGGAAGAGAAAATGACTATCATGAAAGAAGTGCATGTAGGAGTCTGTGGTGCCCACCAGTCTAGACATAGATTGTCTGATCAAATTCGAAGGCTTGGATACTTTTGGCCTTCAATGATACAATATTGTGTTAATTTAACAAAGAAGGGTCATTCATGCCAAGTACACGCCAACTTCATTCATCATCCTCCAGAGTTGCTTCATACAGCTAAATACTCGTAGCCATTTGCCACATGGGGATTGGATGTGGTGGGACCTTACCCGTCAGCTACGGCCAAGCTGTTTAAGTACATTCTTACTGTTACTGATTTCTTTTCCAAATGGGCAGAGGCAGTACCTCTTAAAGAAGTCAGTTCTAAATGCATTCTTAGCTTCATCAGGTCTAACATCATTACTAGATTTGGTGTCCCTCATACCATATTGACGGAAAACGGCACCAACTTCTGTTCTTCTGAGGTGAAGAAATTGTATCAAGAATACAACATTAAATCCAGCCATTCATCTCGGTATCATGCGGCGGACAATGGCCAAATAGAAGCCTTTAACAAAAATCTTTCAAATATACTGCAAAAGATGGTGGATAAATATAAGAGGTCATGGCCTGATAAACTCTTTCATGCTTTATGAGCTTATCGGACTACCACCCGCAATGCAACGCAGTCAACTCCATATTCGTTGGTATATGGAATGGAAGCAGTCTTTCCAAATGAAGTTCAATTTCCCTCACTCAGAGTAGCCATCTGTGATAAGTTATCTACAGATGAGAAATCACAAAAGCGATTGAATGAATTGGAATGGTTATATGGGAAAATATTGTACACTTTTCACCACTTGGAAATCGATCAGAATCGAATAGCACGAGCTTTTAACAAAAAAGTTCATCTTCGCTCATTCATTCAGGGAGAATTGGTATTAGTTCTCAGAACTCCAATGATACCAGGAAAGAAACCTCCCAAGCTTGAGCCAAAATGGTAAGGACCTTATTCAATACATAGGGTCTACTCCAATGGAGCTTATTCATTAATTTCGATGGATAGAGAACTCATTACTACTCCAACTAACGCCAGATTTTTGAAGAAGTATTTTGTATAAACTACAAAGTATTCACAAATTTGTCCTCGCAACATGACACTAAACTGTGTGGCACCAGTTCTTCCTTGCTATATGACATTAAACTATACAGAAATGGTCCAGAATGACCTTAAACTGCAACTTCATCCCACACGACGTTAAACTGTGAAAAAGTTCCCTAAAAAGTCTTGTATGACCTTAAACTACACCATGGTCCTGTATGACATTAAACTACACCATCCCTGGTCCATGCATATGACCCTAAAATATTTGCAAGTCCCCTATGTCCAGCAAGACGTTAAACTATGACGTCCTAACTACATGATGCTAAACTGTATAAAAGTCCCTTACGTCTGAAAAGACGTTAAACTACATAATCATCAAAGGTCCTGTATGACCTTAAACTACACCACCGTCTAGCATGACATTAAACTGCACCATCCATGGTCCATTTATATGACCTTAAACTATTCACCCTTTTTTCCAGCATGACACTAAACTGCAGAAAAAATCCCCAATGCGTCCAACATGACGTAAATGGTGTGTTATTTTGTCCTTACTGCATGACATTAAACTGCACAATTCCCCTTTTTTGTCCAACATGACATTAAACTGTATTGTCCCCACCGTCCTAACTACATGATGCTAAACTGTACAGAAAGTCCTTGATATTTCCTACATGGCATTAAACTATGCATCGTTAAGGTTGTTGTTACCTCTTGTTTCTCACACTGAGTATGACTCACGTGAGCTTAGAGAAAACCTCAACCATAACACTTTCTCTGGGCTGCTAACCATGTGTAAGTCCCAACATCATTTTTCTGGGTCATTGTCCCTAAGAATAACTTGATCATTAATTTATTCTTTAATTGAACTACACAGATTTTGATCCTTGCCTTCCAGGCTGGGTACGTAGGCAACCTCCCAAGGTTCAAGCCCAAAAAACAATCTCTTCACTTCGGTTCACCTTCATCTCATACAATTTTGATTTGTGAAACCGCCTTTAGAATCAATATCTATAAATTTGATTCACTTTCATCCTTGTTATACGACGTTAAACTACACAACACTTTTGTCTGGTATGAAAATAAACTACAAAACTCTTTGATTTCCTCATTTGAGAGGGAACCATTATTTACATTGATTTTTCAATCATATTTCATTTCAAAAGACTACGTGCATACATGGTAATGCCTAAACTTTTAATCTACGGTTAAACCATCATTGTACTAAAGTCCCCTTTCACCCTTCACATGTATGAACCAAATTTGTACAAAGGGTAGTTCTAGAACTATGTGGGCATGATTACCATCCTTATGGGATACGTAGGAACATTCGAGTGTCCCTCGAATCCAGTCCCAAGTCTTTTGGGCCTAACCCCAAATTTCACTTTCAGTCCCTTGGCTGAAAAGTCCTCATGAAAACACACACTGTGTATTCATTATTATGGTCCGAACTCTATGACCCTAAACTAAGATCTCTTATACTTTCGTCCTGCACGACGTTAAACTGCATTTCAAGAACTACATATGGCTTGATTCTCATTCTTATGAGATACGTAGTGAAGTACAGGATTTCAATTCAGGACCCAGCCAAAACATGATTATGGTTATCATTGACCCATGTATCTCTATAAACATTGGAAAATACCCATATTTATGTGTTATAATCCTAACCTTAAATATTTTCAGATCTTCATAACCCTTTTCATGAATTTTAGTCACAAAAATTTCAATCTTCTGAGAATTATTTTTCCTGACTATGCAATATGTGCCCATAGGTGGCCTTGCATAAACAGTCCACATAACAGGCTTGTCAGCCGAAAGATACTATTTATTTGACTATGCAGCCAATGCCCTTAGGTGGCCCTGCATAATTCAACCCCCTAACAGGTTTGTTGGATAATGGTAACTTCATTCTTGGGAATAATGCCTCTTTTTTCCTTATTTGTCTTAAATGACGGTATATTGGGATCTGCAAAAAAATAGCCATCCTTAACATATTTGTCCCATGTCCTTTTTCATGATCTGAGAGTATTCAACTCTATGGTTTATACTCTCCATATTCTCTTTCCCTACGTTTGGGTTAGACCTTTGTAGGAGTGATATTTATTCAATTATTCAATATTATTGTTCGGAAATATCTTCTCCATATTCAAATACCTCTTTCCATACAACAAACTCTATACTTTAGAAAATTTGAATCTCCATAAGCTTTCACTGGCTTTTAGCACTAGGAAAGTAAATTTCTGAGAGTTCTTTTTCCTGACTATGCAGCACGTTCCCATAGGTGACCTTGCATAAACAGTACACATAACAGACATGTCAGCTGAAAGATTCTATTTATTTGACCATGCAGCCAATGCCCTTAGGTGGCCCTGCATAATTCAACCCCCTAACGGGTTTTGTTAAATAATAGTAACTTCATTCTTGGAAACTACTTCTTCTAATGCCTTTTAGCTATTTTTCATATCATTCCTCAGATTCAAATATTCTTAATCCATAGTTTACATATTTTATCTCATACTTGAGTATGGTAATATGTTTTCAGATAAATTGTCAATGAATTGAATCAATTTTAATCCATTTTGGTCAAAGCTATTTCGACCATAAACATTAGCCCCTTTATGTCCGGTATGCATGACTTTAAACTGCCCACAAAAGACAAAGGAAATCTAAATAAAAGTCATGCTCCAGCTCACTAAATATACATTTTTTTATGATTTAGGTAATATTGATCAATTAAAAGGTTCAAAGTTTGTAGGGTTATTTGTAATAATCCTAGTAAAATTCAAACTATGCTTACTAGGCCCATTGGTTTAAGTAAATTTGAAGCAGGTAGTGAAAGAATGCAGGTACAAATGATTGAAGATGAAAGTGTTTTTCATTGATACACAGGAGATAGAAGGACATCCACAAACTGGAGTATCTTCTCTTTTTCAAGAATTACAAAAGACTGTCAACATAAGTCTTCATTTGATGTACAACATCCTGAGATTTATCAGCAGTTACTTGAAGCTCATGCACTTGACCAAATTCCCTCTTTCCAGCTTGATGAAGTGCCTTCTAAGCATCTGCAATGGATTTCATGCCATTCATATGAGTTTCATCCAATGATTTATTAAGCTGATCAAGTTCCCCAATAACAGCATCTAACTGTTGATGGAGTTGCACCTGGTGGACGACTTTTTCTTTGATTTTATGCTTCATCTCCTTCATCTTGGTAGCATAATCAGCTTCATCTTGGGATACCGCAGCCTCAAATTCTCCTATGTTGACTGACAGTTTTACTCTGATCAAATCTTCGCGACTTTTTTGCGCCTGCTCCCTCCTGAAAATGATCTGTTTCACCGTGGCATGGATCTTTTCATATCCAAAACCGCCAAGTACTAGTATAACAAATTGGGATGACAATCGAGGAATTTTGGATGGTATCTCTTCTAAAGTCACCCCAGATATGATGTTCCATATGTTGTTCGATGACTTACGTCATGAAAAGCTGAACACTTTAAGAATCTCTGGATCTGATTCAACATCATCGTCGGAGGGGGGCATGTAATCTGGAATTAACGAACTTAAGGAAGTGCCCTATCCTTCTTTCCCCCCTGATTTGTGCTTCTTCACAATCAATTCCCATTGGGGCAGAGGCTGAGGCCTCACCTCTAGATCTAGTCATTGCAGTTGATGGCCCTGCATGATTAATTGAAAGATTTAGTTAGCTTCAAAGGATAACAAAAGCATAGATTGTCTTACAAATAAAGTACAATCACAAATATTGTTATCCCTTACCAAAGGATGGTTCAGCAACCTAAGAAGACTTCTCCCCATCTTTCCCGGTCTCAACAGGATTTTCAAGATGGGTATCAGGAGGGTTTATTGGGTTTAGATCTACTTGAGCTAATGTTTCTGCAATGGTAGGGTTGACATCAATGTACACACCCTCTTCAGGCATTGGCAGCTCAGCAGCTTCTACTGATGAAACTGCATATTATTTTCAGTCATGGTTAGAAGTGTAAATTTAAAAAAAAAATTGGGCGAAGGGTAACACTCACGCCCACGGTCTTCTAAATCACATGAAAACTTAGCATGATCATAAAATTCTTCAAAAGTCATTCCTTGATTCATCATTTCATCCAATGATATTTCAGAATCCTGGTTAGTCTCACCAGTGGGAGCATTTGCTACATATTCTTGCTGACTTACGTCCTGCAACCCCTGACCCTTGACAGCATCTTCAGCAGTAGGAGGGATACTGGGAATGGATGCTAGATCATCTCTAGGAGCAGCCAAGTCAGCTTGGGCCTGTGATTGTTGTACAACACCCTCCACGGCCTTTGAAGGAGGATCAGTCCCTTCCCTCAAGGGGGAAATTGAAGAAGCCCCTACAATCCTCAGATATATGAGTAACCATGTGATTATGGGTATAAACTCATGATTGTTCGAAGAACTTACCGCTGCTAATGAAGCATTTAGCTGTGGATTTCCTCCTTCGTTGCCTTTGATTCTTTTGTTTTTTTGGAGTATTAGTAGTCTCCCTTATAGGCACTTGGATTGGCGAATGGAAGGCTATGTCCAGCGCCTCATTCATGGCCTGCTGGCCTGGAGATATCTCGCCTGGTTCACGAGGAGAATCAACAGCAGCCCCAATAGCAGTACCACCAGGGCTATACTGTGGCGAAGGAACCCCAGTTCCTTTCTTTGCAAGCTGCGAGAGGAAGAAAATAACTTCCTTAAGAAAAAAAGCTTCAACTGAAATCAAGTTGCAAAGAAAATAAGGAAAGAAAACTTACATCTTCAGGAGCCATGTACTCTTGCCATTCCTCATCTCCAGAACCACCAGCCCCCTCAGTGGTGCCACGATCAATCATTTCCTTCACCCGCCTGGTGATAGAAACAGAGTCATCAGTGGCATATATGAGCATTTCTAGCTCTTTGATGTAAGCTCTCACTTAATTGGGGTTATCTTCGTATTGAAGATTTTTAGAAGCCATAAGATTTCCTATTCCAAG
This sequence comes from Viscum album, assembly GCA_963277665.1. Classification (NCBI taxonomy): domain Eukaryota; kingdom Viridiplantae; phylum Streptophyta; class Magnoliopsida; order Santalales; family Viscaceae; genus Viscum; species Viscum album. The sequence continues at coordinate 403,754,026 of OY728163.1, read as the reverse complement.
AAGTTGTAGGCCCTCACACAAATCCAGCCAGGCAGTCTTAGTACCACAGTATAAGCCCTGCCATAGCTGAACAACCTCTGGTCTTAGATTTGAAGGCTGTGAGGAAGGTCCTACAATTTTTGACTTTTCTTCCCAACTCCTGCAGCAACAGATAGAGAATAATAAAGTAAGATATATTGATTTATAAAGTAGCAGTGATTAAAATTACTACAATAAAACAACTCACCATGAGTTGATGGAGTGGGTCTTTTAATTCTTGCCGGAGGATTATATCGGGCACGAAACCGCTTTGCTGCCGGTTGTGCCTCATCATCCCCATCATGATAATCTGGTGAATCAGTTCTAGAAGAGGAGTCTGTTGATCCAATTTCAGATGGGGAAGCATCACCTTCATGAGGAAGGGTTTCTTTCTCTACAGTCCTCTTCCTCTTTCCCACTTGATATACTGGGTGATTCAATATCCCTTTGGGGTATGATGCTATCTAGTGTTCGTCATAATATGTAGTCAAATTTTGTGCCGCTTTTTCAACTGGTAGATCAAATACTGCCCCAGTCTTCTCTCTTGATGTCAGCAGGCATAGTTGTCGAGCAACCATCAGATGTTGCTCTAACCTGACATGTACCAGAGGGGATAGAACAATCTGTTGCAAACATTTGAATTGGCGTGCAAATCTATATGGAGCATAGGCCTCACATATGATCTCTCCATCAATCCTGGATACTAACACACCATCCCTGCAAGCTAGCATGTATGCCCTCAAATCCAAATGGGCTGTCCCATCATCAACAAACCGCCCGGATGGCGGACTTCCATAGGGAAAGAAGTTGAATTCCTTAAACATGCTCAGCCTCACTTTAATGTAATAACCATTAACATCTAATGGAGAAATTCCAGAGAATGCTTGCACTGACGGTCTGAAGGAGCTTCCAGGAATTTGTAATCCATTCTGTACATTGTAAGTCCTGATGTGAGTGGCGATCCATCCCCACAAAACATGGAATGGTCACACTATTCTTAAAGGAGATTTACACATGAAGACATGAAGTAAACTCCTGTGAATCTTTGCTAAAATGGGGGTAGCTAACCCAACCATTTTTCCCTCAGCCAACTTTGCCGCAATGACGAAGGTCCCTGGCCTAACGCCTCCCTTCTAATCCCTGACCGGAAAGAGATAAACATTGAGCCACATTGCCAAGAAACCCGCCAGACGAGTTTTCTTTGGAATTCTTTGATTCACTTTATATCCCCACTTTTCAAACTCTCCTGCTTCTAGAGTTGGCCAGAATGTGCCAGGAGCTCCTCTCTTCTCAGGTTTTGGACAGGTGGTAGGACGTTTGGGCCTGGTATCCTTGGATTTCTTTTTCTTGGATCCTTTTCCTTTTAGTTCCATCTCTTTCTTCTCAATGAGAAATACATTCATCCATTCTTCCGGGTGAATATCTTTTCTAAAATGAGTTAATGAGGTCTCTGAACTCTTGAGCCTATGGAAGATCTTAAATAATTCTCGAGCTAAAGCCGGAATCTTCTCTGAATCATTCCAAGTCACCTTGGGAGGAATGAATTCATCATACATATCGTCCAAAATTGGAGCCCCGAAGATCTTGTGGACATCCCACAAACTGATACCTACTTCTCCATGAGTCAGATGGAAAGAATTAGTTGCTGGGCTCCAATGGCTGAGTATCTCTGGCACGAAGTTATCATGTCTGTAAACATATATTTTCCCAACACAGACAGCCTCGTATATTGCAGCTCTCTTCAGATCCTCGATAAACTCTGTGCAGGTCTGTCGCACCCAGTATGCCCACATCCAAGTTGGCTTCACACCTCCCCCAGGACGGAAGTCCCAACTTTTCTTCCAGCCTTTGGATTGATCCATCTGAGCATTTCGGATGATCAAAGGATGACAATGTGGTTGAATCTTAGGTGTATTTTTTTTCAGATCTGCTGTGCAATGGGCTATGATGCATCATATAGGCCTTCTCCACTGTTCCAGCATTTATAAATACTCCTCCACGAGAGATATTTGCTGAAGCAAAGTTGGTATAATTCTGAAACCACAATAATGGAAGATAATTCTTTACTTCTGGAATAGTGACTTCTTGTAGATGACCATATCCATACAAAGGTAGATAAGTTCTTTGAGGAAAGTTGAGATGATATTTCTTCAGATACTTAGCCAAATTTGGAAGAGTGCTATCTTTGACAGTATAATAATCATGGCCAATGATGTTCATCATATCATCTATCTGCTTGCTAGCCAGTTCATCAATTAATCCGGGTCTAAGAGCCATTAATTCTGCACAAGAGTTGAATAAATTAATTCATAAATGGATTTATTTTCCACAAACATTGTGAAAGAAATAAAAAAAATGGCTATGGCATTAAGGCGTGCAAGTATGGAGATGTCACGCAAGTGTTACATGTGCCGCGCAAGTGTTTGTCGTGCATGTATCACCGCACAAGTCCTATTACCTTGAGAGTGGCGCATAGCGAGGAAACAGTGGAAAGAAGAGACTTGCGTGACGAAGATGGCTTGTACGGAAAGAGCTCAAGAAATTCGGGATCCGATGCTATACGCGGCCAAAAGCTGTGTAATTATAGGCCAGGAAGCCTATTTGCATGCCGTACAGAGTGCGCTCAAAGCCTGCGCGATGCGAACTTACACGCCACCCTCTGCGCCTTGAACAGTTGCACACCAGTATTTCTTTGGATGTATTCGATTTCCTCAGAGTCAAATCCTCATTTCACTCCGGATCCAACTCTGAGGGGGGACTTTTTTTACGCTCCTTCCGTCACAGAATCTCAAGATTGGAAAAGGGGAAGATCTGAGGTTAAAATGGTTCAACCTTTGAAGAAAACATCAAAAAATCGACAAAGGGATGAACAAGGAGAAATTTGCCCATAGGCCGCGCAAGTTTTCTCATAGTCGCGCAAGTGGACTTGCGCGACGCACCTTGGAACACAAGTGACTTGCGCGACCTAAGTGTTAACCGCCCGGTAACCGCCAGGGGTCTTCTCCTGCCTATAAATAGACCCTGTGGGCCCCCCATTCAGGGGGATGTTCTTTCCAGAAACTCAGATTGAAGCTCCCGATGCCCAAGTCTCTTCTCAAAGCTTCCGGAACACTTCTAAGGTAATCTCTTACCTAGAACGGAAGATCTAAAGAAAGGGAGTAAGGACTAAGTGTTGAAACTCACCAACACTTGCGCGCTTGAGTGACCAGCCCTTAACGGAAGTGGTCACACTTGCGCGTCGCCTTACTCCTTCGATAGAACTTGCGCATCCCTTTTGTGGAAGAACCTCAAGAGGATTATAAAGGCTTTAATAAAGAGTCTCTCAAGTGTTTCAATGCTGGTCGAATATCACGCAAGTACCCCACCATGTCGCGCAGGTATACCTGCGCGACCAATACTTGCGCGCCCACGCAGTACCTGCGTGCCTTCCAAGACTTGCGTGCCCCTTCCTTTTTTGGCGCCTTTCTTGCCCATTTTACCCCTCTTAAGCCATTACACCTTTCCAATTCAAGATTCAGTCTTCAAGACACTCTTCAAAGCCATTTCATGGCATGATTTCTTGATTTGACTTCCTTATCTGAAAGGAATTTTGTGGAATATCTCTCAAAACTTAGTGATTTACACATCTTTATGTCACTAAAGATTGATATTTCATTCATTCAACCTCATTTTTTAAGATGAGAGAATCCTTAACCTGGGTCTCCTTTTCAGGAAAAATCCCCAGTCATAAGTCCTCTAATATGGGAATCCTCTTTAGGAGTAAGCCCCAAGACCCTTAATTTTTGGGCATCTTCATTAGGAGTAAGCCCCAATTCTTAAAATTCCCAAATCTGGGCATCCTACTTAGGAGTAAGCCCCAGTCTCCTAATTTGGGCATCCTCCTCAGGAGTAATCCCCAAACCTTAATCCTTGACCTGGGCCTCCTTTTTAGGAGTAAGCCCCAGTCTTAATTTCTATTAACCAGTCCTAATTTACCTTTGATATGGGATTCCTTTTTAGGAGTGAAACCCAATCATAAGTCTTCTCCTAATTTGGGCCTCCTTTTCAGGAGTAAGCCCCAAGTTAGAGTATTCAAAATCTCCATGAATCACCTATACCTTAATGGACCTTGTTCCTAGATTTCTTCCCTAATGTAAATCCTAACCTTCATTTATCTGGGCAGTCATACATACATAAGCCCCACATTATTTTTTATGATTGAATTTTTCATGGCACAATTGTCTAAAATTTTACCAATACCTCTTGTTTCTCACACCGATCATGACTCACGTGAGCTTAGAGTGTAAAAGTAATTGTGACATCCTTCTTTGATCCATCAATCATAAACATCATACTCCCTTACTCGAACTATGTGGGTTCTGCTTCCTTTTCCAAAACAAAGGATACGAAGGTAGCCCATCTACGGGTTTGATCCCAACTCTGAAATAATTCATGTCCTTCTGAATGACAATAAACATTAAGTGCCCCACTAAGTGGCTTTAAAACCAGCCTGGTCATCATAATGACCAAGAGACTTTTATATAAATTTTTTGAAGGATACCATTGACCAAGAATATCTAAATAGATATAGATGATTCTCTATTGATGAAGAACCTCGAATACATATAAAAGATTCTCTAAATTTCTTACATATTTAATCATTGATTGTTAGATGTGAAGGAAAGCTCATTTTATACTTGGTAATGTAATAAGGATTCACGAACATAACTTAAATCTATAAAGGGAGTCCCGGAGTAGACAATAATTCCCCTAAAAAAGGTGTGATGAGTCAAACCTCCCATCCTCTCGACCAATGCAAATTCTAAAGCCTCATCAGTCCAGAAACTAATGAGCACCTACCTTTGGAAAGTAGGTCTGAATGGATGTGGAATCATTGGATGTTTCCGGTTTTACGAAAAAACCCGTTAGAAACTGATCGGAACGTTTGAACCTCCCATCAAGGTGGTCATCCCCGAATTCCGAGGGAAACAAGGGGAGTGGATACAATAAAAATATTTGGTCTGATAACCTCACCTAACTTGTTTAATATCATTTAGAGAGATCATTATAACGATACTCATTTTAGAATCTTTTAATCCTTTCGTTTATTTAATGAGATACTTCTCATGGGAAAAGGTCTCAGCCCTTATAAAAAAACCAACCAATTTACTCTATATCAGTTGTTTTGAGGAGTTATGTCTATATGATCTAATTGGAATCATAATATTTATTGTGGTCAATGGGGTAATTACCCAATCATATCTATAAAAACAATAATGACATTAATATAATTTTCATAAATCAATTTTAATTTCAAAAAAATTCAGTGAATTATGGTTAGCATAATTTAACTATGTTGTAATGACAGAAATGATGAGACATACATGCCCTTGTGTAACCGTTTAATTTTTGAATGACCATTATAGTAACAAGGTTATTTCAATTTTATCTACCTATATTTATAATGACATAATAATTATATCTTCATTTATTCAATTGCATCTATATATATCATCCATGTGATGTGGTGATGAAAAATGAATCACTTGGCTTCATATAGTTGGTAGTGCACAGTTAGTCATAAAATATATTACTGTATTAAATGAAAGGGAATATAAAAATATATTAAATATTATCATTTCATATTGATAAATGTTTCATGAATATGACATATAAAAATTAAATATGTCATCATTTAGATTCATGGGGATGATGATGGAAATCAAATTACACACAATCTTGAAGCGATAGTCTAATTTACACATGAATGATGGATTTATTTCCCATTTTATATAAAATAATAGATTTAGGATGTTCAAATTTCATAATAACATATATTTATATGGGAGTTATATATTTTATTATATCCAAACTTTTTAATAATATCAATATGTTGTAGAAAAAGAATCAAAAAATTTTCTCGATTATGAATGATACCAATTCTTCAAACCACAAATTTAAAATTATTCCTACTTCATTTCTATATTGGTTTTAGAAATAGAAAAACGAATATGGGTAGTTGTTTGTGATTTATGGAAGGTATTTAGTAGGGTATTGGGTGATATAATGTATTTTAATCTATGAATAGGATAGAATGGTGTTTAGTTTTATTAGTGAAGGATAAGAAACACTTGAGAACTTTGAATTGAAAAAATTATACCCATGTTTTACAAATGACACAATTCTAAAAATTTGAAGTATAACAAGGATTAGATGAGGTGTGAAAAATATATATTCAAAAAATATAAATTATATATGTTTTAGGTAATTTTATCTCATATAAATTTTGATTAACCCAGAAATTAACTTGTTCTATCATCAATCCCTGAAAATGTTTTTTTAAATATTAATTAGGAATAAAAGTTTTTTATAATTTTTTTAGAATATATATTATGATGATACCAACTATAGAATATATTTTATAAAATTATATTAAAAAAGTGAGATAATTTAATTTTAAAACATATCCACATATTTAAAGAAAATGTTGTTTTCAAGAAAAACATTTTTTCAGCATAACATACCCTTATATTAACTTTATGAATAGTAGTAATTATTAATTTAATTGAAATTATTTTTAAATAGATACAATATATATATAATTTAAATCATTATTCATTATGGGTTATTAAAATTAATAATACTGGAAAACATTAGGCTTATTAAAACAATTAGCAATAAAAATTGTTTTTATGCCGAACAATATACTTATATTAAAATCCATAATAAAAATGTTTCTTGTGTAATAAATTAGATAAAAGAAATCTAATTTATATTTATTTTTCATGAAATAAAATTGAAATCATTATGGGTGTCTCACCCCAACCCAGAATTTATATATTATATTATTTATCTTTGGTCATAAGATTACACTATTGATCTCCCTTGTTATCTCGGGAAGAATGGATGTTTTGGGTTGGTAGATGAAGGAAAACACTTAGTGAATAGTTAATATAAACCATCTAACATCCATGATATTTCCTTCTGGCATAGACAATGGAATTATCTATAGAACATGGGCATGTAGATCCCCCACGTAACCCATTTGGTCCCACCCTATTAAGATAGAGGCAACCACACGGTTGGAAAATGGGCAGGAAACCACGAGGCAATACTGTGTGGTCTTCCCAATATTTTAAAAAAGAAATAAATAACAATAAATTAAATTAAATTAAAATGAAATTAATAAAAATATTTATAATAATAGTAAATCTAAATTAGAAGGGCTATCCCACCGTTTTGGATGAGGCCTCCAATCTCCCTCCCCTTATCGTGTGTTACAACCGCCTTCCCCTCTCCCTATTTGAAAACACATCCTCCCTTCCATGATCCATTTTTTGTAGGTTTCAATATCAATTCTCATTTTCATTACCTCATGTAAGTTTCTCCCATTCTCCATCATGTTATTATTCCACATTTTCATTCCCATCACTAATGTGTGATGTTGGATGAACCATTGGGGTATCTAATGGTCTGATTTTTTTGGGGTTCATTATCATTATGGTTTTATTTTTTTATGGTTCTACAGACATAATTTATGTATTTTGGGGTCTCAAACATCGATAATATTTAGTTTTATATTTATTTCTGGTATATTATTCTCTATTTATATTATATAGTTAATTTTTTTTGGATTTTTGTATTTTTTTTATTTCTAGTAATTTTATCTACTTTGTTCTAGACCTCCATTCATGAGGATGATGTACATACATATTCATGTGTAAGATATATATATATATATATATATATTCTTTATTTAGATATTCCCACATGGTGAGTGTATATCTATACTTATGCTAGGGGAATTCATATACACAATGTATAAATTTATTTTTGTGTAATTATAAAGGAATGGGTTTAGATTTACTTTTAAAAATGTTGTTTTCTATATATTACCCCTATATATTGGTGATGTTATTAAATTTTGTTTTCATTATTTTATTAGGTGTAAATGCTAGGAATATTGGTTTCATTTCATAGAACATGTCTTCCCCTTCTTTTCCATGATTTTTTCTCTCTTACAACATGATTTACTTTTGTCTAATCACGTTTATAAGATTAAAATAAAATTTGAAGTATCATAAATGGATAAAATTGTTTTATAAATGAAATTTAACATGTGAAGTGTATTTTTAGAACATAGAATATTTTGTCAAATGTTTTTTTAAAAATAGAGGTGTTTCTTTAATGTTTGAAATCCCGATTGGAATTTTGAAATATTTTATTGAAAAATAAGAAACCATATTAATGAATGGAACATGAATTAAAATTTTTATTTAGGTGTTACATGTGATATTTATGTAATGTTTTTGGTAAAGAGACATTTTCTTGGAATATGTGACATGGAAATGGTCTACACATAAAATGGGATATCAGATGTGAGAAGGGGGTGATGTTTTAGGAAAATAATGTGATATATATATCTATGTATATAATGTCTTGATAAAACTAAACTATATATAATTTTCATGGGTATAATATGTTGTTTTGTGGGGCCTAAGGTGAACATGTTGAAATAGTTATGACTATGAACTAGCTAGTGGCCCTGAGTATATAGCCCAAACCCCCATTAGATGATACCCTCAGTCAAGCTAGTCAGGGTGTCTGTGAGGGTCGAGGTAGTGATTATAGATAACATGGGTTGGTTGATATTTATTATGTTTTTGAATTATATACTTGTCCTATTCCATATCTAGAAATATCACAAATCCCCAAATACCAGTATATAGGTACACTACTCTTTTCAAATTTTTAGTTTTCTATAAATTGACAGTAATGATTTTAATTTCACTTAAAAATCACCGTTACCACATAAGTTATCAATTAAATGGACTTATTGAAACGTCTTTTCATACATTGAAAAATATTTTGGAAATGTATTGAAATGTTACATTCCATAAAGATTAAAGCATGATATAGGTTTCCAAAAAGAAAGAAAAAAATCATTTTTTTTATGTTTTTTTGTAATTCTAAATATTTTGTTTTATTTTTACTGATATTTCATAGTGAATAGTTTTTCCTCGAACACCTAAAGATTTTTATACTAATTCATATTACTCTATATTTTTCTAGATTCTGTTGATTCTTCCATCTTGCACTCAGTCACTATGGAGTGAGGTTGGTTCAATCGTTTTTGGTTACCGATATTGTCAAAAAGAGGAATGTGTGATTTTCCCCACTATTAGTGTTTGTTTCTTTTTTAATTTGTAATTATTTAATTTTCAATCATTTATGGGATAAATAGTTTTCACATGAGTAATTTTGATAACTGACACTGGTTTCCTCCATGGAAGGGTCAGTAATACCTATCAGTCCTTGTTGTGGGCTGGCACAGGTTCCCGGTTCAAGGTTCACTGGGTTTTTCATAGTGAAAAAAATCATATCATAGTAACCCTTTTTTTTCTTCGGTATATTGAATATAGGATTTTCAGGACTTGAGTGGAATTAGAGGGAAGATGATCGTGAACTCTTACTTATTCAAAGCCATGAGTTACTTGAGTTGTTGGGTATATATTTTCATTTGATTTGTAGATTGTTTCATTGATGTAAGGATTATATTTTTGGGATTTTTATTTGGTGAATAATAATAGAAGGGAACTGGTGCTACATAGTGAGATTTCATGGAGTAGAAACCCATGTGTAGATCATGTAAATTGTTCAATATTCTTCCAGTTGTTGGTTCATGAATACGACATGGGATATATAACCACGTGGTTATGCAATATAGGATTTATAGTTTCCTTCGGGAAAATTATTGATGTTGGTAACATTTTTTATTGGATTTTATTGGTGTTGGTGTACTTTATAAAGGAAATAATTTTCAGATAAATTTAATATAATGTGATGAAAATCTTTTTTTAAAATTTGAAATTGCATGAATTGTATTTTTTATTGTTATGGAATTGTGGTCTTAAAAGAAATGTTTGAAGCGATATTTTGGTGTTAAAGTTTTCATGTCATAATGGTTATAATTTTGAAATAAAGAATTGCAATTGGTAACATGTGAATTTATAAAATTATGGGTTTTAAAGAATATTTTTTGTTTGTTCTGAGGAATTTTGGATTAATATACCAGTTTTTGGGGTTTATGTGTTTCTTTGGTTGAGATTTGTTTTGAATTTGATATGTTATTATGTTTATTATTATTTTATGTATTCTTCCAAAAAATATTTTGTAGGTTTTTAAGGTTCCTCGTCCTATTTTTGGACCTTCCAAGACTCCAATAAGGTTGGTAGACCCAATTTCTTCTCAATATTTGCATAATTTTGATTGGAGTTGCTGCAAATTTGAGGATGTTGAGTGTATTTTTGAATTTGGGAGTGTCTTGAGGTTTTCAGTAAATATAGACGATTTGGTACTGAGTGTTTTTTAGGTTTTTGAAGGAATGAGATTGTGAATGTTATATGAGATCCTTCAATCTATGTTTCGATTCAGGATTTCTTAGATTGTATTCAAGAAAACATTCCTACATTCAATTATTCATTAGGATGTGAAGGGGAAAAATTACAATTATCTTGTACACTTGACATGGTCGATTGATGGTGAAGGGGAATATTGAATGAATCTGTTAACTGGATCCATTTTCTCAATATACAATGTCGTAGACTCTTTTCATAAGATCTTCTCTTCATGTAGGTTATCATTCCAAGGTTTAAAGATCAATTTCTTTCATCCAAAATTTTGTGGGAGATCATATTTTAGTTGATATTCCATACTCAATTGGGTCTCATGGTGGTTACCCTTATAATAAATAATGTGACCAGAAGGAACCTTTTCCATATAAGTATACTTGTTACAAAACCAACCCGGGTTCCCTGGGAACCCAATAACCAAGCCAGTAATGACTTATCACAATGGGCGTTCCTGAACCCCATGGGTTGGGGATTAGAACCTAAAATCATACAAAATGAATGAGGGGATGATTTTCTCCACAAAAAATAATGGAATAAAGAAACAAGATATTATGCATACCAAAGAAACTCAATTGGGATAAGTGTATCAGAAGCAAAAAAGGTATAAACAACCCAAAATAAAAAATTATGGTAAAACTAAGAGAAATACCCCATAACAAATGGATAAAACTCTTCAAGTACCCATATCAATACCTAGAATTATCTCCATGTTCTACTTTACCCATGCTTGATCTTGGAATGAGATACTCTATAAACACCCAAATGAACAGGTAGGGTGTGAGCTAAAAGCCCAGTAGGGTCCCACCATGTATTCCATAGAAGTTGACAACATTTAATTAACCAAATTGAGATTTAAAGTTTAAATAAATTTGAATGGATGTTTATAGCATAGTTAAAATTAATAATTCTATATAATTTAAATGATTGAAATTATTTAAACAAATATATTCAACTAATATTTATATAAAATAGTTTAAATAAATTCATTTGGCATACAAAATATTTTACACACATTCAAATGCATTATTAGCTCATATATAAATGAGAGAGATACATGGTCATCTGTGAAAAAAATACGATTGTTCTAGGATATGAGATCCTTATACACTCGAATGTGATGATGATAATAAGTGTATACACATGAACCTAAACCACTAGACAATGGTGAATTTTCCCATCCTGTTGGGAATGTGACCTGATTTACAGGGTTTGGATTCAGTTATAGTAAATCAATATAGTGGTTTCCTAATAACACACTAAATTCCTCTGATTTCATGTTATCTAGTACAATCAAAGAAGAGTAATTTATTTTAAAACCATTTAAAATAAAATTTATCCCATTCCCACTCTCTAAAATATCTAATTTGAATTTGAAAACCAAAGCAGTGATTTAATCAAATAATATATTTTCTCAAAGATAGAACTAATGAGATTCAATTTAAAAAAATACAAGAAATTTTATCAAATACAATGTTGAAATCAATTTAAAAAATAAAATTTTTAATTTAAATTCAACATTTTAAATTCAAACTTATTACATAAATTTCTCAAACACATCCCAATTCAATGGAATTGTGGGGTTTTCCCAATTTCATTCTAGAAATTCAATTTCCCATTAAAATCCAACAATTCTAGTGAATTGGGTTATTTAAAGAACAAACTGAAATAAAATTTAAATTAATTGAACATAATTGAAAAAATTGAATTTAAATCAAGAAAATCATGGTTAATAAAAATTATCCATTCTAAAAGAACCATCTAACTTTCTCATGGAAACACAATTCTCAAAATGGTTCCCACCAAAAAGAAGAGATCTGTAAATGATCAATGAACTCAAATTAGTAACAATTATTGAAAACATGTGGTTATGATCCATCAATCCCAATACGATCAATCAAACTCCAAGGATGGAAATAGAAATATAATAAGGGACACATATAATGTTTACCTTGTAAGTCACATAGTACCCCAAAAAATGATCAATTTAAGAACAAAATAACCCAGAATAGTATGTGGTATCCAACATCAATTATGAATAGCTATTTGGTTTTGATAAAGGAGGTCCAGAGAGATAGAAATATAGTTTTCATTTGAAATTCATTTCTAAAAAAGTATCATGGATTTATAGGACATGTAGTCAAATTACATGTCATGTAATTGAAAAATCCCAAAAATTCCAAGAAAACTCATCTCCTATTGATAAAAATAGACCTACTGTTTTTTTTGAATATTTACATCATGTATCCATATTAAATAGAATTTAAATCCTTAGAAGGATGACAAACTAGTAGGTTTTATACTAAAAATCCAAAAAAAAATTGACTTCACCATTTTAGGTATCATTTTAATTCCTTATTCGTTCCATCTAGACAATTAAAAAGGGAAACCATGAATATATATAAAATGTACCTATCAAAAAGATAACAGTAAGTTACAACCACCCCACCATAAAAACATTATTTAAAGAAAAATCAAAATGCATTCTTATCAAGAATGTGAGGCCAATTCTATCTCATATTTTTCTCATGATCCCTTATCTTATTATAATCAGAACCATGATACCACAGAACATGAAAGAAATGTACATCTCTCTGATAAAGTAACTTCATTTCAAAATTAACTATCCTGGGTGTCTATTCAATAATAGTTAAATCAGGATAAACCTTATGATCGATCCAACTCAGAAAATGAAATGTATCTGATAGATACATATATAGGTTTTGGATATATAGAACACGTTAGGTATCAAAATCAGATATGTTGGAAGGTATTCATGGTAAACAACCTCTAACACATTCTCAAAAACTCAAAAGTTCTAAAAAACAGAGGGGAAATTTTCCCTTAACTCTCAAGGTATTAGTGACCCAACTGAGGTGAAACATTCATGAATACCTGATCACTAACTGATAATTCCAATGGTCTATAGTGATGATGAACATAAGGATTACCTGCATTGTATGATAAATATTATCTAATGAATAAACTGATTATTTTTTGTCATCTCTTCAATGAAGATTCATCCCACTAATAAACATTCACCAATCTCTTACCAACACAATAATGATCTATAAGGATATTTATACAATGCCTCAAAAAATTAAATTCTTATAATGGACTAGTAACTATTATTATAAGAAAACTCAAAAATTCCCAAATGATCATTCCATGACCCCCAATGTATGTAATGTTATCTAGGAACATATGATCATGAATATGTATACCTCTTTCTATTTTACCATCCGACTATGGGTGGTAGGCCATGATGAAATGGACCTGATATCCTATTGCCACCTGAAGGGTAATCCAAAAATGATATGTGAGCCGAGTATCCCTATAATTGAATATAGAATATGGATCCCCAATAAAGGAAAAAATTCAATTTTACATCATGATTCTCAAAATCCTCAACACTGGGTCCATGACGAATGGGTATAAACTGTGGTAATTTATTCAGTCAATCAATTTAAACCTATATCAAATTGTTTTTTCTATGGGTACATCAAAACCCACTTACATTGTCAAATGATAACTCATCCCGCTTCATGGCAAGGACTGTATGTCGCTGATGCAAACTCAATGGTTTTTGGTGATCAGCCTTGACCTGCTGGCACATATACCATCTAGAGAGAAACTGAAATATATAACATGGAAACCATAACAGATTCCACATGTCATAGTTCATCGTAGTGGTTTATGGGTGCACAATTCATAGGGAATTATTACAATCTCCCATAATGTAATTCATTAAAACCAATATTACAACAAATAAACTCTAATAACATATAATCCCCAACTTATAGAACTACCACTCACAAACTATCTTCCTACTATAAAAAGAGTATGTAATTCCCCAAAACTCATCAGCATGCAACTATTTTTGATGAATCAATTATATTTGATTGGATATCAATTAAGCATTATCCAAATAAACATTACTCATTGATTCATATACCTCAATAAGAAATTATAAAGAGAGATCCATGAAGTTCCACTCTTCAAATGATCTTCATAACATGGGTCAAAAGTTTACTTCTCAATGAATATACAATAAAATTCCCCTTCCCCAAGTTATATATGATGTAAAAGTATATTTATTGATGGTATTAAACCCTATAAAACTGGTGGAGATTCAAATAATTCTGATATAATATAAAAATAATGATGGTTTTCTTTTTTTGAAAACATAGTAAACTATAATCCGTAAATGTAATGTAACCAAGTCTTGTTTGTGTGCATCACAACAACTAATTCAAGGTAATTATATGGATAATTATTCAATTTTAGGATATGTTTATGAGATTCATATGCAAAAACATGACCAAATTTTATAATAATACAGTCCAAACTAGAGCCTGATGCATCAAAGAAGTCCATATAGACCTCCCCATCCTTGGGATGAGTCAACCCTGGTTTATCTGTCAAAAGATATTTCATATCAAAAAAATAATTTAAACATTTTTAAATGCGAGATAAATTTACTCCCTTTATAGTTTGAATAGTGATTGAAGAATCCACCTTTAAGAATCCCTTAACAAACCAGAAATAATACCTAACTGGACCTCAAAAAAATTTCATAGTTGATCTAATGTTCTAAAATTCATCATCTTCTCAGTATGAAGAAATATTTGATATTTTGACATGACATGTCTTAATAATTTTCACATCCTGAATCAAGAAATCACAATTTAAATCTTCACATAAGGACAATTATTTCTCAACAAACATAGAAATGTTCTCAAATGATTCACATGATCCTCATTAGACTTAGATTGTATAAAGATGTCATCCAGAAATACTACTATGAATGCATATTAATACTCATGTAAGAATATATTCATTTAATCCATAAAGGCTTTAGGTTAATTAGATATTCCAAATGTAATGAAAAAGTATTTATAATGGTTTTACCTGCTCCAAAAGTCAGTCCTCTATATATCAGATTCTTTTACCCTCAAATGATGGTAACTAGATTGAAGATCAATATTCAAGAAAAGCATTTTCCATTTAAATTTATCAACCTTATAATCTATCTATGGAATCAAATAAATTTTATTTACCACAATTTTATTACGATTTTATAAATTAACACATAGGAAAAGTGAACCATCAGATTTATTATCGAAGCAAACCAGTAACTCCCATTATGACTCACTCAACCATATAAAACCATTCTCTATATGACCATATAAATAATTATTCACATCCTTCATTTCAGATGGTTTTATATTATAAAAAGGTATAGAAATAGGTTGAGTTTTATGAATAATGTCAATTGAGAAATCTACTTCCATTACTGATGGAAAACCAAAGATATTAAAAGGAATAATGTTGAGAAACTCGAAAATGACTGGATGGTGATCACAATTCAACTATTCCTACTCCAGATCAAAGGAGTCACCCCTCGGCCCAATTGGATAGTTATTTTAAAATACTTGAATTATTATTTTGAGTTTAGATATTTTTTTTCACTATTCTGTAGTCATACCGCACAATTATGAGTAACTATGTGGTGCCTGCGTAGTTACCACTAATTTTAAAAAAATAATGCCATCACACGGAGAATAAAAAAATAAAAAACATTAATACATTAAAAACATTAAAGGGTTCTTTGATAAAAATAATAATATTATTGTGATTTTGATGTATAATAATAATAATATTATTCTTATTATTTTAAAATTTATGTTGGTTTTTCTTCTATAAAGTGAAATCCTTTAGGGGGTTTCCCCCCCCTCTTCCTCGTGTGGGTTGTGCACTCATGACCCCCTGGTCCTTCCCTCTCACACACTGCCCAACCCCTCCTCCCGCCGCTCTTGTTCCAACCACCTTACCACCGTGCTCCACCCGTCATGGATATCTCCCATCACCAAACCTCCTTTGGGTTCCACGTGCTGACCACTATACAACCATCGATGCACATAGGTCCCCCCTCTCCCTCTCCGGCTGGCCGTAGCCTTCGTTGGTGAACCCAACCCCGACGGCCTCTCATCCTGGTGTATGTCCCTACATGCATCCCCACCTCCACCGATTTATATTATTTATTCTATTTTTGGAATTTATTATTTAATTTAACCTAAACCCAAATGCCTCATTTTGTAATTCATGTGTTTATCTCATCATCTAGGGTGTGCATTTGGTCCGCAGGGCATCGTTCCTCCTTTGGTCGATTTTTCATCATGTTTTATCTTTGTTTGGGGTAGGTAAATCCATCATTTTCCTTTCCTTGGCACTTCCATTTATACGTGAGTTTATTTAAACTTTTATACTTGATTCTCAGCTTCAGAATAAAATTAGTTAGCTAAATATGATGTTTAAAAAATTTTAGTACATGTAAAAAAATAGATTTTAAAGTATTTTCTTGTGTATGCCTATGATAGTTTATGCCCATTGTGTGTGGTTAAATGCTAATTGGTCATTAATTGTGAAGTTGGATGTTTTTATTGTTTTTTCCCTTATACTTAGTTTGTTAAAATGGTTGGGCTGTAATTAGGGATTTTATGTAAAAGAATACTGATTTTTGTTGTGTGATTTGTATGTTGTTTGGGAAATAATTATTGGTTTCTAAAATGATCATTTCTACTATGGGAATAAGTTTGAATTGATGATTTGTGTTTGAAAAGAAAGAGATGGTTTTAAAAATGGTTTGGATATTTTCATTGAATTTAGAGGGTTTCTTTGGATGATAGCACACCCATAGGCTCACTAGGTGCACATATGGGTGTGCAATCAAATGAAAAGCGAACTGGTTGCTTTAAAAATATTTTCTTCTGTTAACATAGTATTTAATGAATGTTTTTTGGTTTTTGAATCTTATATGGGTTCCTTTGCTTGAATTAATTTTATTTAATGGTATTATGATGACTATAGATTCATGTTTATTTTTAAGTAAGGTGTGTTGTTCACTTACTTTTGGTTTCGAGTCATCATGTCTATGGAAACACTCCTACGTAAGAATAGGTATGTATATATATATATAGGTTCCCCTATTAAGTGTATATTTATCCATGGCAATGAATATACATGTATGGTGTACTTTCTGGTAATATATTTCAATATATGGTTTTATTGAATTTTTCAAATCAACTGTTTGACTAAATGCCTCATTGTCCTTTGTAAACATGTTTCCATTTCAAATTTTGGGTTGGGTTCCTAAATGGGTTTCCAATTGTGTTTCTATATTTCATAGTAGCGAGTGTGTAGTTCTTTAATAAAAGATTTAGCATGTGATGATTGTTCTTAAGATTGGTTGCCTGTTTGATATTGGTGGTCACCCCACTTAGTACTTGCCATGAGAACCTATCATTGTAAGTGATTTTTGTATCAATGATTGGTACGCTAGTTGAGATTATGCATTTACTAGTGACTAATAAAAGGGAGATGTTTTATTATTATTTCTATGGGATTGGGCCCCTTGACTAGGCCAGGTAGGGCGACGATTGGGCATTAGGGTTTTACGACATCATTGAGTAAGTCATGCCTTCATAATGAGTTACATGTATAGTATTTTAGAGACTATTCATGATATCCTATGTTTTCCCATGTATTTCTACACTTATTTATCTGTGGCAGATGATTGATGCCCATTGTTTGGTTGGTTAGTCTTGCTTTTTATTTTTAATTTCCCCTGTGTGATCAATGATTTTTTCCTTCGTGTATGATGTGTTTCTTTGTTAAAGGGGGTTAAAATGACCTTGAAAAGTTTTTGGATAATGGATTTTAAATTTTTTGACACTTCTATATCCCTCTTTCATTAAAAAGGTTAAAAATTCATCCTTGTAAAAGATCGTAGTATAAAATAATAAGGGAAACATATCATGATTTTATTTTAAAGGAAAAATGTGGGAAAAAATTAATCTTATATATTTTAGTTCAAACATGAAATAAATAATTCTTTCATTAAAAGAAATTCATAAGGAAATATATTTTTTGGGCACAACTTCTGAATTTTAATAGTCACACATATTGTTATGTCTTTTTTTTTCTTTGGGGATTCTTCTTGATCAGTTTCGGTCGCCATAGTGCAACGCTGGTTTGAGGTCGCTGGTTATTTGTACGGTCACATGGAGTTATGTATGACTTTGTTCTCACATCGCTCATAGTTTTCATTTTCATTGTTAATTTTTTTATTTATTTGTCTTTAATTTATGGGAAAACTCGTTTCCATATGGTTAATCTTGATGCCCAACACTAGTTTCCAGAATGTGGGGATCGTGAATGCCTTTTAGGCTATGTCGCGGGCCAACACAGGTGATCAGTTTAGGGTCAACCTGGGTTGGTACAAAACAAAATGGTATTAGAGCCATGTTATTTTAATTTGGGGTGTTCTTTATATGGAGATTATGATTTTTGAGGTTCATGAGTTAGGTTACTGGGCAGTGCCTTATCTCCACCACTAATGATGAGACCTGATTTACAATAGCTAGTCAAGGTTTTGAGTGTTTTGTATTATGGGACAACAATAGAGGTGACTCGGTGTCAATCTATGAACCCACATCCAGTAGTGTGCCATGTGGAGCCCAGGTGCCCAGTTCAAGGTCCTATGGTGTTATTTCTTACTTGGGGATTGAATCACAACCATGTCTCTATGTTGGGCATAAAAACTAGTTACTCATTCTGGTTTTTCGATGTTAGTTATTCTTTGCATTGATTTTGGTTCGTGTTAGAGTGTTTCGGGAAATGACGGTTGGTTTTATTGAAATGGATATTTCTCTAATAGTTTTGAAACTAGTAAAAAGTGGATTTCTTTCAATTTTTTTTTAAAATTTGTGAAGTGGGTTTAAAAAGCAGAAGTGTTTTGATTTTGAACATTTGTGTTATGTTTTTATATTGTAATGGAACATAATTTACAACCCATGGTATTCTTTAAGATCTTACGCATATATGTGGGTAGACACGTGAAGTGCACATTGGCACACATGTAGGGGTAATTTTAGTGGGAAGTGATGATGGTTTATGCGGTAGTTCATAGGATTCCTTGGGTGGGATTTTGGAATTTTAGGCTGATCATGATTCTTCTAAAATGGGCTTGAATGAAAAAAATGATTTCTGGACATGGTTTTTCTTGAAATGTGTGTTTTGGTTATTTTAAAAGTTGGATTTTCCTGAGTTTGTATATGTTTGATTTATGAGTTTTTTACCGCGAGCATGAGGAGTTTCATTTGGTTGTGTTCATGCTTGTTTGGGATTTTGGGCTGGATGTCTCGGATTTGAGTGTTTATTTTGATTGAGTTTTGGTTTAATATCATTTTGGAATTTTCATTTCATGTTCTGAATATGACACCTAGAAATTCCCTCAAATGTTGTTAGTGAATCATTCCCAACTCTGGTTTCTATCGAGGGTTTCTTGACCCTCAAGGGATTTGCGGTTCATTAGGGGCATTAAAGCGGTTTTTGTGTAATAAAGCATGTCTTTGGGTGGTTTGGGACTCCCGAGTTTATTAGAGTTCGTAATGTCTTGGGTTTAGTGGGGGGTCCAGCCTTAGAATAGTAGAGGTCGATGCCTCATCATATTTGGACTTGGAATAATGTGGGAGGTGTTAAAGTCCATATTTATCCAATGGATCATACTCGAAGAGGTGAAGGTGAATAGGGGTAATATCCCATCTGTAGTTAGCAAGGACAATGGTTAGTGACATCCTGTGTCATCCCCTTTAAGGAGTCGGCATTCGAAGTGCTTATACATGGAAAATCTGGTGCCTCTCGTTGTTTGGGAGGGTTCCACATCTAAAAAGCGTGGTGTACCAAGGGAACCCATTTTTGAAGAATCCCATTCATCAGTCTTATCTTCTAGTCTATCAAAACACTTTCTAATGTGCCATCGGTATGGTTTGTCCAGGAATTCCAAGCCACCTCGTCGAATCCCTTTATAGCCTTGTCATCGTTGTGGCCATATGCTTCACTATGAAATGTTCTATAAGAAGCATCATTCATGAACAGAATTTGGGCCAGGGTATACTAGTGCCTGACTGTGAGCATTAAGATTCTTCAGCCATCAGATCCCCAGCCTCATGTATCTGGCTTATGTTCAGCACCGTGTGGAGTTGTGGGAGGTGTATGAAACCTTGTTCTGGTTTATGTTTCCCATATTGGTATGGAATAATATGAGGTTTTCTTACCATTATTTTATTTTAACAATGAAAATATCATCATTCCATTACAATAGTGTGATGGAATTGTTCTTCTACAATCTATGTTTCAGTGGTTATACTAAATATGTATTTCTAAAGAGTTTGTTTAGTGATAAATGTGTTTGAGTATTGTGGAGGTAGTAGATGGTGTTTTCTGATTTGGGTTGAATACTCTTTTTTGGGTCTTCTCCTTCTATTGTAATTTACAGATGGTGTGGGGGTTTATAATACTAGTGGTGTTATTTTTCACCATTGCTCAATGTTTTTTTGTTCTTATAGGATGATTTATCATTCCAAAATCTAGGTATGTCGGGTTATCTCATATAAGGTTTTTGGGTTGAGTGCTCATAGAAGAGATTGTTTTCTCATGAAAATAAAGGAATTGGATTAGCTCAAGCCAGAGGTTTACCAGCTTCCGACTATGGGAGGGGCCGCAACTTGGTCATTGTGAAGATGTTCAGTTTGGGAGTTCCTTCTTTGGACCCCCTTGGGGAGGTGTGTTTGGGTTTCAAGGTTTCTATGTTATTGAAATCATGTACTATAGAGAACCCTCCCATGTTCTTCCCTTAACCTCAGGCTTTAGTTTCCCCTTGAATCGGTTTTGATGTGACCTATAGAGAGAATGTTCACCCAAGGATTCACAGTTTTCCTTGGTTTTTTCTGGGCATGGAATGAAGTTTCCGTTATCAATTGGATCAGTGGCCTTCTGGGGGTAGAATATGTATGTGGTGGAGATAATTTTCACACCCTGACCCAATTTTCTAGTTATTCAAAATTATTTTAATTATTATTTTGAGGTTAGGTGTTTTTTTCACTATTCCGCTGTCTGCCCACACAGTTAAGAGTAACTGTCTGGTGACTGTGTGGTTACCAAGAATTTAATATAAATAATACAATCACAGGGATAACTACAAAAAATAAAATAAAAGGTTATTTGATAAAAATGAAAATAATATTATTATTTTCAATAAAAAAATATTATTATTATTATGTTGTTATTGTTATTAATTATTTTTATGTCTTCTTTTTTTGATTGAAGGGAAACCCTAATAGGGTTGACACCCCCCCTCAATGTTCTTGATGTGCACCCGCGATCCCTGGTTGGTCCTCCCCTCTCTTGTGTCGGCCAGCCCCCAACCCTCGCTGCACCTGCTCCATCTGCATGTCTGCCACTTTACCCCAATTGTTGAATGATCCCCTGTCCATGCCTCCTCCATGTGATTCACCCAAAATTATGCATATTTTAATGGCACACTGGGGTCCTCCCCTCTCTCCAGCCAGCCGTGGCCTTTCCTAGTGA
This sequence comes from Viscum album, assembly GCA_963277665.1. NCBI lineage: Eukaryota > Viridiplantae > Streptophyta > Magnoliopsida > Santalales > Viscaceae > Viscum > Viscum album. The sequence goes on along the minus strand of OY728163.1, from coordinate 403,732,190 downwards.
ACCCAACCCCGACAGCCTCCCTTCCTGACATAAGTCCCTGCTCGCATCCCCACATCCTATTATTTGTAGTATTTCATCAATTTTTGGTGTTTTTCATTAATTTTAACAAAACTGTAAAGCATCATTTTGTAATTTTCATATCAATATCGTCGTCAAGGGTGTGCATTTGGTTCACGAGGCATTGTTCCCCCTTCCGCTAAGGATCAGTCGCGTCCGCTCTTTGTTTGTGGTAGGATAATCAATGAATTTATTTTCCATTTAATTTCCATTAATTCATGAGTTTTATTAAAATTTATAACCTTGAAAAAAATCTTCATAATATAATTTGTTATCTCAATATAGTTTCTATAAATTTATAGAACTATTTAAAAAAGGTTTTTAAGTATTTTCATGTTTGTACCTATGTTGGTTTATGCCAATTGTGTGTGGTTAAATGTTAATTGGTCTTTAATATTGAATTTGGATGATTTTTGTGTTGCTTTCCATAATAATTAGTGTGTTAAAATTGTAGGGTTGTAATTTGGTATTTTCTGTGAAACAATAATGATTTTATAGTGTAATTTGTATGTTTTTTAGAATGAAGTATTGGTTACTAAAATGATCTTTTGTACATTTGAAATGAGTTGGAATTGATGAGTTGGGTTTGTAAGAAAAATGATGGTTTCAAAAATGGTTTGGATATTTTCATGGAATTTAAAGGGTTTCGTTGGATGATGGAACACATATGGGATCACCAAATGCACATATGGGTGCCAAATCGAATGAAATGGGAACTTCTTTCTATATAAATATCTTATTCCTTTAAAATTATATTTATTGAATGTTTTTTAGGTTTCGAAATAGTATATGGGTTTAATTTGTTTTAATTAATATTATTTAAGAGTATTATGTTGTTTATGGATTCTTGTTTCTTTTTAATTAAGGTGTGTTGGTCATAATTTTGTGGTTTCGAGTCACCGTGTCTAAGGCAACTCACATGCATATGCATAGTTATGAATATATATATATAACTTCCAACATTATGTGTATATTCATGCATGTATGTGAATATACATGTAAGGTCTAGGTGTGCTTATGTATATATATATGGAAATGCATACGTAGGTGAGTGGAAATGGGTATATGAAAATAAGCATATATGTAAGGATCACCTTGAACATGTTCATGGCCATGAGGGTGTGTGCATAGGGGATACAAGTCATAATATATATGTGAATATGCATATGCTTAGTGGGGGAGCATCATCTATTAGTTATAAAGTGTCAAGGGTGGAATATTTAGTTTGGTTCCACTCTGATGTAGGATCTCTATGCATTGACCTTCAAATTTTAGAATCATTTATTTCTTCCTTTCTCACCAAGTTTTAATATTAATTATTTAAATAGAATTGTTTTCAATTTTTTTTCTAGAGTGGGAGTGTCTTCTTTCTTGTAATGTATATCAATAAATGAGTTGGTTGAATTTTTCAAATAAAATGTTTGAAAAAATGCCTCGTTGGCCTTTATAAATGTGTATGGATTTAAAATTATGGTTTAGGTTCCTTAAATGGGTTTCAAGGTGAGTTTTAGGTTTTCAAAGTGTCATGCATGTACTTCATTAATAAAATAATTATCATGTGACACTTGTGCATGATATTGGTTTCTTGTTTGATATCGGTGGTCACTCCACTTAGTCCTCACCATGAGAACCAAGCATTGTAATAGAATTTTTTAATCAATGATTTCTACACTAGTTTAGATTATTATTTGTATAGTGGCCCATATTAGGGTGATGTTTTTTATTGATTATATGGGATTGGGCCCCATGACCAGCCTAGGTATGAACATGGCCAGACATTAGGGAGTAATGACATCATTTAGTAGGAAATTATTTCAGAATGAGTCACATGTAAAGTATGATCTAGATAATTCAAAAGCACCTAGGTTTCCCTATATATATCAGCACTTATTTATCTATGGTGTATGAATGAGGGAAATAGTGTTGTTGGTTTCTCTTACTTGTTATTTTCCTTTTCCCTTGTGTGATCATTGCTTTTTCATTCATGTATAAAGAATCTCTTTGTTAATGGGCATAAAAATGATCTTAAAAAGTTTGTGGAGAATTTTTTTTAAAATATTTTATGATTCCCTATACCTATTTCATTAAAAAGGTTAAATATTCATCCTTGAAAAAGAACATAGTTTAAAATAATAAGGGAAATGGATCATGATTTTCTTTTAAAGTGAAAATGTGTGACAAAATTACATTTATATAATGTAGTTGAAACATGATATTAATTATTCTTTGTTTAATGGAAATGAAAAATGAAATAGATTGTTTGGGCACACCTATGTGTTTTAATACTCACACCTATAGTTTTTCCATAGTTTTTAAATGCAGTGATTGTTCTATCTCAGTTTTGGTTGCCATAGTGCGACATTAGTTTGAGGTTAGCGGTGATTCATTGGGTCATAGGGAGGTATGTACAACCTTGTTTTCTCACCTCTCAAACTATTAATTTTCATTCTTCAGTTTTTTTATTTTTCTTTCATTTATGGGACAAACCATTCCCGTCTGTTTCATCTCGATGCCCGATAACGGTTTACTTCCTGTGGGGATCAGTAACGCCCTTTGCGCCATGTCGTGGGCTGGCTCAGGTGACTAGTTCAGGGTCAAACTGAGTTGGTTTTTGTTAAATGGTGAGTATCAATTTCAATTTCCCCAACATCATATAATAATATATGGAACTTTTGTACCGTAGGTCCTATTCTTGTTGAACAACAAATACCAAAACATTGGGTATAATAAAGAGACCCATCAGGGAAAAAATAAATCAGGGATTTAATGGAAATGATCCCATCCATTGTAAATATAAAATCAAGTGGTTTCATGTTGAGAACAAAAAAACTCCAATAATTATTGACATATAGTAATAAGAAGGTATAAGGGTGACTAAAGAGGACCTACTTAATCCTTGTTCCAAGGGGTTTTGTAATATCCATCAAATAAGACAGAAGATCCATAAAATGATTTATCATATTAACAATGAAGGTTGAACTGAATGAATGAGATAAACTAAAATCAAATAGAGAAGTCACTAATTGAATAACTATATTTATGGTACCTTTTTATGTTTCCATTCCTATATCTACAAGATTTGTAGACTCTTCCACTACATGAAGAATCTTTATTATTGATTCTTGTAGACGTAACCCATTTGATTATAAAGCATCTAATTTCCCAAAATTTTTATAGGATCTAATACTCATGTGACACTATGCATAGTGGAAATGATAAGATACAACTTCTCCATGTGACATGAGTATCTGCATGAGCCACATACCATCGGTGATTTAATGAAAGTCCTATTTGAATGCATTGACATGCCACACTAGTAACAAATCAATGATCCACTACCAAGAACTGTAGGAGGTTCAGAAAAATCATAATGTTGTGAAACTCCATGAAAATCATCCCTCATCTGATTTACTTTCAAGGTTCTTAGATTAACCATTAGGAGAGATAGAATCTCCCGACAATGATGACTTTCCATCCCAGTCCATTTAAACCATCAATTCACCATCCATCACATCATCATAAAAGGAAATATTCAACAAGAAACTCTGAGAACGAGTATCCACATAAATTTCCAAATCATACAATCAGGTCCTAATAGTATCATTTGATACCAAATCTGGTGAATATTTCTATATCTCAGTAAAATGGTCTGGATACTCTTTTTTGGTTTTTTCAGACTACTCATGTTTTATGAACTCTAAAGCCTTGCATAACAACATTTAATCTTGATAGAACTAATTGGTGATAAAATCCTTGAATATATTCTCATATTACGTCATTTTTAATCATCATAACAAGAATATTTCATCATCTCCCTCTCAGTACCTCCATCACAAAGGTGGAAAACATAACCATGAAATCCGATTATGTTTGAAGGAATTCAAAAAAATTCACTATCATGCTCAACAATTATTCTTCCTCTTGAAGATCCTTGTATCTTTTTAACACAAGTGGATTTTGTATAAGAAACTCCGGATAATGATTCTAAATAGAATCCCTCCAAGGTTCACCAACTAGATCCTAAATGGGGACTTGTAGTGGTTCCCATTACATAGATTGGATAGTACGCAAAACAATATCAATCAGACTTGGGTCTATGGGTGGCTTTGGTCATTATTCATTACTAACCTATTCCTCCTAAATCTAATTTACACATCTTATTAGAGGAATGATTCTACACAAATAGGCAGACAAAAAGGATGCAATTAGATTCACACACAAAAATGGGAACAAGGGAGACTAATCCCATCACATATAAAAAAATTTGCATTTCAATCAATCTAAATAAAATGTAAGGAAAATACTATAACTATACATCAAGAAATCATTCCCTAACCACACCTGGTGACATAAGTTTCGTTGTAGTGATATATTTTCAAGAACGTAGTCGAAACTACCTCAAACGTCAAGAGAATAATACCCATATTCATAATAACATCAAAACAAGCTCAACATAATCTGATACAATGTTTTTCTGAACCAGCCAAGGTACCTTGGTAACCCGATAACTAAGCTAACATGAAATGTCCCAAAGGGTGTTCCCGGTCCCCATATGTTTTTGACTATAACATGGAATCATATAAAATAAAATTAGGAACAATTTTTGAGAAAAATATTGATGATGGAAGAACCAATATAGAGTGAATAAAAAAGACACTCTACAAGGAGAAGTGTTCTCATTGTCAAACATGAATAAAATATATATATATACAACACACTACTCAAAAACTAAAAGAATAACCCACATCCCAATAGAAAAACTCTCCATGTCTAGAGATAAATATATTGAACCACCTACATGTGATGATTTAACAATGCTAAAACCTAGAAGAAGATAATCTATAAACACCCAATGGAACATGTAGGGTGTGAGATAAAAGACCAGTATGGCCTCACTGAGTATTCAGTGGAATATGATAGCATTATTCAACCAAATAATTATTTTAAGTTCAAATGAAGAGGTATGAAAATTTATAGAATAATTAAAACAATTCATGATTTACATTTCAAATGATTGAAATATATTAAAAAAATGGATTCCATAACTATTTATATAAAATGGTTTTTTTATATTCCATAGGCATGTAAAAATGTTTACAAAAATTAGTACACATTTATACCTCACATATATACAGGAGAGAAAAATTATCATATGATAAAAGATATGATAGTTCTAGGCTATGAGTTACTTACACACTCAATGTTGATCATGACGATATGCGTATACACACATCCCTCGGACACTAGCCATAGGAAACTCATCACCATCCCATTACGGATGTGACCTGCTTCACTATTTGTTGTTTTTGTTGTAAAGAGTAAAAATGGTTTTGTCCAAATAACTCACTAACTACCTTGGTTTTTGTGTGATCTAGTACTATTAAAGAAGATCCATTTAATTTAAATCTATTTAAAATTCAAGTAAACACATTCCACCATTCCAAAAGGAATAGTTTAATATTAAAAATTGAAGTGGAATTTCTATGAAATCATGCATTTTTGTAGGACAATACCATTGGGTTTCTATCAAAAACATTTTAAATCCATTTTTTGAAATAGAAATCTGATATCAATTTCAATCAATCAATTTAATAATTTAAATTCAACAATATAAATTCCTCAATTCTCCATAAATTTCTAAATCACACCCCAATTCAATGGAATTACAGGTTTTTACCAATTTCATGACATAAATTCAATTTCAATTTCAAATCCCCTAATTCAATGAAATTGGTGTTATAATAAACCAATTTAAATAAATTTTTTATTTATTTATCTTAAATGATAAAATTTATTTAAAATAAATAAATTTATTATTAATGAAATTTTCCCATCATAATGGAACCACCTACCATTCCCAATGGAACAATTAACTCCCAAAAGAACCCACAAATAGGAATGAATGAGTTGATGATCTAATAAATAAACCTAGAAATAGGATTTGAAAACATAGTGTTTGGATCCATCAATCCCAAGATAATTTATCAAACTCCTAGGAGGGAAAGACAAAGATATGAAGAGACATGGAGAATAATGACCGAGTGAGTCACACCACAACCACATCAATGATCAATTTATGAAAGAAACAACCATGAAGTGTTGGAGGGCTCTGAAATCACATGGTAATTGATTTTGGGTCATGATAAAGGAATTCAAGAGAGGGGTAAATAGTGTTTTTAGTAGAAATAGTAGGTTAAAAATAATAATTGTGTATTTAAACAACATATAACCCAATTACACTCCATGTAACTGAAAATTCACCAAATACTGAAAAACCCCATGCCTCATGATTAAAATGGATTTCATTTTATTTTAGAACATACATATAGTGTATCCCCATTTCATGGTGTGTAAATCCCCAAATGTTTACAAAAATAGAAGGTTTTATGATGAAAATCCAAAAAATACATGACTTCACCATTATAAGAATCCTCCAAATTCCTCCTCAACACAATCCATACAATCAAAATAAAAATCCAAAATAGGAAATAAAATGTACCTTTTAAAAGGTAATTAGATGTTAAAATCCTTGTTAGTTTTTTCCATTCATTCATTATACAACTCCATTATTTCATCTAATGTGTTCAATTAAGGGAATCTAAGACTTCATTCTAAATTCAAAAGAGGGATTGTAGAAATTGTAACTATTTATGATACCTAAATATGTTTCATATGATGTATATATGAAATAAGAAGTTTAACTAGTCAATTTTATCTCCTTTATGAGGGAAACAGATGCTTCAAGACATCAGGGCTCTTTCCAGAGTTCCATAGTGCATATTTTCTCGATGGGTGGGATTTTTTAGTTGTGGGTAATGTAAATCCATTAGGTTGTCTCCAATTTTGGAGAGATAAACATTAATTGTTTCTCCTATAATGGATTCATATTCTTGGGAACCTTTCATATTAGTGATCTTATTGGACACATTTTAAATTTCAATAGATACCTTATATTTAAAATGAACTCTTAAATGATTATTCTTTATTTCTAATAGTGTTTTTTAGTAGAAAATGGTTGGATATTCATGGGTGTTGTGGAAGTATGAATATTTTTTTTTGGCCAAGGTCCATGCTTGACTCTCAGTGGTCAAAGCCTTCTCTTGCTAGACTACATTTTCATTATGCATCCATCATAGTGAAATAACCTTTCTAGTTAGTTACATAATGGTAGGGAGTCCCAATATGAGTATCATTGATGTCATATCCTACATTGATCAGCATTGAATTGTGTATATTAAAGGTCACTCCGTCATTCATGGTTTCATTTTCTCATGATTACTTTTTAGTCCTGGATTTGTTCATCATTTGTCTAGGTGACATTATAGGTGGAGCATGTGTTTATGGGGGGGGGAGTGTAATTGTGAAATCATGACCATTCATTTTTCTATTATATTAATTATTTTCATTATTATAATATTATATGTATTTCAAGGGTCTTTTCAGATAAAATGTCTTTTTTTATAGAAGATTGTACATTGTTGGAACACGTTTAGGGAAGCCATGCACCAAATTAGTGATAATAGTGTGGAAAAGTAAATTTAACTATCTAGGGTTCACATGCATGAACATCTCACAATTTTCTTATATGGTCACTCCCGCTTAGGACACAAGAAACCATAGGGTTGGAGCATAGTCTAGCAGACTGTCCATCCAAACCATATATTCTTCCCAGTTAAAATAAATAAAAATTGACATAAAATAAAATAATTTAAAATAGAGATATTAAAATTATTATAATATAATAGGGGTATCCCCTTAGTTCATACAAAGAACCCCCCATGCTCTATTTATTTTATGCCACAACCCCATCCCCTTCCCCTCTCACGTGCCACTATCCCACTTCTGGAATATATTTTTTTACGTTTCCTCTCCTGATTCTCAGTGAAATCTCATCATGTAAGGTTACCACCTCCATCACCACATTTTCCTTCCAAATTTTCTCTCCCCTACCTATAGTGTAATATTTTATATCCGCAAGGTTATGTAATTTTCTAATTTTTGTGATTTTATTTACTTTTATTATTTTTATCTATTTTTGGGGTCTATTAAGCTGATTGACGTAAATTTGGGTCTCATTAATTTAATGTAGTGAGTTAATTCTCAGTTTTATGTATGTTTTTATATTTTCTTCATAATCAGTCAATTTGTTTTACGTCTTTTCTATTTTCCACTAGTGAGTTTTTCACTTCCTTCCATGAGGGTGACCAACACAAAAATTCATGTTTATGGATTATATACATATAGACCATATATGAATATTTTTACATCATCATGAGATGAATATATACATTGTTTCTAGGGGTATATATATATATGAATGTGTGTCTAAGGGTAAAAGAGTTGGTTGATATTTACTTTATCAATAGAATTTTATTTTGAGGTAGGGTCCCTATCTCCAAGTTGTCAATGTTAAAACTATGATTTCATGATTTTTATAAAAAAACATTATTATATTATATTTATGTGTCATGAAAAAAAAATTCTTCTATATGGTATGTGACATGATTTCCATGATTTTCCTTAACATCCAGCATGATTTCACTTTGTCCAAGCCTTTTTTACATGCTTACCTTTAAATGTAATGTGTCTTTAAATATTTAAATAGTTTAAAATTTTATTTTAAAATGAGAATTGTGGTTTTGGAACTAAAATGATTTGGTCCAATGTGTTCATTAAAATGATAATGTTTATTTAAATTTTAAGTCCTAGTTATTATTTTGAAATATTTTATTGAAAGTGAAATCTTGTCTTAATGCAAGCTATGTGAATAAAATTTTCATACATGTGTTAGATGTTTTAGTCATATTATTTGGCTTGTAAAGAGGCTTGTGATTAGAATTTGGGTCCCAGACAAGGGTTTCATTAAGTATGGGATATCATATGTGAGAAGTTGGATACGGTTTTGTCAAAATAATGTGATATATATATCTATGGGTATGATAGCTTTATAAAATTTAACACTATTTATTTGACATGTGATAACATGGGTATTTGTATTAGATACTATATACATATATTAAATTAGTTGAGAGTATGCATTGGCTTGTGGCCTTGAGTAGATGACTTGACTAACCATGGGATGTGTCCCTATGTTGAGAAAGTGAGGGTGTTGCCGAGTGTTTGAGATGTGGTTGGGGATAACCTATATTTGAAGATATTGTTTAAATTTTAGAATTATAGATTTGGCCATTGTCATCTTGAAAAACACCTTATATCCCATCCCACATGTTTACACATATACTACATTCCCCCTTTTAATGTATTTTTAAATATGTCACCCATTCCATTGACATCATATTAATATTATAGTTCACAATCTGGTTATCTTTTAAATAAATTTATTGAAATTAGTTATCATGATTTATAAAATATTTTTTAAATGAAATGTAAGGTGGTTTTTAAAATGTAAGCATGTAACTTATTTATGAAATGAATGGAAACCCCTTATTTTTATATAAATTTGTTAAAAATAGTATTTCATGGTTTTATTAAGGTATGTCAAATGGAATTGATTATTTGTGAAAGCCTACTTATTATAAATACTCACTACAATAATTATTTTGGTTTTTTTATATTTTGGTGTTTCACTAATATTGTACTCGATCACCATGGATCGATGCTGGTTTAGTTGTTGGTGGTGAACCATACGGTGACATGGAGGTATGTGTGGTTTTATTTGTTTTCATTTGAAGATAAAATTCTTATTAAACATTTTTTATTTATTTATTATTTTTTTCAATCATTTATCGGATCGACCATTCCCACATTAGTATTTGTTATGTTTGGAAATAGCTTCCTACATGGGGGGATCGATAAAGCCTCTTAGGCCCAATTAAAGGATAAAACTATTGAATTATTTGAGGTTGAACTGCGTTGGTTCAGGATAATGGGAATTTTAAATTATTTTATATATTGAAAAGAAATGAATTCTTATAAAAATTATTAATTTTTTTCATGTAGAGGAAAATAAATATAATATGAAAAATACATAAAATTTAAGATATTTTAATTTTTATATTCTTATTTAAAAAATTTAGTTCATTTTATCAATTTTTTTCTCATAATTCAGTTAAACAAATATTATATTTTCTCATAGAATGAAATAAAAATCATTTTAAATAAAACATATTTTTGGAGAATAAAATTAATTTTATAATAATTGATTTATTATTAACCAAGAAATTATAAATAAATTTATGTTGAGTAGGAAATATATATATATATATATGTATATCATGACCTTTTTCCTCTATACATATCCACTAATTTAAATTCTAGTAAATAATGGTCATACATTTTGTGGGTTGTTTACACTCGCTGTTGGGTGTCATATAGACTACTGAACATAATTTTATTCTTCTAAAATCAATGGGTGTCACACTCTCCCCCACCACCTTAGTATAAATAGACCTAAAGTTTTTATATTTATATCCCTAATAAATATATTTATAATTTTAAATACAAATATCGAAAAAACATCATTAAAATTATTAATAAAAAATCATATAGATATTTCTAAAAGTGGAAATAATAAGGTTATATTGAATAATAATTAACATAGATTCCATGTAAGAAAACATTACTCCAAATTGATGGTATATATGGAAAAAAAGTTTAATTCTAATATAATTATTAAAAGTTATAAATATTATTTATTAGAAAAAATTAAATGATTCGGGGAAAGTAAACAAACCCAAAACCATAAACCAATGATGTATGAAACTGAACATTGTTTCATAAATTTTTTTCTAAAACGATAAAATTTTGATGATACATTACATAGATATGAGGAATTATTTACCATTTACTAAATTCACATTAGGAAATATACTTAATTTAAATGTATAATTTCATCTATTAATCTGTTTCAACCACGACCACATATTTTCTAGAAATGATCGGTATTTAAGATGTATTTCTCATGATCATTGTTTAGAAATAAATTGTTAATAAACTACATTAATTAGAAATGGATAAAAATATATTCATATTATATTTATACAAAATCCAAAATTTTTCGAACAAGAAAAAACAATTTGCTAAAATTATAAACCATCATATTACTTATTACAATATTAATCTAAAATATAAAACAGTAATACCAAAAGATAAATTTAAATTATTCTATAAATATCTATCCTTAATATTATTAAAAATATTCAATGATATGATTGATATAAAATGATTAGAAGTTTTTGAAAAACTTTTCATTTGAGGTTGATTTAACATTTACAAGTTTATAAAATTAATCAATTTTAAAGTATCATACCAAAAAATGTGCATACCTTTATATTATAACATTTATGGCAAACTTATAATTCCCATATATAACATGAATCTCCACAAATCTGAATTATAATAATTTATGATTCTAATATATAATTCAACATTTATTCATGAAATAAAACCTCATCATGTCCTATTACATTAATCATTTAATATTCTTCAAAATAAATAAATTCTTTAGTTTACACATAGTCACCAAATATGTCTTCAATCCCATGGATAACTATATCATATATTAGAAAATTATAGAAACCAATATTTACCTCAACTATAAAGATATGTTTAACCCTAATGGTTTCCAATAACATTAAAATTTTGCACACAAAAGTAATTTTATTCTTCCTCCAATAAGACATCACTTTTAACTTAATAGATATATATACCTATATATACTAATACTAATATAAAAATGTATTCAATCTCTATAAAATTTGGTTTCCAAATACTTAAAATGTGTTTTATACGAATGTGAATATATATTTATCTTCAAACATCTAATCATATGATCAAATACATAATACATCAGATAACATAGCATTGTAACATTATAATATCCAATTCCTTATACTCTCTAATTTGATTCTTAGTATATTTGCTCCAATCCAGCAGACCTGGATCTATTTCAAAATATATAATAATTATATTTCATTCTTGATACTGATAAATGTGTCTCAATTTTTTCCCTTAAAAACATAAAATGAAAGAAAATATTTGATGAATTAAAAAATGATGGACCATGTTGGTTTATAGTTGTAGAGAATTATGAAACAATATTATATAAAAAATACCCAAAACCCCAATAGAGTATCTTTTCCATTATTTAAAGACTTTAATATTACACATTATGTCATCATTATCATCCTTATGAAACCCTTCTACACATAAATTATTTAAAATCATTCTTGATAACCTAGTTAATATGAAACATATAAATAGTGAGCACAATTTATCATCGTCTGAAAATGTAAGTATTATCAGTTTTATTTCATCAGTGAGAAAAATAAGAGAATAAGGTTATGATTACATAATCAATGTCTCTAAGAATAACATAAGATAAATGATCCCCTTAAGTACTTGGATCAACAAATTTGAAAGAATTCATAATGCTCTTTAAAAGAAAAGATTTATAGGATTAATTAATCATGATCCAGGTGATGACAATGTTGATCAAATAATCATTAATAATTATTACAAGTATACAAAACATATTGGTATATCTGAACATATCCTTCATAAACCCCATATTGAAGACTTACAAATTTTAATATTCTTTTGACCAACTTCCAATAAGATTTTCTAGGGAGAATAATGTTTATCCAATTACTTGGTGAGCTATAACGAATCTCACCCATCAAATCTTGAGCTATAATGATGCTCAATCAATTATATATTGATCTTTGATAAGGCTCAAATTATCATATCATTAGCTATAGTGGGGCACAACCCATCATATAAACTATATCTGGATCACCTTTGAGCCATAGTGGGGATCAACCATTCATATACAATTTAAAATATTTATAATATATATAAATTAAAAATATCATTCATATCATTATTAATTGCTTATAAAAAGCCTCTATTCCATTCATAATGTGATAAACCAATGGAAGAAAAAAGAGATCCATGAAAAAATATTTGAACAAATCATAACCCATAGATAGAAAAACATTTGTGGAGTAATTTAGAAAACCATAACTAAAGCATAATTTACATCATGGTTTGTTGATGATACTAGATGAAATCCCCAGAAAAATTAATTAAAAATAAACTTGAGGAAAATAACAACTTGAATTTGAAAATAAGATAAAATATATTCAAAAAATATATTAAAACTAATTTTATATAAAAAAACATGGAAATGTATAATCTAAAATTCAAATAAATAAATGGATACAATTATTGTAATTTATCTCCATGCTGTAAAAAATAAAACAAAAATTATTTTCAATATTTTGGTAGAGGGACAAAAATATATCCAAAATTGAAAATGTTTAGAAATAACCCATTTGAATATAAATTTAATTTTTGGTAAATGATTATGTAAAATATATTTATGAAATAATTTATGTTTCTAATATAAATGTTCTAAAATCAGGTTTTAAATCATGGATATGAGGGATCAAGATATGATTTTCAAAATAAGATATAAAATATGTGTTAATTAAAAATGAAATTCTTGATATTTCATTAAATAATATGGGAGGAAAAAACTAATCTGGTAAAAAAAATTCATAAGTTGATTATATGAAATGATATGTGGTTAATTAGTATAAGATTATATCTTTTCTTAGGATATATCTTTCAATAATAACAATTCCCAACAGAATTGAGGTCATAATATATGTCTATTCCTTGTTGATAACTTTTCTTTCAAATTCCACATGAAATAATAACATAAAATGTAAGTTTAAATATCATAAAAATAAATATATTAATGATATGTATTTATATATATATAAATGAGGAAGTATATATACCTCATAAATGAATATGGGAGCATGTCATAGACGTATCTCCAAAATAAATAGAATTTTGAGATGAATAATAATTACAAATATTTTATAATTTTATTAAGATTGTATAATTTTATATAATATGTGTAATATTTTAAAATATAAAAACATATTATGTCTAAATACACAAAAAATCAATGTATAGTTTAGTCTACACAAAATAATTTCATAACAATGTATTATAACCCATCATAAGGTATTTGAGTTAAGAAAACACTTTAAAAATGGTAATTGTTTCACCTTCAAGGTGGCGCGTTTCGGGTGGTGCCGAAATGGTTCAACGATGATCATCACACATCCCTTTTTTTGAGATATTTTATTCCCAAGTTCACCATATATTTTTTTTCGACTAGTTCTGCATCAGTATCCTTTAAATTATGAATGAATTAACCCCATGGGGATTGGACAAGTCACCACTTTTGTGTTGCGAAGGAGGTGTCACAATCACATAATCCCAGTGAAATATTGTATTGGATTAAGTACTTGTGCAAGGCATCCTCATTGGATTATCTCTAATGAGTTTATTCAGGGAGACAAAAACACCCAATGACCAGATATCCATTATTAATGGACCTGTTTTCCAATGGTTGGTGCTCGTTGGATGAGTATTTGGCCATCGACACTTAGGACTCTATTGGTCAAGAGGATGGGAGGTCAGGCTCACCTCGCCCTTCCAAGGGAGGATCGTCTCCTATTCTAGGACTCTCTTATAAATTTAAGTCGTGTTCATATGTTTTTGAATTGTTGGTTCATTCCTAATGTGTTTATCCATGGAAGAACCCTAGTTTTCTTGATCTTCGTAGAAATGCATATATTAGAGGCTGTGGAGGTGATGCTGACTTGAGTCATTCAATAAGGCGCTCTGGAGTTTATCATCATCTAGGGGGTACAGAAGGTCACATGAGGTTGGGATTGGACCCATAAGAAGGGTTTCTTACGTATCCTCAAGGGAGGAATCAGAACCCACACAGTTCAGAGCGTGTGGGGTTTACGCATATGAGTAGCCAATTTGAGGGATCATGATTGGGTTGACCCTTTTGGATGGGCACCCTTTTGAGCTCAGGCCGTCGAGTAAAAATCCTATGTATCTTTTTTTAGGTATCAGTGTTCTTGTAGTTCATATTTTGTGGGGCTTACACAAGGGAGCATACCATTTTAGATGACATGACTGGGTGAACCCTTTTTGATGGGCACCCTTTTTGAGCTCGAGCCTTCTGGTAGGCATCCTACGTATCCTGGTATGATCACTAAATAGAGTTCTTGTAGTTCATTTGTGTGGATGTTGTGAATATGTTGTGACCTTGACATATCTATAATCCCACATGAGTCATGATCGGTGTGAGAAACAAGATAATGTCAAAGATTCAACAAAGCACATGCTTCCTCTCCTAGTTGTGGGAGAGGGAGGGCCTGTGGAGAAAGAGGATGACACGACCATGGGGGAGGGGGAGGAGCCAAGAACCTATAAATGTCAAATGAAATTTAATGTCATGCAGCACGACCTTATAATATTGGGGACATACCTCAGTGGGAGGACCCGGGAACATGTCCTTGGAAGGGGATGAGTGTTTTCCTCATCAAAAGGGGAAGCAGACGTAACCCCTTTGACTGATCACCATTCCTAATTGAATGGAAAAAAATGGTGATCACTCTTAATCCCTAGAACGGGGAGGTTCACGTTGGCATCCCAAGCTTGGACGTAGAGTTACCATGATAATGTAGACCCACAGTCATTCCCGAAGCTCGAATCATTGAGGGGAGAGCCATCGTGACTCCCTTTACCATGGGAATGTAGGCTCAAAGGGGAGCGCAGATGAACTCGGTGGTACGATAATATGGGTATGATGACTTTTTGTGGAGGCTTTGGATTTATTTTGGGGGAATGGTTAGCAGAGGTACCATAGAGGACTAGAAGGTAATGGAGGTGTGAGGTTGGAATTGGAGGATATAATACCCAGAAATACCCCATTCCGCATATAAACCTCTTAGGCGCGATGGGGGAGGCTCTGCATACCATAGTTGTACATTGGAATATGGGTTGTCCATGTATCGATGGGGTACATGGGAATGTGTATAGTCCACCACGTACAATAGTGGTACGCATCCTGTTATGCCAGTTTGGGTTCCATCCCCGTACTGATGCAATATGTGGTGCCAGGTTCAATCCGTGTAGCAGTGCACTACATAGAGCAATATGTTGAAGGAGGGTCAGGGGGAATTCCATTCATGGGGAGTTCATTCGCGAGAATTATATGGTTCATAGTTCATTAATTAGGTTCACGACTCAGTTATTATTAGTTAATCCCCAAAATTATTTGTTCGAGGAAGGATGTACCTACGGAGGATTTGGTTCGCTATTCAGGATTCATTGGGGATTCTAGACTAAATAGAGAATATTCTCTGAGTTATTTCTCCATAAATATTTTTTCATCCTTCTCTTTCCATACTCGTATGTACCTTTCTCAATTAATTTTTTTTCTTTTATAGAGCATCAAGAAAATTTTATCTAAGAGGAACACATCACCATTTACAGAGGCCCATGAAGAGATACTCTCACCTGCGAAAGACTTGGTCAACCGGGGTTTTGTGGAGCATACAGTTCACGGTCATTGATTGTGGAACCCTTCCCATTGGCTTCATCTGTGAACTATTGACTTTGTGGAACGGTATACAGAAGACCATTACCCGTTGGAGTTTTTCAGCACCATGGTTCGTGGTCTTCCTTTTTTGCGGTGATCACTCTATGGATCAGTGATTAATATATCATTTCAAATACATGGTGGTTCTTGATCTAGGTGGTCTGCAAAACATTCTTGGTGATGGTACGTTGGCCACTTGAAATACATTGGGAAGTTGAATTATTTTAAGCCTCCTATGAAATTTTCAACTCAATTTGAGTCTCTTCACCATGCAAGATTTTTAGAAATACTTTATTCCTTTTGAAAAGTGATTGTGGGGGTATTGTCTTCCCTTGGAAGAATTTTCAGGACCCTACAAATACCCCCATCAGATTGGGGTCTATTCAGAATGAATAAGAGATTATTCTGATGTTGAAACAGTCTTTAACTGAAATGGTTCGGGGGAGAAAATATTGGCCTGGTAGGAGGGGACCACACCTTTATATAAGGGCCCGTATCATTTATCTTTTACTGTTTCTCATATAGAAAGTGATTTTAATTTCCATAACTTCCTCAGCTCTCATGTATTGTGCTCCTTGCCAAAATCTTTTTTGCGAAATGCTTGTATCTTTTGTGAACCGAACATTCTAACATTTTTCTTCCAGCATACAAAATTGTGGTTTTGATGAAAAGTATTGGGGAATTTTAATATTATAATCCAGAATCCATGTAGGAGGATGTTGTGCGGCTGACATGTCCAAATACCGAACTTGTATCGGCGAACCAAACATTAAGAATTAATAATCCGAACTTAAATTTTAATCCACAACTTCTTAACATGAACTTAATCAAGGCCTTGGATTGCAGCCCATCTTTTGGAAACCTCTATATTTTCTAGAAAATGATATGTGGTCCAGCACCTCGTAGATGGTCTATGTACCATGAAAATATGCTTTGAAATTCATCCATGTACAATAGCTATATATGGGGTTTCTTCATCATAACATGTAGTATGCTGAGCTTTCCTTCCTCGTACCATTTTGGGAATAGTACTCAGTGCCTTATTAAGACATATTTTCAGATTGTAATTCATATTTTATAGCCTTTATCCAACAATTTGTATTTCATTGACTTTAGGTCAGCTCTTGGATCATCTTGTGTTGGTTACACTGGCTGCTACTAATTTCATTTCTTCTTCAAAGGTTATTATTTCTTCCCCTCTTTCTGATCATGAAAAAAGATCAAAGAACATGGAGTCTTCGGTTAATGACAAAATTATAGTTGTTCTATTTCAACAATATCTTGTGAATCTTCTCATAATGATCCATAAAGAGTACCCAACTTCATATATACTTCCTTATTATGGGTTTGGTAAATTTTCTGACACAGTAATCTCGATGCCTAACTCGATTGATTAGTCTACCACCTGGATAATTAACACCTCCATTCTGAAACCATTGATTTCCTTTAATGGGAGGTACCTTCAAATAGATACATCCTTCGAGTCATTGTTGAACTATACACCTCTAACATTAGAGGGGGTGTTGAAGAAGCTTGATCAGAAGGCCAACTATTATCAGATCATCGCGAGGAAGGCTACAAAAAACAAGCATCATAATTGGTCATCCCAGAAGGATCTTCACAATGGAGGCTCGTGCGGCTTGGACTGGGGGTGTCCCTTTTTGGGTTTCTAGAGTGGTGATTAATTTCAAATTGAGTTACAGACCATCAGACTCTATAAGAATGTTTTGGTTTCATAGATATACACCCATCATCATACTTACATTATTTCATAGCTCTTAAGCAGGTAGAGTCCAGATACCAACACCTTATATTGGACCCATGTGGAGGTTGGCATCAATCTATGGGACATCCATCTAATTTTAAGAGTCTTTATTTTTGGGGATAGGTTTGTTGAATTCCTTACTCCTCCATCTATTTGGGATGACAAGTAATGACCGCCCAAGCTAGGAAACTTATTCTCCAAGAGAAGGCACTTATGAAGGATAATGATCCCTTTCGGAAGAAGGATGTTTTCTTTGATGACTGATTTGAAACTTGTTTTATACATACTATTATCAAACCCAATATGTGGAGACCTAGGGCTTGCCCCACTAATGCCACCTAGAGGAGAGCAGGTACTTACTAGCCTCTTGTTGGAAGAAACTGATTTTTAGAAATGGGGATGGGGTATCATCCATGACTTCGATCGATTATTTCGACTGGCGGCCTTCTTCGCCATGTTTCTGAGTAGGTGTCTCCCACTAGTGTGGAAGTCAGGTGGTGTGAGAACCTCAACCTTCATCATGGACACTCATTTGGCCACCTAAATATGTATGGATTTGGCTATCCTAGTGCTTTCCATTATTTACCACCTACTGGATCAAATTAGTAAATAGGGGTCACCTTATCGAATGATTGGACCATTTCAAAATCATTGGGTATGGATGAGAGTCCATGTAGGGGTTATTCCATTATCATTTACGTACTAATTATGTATTCCTCCCTCTGTCTATATCATCAATGCACCAGCGGGGTCATACCTATGGCTAGGGCATCACAGGATAAGCTAGTGGAGCAGACCAAAAATAACGAGAAGGACTAAATGGATTGTCTCAATGTTCATGAACGTTTCTATTACCACCATTAGGATTAAAATTCTAGTACTATTAAAAATAATGAATCTAATGACTTTATCAACCTTGGTTACTTCTTTTATATGTGAGATAGAATCCTGGTTGCCTATATCGGAGGGGAACTCATTCGCAAGTTCAACGCACCATGTATATTTTGTCGACAATTCAACTGCATATAGAAGTTATGCCATCCTACTCCCAACAGTGCACGTTAGGAGGAGCACCTAATGTTAATACTTAAATAATGGATAATGCTTACTTGAGAGGACACTCATAACATGTATATACATCTGTGTCTTGGGGATTTTGTTCCCTTCTTTACCAAGAACTATATTGAGGCCTAACTTATAGCTTACCCTGATGGACAATTATCCGACCTGGTGCCCGCTATTACAACTTCTAAGGCATCCAAGTTGAAGGGAAATGAGAAATAAAGGGAGTTTCTAAAAACCCTTGACTAAGAAATTTTTTCTTCAGGTCTCATAGCACCCCCAGTAATGTTGTGAATGATGGGGTTATGACCTCACGAGTGGCCGATCAAGCTGCAAGAGATTTTTCTTGGCGTTCGTCATCCATTCCATATGAGGATTATTTTTTGGTGGCCTGGAGGCAATGGGTCCATTTGAAAGGTCAGCCATATACATATGACTAGTGTCCTCATGATTTATGGTAGCTGCTCCAACCTAGTGATGTGTCCCCTACTAGCATTGGAAAGGTGTCAGCATTGACTGGAATTTCTTTTGAGGAGGATTCAGATAGGGTGGGTTTCTATATTATAGACCTCGAGAACCATATCCATTCTCAAAGTGGTCTCTATAAGTACTCGCATTGTGTACATTCCACGATGAAACCAAAAACCATTAATGAGGATGATGATGTACTTGTCTTTCCTACTATGGCTGCCACAGAAAATGTTTCTAATTTTCTCCCATTGTCTCATAAAATATCCTCTTTATGAGATCCTGAGTTTCCAGGACACCGAGGAAACATTTTTGATTATCGAAACCTGCTCCACTTCATTACATCAATACTCTAGCATTGGAAATCCCAATTATGTCCACATTTCCATAATCTTTGGGAGTCTGGGATGAACTGATGGTGAGAACTTCAGATGAAGATATATTGAGGTTTCATCATAAAGAACACTTTGATCTTACAGGTTTAGGGGGAGACATCTCTCATACTTGTATTTCAGCCAATGAAGATCCTGATGAGGTGACTACTTATTTGACTGAAAGGTATAAGTGTCTTCACACCTAGTAGATAGAAATTATGGGTTGGACCACATGCCATTGATGGAAATCTTCCCATAGTTGATAGGAGAGGATTTGTCTCTGACCTCTAAACTTACATTAATTTAATTTAAATATTCTAGATGATTCCCCTCCACCCCTTTTTATTTTTATGAGGCCTACAGGGTCTAAAGAAACACATTTTCCCCGATTTATTCTCTTAGAGGTACTGCAGCTGTGGAGTGTACCCCATTAGCGACAGGGGGTGCCAAGGAAGGATCCCATGGAGCCCAAGAACATATAGAAGTTGTTATTTTATGGGCCATCCACTGTGTTTCCTCTCCCATATCGTCTTGGTGATATTATTCAAGTTCCAACCCCCACCAGTCAATGGAACACAAGCAAGCCTCCCAACTATCATAGCGTATTCACTGGGGGATCAAAAGTGATTGTCTGTTTATCTATGGATTTAACCAAGTACCCTTATGTTATCGACAGATTGGTACATATACGAACTTTGACGCAGGTCCTATTGGTGACCACACAATGACCGCTCAGGCATCGACAGTTCTTAACCATTTTAGGGTAGAGGAACTGTCCCCATATATTTTAGTTGAATGAAATAGGGAAGGAGGGTCATTTAAAGATACCAGGGTGTTTCTGACCCCTCGGGGGTGCCTACTCCCTGTTGAACAATCTGTTCTCTTTCAATGGAAGGACATCCAAAAATTGAGGTCTCGCTTGACTGTGCTGAGCTGAATCCCATGGAGAGAGATAGGGTGGATTTTATATGAGATGATGAGTCTTATGGTGAGACTAATGCATTACTCGATCATGGGGGGATATAGATATCAAGGATCTAATCAGTCTCGATCGAGTGAATTTTTCCCCTATAGCGGCAGTCACCTAAGATATTGATGTTCTGCCTGCTCATGGTGGCTCTCAGGAAGTCAAAATCGGGGAGGCTAATGTTCCATCCCCTAATAATTTGGAGCAGGCTATCATTCCATTTTAACTAGTTCTAAGAGGGTTTATGTTTTCTACCCTCAGGATTCAAAGACCAATATCCTTATCTAGATTGACTATCCCTATATTCCTTATATTAAATGAAAACTATTTGAGGGCTTCCTTGAAGGCTATTGTTTTGTATGAGCATGGCCTTGGGTCTTCAGTATTCCTGTGTATCCATGTAGTGCCACTGATGATTGAAGATGCAGCATTAGCTATTTTGGATAGATATACTGCTTTAGGGGTGGGAGGTATTGAATTTGTCTCCCCCATCCTTAGAATCACAACCACAAGCCTTGTAAATAGTGACAGACGCCCCTACATTGTCATCTATTACAATTACCTGAGACAAGGCTATTGTTGGGTCGATCCATGCTATAACTACTTAATCATGTCCCTATTGGGTGATGTTTATTCCTAACTACATTTCATTGTCAAGGAGTGATTCTATGACTGATCGAGGAATCCTATTTGATCTTCTCCCCACTCGACAAAAGGCATGGAAGAATATTTTGGGATTAATCTCCCTGACTCCATTAGATGAGATGCTAGTGAAATTTCCAAAGTTACACCATGATTTTTTGGTCCGTAAATTTATTGTATTTAACTATCATGGAATTTATGATATATTAAGGCTGGTGGTTTCTTCTCATGAAGCAACTAGTGTGCTAAAATCTCTACCTTTCAGGGCAGAGTCGTTTGCTTATCTGGCTGCTACAAAATAATTTCTCATTGACGAAGATACCAATCATTATGTAATGGTTTCAAAATTGAAAGACAAACTCATGATCTAAGAGTATTTGATGGAACAACATGAAAAATAATTAGATAAACAATGCAAAAAATTAGATCGGCTCAAACAGGAGAGGGCCCAAGCTGTATTTGCCGTTGAGGAGGGATGTTGGGAAATGCAAGAGGGAGAAAGGACTGTACTTTAATTCTTGAGGGCAGAAGAGGCACTACGAGTGAATGTAGAACCCAAGTGTTTGAATTTATTATATCTTCGCTATTCCATTTAGGACTCGCACCAATCATTGATGCAACTTTGTGACTATGTCAAACGCCTTTTTTAAATGTCTTGTCTTGCTTACAAAGAGAGGCTCAAGGATGTGGATTCCCACAATATATATTTATGGAATATGATTGAACATATTTTCATTTTAATGCTTCTTATTCAATTATTCCTGTCATGTCGTATCAATAAGGTATAATTTTAATCCACGACATGAAACTAGTAAACTGAAATAATCGAATTGTGCACTAATTTTTACATGAGTAACTGGAATCAGTGATCATAGTTCGAATGTTGCAGAGGTTTTATGGAACCACTCCTGAAATTTTATGTATTTTTCATTATTACCATAATTTTATCTAGGCTTTCATAATACGAGCTTAGCAGGACAAAGTTAACATTTTCTTAGGCTTCACATTGCAGGTTTTCGACCTAACAATATTTATGTCTTTTCTGATGGATCAATGTATTTTTTAAAAACTGATAGTTGAATTTTACCCAGAGGTTCTCTATGTGGATTTCCCCTTGGAGAGTATGGTGTCTTTTCTGCTAACAGTTAATTGTCTTTCCAATAAATCATATTACTGATATTTTAGGTCAAACATCTTTGTCCAAACATTTTGGGGCAAGGTCCCCAATTTGGTACCATCTTCCAAGAATGTTCTAATATCCTTTAGTTATGGATTATGGATTTTTCGTAACCCTGATCTTATGAGTTTAGTCATGCATGTGGCTGAGAAGCATTTTTAGTCATACTACTATGGGAAAGGTCTCTCTTGTAGAAGAACATGCCTTTGATTAATGACAATTTTGATGGAAAAGTTATGAGGAACCTCTAGGGCATGATTTTAATATTCATGAAAAGGTGTTCACAGCACACTGGCCTTCCATTTCTGATGACTTGGAGGGATTTTCAAATTTTTAAATTTATTTTGAAGTCAATATCCACAATTGGTGGCTAGCCTGAGTAGTGGGGTCTAAAAACATTTGGTACATTCATATCAACTTTGAGTAGGCAACTGTTCCCACATGGTACTTACTTATGTGAGGGAGATCTTGTTAATGGTTGGTTCAGTTTGAAGTAATTTTCAATTTAGGGGTGTTTTATAACAAGAAGGTTCATAAGACATTATCAAAGAGTTTTCCAAATCTGGGGTGTGACGGGACATGAATTTATTTTGAGCGTACAAAAGCTGAAAAGGACCCTCATGGGGACAAACATGCATATGATTGACAAACATTTTTGTGGGAAACATATGTATATCCCCTGCAGCATGATGTACATAGTCAATCAAAGGTTAATGTAGGACACTGGCCTTCTATCTTCGATGGATATAACAGATTATGGGGATTGGGAGGTTTCTGAATATGGTATGTGACCTTTGTTAAGTGGTGCACCTGAGCACAAAAGGAGGGTTTTTTAGTTGAACATCATCGGGTGAAAATTGGGAACGAGTTGTGGAACTCTTCCATTATATTAAAATCTTCTCCACTCATATGGATGGGGTATCTTTAGAAACATTAAAAGGAACAAAAGATGAATCGGGCCAATATGTTCTCATATATCAAGGTTGTGTGCAAGGAGGAAAAGGTAATCAATGAATTTGACGGCCCTTGAGTCAGGAAGGATGGTATGAGGCTTGGAAGCCATTGGGGGTACTGAGATGGGAGAGGACTCTCCTTAGGACTCATTTAACTTTGATTAACATCCATCTTTGTGGGAAACGTATGCAGATCCATTGGGGCATGATGCGCATTATCAATCAAAGGTGTTATCAGGAAACTCGCCTTCCATATCAGATGGCCTTGGAGGGTTATGGGGATTTAAGGTCACTTAAATCATAGAGTATATGGTATGGTAGGAGTGAATATTGACATACTGGTGACATTTGTGCCACAATTTACTCATAGAATCAGGTGTCTCTTACGTAGATATGACTCATACGCTGGGTGAGGCATCCATTCCATCTTTGGATTACTTGGTCATTTAACATCACACATCTAGGTCGTCGGGACTAGGAATGTCACCCCTTTCACATGGCGAAGGAGGTTCCACAGTCACATGATCTAAGAGGGATATTTCACTAGGTCAAGTACTTGTGCAATAGACCCTCCACAGATATAACTTCCTCCAATGATCTCCAATGGGTATATTCAAGGATCCAGAATCACCCAACAACCCTAATATCCATTATTCAAGGACCTTCTTTCTAAAGGCGGTGCTCGTTGGATGAATATTGGGCCAATGACAATTGATGACTCTATTGGTTGAGAGGATGGGAGGTCAGGCTCACAACACCCTTCTTGGGGATGATGATCGCATTCTTTGAGACTCTCTTATAGATTTAATTAATGTTCATATGTTCATGAATCCTTGTTTCATTTTCAAAGAGTGTGTCCAACGGCTACCCCTGGTTTTAAAACTCGTCATAGACATGTATATATTTGATTCTATGGAGGTGATGCTAACATGCGTAATACTATAAGGCACTCTGGAGTTTATCATTATCTAGGGGTTATAGAAGGTGACATGAGGTTGGGATTAGTCCAATAAGATGGGTTTCCTATCTACCCATGAGTGAAGAATCAGAACCCACATAGTTCAGATTGTGTGGGTCTTATGCATGGGAGAATCCCATTTGAAGGATCATGATTTGGTGTACCCTTTTGTATGGGCACCCTTTGGAGATCCGTCCTTTGAGTATGTGTCATATGTATCTTGTTTAGATCTAGAATCAATGTCCTCAGAGTTTAGATTCTGTTGGTATTACACATGGGAGAATCCCATTTGAGGGGACAAGACTGGGTGAACCCTTTTGTATGGGCACCATTTTTGAGATCGTGTCATCTAGTAGGCATCCTACGTATCCTGGTTTTATCAGGAATTAGAGTTCTCTTAGTTCAGATTCTGTTGATGTTGTCAAAATGTTGTGACCATGAAACATCTCTAAGACCACGTGAGTCATAATAGGTGTGAGAAACAAGAGAATTTCAATGATTCAACAAAGGACATGATTCCCCTCCTATTGGTGGGGGAGGGAGAGCCCACAGAGGAAGAGGTCGGGGAGACCGTGGGAGAGTTTGCATAGAGATGAACCTTCCAATGTGGAAACACATTGAAGTTCATGAGGCTTGAACTTCGATGATTGGTTACATAACTCAGTGTGAGGTCCCCATATCACATTCGGGGTAGGGGGAGTATAGTCCTCGTTAAAAGGAGGAGCAGACATAACCCCTTTACTAATCATCATTACTCATTGAATGAAAAATAAAGTGATCACCCTTAATCCCTAGAATAGAAATGTTCATGTGAGGATCCCAAGGATGGACTTTGGGTTACCATGAGAATGTATACCCACATGAATTCCCAATGCCCGGACTATTTTGGTAAGAGCCTTCCTGAAACCTCTTCTCATGTGTACGTAGATTCAATGTGGTGCACCGATACACCAGATGTTCTTATCATATGTGTCTGGTTGCATTGGTGGAGTCTTTTTCCTAAGGCCAGAAGACTTGTTGGTATAGGGACCACAGAGGACTGGATAGTAATTGAGGGGTGAGGTTGGAATTGGATGAAATAATAACAAAAAATACCCCATTATGCATACAGATTTCTTAGGCGGGATGGGGGAGGCTCAACATACCATAGTGGTACACATGAAGAGGGTCCATATGCATACCATAGTGGTACGTGGCCCATCATGCTACATTGGGTTCCATCTGTTTACTGATGAATTACACGACACTAGGTTCAATCCGTGTAGAACTGGACTACGCGGAGCACCATATTGAATGAGGGTTGTGTGGACTTCCGTTCTTAGGGAGTTCTTCCACAAGAATTATATGCTTCGCGGTTCAAAAATTAGGTTCACGGTTCTATTAATATGATTCAATTCCCCCATTTTATGGTTCACAGCAAGTTGTACCTATAGAGGATGCAATTCACAATTCAGGCTTCATTGGCGATTCAATACTGATGCTGGAATCTTTTCTGAATTCATTCTCTAATATGCTTTCATTGTACCTCTCTCATCGTCCTCATCCGTACGTATTTCAATTCATTTTGTTCTCTTTTTATATAGAATCATGAAAATTGTATCTATGAGGAACACTAAACTATTTGAAGAGGCCCATGAGGAGATACTCTGACCCACGAAAGACTCTATCAACTGAGGTTTTGAGGAGGCTATTGTTCGCAATTACGGTTTGCAGAACCCAGCACATTCTCTTCATCTGCAAACTAATGAGTTCAATGAACGGTACACAGAAGAACTTTACATTTATGAGTCTTTCCATGGTTTGTTTTTTTTCTTCCCTATTCACTAGAGATCACTCCTTGGATCAGTGGTTCATAGATAGTTTTGTGTACCTAGTGGTTCCTGATCTAGGCGGTATGCAGACCTTTCTCAGTGATGGTAAGTAGGCCACTTGAAATACCTTGAAAAATTGAATTACATCAAGTGTCTTTTGAAATTTGTAACTCAATTTGAGTCCATTCCCATTTCCAGATGTTTAGGAATACATTATTCCTTCTACAAAGTGATTGTGGGGGTATTTTCTTTCTGTGACATAATTTTCAAGACCCTATAGTAACATTGAAGTAATATTATCATAGAATAAATAATTAAGATACTAACATAGAATACCATTAAGAAATATTTAAAAATGAAATAAAATAAAAAAGTTGAAATGTATATAATAATTTTAAAATATATTTTATTCATATTAATATAATATGACTGAATTATTGAATATTGAGATAACAGATAATTTTAATTTGGAAATACTTTGATCAAAAACCAAAAGAAAGGGATAACATTATAAGGACTAATAAATACAAAATATTTTCTCGAAATAAATCATGAAATACAATCATGGGAATTATATTCCCCAAAAAATAATAAAAATTAGTAAATATGGAATATATCCCATAGAAATAGAAGTGAAATGAGAAACACATACCTAGAGTACTGACTATCCATGTATGTCATTTAACTTCTGTATAATAATATTTTATGAATTATTTTATTATTTATAAAATATTTAAATTTTATTACCATATCATTAAATAATTTATTTAATTTTTGTTAATGATATATTTAAATATATAACCAGTTATGTCAACATCATGTGTTTTGAGAATGATCGATCAATATTTTCAAAATGAATTTGGTATGTTGATTGTGGTCAAAGGGGTAATTGATCAATATTATCCAAAAAAATATTAAATATATATTAATATTTTTTATAGAAATTATACTATTAAATCCAATTATAATTGATGGTTATGAAAATCTAACTACCTTAAAATCATGGAGACGGTAGTGTGTACACATACTTGGGAAATGTTTCCATTTTTCAATGCTAATTACTCACGAAATGTAAGTGTTAGATTTTATTTCTAGAATTATCAATATATATTTTATATAATATTAATTATTTAAATCAGTTTATATATAACATCAATGATGTTTTGTTATGAAAAACTAATTACATCTCTTCATAGAGGTGGTAGTCCATACGAACCCTCAAATGAATCCATCACCTTTCAATGAATAGAATAGAAATAAAATATATGATATATTATCTTATAATAATAATTAATATTTCACAAATATCATATATGAACAATAAATTATTCATCATTAAAATTCACGAGTGGTGATTGTGAAAAAATAATTACTTCAGTTCATGAAATGGTAGTCCTCTATACACTTGAACTATGGTTTTTTATCCCATTTGATGGATAAGGATAGGGGTTAAGGTTATATAATTTACTTGATAAAATATATTAATATTTTATAATCTATTTTTTTATATAAAATTTTTTATGATGGTTTCATGGATATATGAGAAGAAGAAAAAAAAGCTCTGATTAGAACGATACCTCTTTTTCAAAGAACATCATTAGTATTATTCATAAATCTGGGCCAAATTTGGTTTATGATAAATAATAGGCCTCTACATCATGAGGAGGTAGGTATGTAAATTATTTTCATAGAGAATATCTAAACCATAAATACATGAAGTTTTCAATAGGGGTGGATAAGGGTGTTTTTTTAAAAGGTGGGGGACATATTTATAATTCATAAAAATATAATGTTATACCAACAATTTACACATTCAAAAATGCTCCAAAATGGAAAATTATAATTAAATATATTAAAAAATATTGGATTATATCAGCAATAAATTATTCATTCAAGAACCTAGTTAATTTTAACCATTATCATTTACGTTTAACACTACAGTAAGCTCATTTTAACCTTAACTACCATAAATGAATTTTATTATTTCCACTATTCATTATGATAAAAAATTATTTTGAAATTACTGAAGAGAATACATTATTATTATCCCAAATATAGAATTCATTTTATTATAATCAAATCATATAAGTGAAAAAGTGAATTTTAATTAAAAAAGGAGAGATGACGAAAAAGCCGTATTTTAAGAAATGTAGTTTTCAAGCGTAAGATGGTCTTATAGTAACATAATGTTTAATAATCATGATTATATTAATGTAAATTAATATTATATATATATTATACATTAATTTTATTTATATAATAAATTATTATGGATTATATAAATCATTTTAAATCGTGAAACATTATAATAATTTAATTACTGTTCATAAAAAGGTTTTTTAAGCCTGAGATAAATCTTATATTAATATACAGTATAAAGAAGATTCAAATGTAATTATTTATTTTAATAATATCTATAGAATAATTTTTTAGTTAAAATAATATTCTATTCATTGTGGTTATTTTAAATTACATGATTTATTGGAATGAAATGACAGTTTGTTTTAAAAAAAATCCAATATTTTATGAAAAATAAGTATTTTCCCAAAAATACCAAAATCCGACCCCAAGATAATTTTGGAATGAAATTTTAAAAAATTATTTTCATTTTTATAATTTAAATTTTATAAATACTAGATAAATTATTTATTATATATTATAACAAAAACCAATAGAAAAAGTTTTTAAACAAAACAAATTCTTCAAAAAAAAATATTTTCCTAAAAAATGGTCCATTATTTAAAAACAATTATCAATAAATTTCATTATGTTGAAAATTTTTATATATTTATATATATAATAAATTATTTAATATTATTCTTAAATTCCAGCTTAATGGTTAGGTTTTAACATTCATACATTTCATGGATTGTTTATGCTTGTTGTTCCTTATTATATATGTTGTTGGACATAATGTTCTTCTTATAAAATATCAGTGTTTATAAGAATTTATAGAAATTAATAAATTAAAATAAATATTTCTTAAATAATATATACTATATATATTAATTATATAGAAACCCAAATTAATGTTTCAAAATAATGGATTAAAAAATAATAATAAAAAATAATTTTTTAAAAACATTTCATATAAAATCTGTTTTTTGTTTTGTTTTTTAATATTATTTTTTGAATTTAAATAGGTGATCATAAAATATTATTATATTTATAACAAATATATTATCTTTGGAATAATTCATTTTATTTTTTTACAAATAATTGTCTTTTTAGAAAGTAGTATAAAATAATGATTTTGCAAAATGACCACATTTATGATTTTATGAAAATCCAAAATAAATAAAATGTTTCTTATACTATTATAAAAAAGAAATTTATAGTAAAATTATTAGGTTTATAATAATAGGATTTATTAATAAAACGATTATTAATAATTTTGGAAAATTGAAAATAATATACTCTAAAATCAGTTTTATTCTCTTATATTAAATTTTACTTTTAATCGGCTTTAAAAATTAAATCTAAAAAATTAGATTTTATATTTTATGTAAATATGATCCTATTTTATATTATGTATAATTGAATTTTTATTAATAGAAAAAATATTATATAGATTATAGGTAATTCTTATTATAATTATATCATTTTTATTTTGGTTGATTTTACTTTTCTCCATTGTGTATTATTTGTGTACCCAATTCACTTTGAAAAATGATTTTTTTAAACTTTTTAGTGAAATATTTATTTATAATATCATATATTTAATAGTTAACTATTATTATATAAAATTTATAACTCTTGGTTGTTAAAAAACTGTATTTTCTAATTATTTTTCAATTAATTATAATTATTATTTAATAGTTAATTTTCACATTTTTATTAAACAGATTTGATATAATAGATGAAAATAATGTTTTTGGAAAATAAAATTAGCATTGAAGGGATATTATATATTTTAACTGAAAAAATAATTATATAGAAAATAAAAATACTCATTAAGGGAAAACCCAAAAGGAGAGTGTTTAAATTTCTAATGATAAATGATAGAATACATGTTTAAAATCATCTATAACACATTGATGACATATAATAAAACTAAATCCCTCTCCAGTATAATGAAGACCAGTTTTAGAGCTATTGAACCTTGAGTATTATCATCGTATATAATGTGGCCATTAATATTACACCATTAATAAGGGAAATTGAAAAAGTTGTAAAAAATTATTTTTATTATATTTTTATTTCTAGAAAATAATTCTCCAATAGTTTTTAGAATTAAAATCATCTCAAATTTATAATTCAACCTCACCAACATGAAAATATATGGAATATAAATTTTTAGAAATGAAATTTTTATAATCTTTATTCCAAATGAGGGTTATTACTCATCTCAATATTCTCAATTACACGAAGAATAGAATATCCACAAAGCATCTTCACATATAAAAAAGTGGACTTGGAAGGAATCACCCTTAATATAATAATAGTGGGATAGAATGAACCTTAATATTAGAATGATTTTTTTCAAAATATAAAAATGTTTTCTCTCTATAAAAACAATGATCTCATGATCCAAAAATATAATCTTCCACAAATAATATCTTTCTTCAAGTAATTATAATAAATATAACCATGTAATATATGATCATAACAATAAAATTGTTCAAACTATAGAACATTCTAGGATGTTCTAAATCTGATGTCTGCTTTGTGATTTATTATTTTCAAGTATAAATTGTTCGGTTTCACAATATTGTTAGTTCTATATACTGAAACACGTTTTCTAATTCTCATATATCATGTGCCCATTTGTCTCATACTAAAATCTGGAACATCTTCTTCTTCAACCAAAAGTGTTCTAAGTTTAAAATCATGACAGAATTTCTCGAAAAAACACTATCAATGTTACCAATTGATAACAGTAAAATAAAAATAACAATTCACATTAATATCTTTATATTTTCAATAATCCTTTGAAGATCACGGGTGAAGTATGATCTCAAATTAAAAATTCCCACTCGACCAAATTATTCTTTTATGACATTCAATGCTTCATATTTGGTCGAAGAAATAATTGTTCACACAATATTCGAAAAATATTATTATCATATATATTTTTAATCCATAAGAAAATAGGGGAAATAATCATTTACATTTTAAATTTTTGAATTTTTACAATTTAATATCCATCACCAAATTTACATAACTAGTTTAATTGAAATGTTTATGTAATGTTTTTCGCTGCACTGTCTAATTCTATTATAAGGTCCCCCATATCTGATTGGACATCATATGGTTATAATTTGATGGGATTCATTTTTTTATTTTTTTTATTAATAATATCAATCTAGTCAACATAGATATTGATTTCCTCTATCTAATTGGTTTGGAAGACCTCATTATGATCATCTTTCATTTTTCCAATTAATGTACGGAGCTTGTTCTACTGTACTATTTCTTGTGAATCTTTATTCTTATAATCAAATTCAACTGTCAACATTAAGTGATAAAAAATATTACATGTCTTCTAAAATAATTAAGATGAATTCATGATATAATTTTTTTAATATCTACACCTTGGGACACTATTAAATCACCATCTTCCATCATCATATAATGTTTCTAGTGATGGAAAGATGAATCTCCACCAAACTGTTTTTCTATCAATCATTAAAAATGTGCATCTGAAGGTATGAATAAATCATCTTCTACTTGTCTTACATATTCAAATTACAATAATTCTCAACCTAATATAATTATGTCTGATGAAATTATTAAAATAAATTTTTATATAAAATTAGATATCCTGAATTCATTACAATAAATATTTAGAATATGAATAAAGATAAATTTCTTCGATCCTCATATAAAATGAATTTCAAACAAAATTTTTTTCGAAAATAAATACTTTTAAAATTGAATTTATATATATATTTTTACAGATAATTGATTTCTCCCCCATTATAAAAACTCTCACATAGTCATCAAGAATCATAAAAATCATAATGATGTTAGAAACCTGAAAAACATCATAGAATCTACTGAATCAATCCTTTATTGAGAATATAAAAAATATAAAAACAAGATGTGTTTCCCACTATGATAGTACTCATAACGAAGAAAATATGATTTGAAAAAATATCATTCTCTGATAAGATTCATTTGGTAACATGAAAAAAACTAATTTATCAAGAGTTGAAATTTTTTATAAAAAATATTCTGAATAATTTTATGGAAAATGAAACACTATCAACAAATCCATGTGGTATTCAATAACCCAAATGTATTATTTGTTAATAAACACAACATTAAAAAATCATTAAATTAAAATATAACTCTTTAGCAATGTGATATATCCTTACACCACACTATAGGATTAAAAAGTGTTTTTCGGGGGAACTTCATCACATAGTTACAATAAATGTGTTGCCAAAGTTCCATATAGTACCCCTCCAAATTAACATGGAAGGTTTTTAAAAAAAATTCTCTACTTTTATAAACCGAATGAAATGTAAGGTAATAGTGAAGCCAAATAGGTATATTAATTATAAGGGTTATTATAAATATGAATCCTCATCCAATGTGATAATTACTCGTCCATTAAGAGAAATTTCGTGAATATATGATGATTTAACACCCCAAAGAAATATATTCATTTTTTGTATCTATAGAAGAAAAAATATATTTAATCCTTATAGATGATATCAGTGTTTTTATATATACAATGTTGAAATAGATTGATTCTGACATCAAATAAAATATAATAACAATGCTATTAAAGTATTTTAAACATCCAACCCCATATTTTCTAGCTGATACTTCATCAACATCGTTTGTGTTCACCCTTGTGTATCATCAATAGATTGATATTTACCAATACTCAATCATAAGAACCACATTTTATAACTATTCTTACATTAAAAAAATAACCAATAAAAATTTATTTTGGATGTTGATTTATTATCATAAGAATCTCATTCCCCCTAATAATTTACATGATTAATAAATTTCAAATCATTAGGTTTCAAATAAAAAAGACTAAAATTGGATGTTCCATGGATATTTAAGAAAATTATATTAAAAACCCATATGATATTCTCTAAAATCACTTTGATATTACAAACATATAGTTACTGAAGTTGTTTTTGATGATAATTAGTAAGATAGATCAATAATCTAATCTACTTCTTAAGATTCTTTCTAATTAAATCATTTTCCAACATCATCATTATTAAAAAATATACTGAAAATATATATATATATATATATATATATAATTCCTTCAATTATACCTTGGAAAATATTATTTATATTTCATTGTAACTTGTTTCTTCTGAAAGATGGATATGACATTTATATTGAAAAAAATGTAGTCAAACAATGAATCTTATTTCACTAGACATTCTCATTTCAAAAAATATATTTATAAATAAAGAGAGTTATTCAAATATATTATTTTAATTTCCTATAAATATAATATAATAAACATAATCAAATAAAATTAATGTTCCATTACCAACATTTTTGACATAGTGAATTTTCAAAATTTCCCCTTAGAAATGATTAATCATTTCAACATGTTATCACATAATGTTTCACAATCTTACAGATCATACATTAAATCACATATGGATTTCATTAACATGAATAAATTGCATCCATTTTCACTATGAAAAAACAAATTATGTGTTTATATATAAAAATCATCATCACCATCAAAATATAGGAATTGAAACATAATATCAATTTTATAGAACATTTATTTTTGACAAGAAATAATATACGAGAATACTTTGATAGTAATAAAATCCACATTATAAGAAAAATATTATTCAAAATAATTAGTTCTAACTTGAGAATATCATTTACAAAAATATTTAGATTTACTACTAAACACAGTAAATTTTAATTGTACATTTTCAAAAACACCAAAATATTATTGGTTAAATTCATATCATATGGGATTGGAATAAGTTAGTAAGTATCCACAATTTATATTTGATCAAGATATCCATTAATGGAATATAACTTATCTTTTTTTTCAATGGTATATACAACTCAGCATGGTTCAATTTTAGGAATGAATGATGATCCAATTTTCTTTCCCAATTTTCTCCATATCTAATATTAGACTTCAAAATACAAAATAACATTATTTTGAATATCTTGGGCATATAAATTAAGAAATATAATGTTTTTTTTCACTATAAGTTTCACCTTCAATAGAAACATCAATGTGTTCATGTAGTAACTCATATGTAATTCATTCATTTAAAAAAATGATATATAGTTTGTAATATTTCATCCTATTAATCATCTGAAGAACTAATTACTTCATCTATTTCATTTACTCTATTTTAATTATCTTTAACATCACATGGTTTCATGAAATTGTGTTTTTGTATATAGAATAATTTTTATAATATTCCATTTATTTTATACCCAAATATAATTCCTTTTTCAAAATGTTTTTTCAAATTTCAGTATTTATTTTTTTATATAGTGGTTAAACTTAAATACCATAATGTATTTCAATGAAGTCTACATTTTGTTCAGTATTTTATTTTTAATATATATAAATTTAAAAAAAAATTACCATTGTTTTTTATTATATATTTATATAAAAACCATTTCCCATCGGAGACATTTTTATTATTTTACATAGATTGTATAACTCACATGATTTCAAATATACTTCAATTATAATTTTATACCACTCCCTTTTTTTTATGAGTGAAATATAATTTATTGATGTATAAACCAGTTCCTGGATAGATATTATTAAAATGAGTAACATTTAATGTCTATTCCATTTTCTACTCTAAAACTTTTATACATATATAAATGATTAATTATAAAAATCCATCTTTAATATTCATGCATTAACAACTCCATTGGTTTTTCATTTCATAAAAAGAACTCAAGACTAGATTCAATAATGATGTTTATGAATGAAGAAAACATTATTTGGATATACTTCTAAATGTTTTAGAATGATCAATGTAAATAAGTTAAAGAGGTATAGTAGAGAAAATTTATTCCATTATATAAGATTGGATGATTGTTCTACCTTATTCATATATTTAACAAATAATACACTATTTATTTTTAATATAGGGACGTTATATCCTAGTTTTGTTGTTTGTGACATTTCGTATACATCCTTAACCATGTTTTCTTTATCTCATATTCCACAAATAATTTTCAAATTTAAAACTAAAATAGTATGAGTTTTATGTATCTCAAAACTAGTCAAAATTTAATCATTATTTATCCCCCTTAATAATAATAATTTTGCATATTATGTATTTTAGGATATTACAATAGATATTTAAGGTATTATAATTCCCATAATGAAACATAAGATTTAATATTAGTAAATTGTGTATAAATCCATTAACCCACAAAAAATATTTCGGCTTCAACCATATTGTTTCAATTCCAAATGTTCCAAAAACATTAATTTAATGAGAACATTAATTTAAAAATGTAAAAATTTAACCATAATTTTCTATAATACCTTGAAGGGTTTTAATTATTCATAAATAATTTGACAAGAATCAATTATCAATATTCAATGTTTCCCACATCTACTAGTTTTTCTTAATCCCCAAATAAAAATATATTGTCCTCCATCCTCATTATAATAAGTTCATTTTCATCATAGATGAGAGTAACATATCAGTGTATAGTATTTATAAAATCATTATAATGATTATATTATTGATTTATACATAAACATTCAATATTAAGGCATCCATATATTTAATTAACTGAAATTTTGTTTTTCAAATGATATTTTATTTTTATCATTTTTATTTAACAAACAAACCATGTAAAAATTTTCTAGTAAAATATATTCCATCCTAAAATTTTCTCCCTTAAATCATTTCTTTACCAGGGAAGTTAATTTTTTGAACCAAAATTAATAGGCTTTCTTTTTAGTGTCATCACAACACTAATAATAGCCACACAATCTTTGTTTTTTATAATAATATTAATGATTGTTGAAATGTTTTTAACTATTATCATCAATTTATGTAAGATCCTTATTCATTTACCATGGAATATATTATTTCAATAAAGAAATATATAATTTTAATTTTATTAATAATTTAATTATTTATTCACTATACTTATTAAAATACACATTTAATTGATTTATTTTTTAGATCTCATTGATTGTTAAAAAAACAATAGATTTTTTTAATACCGTCTTGAGTTATAAATTGTATTGTAATGTACGATCCTATGAGAATTAATGATGTTTGATTTTCATGTTTATATTCATTGAAAAAATAATCATTCATTATTTTTAAGGTTTTTTATCATCATTATATGATCATTGAATCTATCTATATTCTTCTTCCAGCAGATAAAACTCCACGTGTAATACTTTTAACATCATGTATTATTCTAAAACATTTATTTTGAGGGATTCAAATTCCTCACTATATATTTATTCACATTAAATTAAATAATCTGGTAATTTTTTTGAATGTTTTATGGATTCATTCTTTAGTTTTTGTTTTAGATGAGACATGTTTCATTTTATGATAAAAATATATTTTTTATATATTTTTCGTCACAGTTACCCAAATTAGTACTACAAGTTGATTAATATTTTTCAAAATGATCTAAGAATATAGTGATTGTGTATTGAATATATTTATATGATCAATTAATCTTACTTATGAAATCATCAACTTCATTTCAAATAATTTCCCTTATATTTCTTCTATAAAATAATATTAATCCATACCAAATTTTATTTTTTCCATTTTAAAAATTTTCACTCTACTTCTTTTATATTAATTTATATTCCTTCAAATTGAATATATTCATTCTCATATAGTCTAATAAAATTTTGGTGATATCAATTAAACCAATAACAATATGTGAATATTTTATATTGTACATAACTTTACCATATATAATTTCATTTTTGGTAAATTACGTTATAAGAAAATATTCTTCCACATCTAGAGATTTATCTTCTGATATGTATAATAAAGTTATATATATTAGAATAATATATTAATTCATTAAATCAAATGTTAGTGATTTCTTTTATATTATTCCAAAAGATATGACCATTCCAAATTTTTGTCACAACCTGATCCTACACGTGCTCAAGCCGCAACTACCCCAAGCCCGCCTCCATAGGCCAGGGGCTGGTGACAAGAGCCGAAGGCTTAACAACTCAGTGAGGCCTTTTCCTAAGCACCTGTACACACATACACATAGCAGACTCCATGAAAAAGTGAAGAGTAAAAAAAAATAAAAGTAATGTAAAGTGAAACTGCTATATATAATCCTCAAAAGTGCATTGACCTCTAAACTATACAAAGTAGAAGATGAAGGTAAACTGAAATGAAAAAGGGGAAAAACACACAGCCAACTAGAAAAGAGCCACAACCCTATAAATAGGTAAACAAATCCAAACAACTGGGAGGATCCCACACCTGGAACCCGACTACAACCACCGCACATGGTCCAAGATCCCGAACACTTAAGCTTGGTGAAGTCACGACCAACCTGTCTGTCGCCTGCAAGGGCACACCAAGTGCGGGGAAAGCCCAAGTAGGGGGGAGGATAAAAAATACTCAGTAGGATTCCCTAATGGCTCGAGGGAGCAACAAAGGAGGTACCGATGGGTGAGCAGTAGATCAAACAGGGAATAGAAAAGGAGTACAACAGAGAGTGTAGTAAAGAGTATAGTAAAGAGTGGCGTAGAGTAACAATAGAGAGTCCAGATCAACCCAACAATATAAATGAGGTAGATTCGTCTAGACACAAGGATCTGGAAATGGTGAGAAGATGAACTTCTCGTCTATTCTTCGCTACCTATAGCAGGAGGGTAGACTCGTCCAACCCCGAGAAGCTAGACACGGAAAGCACGTGGCATACCCCGCGTGTCTTCGCCACTCCTGGAAGGAGAGTATCCAAATCCCAAGGAGTGGGTACTGGAACAAGGTATATACATATACATATTCTCAATCAAGAATCCCGAACAAGATCGTAAGGGTATCTTCATCCCCTAGCTCAGCCCAAGGATGTGAGTCGCCATCAGTCTCAGACGTATCCATCATTGAGGCCCAACATCCCACACGCCTGCCCTGAACTGCAAGTCAAGGGTCTCAAATCACCACACCTTGATATTATCCACTTTGAGCGACACTGACTCACCCGCACGATTTTAGGTCATGTCACAAGGACGTGTCTCGGTGGGGAAAGCACCCCTCGTACTTGAGAGCTCTGGGGAAAGTCGAACCACACCTCATCACTGCCTTGCAGTCGAGAAGTCTTCTCATAGTCAAAGTTGTCACATCACTAACCCATACAAACAAGGGTCCCGCTCCAGTAGTCACGGAGTAAAGCCACAGACTAGACAAATAAAAAGGACTGAGTCTGAAATGCCAATGGCTGACCCACTGCCCAGCCCTACTGGAGGGTAATTCAAAATAAAATATCAGGTGACCCACTGCCCAGCCCTACTGGAGGTTAAACCATAATAAGATATCGGGTGACCCACTACCTAGTCCTACTGGATGATAGACATAGAATAATTCGACATGCGACACACTACCCAGCCCTGCTGGAGGGTAAATCATAATAATATATCTAGTGACCCACTGCCCAGCCTTGCTGGAGGGTAAATCATAATAAGATACCGGGTGACACAATGTCCAGCCCTGCTGGAGGGTAGACGTAGAATAAGTTGACAGGTGACCCACAGCCCGGCCCTGCTGGAGGGTAGACCTGAAACAAGATGATGGGCGACCCACTGCCCAGCCCTGCTAGAGGGTAGACCCTCAAGAGTCATCGGGCGACCCACTGCCAAGTCTCTACGAGAGGGTAATACTTCAGAAGTCAATGAGCAACCCACTGACCAGCCCTGCGGGAGGGTTAACCTGAAGAAGTGGATGAGTAACCCACTCCCGAGCCCTGCGTGAGGGTAAACCGAAAACTGCTCTGGCCATCTCTACTGGATGGTACAACACCCGCCAACCAAACAGGTGTGGGTATCTCACAACCACCCAATTCCGAAACAATTCACCTAGTAGAGGTTCAGCACCCACCCTCATTGGGTGTTACTAGCACCGCTACCATGCATAGCTTCAGAGTATGCCCAAAGAAGCCTCCGACTAATTCCATTTCATATTTACACATTTAATAAAATCACGTAAGAGGATCCTCTCTCCTGAACATATTACATCATTGTAATCCTCATGAAAAAACACGCGTGATAGACTACTCACACACCTGAAAATGTCAACCGGTGAATATAGAACTATTCACTATAGCCATCCCATGTGGGGCCCACACCAAGATCCTGGAACTGAACAAACGGATCACACCACTACAATCCCCTCATAAAAACACACCAGATTGACTACTCAATCGCCCCAAACAGACATCCAGGGAAAAAGGTACTATTCACCGTAGCCAACCCGGGTGGGACCCACACACTGATAAAAAAAAAGGCCGGGCGAACATCGCCATCGCGATGCTATTAGGGAAACATGCCAAATTGAATATTCATTCACCCCGAATGGCGCCCGATGAAAAAGTCGTAGTACGCTACACTTAGCTTGAAAGACGGCCCGTGGGGCCCACTCGTCAACTCCTGCTTCTCCGGCTGAAACCTCCACGGACTACATTGTCTCGATGCCAGGGTCACAATGCCACTGACGACGCCTTAAATGGACTCCGGATGCAGATGTTGAAAATTCCTGCGTTATACGCAAACGGGACCCTATGGGCCCTGCACCTTTTCTCCAACCCAAGAACTTCGAGAATCATCTCAAAAATTCCGCATGGGGACTGGGGTCACGCTACTTCTGATGGAATGTCAATCAGAAATCCCAAGAGGGAGTTAGGTATGATGCAACAATTAATTAATTAATTAATTGTTCGTATAATGCATTTCGTGCCACTGAGAAATGAAACCAAACCGCAAGGGCTCCGAACTAACATTGGAAGGACCGTCTCAACTGTAGGGCCACCGCGCCTCTGACGACACGTCAAATAGGCGTCTGGCTTGCGAGGCACGTCCGTTGTAAACTTTTATAATAATATATTATTATTAAATTAAAGCCCCTCAGGTCACCTGTCCTCAGGCGCGCAACCAAAAAACCCTTAAACCCACTTTAAAAGGGCCGCCTCATCAATATGTTCCCCCAGCCGTAGACGGAGCATCAAACAGATGCTCCATTTATGAGTTATAGCCCTCGAACACTAGGGGGCCCAAATTGGGACGGTCTGGACCGGTCGGGCCGCAGCCCGGCCGCGGGTCCGGTGCAACCCGCCGCGACCCACTGGCTACGGCCCGCCTCAAACATACAGACCCAAGCGGGTCCGATCTTCCTCAACTGACCGGACTTTTGTCCGGTCTCCATCACCCAACATGACCCGCAAAAGGCGGGTCCTGGTTTCCCCCCACATCCCCCCACGGTTTCCACCTCGGTTCCACCCCGCCGACCTCGACATGCCGTGGGTCCACCTGCACCGCCGTTGGACGCCTCCGCCCTAAGCCCGCCGTGCCGCTTGACCGTGGCACCGACCCCCGCTCGGCCGCACCCTCGCTGACGCCCGCTGAAGCCGCCCCGGACCAACGCTCGACCGCGCCATCCCCTGATGCCCACGCCCCTGCTACCCCATCCGCTCACCCAGCTGCCTCCCATAGCCACTCGTCTGCATCCAGCCGCTCACCCTGAAGACCCGCCGCGAAGCCGGCCCACCAGAACCCTCGCCGGACCCCCCCGGTGAAGCCGCCATCGACCGCCAATACCTCGGAAGGCCGGATCCTCGCCAGAAACACCAAACACCCGCAAATTTATCCGTACATTTGCGAACGTGTCGGCACTCGGATTTTAACACCGAAATATGAATTGCGAATCTCAGAACAAGGGCTATTCAGTTATGGGATTCACTAAAAGATAAAGCAGCAATTCGACGTATATATATCAATTCAAAGGATATGCAGAATACAAAAACATGAAATGTAACCTCCTACCTCTTGGGCGTAGCCTGGAGCATTGTCGTCGATCTGCACCCCGCCATTGTCGCTTCCACCTTGATTGGTAGGGAGGAAGAGGAGTAGGAGATAAAGTTGAGGGTGAGGGGGGTTTCGCCAGGGGAGAACCAATGAGGGGAAGGGGAGAAGAACAATTTAAATAAAAAAAGGAATTAATTAAAATTTTAATTAATTTAAACTCCTAATTTATTCCGCATATGACACTCCCAATGGGGTTGAGGTTAAGCCTCCCCCAAGGTAAAAACCACCTCTCGAGAACAACTGCGGTCTCTGAATTTTAATCTGAGGCCCGTTCAAATGTTATTAAACTCAACGCCTGAGGCTGCCAAATTATAAAAACGCCCCTGGGGCCATTTTTCACAGAAGGCCCCCGCCATTGAAAGTTACACCCCTCCTAGGGTTAGCAACACACTCCAAACTCAACGGTGCCCTCAGTTTTCTAATCTGAGCCGCTGTTTAAGAGTTACTAGAGTTATTCCATTAAACGAGTAAATTAATTTATTTATTCATCTGTTTAATGTTCCGTTAACGGGTGAGGGGTCCCAACATCCTGCGCCGAAATGTTTTATGTCATTATTAGGGTAAAGACCCCATTTCGGACCCATCCGTACACTAAAGAATACAATCAGAATTGCCATTTAGGAGTTATCCCATTTATTTGGCATTCCCAGTGTGAAAACACTGAAAATTTAATTCCAGCCACACCGGGGCTCGGAATCGCACGCCGTCTGAAGGCGCTGCTCTGGTATAACATCAAGAGTATTCCAAAGGCTTTTATAGAAAAAACCTGGTTCTTACATCATTACCTCCTTCATTATTTTTGTCTTCGAAACGAAAAACAAGAGAATAACTCAGGGTACTATGCCCACACATGGCTCTCCCATACCCAGAAGAACTCTTTCACAGTTCTACACCACCGCACACAGACCAAAGGATTTGATCTGTTCACCCGTGGTTTTCCCTTACTGATGATGTGCATAGGAGCACGTACACATCTCCTTAGGTAAGCGACGCGGGAGACGTCGTGCACCCACTCCCGACCTTGGGGTTAGGGAAAGGTTGTAGGGATCATCGCCATCCATTCGCACGTTCTGAAATGGTCCGAAGGACCTCAGGGGTAACTCACCTCCATGATCGAACCTGAACGTCGTATGCTGCGACATGGTTCACCACTTGGACCTGGGACAATGCCTAGGGATTCACTCCTTCAAAATATCCATATGGTAAAACACCCAAGTATGTATGGTCACACAAGATTTCGTAGTGGATGTCCCATGACTAAGATTCTCTTACATGCTCGAAAGTGAAGGATTCAACACCATCGAATGAAGAGAAAGGTCCCACGCCTTCTACCCTTCCGACATAGGGTTATACCGATGCCCCACATCACCCATGGAAACAAATAAAGCAAGGAGCAAGGAAGAAAATAATTTCACCCACAAAATCTAACAATTCTACTGAAAAAAGTAGAAGAGCTGTAGAGAGTACCTCTTATCACATCATGCTCCGTAGGATCATAGACATCCAAAGATCACGGCTGTCTGCAGTCCCAACTATCAGCTCCCAGAGCCTGATGTGGACTGCCTGGTGGTGATGGGAATACCTCTTAAAGTCGTCCACCACTTCTAGCTCCTCCCGATCCTCTGCAAGCACCTCTTCTTTGGGCGCTACTCCGATCACGATGCTTCCTCTGTCGTGGTGGTGTACCTGCTGCCTGCCTGAAGCTCTCCGCATGCCTGGTCGGGTAGTCTCGTGCCAACTGACCTCGCCCATCGCAAGCTTAACACTGAATCTCTCCAGGATGAACTAGTGCCCTCTGGCACCACTTTGGTGTATGACCATGCCTTTGAGTCCGGTTTTTGGAAATCCTCCTGCATTGAGGTTCTTCTTGCCAACGCCCACTGGCTGTGACAGATGTCTCGGCACCATCGTGCCTGCTGCCACCACCAACTCTAGAACATGACA
The DNA here is from genome assembly GCA_963277665.1 of Viscum album. Lineage (NCBI taxonomy): Eukaryota > Viridiplantae > Streptophyta > Magnoliopsida > Santalales > Viscaceae > Viscum > Viscum album. Next base: position 403,688,552 of record OY728163.1, on the reverse strand, counting down.
GGAAGATCTCTGTCACTAGCGCCTTCTCTAGCACCCCGACATATGTGGTAATTTCCAAGGGTACTATGATAGCATGAATCTCTCAGCAGAGACCCTGATCAAACTTCCATGCTCGGAAGTTTCCGTCATGGACAATGTCCGGGTATAAGCGTGCACGGTCTACAAAACTGGTCGCATACTCGGCCACCATCATCCCTCCTTGCTGAAATTTCATGTGCTCCTGAATCCGAATAGAGCGTAAACAAGAGGGGAAAATCTCCTCAAGAAACAACAACTGAAAGTCCTCTCACAAATGTGACGACTCGTCAAGAAACAGAGTCGCCAGACTCTACCAACTCCAAGCTGATCCGTGGAAATGGTTGGGGCCAAAGCCACCATAAGATCTGACGGCGTCTACAGAATCCTGAAAAGGCGACCCACAATCTCTAGCCTAACCTCTACTACCTGAGGGTCTGGCTCACCACTAAACCTCAGCAGTCTCTAATTCTAGAACTCACGGAGCGCGATCAACCTGTGCTCAACTCAGTCTGCTCTGCTAAAGCTGTCTGCTGCTAAAGAGGTGGGGGGTTCTGTACCGGCCCACCTAGAGAAAGGGGCTCGAATGATAGGTCCTGGACTGAGGCCTCGTAGCTCACAGGGTCATCATCATGAACCAAAGCTGGTATCCTGGATGGTTGTCTTTGCAGAGACATCCTGAATATTATCAAGGAGTGTCGCTGTCAGATGAGTATATATGTATATAACAGTAAAAAAAATGGGGTGCTGACTCAAGAAGGACAGTCAAAGACTCAATCCTATGTGATGCGCAAACCAATTTTTCCCTACAACGAGTTTCTCAGCTTGCCGAGTCGACAAGCAGGTTATCAGGGTCCTGGTGAATGGATACATCGGCCGAAACACAGTCATTGGACTCCCTGGCCTGAGAGCCACTCTCGAGACACGTTGACACTGTTTCCCTAAATCCCAACCAATTCCTTTTATTTTATGGACATCCGAACAACGTCCCAATGAATGATCCACCTCGGATACCACTTTTTCATGATCCAACCCTACCCGGGATCGAGTCGCAACTACACCAAGCCCACCTCCATAGGCCAAGGGCTAGCGACAAGTGCCGAAGGCTAAACAACTCGGGGAGACCTCTTCCTAAGCACATGTACACACAAACACATCACACTCAATGCAAAAGTGCAGAGTAAAAGAAAAAGAAAATAAAAGAAAAGTGCAACTGCTATATATAATCCACAAAAGTGCATCAACCTTTAAATAGTAAAAAGTAGAAGCTGAAGGTAAACTGAAATGAAAATGGGGAAAAAAACACACCCAAACATAAAAGTGCCACAACCCAGCAACAGGAAAACAAAAACAAACAACTGGGAGGGTCCCACACCTGGAAACCGACTAAGACCACCGCACGCGGTCCATGATCCTAAACTCTTAAGCTTTCTGAAGTCATGGCCAACCTCTCCGTCTTCTACAAGGGCACACCATGTGTGGGAAAAACCCAAGCAGGGGTGATTATAAAAAATACTCAGTAGGATACACCGAAGGCTTGAGGGAGAAAGAAAAGAGGTACCGATGGGTGAGTAGTAGATCGAACATGGAATAGAGAAGGAGTACAACAGAGAGTGTGGTAAAGAGTACATCAAGGAGTGCAGTAGAGTAACCGTAGAGAGTCCAGCTCATCCCAACAAGAGAAAGGAGGTAGGTTCGTCCAGACACAAGGAGCTGGAAACTCTGAGAAGATGAACTTATCGTTGAGTCTTCGCTACCTATACCAGGAGAGTAGACTCGTCCAACCACGAGAAGCTAGACACCGAAAGCACGCGGCATACCCCGTGAATCTTTGCCTCTCTTGGAAGTAGATTGTAAAAAACCAAAGGAGTGGGTACTAGAACAAGGAATACACATATCAACATGCTCAATCAAGAATCCCGAACAAGATCGTAAGGATATCTCTATCCCGTAGCTCAGCCCAAGGAAGTGAGTCACCATCAGTCTCAGAAGTATCCATCATCGATACCCAGCATCCCACACATCTGCCGTGAACTGCATGTCAAGGGGCTCAAATCACCAAACCCTGATATTATCCGCTTTGGGTGTCACTAACTCTCCCACACGGTTTTAGGTCACGTCCAAAGGACGTGTCTCAGTGGGGAAAGTGCCCCTCATACTTGAGAGCTCTAGGGAATGTCGAACCACACCTCGTCACTATCCTGCAATTGAGAGGTCTTATAAAAGTAAAAGTTGTCACATCACTGAACCATACAAACACGGGTCCCACTCCAGTAGTCATGGAGTAATGCCACAGATTGGCCTAGTAGAAATGACTGAGTCTGAAATGCCAGCGGGTGACCCACTGCCCAGCCCTGCTGGAGGGTAATTCATAATAAGATATCGTGTGACCCACTGCCCATCCCTACTGAAGGGGAAACCATAATAAGATATCAGGTGACCCACTGCCCAGCCCTGCTGGAGTGTAGACCTAGAATAAGTCGACAGGCGAGCCACTGCCTAGCCCTGTTGGAGGGTAATTCATAATAAGATATCAGGTGTCCCACTTCATAGCCCTGATGGAGGGTAAACCATAATAAGATATCGGGTGACCCACTGCCCAACCCTGCTGAAGGGTAGACCTAGAATAAGTCGACAGGAAACCCACTGCCCAACCCTACTAGAGGGTAGACCTGAAACAAGACGACGAGCGACCCACTACCCAGCCCTGCTTGAGTATAGACCCTCAAGAGTCATTGGGTGACCCACTTCCTAGTCTCTACTAGAGGGTAAACCATGAGAAGTCAATGAGAAACCCACTGCCAAGCCCTGCTGTAGGGTAAACCCGAAAGAGTCGATGAGTAACCAACTGCCCAGACACGCTAGAGGGTAAACCTAAAACTACTCTGGCCATCTCTACTGGATGGTACAACACTGGCCAACCAGACAGGGAGTGGGTATCGCACAACCACCCAATTCCGTAATTATTCACCTAGTAGAGGTTCATCGCCCGCCCTCATTGGGTGTCACTAGCACCGCTACCATGCATTGGTTCGGAGTATGACCAAAGAAGCCTTCGACTAACGCCCTTTCATATTTCCACATTTAATAAGATCACGTAAGAGGCTCCGCTCGCCTGAACAGATTACACCATTATAATACTCATGAAAAAACATGCGATATAGACTACTTACTCGCTTGAAATGGTCAACCGATGAATATGGTACTATTGATTGTAGCCAGCCCGTGTGGGGCCCACACCAATATCCTGAAACTGAACAAACGGATCACACCACTTCGATCCCCTCGGAAAAACACACGTAATTGACTACTCAATCGCCCTAAATGGACACCCGGTAAAAAATGTACTATTCATCGTAGCCAACCCTGGTGGAACCCACACCACGATCCAAAAAAAAGGCCAGGCGAACTGCACCATCACGATGCTTGGTGAGAAACACGCCTAGTTGACTATTCATTCACCACGAATGGACGCCCGATGAAAAAGTCGTAGTACGGTACACTTAGCACGAAAGATGGCTCGTGGGGCCCACTCCTCAACTTTGGCTTCACCAACTGAAACCTCCTCGGACTACATTGTGTCGATACCATGGTCACAACGCCGCAAACGATGCCTAAAATGGACTCTAGAAGCCGAAGCTGTAAATTCCCATGTTATATGCAAATGGGACACTATAGGGCCCACACCTTGTCTCCAACCTGAGCACTTTGAAAAGCATCTCAAAAATTCCGAATGGAGACTTCGGTCACGCTGCCGCTAACGGCGCGTCAATCAGACATCCCAAGTGGAAGTTAGGTCTGATGCAACAATCAATCAATTAATCAATCAATCAATTAATTGTTCGTATAAAGCATTTCATGCCACCGAGAAACGAAACCAAACTGCAAGGGCTCCGAACAAACATTGTAAGGACCGTCTCAACTCCAGGGCCACCGTGCCTCTGACAACACATCAAATGGAAGTCCGAATTACGAGCCTCGTCTGTCGTAAACTTTAATAATAATTTAATATTATTAAATTAAAGCCCCTTAGGTCACCCATCCTTGGGAGTGCAATCAAAAAACCCCTAAAATCACTTTAAAAGGGCCTCTCATCGATATGGTCCCCCAGCCGCAGAAGGCGCATCAAACGGAAACTCCGTTAAGGAGTTATGGCCCCCGAAGGCAAGGGGGTCCAAAATGGGCTGTTCCTGACCGTCCTGCCCGGTCACGACTACCGGCCCGCGGCCTGGCTGCGGGTCCGGTCCAACTCATCGTGGCCCACTGGCCACGGCCCGCCTCAAACCACCGGACTCGAGCGGGTCTGGTCTTCCTCAACCGACCGACCTTTTGGCCGGTCTCCATCTCCCAACAGGACCCGCAAAAGGCGGGTACTGTTTTCCTCCCGCAGCCCCCCGAGGTCACCGCCTCGGTTCCTCCCCTCCGTCCGCGACAGGCTGCGGGTCTGCCTGCTCCGCCACTCGATGTCACCGTCCTCAGCCCATCGTGCCGCTCGACCGCGACGTTGACCCCCGCTCTGGCTCACCCTCACCGAGGCCCACTGATGCCGCCCCGTACCGCCGCTCGACCATACCGTCCGCTGACGCCCGCGCCCTTCGTGGTACCTCCGCTCACCCGGCTGCCTCCCGCAACAACTCTTCTGTAGCCAGCCGCTCACCCTGAATACCCACCACTTAGTGGTCCCGCCTAAACCCTCTCTGTACCGCCCCGGTGAAGCCGCCACTGACTGCCGCTACCTCGGAAGGCCGGATCTTCACCGGAAACACCAAAAAACTCGCGAACTTCTCTGTACATTTGTGAACGCGTCGGGACTCGAATTTTAACACCGAAATATCAGTTACGAAGCTCAAAATAAGGGCTATGAATTTATGGGATTCTCTCGATGATAAAGTAGCAATTCGATGCATATATAGAAATTCAAAGTAGATGTGGAAAACAAAAACAAGAAACGTAACCTCCAACCTCTTGGGCGTAGCCCGAAGCATCGTCGTTGATCCGCACCTCGTTGTTGCCGCTTCCACCTTGATTGGGAGGGAGGAAGGGGAGGAGGAGAGGAAGTTGAGGGTGAGGGGGGTTTCTCCAGGGGAGAACCAGGGAGGTGAAGGGGATAAAAATGGTTTAAATTAAAAAAAGAATTAATTAAAATTTTTATTAATTTAAACCCCTAATTTAACCCGCATCTGAAACTCCCGACGGGGTTGAGGTTATGCCTCCCCTAGGGTAAACACCACTTTATGAGCCCAACAGCGGTCTCAGAATCTCAATCCGATGCCCCATTCAAAAGTTATTAAAATCAACGCCGGAGGCCACCAAATTACGAAAACGCCCCTGAGGCCATTTTTCCCATAAGGCCCGCGCCCGAGAAAGTTTCACCCCTCCTAGGGTAAACGGAATGCTCCGAACTCAATGGTTACCTTGGTTTTCCAATATGAGCTACTATTTAAGTGTTACTTGAGTTATTCCATTAAACAAATAAATTAATTAATTTATTAATCCGTTTAATGTTCTGTTAATGGGAGAGGGGTCCCAATGTCCTGTGCCGACATGTTTTATGTCTTTCCTATGCTAAAGACCCCATATCCGACCGATCCGTACACTCAGTTTTACAATCTGAATTACTGTTTTGGAGTTATCCCATTTATTTGGCATTCCCTATTTGAACGCACTGAATATTTAATTCCGGCCACACCGGGGCTCAGAATCGCATGACTTCTGAAGGCGCTACTCTGGTATAACATCAAAAATATTCCAATGTCTTTTATAGAAATAACAGGGTTCTTATGATTTCATTAGTAATAATAATATTTTTATTCTCATCTATAGTTACAATTCTATTATTTTTAATAGTTTATATTGTGGAATCAAATCTTCAATGAAAACTCATCGACATTTTTTTAACAATAAATGACTATAATAATGTTTCTCCCAACCCGTAATTTTACTAAATATTTCATTAGACCTTTTTAAATACTCATTAATGGTCACACAATCATCCATTTTTATATCATAAAATTTACATCTCAATATGATATGTTTGTATTTCATTACATTAACTTCAACTTCTTAAATAAAATATTCAATATATATATACTCTTATGAAATTTTTCATCTCATTAAATTTGAAATCATTTTATTAAAATTAAATATAAGATTGGAATTTATATCCATTACATCATTGTTTGGATTCCTTTTTTCATCAAACATCCTTGGAGGAACCTTATGTCTCTGATGGAATTGAACCATTTCTACATCAACCAATTCAAGTGAATTTAAATTGATATAGGGTTTTATCCAATTTTTTAAATACTAATAGTTCATTATATATAATGTATGTACTCATCTTCTATAGGATGAATTTATATTATCCAAATTTTAAATAATAATACTACGAAACCAACATTTTTCTCAAACCAATTTGTATGACTATTAATATTGCAAAATAAATTCGAGAGGGATGATGAATTAGGAAAAATAATTTTTTTATAAATTCCTTTTTCAGAAAAAAAATCCATTGGAAATTTTAATTATTACTATTCACACAACATTAAAACAATTTTTATACTATATATAATTGTATGAATAATATAATTCAATAAAAGAAATATTTAAAATATCTAGTATGAATGTTTGAACCTACATCATATTTTGTTTAAAAATCACATGAGATACTCCATCCACTATTAGTATCCATCGTAGATAAAATTTGGGTATGTATGGAATCAAATGTATAATATGGATAGTGGGAAGCATTCAAACCATACCAATGATTATTGTTTTCATATGTTTAAAAAATTACATACACCATAAGAAGACAGATATTATGAACATATAGATTCACCGAGAATAAAAAAGAGAATCCATAAAGCCTAAGTATGAGAATTATATTATTCTACTAAAATTAAAATAGGTATAAAATTTATATCTAGTAGAAATTGTTGTATTTTCTCAACTAGAAATACTATTCTGGTTTCTCATTTATTTATTTATTGTAGTTTCATCACACCCTAATAATATTGCCTCATCCCAACACACTCTCTTTGATTCACATTTATCTGGTGTACCTACATGAGGTATTTCACCATGATACATCTTTATAATCAACCAATAATGTTTTTGGGTGGAATATATAAATGATTCACCATGAAAACCAACATCATTTTATTAAATTGGTAGTGGAAACCACAAAACCCCTTGTGGATTCACTGAATTATATATCCACTCATCCTATAAAAAACCTTGTATGATGAATAGGTTAAACGTATAACTATTTTCGTAACACAATTACCATTTTACCACCTTCAATAATAATACATTTATCACTGTAAATGTTATTTATACAATATACCTCAAATAACTGTCTTAATAAAATGTTAAAACCATCCAAAAATCATTGTGATACTCATGAAATTTATCCTATATCAATAATGAATATTGAACATATATAATAGCATCATCATATATATGGACTTTATAATACTTAGGTTTATTTTCTCAAGGATCTACGTAATTCCATTATAAGAGTCTCTCTGCCCAATATAACATGTTATAGTTTCTCAATTTCCATTTTCTCTTTTGTCTAATTCTGATTGTATTATCATCTTGGTTGGGTGTATGTACATTTTTATTTCTTCAATTTAATGAGCGTGGATCAATTTGGCCTTATAATGAAGCATCCTATATTTTTTATAGATATTTTTTCATATATCTATATAATCTGACTCCATCTAATTTTAAAAAATTGAATTTAATTATTCTAAGACTCATACATTATTTTTTTCTTGAATCATTAGAAATATATATCTCTTGGTCATTGTAGATCTATTTCCATTTTAATGTTGTTTATTCCCTGGATTTATCCATCTAAAGGTCATTCAATGTACTAATAATAGGATATGCACAAACTCACATCATCCGAACAACATCTCAAATATCCAAATAAAAGACTAAAAATTTCATAATCTACAATAATAACATGTTTATTTTTTGATATATATAAACCTAATAAAAATATGTCATATGGAATCGAAATCATATGTTTCATATAGATCGAAACGTATGAAATTAATTTAAATAATAAATTTATAAAATTTTTAAAATATTTGTACATCGCACATCATATGCATGGATTTTTTGAAAATTTTAGTAATTTTTTAAAATACTATATATTTGTAATATCACATATTTAGTACTGTATGTAACATCCTCAACCCTCATAGCTTTTATTCTGTTCCTTATTCTTTTACATTGGAAAAATATACATGGAATCACATTCTGATGGACTAATTAGATTAGTATTTTTGGAAAAATAGATACATTATTTAAATATACATTAAAATATAATATATAAAATACATCATATGGAATAATTTGAGGACACCATTTTTATTTTACCTTGTCCATGCATATCAGATAAAATAAACATCCTCACATTCAGGGAATAAATAAAACATAAGAAATGGTTTAACTAAAATTATCTATAAAGGTCAGGTACATAAGAAGTAATCATAAATATGTAATAAATGTATGGAAAGTTACATAACTTAAACAAATTCAATTTAATCAACTACATGAACATAATATTGTGGGAATTAAATATGATCAAATAATACCTCATATATTATCACATGAGGTTGGAAAAAACCATAGTTATTCTAATTTTTTTATTATGACAAGGAATATCAATAAATAATCTCATAATGAGGGCACTCATAATGCAGGTTGACTAAAACAAACCATAAAGAACCCAACCACGAATTTAATAGAAATTAAAAAGTCCCCATCCTAATCCTGATCTTTTTATCTCATGATACCTACCAATGAATCGTGGGGATATGACTAGCTCCACTTGTAACATACCAATTCCAATAAAATACTCATACAAATTTTTTGAATAAAAATAAAAATATGAATTTTTATTGAAACAAGCCTAAAAAATATATAGTACATTCCCCATTTAGTAAACAGAATCAGAAACCATCCAAAGTAATATGGGGAATGGTATGAAATAGTAAATACATAGTAAAAAAATCATAAAAAATTTAGAAAAATATGGATGATGATATAAAACATGATCCACCACAATGAATCATAATATCCAACAAAGGATTATGGCATATAAAAATTTAATTTAAATTATATCATTGAAATATTATGGAGGAAAATAATCAATAAACAATTCAATGTGTCCAATACAACATTGATGTATTCAAATTATAAGCCCCCTAAAAGAATAACATTCAATAAAAATATAATATCATGATAATAAGGATATTAATGACATAACATGTCAAAGGATAAGTATATATATCCAAAAACAATAAGTGGTGAATAATTCATATATATTGCAAAAGTAAAAGTGAGACGAGAAACCCTTACCTCACGCTTCCCTTTAGTGTAGATTTCATTAACCACCATAATTTTTTTTATAATTTTATTAAATTAATATATAATTATAATAATATATATAATACATTATTTTATGGTTTTTTACCAAATTATTATGCATACATTAATAATATTTCATTACATTCATGGTTTTGGGTGTATTTGTTTCATGGTTTCATGATCAGTTCATTTATGTATAATTCTGGATGTTCCCATAAAATGGATTTACAACACTAAATATGTAATGAAGTAGAATTAATTATATTTCATAAGTACAAATTGTTCTACATATCATTTTTATTTCTTCTAGATGTTTTATTAATTTGATAACATGTTAATGAAAAGCTTCTAGTTAATTTTGGATGTTTTTCTAAACACAATGGATTTGTTTATTTTAATTTACTATTATGAGTATATATTAGTTTTAGAACATGTTATATGTTATAATGTACTTATTAAAATATTATTTAACAATAAATTTATTTTATAACTACACGTGAATGTAGTAATTGAAAAATAAAAAACACATTATCCACAAAGGTGAATAACTTACATAATCTGGACAATAGATTCTATTATTTGAATAAGAGTTGGTAGTAAAAGTGGTGGATATAAGATATTATATTAGAAAAAATTTTCTATTATTTATAAGTTATTGAAATTATTATTTCATTATTTATGATTTATTAGAGGATAATGTATACCGATAATATAAATTAATAGAGGTGTTTTAAGAAACTTCTCTCAAGAATATCAACTCCTTGAGTGACACCTGATGACTTTGTATTTGATATTATTGTGAGAGAAGAAGCACTATGACAAGGTGAAATTGATAAGGGGAGGGTTTTGTGTGATATATTGGGAGATTCATGGCTTGTTAGTCGAAATGGGGTTGCGTGGGGTGGTATTTATACTTGAGAAGAGGTAGGTTTAAGTGATAAAAATAATGCTTATTTTATAACTAAATCCAACTACATTGAGGAATGATTAATTTCAAGGTATTAAATAGTTAATTAATTCAATATATGTTGGATAGGGTTATTAATACCTTGACATACTATTTAATATTGTAATTTTAGGTCTGTTAAGGTTTTTTCCTTTTAACTTTAACATATACCGCTATTTTACATATACTTTAGTAAATCATATAATTACCTTTGTAAACATTTTATGACTAAAACTGAAAATAAAAATTTAAAATATGTTATAAGTTATTATCCCAAATATAAAATCATTTTTACTAAATCCAATTTACATAAATGGAAAAATATATCTTTTCAATAATCCAATCAACACAATGAAAAGGAGTGTTTTTAAATTCAAAAGTTCAAAAGTCAGAATGGTTTTTATATCAAATTTCAATTCAAAATTTATAACAATTAACTAAATTGGATAAATTTAATAATATATAATTTGAAATATGTTTTAAGTATAATTTAACTACACGAAAAAGTAGATTAAAAATACCTTTTCTATTTAAATTTATTATTTGTCACTATTCATAAAAAAATCATTCTTCTCAAAAAATAACAATATCTTACACTATGATAATATTTATTATAAAATTAAAAATTTTAACATTAGATTTTAAAATAAAACTAATTAATGTTTCAATATTTTTATTTAAAATAGGTGCACTAGAAAATAACACCAAAACTAATTTTAGAAATATTTATAGATTTTATGATTTAAATTGTACGTACTCATATCTTTATCCTATAAAACAAATTGGATGAATTTAAAACACTATAATTAAAATAGAAAATATAAATTTCATCAATTGGATTCTGAAGTGCATTGTGTTGCATTTGTTGTCAATGAGGCATGAAGTTGTCTTGGAATGAATGGAAGTCAAGGAATGTCAAGATGTGAATGAAAAAGGTTGTGATGGTGTTGGTGGTGAAGGAGAGTGGCCATGGTACTAAGAGGCATGTCACTTAGGAGATTCACTAAGTGGCATAGGAGATGTGGTTGAAACATTCTCTAGTAACATCAGACGATTTCTGAACTGATCTTTAAGTTCAAAGAACTTGTATCCTGATGATACAATGTCACAACAATGTTTGAAGACCATGCATTGTAGTGACAATGCATGAGGAGTTGAAGAAGCAAGATGATCCATTCACTACTTCTAAGTGGATGAAGTGGTTTAATGAAGTCCATGCACTATCACTTAGTGCATGTGAATCAGAAGATGTTCCAATTGATCTCTGATTAGATCAATGAAGATTCATTGAAGATTTATATGTGATTCATGAGATTCAGTTAAAGAAGTCCCTCCTAAGTATTGAACACATATGGAAGAGGAGATGAAGAAGATAATTGATGATGAACCGTTTGTAATTCCATTCCTAAGTAATGAATATACATTGAAGATAATGGAGGAATTTCAAATGAAGAAGAAGAGAGGAAGAAGGCTTGGAGTGGCTTGGCATTTGGATTGAACTTATGGAAGAACTTTGTATTTGACAAAGTATTATTCTTTGCCTTAGCCAAAAAATTGGCCAGCCAAGGCACCTTGGGGGTTCAACCCCAAGGCATGGGCACTAAGGCACCACGCCCATAGGGGAACCCGTGGGGCGAGCCAGGGTGGCAGAGCGCACCCGCAGGACACCACATGGGCGCCTGGGGCACGCCCGGAGGAGCGCAGGGCACGCGGTGGTGAAGCCCGCACACCCGGTGTGTGCATAATGGGCGCTAGGAGCGCGCCCGCAGGAGCAGAGAGTGGGCGCAGAGCGCGCCCGCAGGGAGAACACGGTGCGGGGCGGCACCGTGGAGGGAGAAGTACAACTGGGAGTTGAGCGGCAGCGGCATATTGATAAGCCGCGTGAAAACCGCGCCCCGTTTCGATGTGGGACGCGGAATTTTCATCCGGGAGCGATCCTGGCCGCACGATCAATCGCGCGCCAGATCTCGGCCGCCCATCTAATCCGCCGCGGCCCATCCTGATCGCGACCGTCCAAATCATCGATCCGACGGCCGTGGCTCGTCTTCCACCTCGAGCTCGAGTCGAAGCCTCCCGCGAGCCGCCGCATGAACCAGAGCCTCCTGACGTCAGAATTTGAGTTCCCGGCCACCGTTGATCGAGCCGAAGCCTCCATTGTGATCGTCTGGCCTCTACGAACACGATCATGCATTAAACTGTTGCATACATGCATCGAGAGAGATTTCGAGATTCGGCCGAGGCAAAATATAATGCCGAGTCCACGTGGAGAGCATGCTTTGCATGCATGAGCCTAAACAGAGGCTTGCATGCGTTTTAAAATGCATGCACGTGGATAAAGGAGAAGGAGAAGAAGTCCGCGTTGTGCAGAGAGAAAGAATGAGATTCTCGGCCCGCGTTTGAAGTTTTCAAAGAACCGAAAATCTCGGTGGATCAAGATTTATATCCCGCGGATGTTTTGAGGATTCCTCTGCCTATAAAAAGAGAGGCCGAGACCTCTGGAATTTTGCTGAAAAATTTGTGATCCGCGAGAGCCTTCTGCCTCGCGAAGAAAGAGCCACCGCGCAAGTACCTTGCGCGGCTGTTGTTCACGGTGCCACCCGAGGCCCGAAAGTGACCCCCTGCGCGCTATCCTTTGCACGACAGGAAGTACCCGAGGCCGCAAGCACCTTGCGCGCCCTCGAGGTTTGTTGAGACCTGCGCGCCTTGTCCTTTGTTGAGGCTTGCGCGGCAGTGTTGAGGAAGAGAGGTTGCGGCTCATACCTTGTGCAGCTGTTGGAGAAGAAGTTGGCCGCGGCTCAAGCAGACCCTTGCGCGCCTCCTTTGGCATTCAGGTGGAATAGAAGCAAGAAGACCCGAGGCATAGTGCCTTGTGTGTGCAAGAAGTGGAGTGAAGGCCAAAGACACACCTATGGGTAGTGTATGTGCAAAACAAGAAGACCACACCTAAGTTGTGTGTGTGTGTCTAAGTATATGAAGAAGGCCGAGCCTTGTGTGTGCACACTTCGAAGAACAAACTAAAAGAACACTAAAGTGAGTGTGTGCAACAAGAAGAGGAGAATATGCCAAGTCTAAAGTGTGTGCAAAGTGAAACAAGTGTGTGCAAAAAGACAACAAGTCCGAACCTTAGTGTGTGTGCAAAACAAAGTGTGTACACACTAAGAAGAAGAGAAGACATCCACACTAGTGTATAACACACATTTATGTGTGTAATCAAAAGAGAATAAAGTGTATGATGTTCAAGGAGTTGATGTGTGCTTAAAGTGACTACACCCTTTGTGGGTCTACTGCACCAAGAGGAAGAAAAGGAGAGTGCATGCATGCATGCATGCACGTGCACACGTGAACAGTGCTAAATCAGTGGTGTGAAACTGAGACTGGACCAGACCGAAGATAAAGATATTATTTGTCTGAGCATTCAGTAATTGGAGAGAAGCCAGGTCATCCTTAGAAGAAGGAGATAAATCCTGAGCAAGACGAGAAGACCTGTTCACCACAAGTGATCAGAAGAAGAGCAAGGCCAGCAGCCTTTATCCCAGGCTGCTGAGGATACTTGAAGAACTTAAAGTGAAGAAGAGCTACTCGTGTGACTCGAGGAGCCAGGAGAAGACCCTGTGGGACTCAGGGAGAAGAAGTCTTCAGTGGGATTCTGGAGCAGGCCAGTGGGACTCTGGTAACACTGTGGGACGCAGTATAAAGACCCTCCTGTGGGACTCAGGAGAGATACAGTGGGACTCTGTATCGACCATTGTAATTTTAACAGGTTCTAATGGAGAATCCATGCTGAGAGAGCATGGCAAGGATGTAGGCCTTTGGTGCCGAACCTTGTAAATCCTTGTGTCCTGTGCCTTTTCATTACTGCATTATCCGGGAAAGGTTGAGAGACATAAGAAGAGTGGATCGAGGCCTTAACAAGCCATAGAGGTTTAATTGATTAAGAATCAATTAGTAAAAAGTTTTAAAGGATCACTGATTCACCCCCTCCCCCTCTCAGTGATTCACACTGATCTGGGAACTTCAATTGGTATCAGAGGGAGGTTGCCTCTAAAAGATCCATGGGAGTCTTTATGAAGTGCAGATTTGAGGAAACGAGTGACCAGCCTCAAATGGAGATATCTGCCAAGACTCAGAAAAACAGAATGAAGAAACAGGCAAAGAAGAAGAAGAAGAAGGCTGGTGCAATCAGAGAAACTCCTTCTATGGAAAGAAATGTGAAAGTCACATCAGATGACAATTCCTTTTATCATTCTTCTGACAAAGCCTGTCCTAGCTGTGATGAAGTTGAAACAATGAATGATCTTCAGAGTGCACTCAAATATCTTCAGAAGACAGTTCCCATGGAAGTGGCAAAGTGTATAGCTACAGGCATCCATGATCTTCATGAAGAAAAATCACAGTTAGAAGAAGAAGCCAATGCTATGGAAGATCAGCTGGCAAAAAGGGTTGGCATAACCAACACTCTCAGAAAGCTGGTGAATGCCAAGGATGAAACTGTTTCCCTTTGCAATGAAAGATATGAAGATACCTATGAAGAATTGCAAAGGAGCTCTTCTGAGAAAGAAATATTTTTGATAATGATCAAAGATGTTTTCCATGCACTGGAAAAGAGACACAGAGTTTCAATGGTTGTCAAAGATGCTCAACTTGAAGACAAAGCAAAAAGGGTAAAGGAGCTTGACAATTCATTGCTTGAATTGAAGACAGTGCATGATGACCAGATGAATCAGCTGAAAGAATGTTGGGAAGGAAAGCTAAGAGCTGTTGAGGATGAGAAGAACTCCCTTAACATGGAGTGCTTAGAACTAGAGGTGATATTGACAAATCTACAATCACCCAAAGCTGAAACCTCCCAGTCAGCTGGTAGAAGAAATGTTGCCACTCAAGTGAGCATTGAGAAGGATTATTCTAAAAGAAGGACATCCTCTAGTGAAGGTGCAACATCTTCTAAGAAGAAGGTTCCATCCATCTGGATGAGGAAGGTGAAGAAGCAAAGCTCTCCTGAAGCAGCACAACAATTCAAGACAAGTACCCTACAATCAGAAGGAATCAAAAAGTCAAGATTTGTGGGTCAATGTTGGTGTTGTAACAGGTATGGGCATTGTGCAAAGGATTGTTGGTACAATCCACTGAATGCCAAAGCACAGAGGAAGCCCATGCCAAGGGGGAGCAAGCCAGAAGGAAGGAAGCAGCATCCACAGGTCCAGAGACATCTGTTTACTGCAAATAGATTTGGATTACTTGACAACATCTGAGATGTTTGCAAAAGTGGTCAAATAGATACATGTCAATCTCCAACTGTATCCAGAGCTCAAAATAAGAAAAGATCACAGAACCTGGCTAAGAGAGATTCCTTGGGAAGCAATAAGAAAGTAGAAAATGCTCCCAAGAAGTGTTTTAGAAATGAAGAGAAGTCCTTGGAGTCTGAGTCCAAGAAGGGTGATGCATCCAGAAGGACCACCAAGAAGTGCTTCTACTGTGGAAGGAATGGTCATACCATGGATCTTTGTAAAGAAGCCATGAAATTCAATAGAAGCCAACTGAACTCCAAAAGACAATCAATCCAGAAGAAGAAGGGATTGATTGAAAATAAGTTGCCTAAGAGAGGTAGCTTAGCAGCATCCAAAGAACCATGTGGAACTTCCAAAACTGAGGCCACTCTTCCAAATGATTTACTTGTCATATGGCCACATCAGTTGCAACTTTCCAGAGAACTACAAAGATCTGAAGATGAAGCTCTGGCATTTGCTAAAGCAAAAGGGAAGAAAAAGATTTCACATGAAGATGGGTTGAGAACCACACCAGCACAATCATCAATGAAGATCAAATGTGCAAGTGTGAAGAATGGTGAAAATGGGACATCTCGGTTGAGAGAATCTTCTCAACCTTGTTGTTCACATTGATGAACCAAGGAGGTTCCATCTTATTCCCTTATACATTGGTATTTACATATGCTAACAATGCAGGGAATTGAAGATGATGATCATTCTCAACTGGAGGATGGTTTGGAAAGAATCTTGTGCACCCCTTGAGGGGGAGCCAATCTGGAGAAGATGATATTTTGGGATTTAATATCTTCTTGAGAAAAGTGAAGGTAATCCAATCATACTTTCATCCCTTGTTTCTTAATTGAGTTTATCTTGTCAATTAAGGGGGAGTATTGATTGAAGACAAATGGATGAAAGGGGGATCTTTATCTTTGCACTGACCTTTCTAATGAGTTTTGTGGAGTAGGTGCAGGATTTAGCAATTCATTGTTATATATGAAAAATTTAAAACCCCTAAGCATGATCTCACATGTGTAGAGAGTTATGGACATCATTGAGTTCCTTGGTTACATCACTCTTGTTTTCTACACCGGGTTAGCCCAAGTAGACTTAGAGTTGATCTACTAAAGGTTCTTTGCTAAAGAAGAACATGTGACATCATCCCTCTCTCAGTGTTTTTCAAAAAAATACTTTTCAAAGGGAGGAAGAGATTTTTGAAAGAGAACCACACCACACCATTGCATTTGATTGCCAATAAGGGGGAGAAAATATTGGCACACATATTGACCCATTCATATGTGCTGAAGGAGTGTATTGACAACAAATACAAAGGGGGAGATTGAAGTGCATTGTGTTGCATTTGTTGTCAATGAGGCATGAAGTTGTCTTGGAATGAATGGAAGTCAAGGAATGTCAAGATGTGAATGACAAAGGTTGTGATTGTGTTGGTGGTGAAGGAGAGTGGCCATGGTACTAAGAGGCATGTCACTTAGGAGATTCACTAATTGGCATAGGAGATGTGGTTGAAACATTCTCTAGTAACATCAGACGATTGCTGAACTTATCTTTAAGTTCAAAGAACTTGTATCCTGATGATACAATGTCACAACAATGTTTGAAGACCATGCATTGTAGTGACAATGCATGAGGAGTTGAAGAAGCAAGATGATCCATTCACTACTTCTAAGTGGATGAAGTGGTTTAATGAAGTCCATGCACTATCACTTAGTGCATGTGAATCAGAAGATGTTCCAATTGATCTCTGATTAGATCAATGAAGATTCATTGAAGATTTATATGTGATTCATGAGATTCAGTTAAAGAAGTCCCTCCTAAGTATTGAACACATATGGAAGAGGAGATGAAGAAGATAATTGATGATGAACCGTTTGTAATTCCATTCCTAAGTAATGAATATACGTTGAAGATAATGGAGGAATTTCAAATGAAGAAGAAGAGAGGAAGAAGGCTTGGAGTGGCTTGGCATTTGGCTTGAACTTATGGAAGAACTTTGTATTTGACAAAGTATTATTCTTTGCCTTAGCCAAAAAATTGGCCAGCCAAGGCACCTTGGGGGTTCAACCCCAAGGCATGGGCACTAAGGCACCACGCCCATAGGGGAACCCGTGGGGCGAGCCAGGGCGGCAGAGCGCACTCGCAGGACACCGCATGGGCGCCTGGGGCACGCCCGGAGGAGCGCAGGGAACGCGGTGGTGAAGCCCGCGCACCCGGTGTGTGCATAGTGGGCGCTAGGAGCGCGCCCGCAGGAGCAGAGAGTGGGCGCAGAGCGCGCCCGCAGGGAGAACACGGTGCGGGGCGGCACCGTGGAGGGAGAAGTACAACTGGGAGTTGAGCGGCAGCGGCATATTGATATGCCGCGTGAAAACCGCGCCCCGTTTCGATGTGGGACGCGGAATTTTCATCTGGGAGCGATCCTGGCCGCACGATCAATCGCGCGCCAGATCTCGGCCACCCATCTAATCCGCCGCGGCCCATCTTGATCGCGACCGTCCAAATCATCGATCCGACGGCCGTGGCTCGTCTTCCACCTCGAGCTCGAGTCGAAGCCTCCCGCGAGCCGCCACATGAACCAGAGCCTCCCGATGTCAGAATTTGAGTTCCCGGCCACCGCTGATCGAGCCGAAGCCTCCATTGTGATCGTCTGGCCTCTACGAACACGATCATGCATTAAACTGTTGCATACATGCATCGAGAGAGATTTCGAGATTTGGACGAGGCAAAATATAATGCCGAGGCCACGTGGAGAGCATGCTTTGCATGCATGAGCCTAAACAGAGGCTTGCATGCGTTTTAAAATGCATGCACGTGGATAAAGGAGAAGGAGAAGAAGTCCGCGTTGTGCAGAGAGAAAGAACGAGATTCTCGGCCCGCGTTTGAAGTTTTCAAAGAACCGAAAATCTCGGTGGATCAAGATTTATATCCCGCGGATGTTTTGAGGATTCCTCTGCCTATAAAAAGAGAGGCCGAGACCTCTGGAATTTTGCTGAAAAATTTGTGATCCGCGAGAGCCTTCTGCCTCGCGAAGAAAGAGCCACCGCGCAACTACCTTGCGCGGCTGTTGTTCACGGTGCCACCCGAGGCCCGAAAGTGACCCCCTGCGCGCTATCCTTTGCGTGACAGGAAGTACCCGAGGCCGCAAGCACCTTGCGCGCCCTCGAGGTTTGTTGAGACCTACGTGCCTTGTCCTTTGTTGAGGCTTGCGCGGCAGTGTTGAGGAAGAGAGGCTGCGGCTCATACCTTGTGCAGCTGTTGGAGAAGAAGTTGGCCGCGGCTCAAGCAGACCCTTGCGCACCTCCTTTGGCATTCAGGTGGAATAGAAGCAAGAAGACCCGAGGCATAGTGCCTTGTGTGTGCAAGAAGTGGAGTGAAGGCCAAAGACACACCTACGGGTAGTGTATGTGCAAAACAAGAAGACCACACCTAAGTTGTGTGTGTGTGTCTAAGTATATGAAGAAGGCCGAGCCTTGTGTGTGCACACTTCGAAGAACAAACTAAAAGAACACTAATGTGAGTGTGTGCAACAAGAAGAGGAGAATAGGCCAAGTCTAAAGTGTGAGCAAAGTGAAACAAGTGTGTGAAAAAAGACAACAAGGCCGAACCTTAGTGTGTGTGCAAAACAAAGTGTGTACACACTAAGAAGAAGAGAAGACATCCACACTAGTGTATAACACACATTTATGTGTGTAATCAGAAGAGAATAAAGTGTATGATGTTCAAGGAGTTGGTGTGTGCTTAAAGTGACTACACCCTTTGTGGGTCTACTGCACTAAGAGGAAGAAAAGGAGAGTGCATGCATGCATGCATGCACGTGCACACGTGAACAGTGCTAAATCAGTGGTGTGCAACTGAGACTGGACCAGACCGAAGATAAAGATATTATTTGTCTGAGCATTCAGTAATTGGAGAGAAGCCAGGTCATCCTTAGAAGAAGGAGATAAATCATGAGCAAGACGAGAAGACCTGTTCACCACAAGTGATCAGAAGAAGAGCAAGGCCAGCAGCCTTTATCCCAGGCTGCTGAGGATACTTGAAGAACTTAAAGTGAAGAAGAGCTACTCGTGCGACTCGAGGAGCCAGGAGAAGACCCTGTGGGACTCAGGGAGAAGAAGTCTTCAGTGGGATTCTGGAGCAGGCCAGTGGGACTCTGGTAACACTGTGGGACGCAGTATAAAGACCCTCCTGTGGGACTCAGGAGAGATACAGTGGGACTCTGTATCGACCATTGTAATTTTAACAGGTTATAATGGAGAATCCATGCTGAGAGAGCATGGCAAGGATGTAGGCCTTTGGTGCCGAACCTTGTAAATCCTTGTGTCCTGTGCCTTTTCATTACTGCATTATCCAGGAAAGGTTGAGAGACATAAGAAGAGTGGATCGAGGCCTTAACAAGCCATAGAGGTTTAATTGATTAAGAATCAATTAGTAAAAAGTTTTAAAGGATCGCTGATTCACCCCATCCCCCTCTCAGTGATTCACACTGATCTGGGCACTTCAGATTCAATAATAATTATTAATTTAATTTATTAAAATAAAATTACATTATGGACAAAAAATAGTTTTCTTATAAAAAAAGATCATTTGTGTTCAATTGTTCCCATTTTTATTTATTATTATTTGGTGACAAATAAATTAATCTTATAAATTTGTTCTACTATATGTTAACAATTTAGTTAATCTCATACTTTCCAACCATTCTGATTTCTAGGTGATAACATTCATAGTAAAATAATAATATTTAATACAATATCGTTGTTTGTTTAAGATTGTAATCTATAAAAGATATTAAATTAAAAAGAGATATAAGATAAAATATAGTAGTGCAACATAATCCTCTAATTCATTAAATTATGTCCTAAAAAGATCAAATTATATGAAAAATTATATTTTTGATACATAAAAATACATTTTGGGTAAGAATACATCATAAATTGGGTTCTTAAAACACCCCCTTAGAAATATTGAATGGTAAATGTAATGGTCACGATAAAATTAGGCTTTTGAATAAGATAAAATTCGTCAAATGTTAATTCCAGGACGTGGAAGAGAAATATAACCATTAATTTATGATGGGTAATGATTTAGGAGATGGTCATTTGAAATTTATCTATCCCAAACCCTTAAATAATGTGATCAGTTAAAAGACCATTGATTTGTTGATAAGAAATGTAAAAAGACAATGTTTTGGTTCAAGAATAATTTTCTCAGGGTTGAGAATTTTTTTTAACTATCTAGGAAATCACATGATAAAATAAACTTACTAGGTTTTTTTTCATTTCATAAGAATAATCCTATCCTTTGGTTTTTCATAGATATATTTTCACTAAATTTCTTACACTAGGAAATGGAAATTCATGTTTAATGTTCCATACCTATAGAAAACTAAAGAATCATAAGTTTCACATGTCATTCATTGATCCATTAAATATTAACTAAAACCTAAATGATTATAACAATTTTTCTAATATGATATAAATCATACTTTAAGAACAAAAAATGATATTCAAAATTCAACTTAATCCCTTAAATAAGTAATTAATCTTAATTCACCTTCAAAATAAATATAACCAATTGAAAATACCAAATACTAATAATGAAGGTCACTAAATTTGAAAAATCAATATATCATTAGATTACACATACAAAATAATGTAACTCATAATCTCACAAAGATAATATATGAATGCCTATATCTCCATATTAAAATAATGAACTAATAAATGCTTTAAAATATTCAAATAATATTTATAAATGTACAGTCTTTATATATGTCAATATTCATAAAATAATAATGTCATTTTTAATATACATCAACAACATAATTCTTGAATCCAAATTCTTAAAATATTCTAGTTAGACTATAATAATAGCATGAGATTGACTTTGGCCGCTTTTATTCATATGAGGTTCTTTCTCATAATGCATTGAGAATTCGTTTTCATAGTTCCCCATCTCCTAACAGTTGATAAATTTTAAATTTAAATCTTCTATCATTTCTTCATAACAAGGAGCCTTGTGACCACTCTCTCCACACTCGTAAAAAACATTCATTCCCTTTAGGTATTTACTCGAGTGTTTCATTCCACAATTCTCACATGTGTGAAAATCAATGATTATCTTTTCCTTTTATTCATATAGGGATCTATCATTCTCCTCTTCTCTTTCATTCACTTAATTTCATATTACATAGAAAATTATATATTTTCCATAATATAACTTGAGGTTATATCTTCGTATGATGCGAATGTTAGGGATGCCGGTTCCATGTTGGCTAATGAATTTAAACCAAATATGAAATGATAAATATTACTCATTGGAGTACATATAATGTTTAAAAAAAGCCCTGAGAATCTATTAATGTTGGATTTATACTTATAAACTTTTCCATGATAAATCTATCTTAGAATCAAGAATTGTCTCTCCATATATACTCATTGTTCATGAGGGAAATAGTTTTCCAAAGAAACCACTTAAAAATCCAGACATTACATATTTTACATTTCTTCCCCATTCTTTATGATTCTAATTAATTACCACTGTTGATATATATCTCCACAGTGATAATAAACATCCATTTTAACCTTCTCTATTTCATTATTTCACAAAGCTAGAAATACATTCTTAATTAATGTATGAATTGATCAGCTATAAATGGGATTGAAGTCACATTGAATGACGGAGTTTGTTTTTTAATGATGTGTCCTATCATTGTTACACCGCATTCATGAACATGAAATTCTATATTGGAATGATTATTTCTTATAACCTGAGTTAGTTTTCCTAATATAGTTATAATTTTTGCAACTCCAGCTATGGATCCATATCTATCCTCAACTCCATTATCTTTCCAATGTGGGAAATACATACAAGGATTACATGCATTAATATGGTTCCCATTCATTTTTTGGGATAAATTTCTAAATAGTTTCATACACTTGATTCTATCACATCATTATGGAAAATAATTTATAATCTAAAAATTACTGATGTTCTTAACAATAAATGATTTTTTGTGTATATAATATCAAAATCATAAAAATGGTACATTTGTGATGATATTCATTATTATCTTCAATTTAAATCATAGCGTTATGTTTCAAAATATATGTCTTCCTAAATCATGTTTCCAATGTTTATGATAAACATTCTCTAACACCAACTATAATAACTCTGACCCCAGTAACGTAGAGCTGATGCCATAAATTATTACATTAGTACAATATACATGGTATCACATCCCCGATGACTAATCAGTTTAGAATTTTAGGACATCATTATAGATTAGTTAATGTTACTTCACAATAAAAAATAAAATAACCTTCTGAATCCTTTGAGGAAACTATTATTATTGTAGGTCATCCCAGCATATCTATCATAATAGATTTATTGGAATCTTAGGGGGGAAATAAAAGATAAGAAAGTGGTGGGATATTAAGACCATTAATGGTTAATTACAACAAAATAAATCATAAAAATTTAATCAAATTATGGCATGGTAAGTAACTGGAACACAATCCATTTAATTAAAAACATGAACTAAATATGGTTTGAATAATATATGATAAATAATTCAAAATAAATAATCACATGAGCTAGAAATCATAGCCGTTGAAACTCTAATAACTGAGTAATCACATTTTATATCAATTAGTAATCTCAAAATGGGGGAATGAATAATTCTAGATGTCTAAAATATATAATCAATAACTCATCCCTGATGTCTATATAAATGGGTAATGCCTCGACCAAAACCGGGTCTAGTTTGTCTCGTGATACCTAAAAATGAATTGAGGGGCTATACAGTGCCTCACCCATCACATACTAATTACAATACATTATTCATATTGAAATGGAGAAACATAATCAATATAAACATATATATTGATACTAGAATAAAAATTTAAATATCTTTCCCCATTAAGTAAACATAATCACAACCCATCTATAGTAATATATTGTATGGTATCAAATAGTACATCCCCAATCCAGGTAAGAAATTTTTTTTAGTAAATTATAGAATATTTTATCATAATAGATCAATAAATATAAATAATAAGATACCAAAAAGAATTTAAACATATATGAAAATAATAAAAATGAGATCATTGAATTTTTTGAAGAAAATAATATTTCAAATTCCAAAGTCTACAATACCAATTTGAAGCATTTGATTTATAAGCTCCATGATGGAAAAACATTAAATGAAACTTATAATATCCTGATAATTAATAAATTCATGATATAAAATATTAAATTAGAATTATATAAACCATAGAACAAAAATATGAGAGAATAATGAATACATCTCAAAGAAGTAAAAGCTTAATGAGAAAACCCTATCTCATGATACCCATTAGTGTAACATTTATTATTCTATTTTATAATGTATTATGGAAAGTTATTAACTCATCACATAACTATATTCATATTTATAACACCTTATGTAAATATTTTATAACACCTTATTACCCATTCAGTAATTAAACATCAATAAATTTATGGTTTCAAGTGTGTACATTTCAGGGTTTTAATGGTCGGTTCAATTGGGAATAATTATGGTCGTTCTTGTAAAATTGGAATACTACTTTAGAATTGGAATTAATTATCATTAATCAATTTAAAAAATTATAAATGGTTCCAAATATATTTTTTAGTTCTTAAATAAATGTGATTAATTTGATAAAATGTTAATAGTAAATGTTTAGATTATTTTTGTAATTTTTATAAACACTATGAACTAGTTTCTTTTCAATTACTATTAGCAGTATATATTAGTTATATAAAATGTAATTGGTTATAATATACATATAATGAGAATATTTAATAATAAAAATAGTTTTATGATCAACCGTGAAGGCTGTAAAAGAAAATCCACAAAAACATTATTCACAGAAGAAATAGACAAGAGAAATTTATACAATTAATTCATTTCATTAAATAATAAGAGGTAACAAAGGTGACCAATATAATATATTAAATTATCAAAATTACATTATATTATATACATGACACTCAAATTAGCATTTCATGATTGATGAAGGATATGAGGAGAATTTAGAAGAAGAAAAAATATTAATATAGGTATTTTGATAAAATTACCATATCAATATCACCTCATTGAGAGACATTTGAGGAAATAACATTTGGTGATTTAGTTACCCGAAAAGAACTTTTACGTGAGGAGAGATAGTAAGGGAGGTTTTTATAAGATAGTTTGGGATATTCAAGGTTTTGGAGAAAACATGGGATAGTGAGTGGCAGTATTTATACTATAGGTGATGTGGGGTTAATAGATTAAAATAATTATTATATTATTAATAAATTCCACCACACTGAGGTGGAATTAATTTAGGAGATTAATATTGTTAATTATTTATGGGGAGGACGAATAGGGTGATAAAATACCTCAAACAAACATTTAATGTTTAATTTTTTGGTATCCTAATATTTTGTATTTTAACTTGAACCCTTGTTACTATTTTACATATACCACGGTAAATAAGGTTCTAAAAAGGTGACATTTTTATGTCTAATAATAGAAATGGCCTTACAATATGATTTTTAATTTAAAATTCCAAATATTTTAAACATTTTAAGAAAATAAATTTTCCTAATTAGACAAATTATTTTTAAAATTAACCCCATAACCATAATGAAAAGTGAATTTCTAATGTTATAAGATGAACAGTTTGAAATTTTTTTATACTCAATTTCAATTTTAAATTGATTCCAATAACCATGATCCCATATATTAAAATAATTAAAATATAAAATATTTATAATATATAATAATAAAATATAAATCAATTATACTGAAATTAGTTTTTAATTAAAATTTAGTATTTTTTATCAATTCATCAAAAATTGAAACAACTATAAAAGCAGAAAAATAAACCATAAGCTAATTTTGATATATTTTATACAAAAATTATATATATTTGTTTCTAAAACACTTGAGTTTCTCAATATTTATATTTAAAATTGATTTCTGATCAAAGGGGGGTACAATATCATTTATATATATATACATATATATTTTTATTATTATAGTTGGATTTATTCTTATTTTAACCCTATAAAACATATTGGTGGAACATAAAATCATTTTTTGAATTTTTGAAATAAAAATTTATTTAATATATTTTGCTAATTTTGATTTATTTAATTTAATAAGATAACATTCCATTTTAGGCATAAAATATTTTTATAATAAATACAAATATTTTATGTTTCATTTGTTCTGATTTTTATTTTTAATTACATGGTAACTAATGAATTCAATTTATAAACATGTGTAAACATTATTTTCATAATTTTATTAATCTCATTCACTACCACCATTCCAACATCTAAGTGATACCAATCATGTAAAAATAATAATATTTCATTATATATCATGGTTCATTAAAGCTCGTAAGCTATCGAGGAGATTACATTTAAAAGAGACATATCATAAAATCTTGGGGGTGTTACATTTTAGATAAGAAAATTTTCCCCCTTTCTGTAAACACTTATTTCCACATCGTAAATATATTAATGAATTATGATGTTACAAGAAAATAAGAATACTATAACGTCCACTAACTCCACATTTTCTTCAAAACATAGAGGACCCAGTAGACAATCTGAGTTAGTTTATTAGATAGGATTCAATATGATGAAATTATAATTGGATACACTATTTTTATGTCATATTTTTATGATCCATGAAACCATACAGTACCACTAAGAAAATATATGCAAATTTTCTGATAAACATTTTATAAAATTTGACCATAGATACAACCTCAATAAATCCATATTATATTCATTATCATTGGGTTGTAAAGGGTATTAAAAAATTTCCATTTAGCTCTACTTATATATTAATATCACATAAACCATTTTAATCCACAAAATCCCATAAAAAATTAAATTTAACAAAACCCAATATACATCTCTTATATTTCATTTTTTTTCATATTCCCCTGGTAATAAGATGATAGATTAATTATTTAATTTCAATGAAAACATTCATGCTCTCTAAAAGATTATTAAAAATCCCTCAAACATATCATCATTATCATCCACTTCCATATAGAATAAATTCATGAATTGTTGATAAAATTTATATTTAATATATTTTCAAATTTTATCATATCTACTGAATATCAATTTTATACCTTCCTCTGAAACCATTTGAGTAATAAATGTTTTCTCATGTGTGTGTTTGGACTACTATGAACAATTTAAAAATTATTTATTTTTTATTAAATCATTACATGTATTATTAATAATAATTATTTAAAAAAAATTTATATAATTATTACTTTAATTATAAAATTAAAAATGTTTTTACTTTCTAACTACAAAAATTATAACATCATAAGTTCATTCTTGTCGACTAAAAACTCCACCAAAAATCAATTTTTAATTTCAATTAATGACTAAAAAAATTGAAATATTATATATATAATGTATAAAAATGATAGTTATACATAATTAGTATATTATTTTAATAATATTTCACAATATATATTAAATATTATTAATAAATGTTAACCGTCAATCTATCATTATTATATGTAAATACAAAGGAAATTTTATATTTTTATCCCATTTTGGATTCCAATGGATGTGATTATATTTTATGCTAATGAAATTATAATAAAAATATGTATTTAAAATTCAAGATGTTATTTTGGTATTTTATAACATGTTGGATGATTAAAAAAATACATTTATTATTGAATTTAAAATTATTGGAAAACCATAAGTAACTGACAAAAATAAAAACTATATAGTTTATTAATGAAACTTTATAAGTTATATGATATTTGATATCAAATATAGATTAATAAAGATCATAATAATGGTTTTATTAAGAACAATTTTATTATTTATGAGGCTTAGTTGGTGCGAAAAATGAATTAGGATATGTCGTATGGGATATGTTAATCCACTACATGTTCTCTTTCATTGTATCCCTTTCGGTATAATCTTTTTACCCACTTTTAAGTAATTTACTCCTCTTTTTTTCCTCTTTTATGGGATATGTCCCAGGAATACCAATGATAGAGATCCACATTTGAGAAAAATTACCTAATATTCTAGGATGTATGTTTTCTCAGTTAATGGAGTTAGGGAATAAATATTTTATTGTCATTTTCAGGTTCTCCTGTAGTTTAGAGAATTCCCCAGATTATTTGATGTTTTTGTAATGAATCTTCTATTTTCATTTACTATAGATAATACTACTTGTCTTGTAAAGAAGAAATCATGTTTAACTCTCCCCATGCCCAAGTCATGATCTTAGTACACAAAGTGATCAATTTTATGTTTTTAGGGGTCAATCAATGTGTAATTCTAATTAATTTATTTTTTTTTTATAAAAAGGAGATGGGGATTTCATCATATCTGAGTCCCAAGTATTACACAATGTGTAAAGGAACTAATCTCCAAGATAATGGTGAAGATATGGATTTATTCGCATTATACTAGCTTAATCATATTTCATTTATCCACAACATTCATTTACCTTATACTAGGGATCTTCCATAATGAATTTAGAAGACTCCATTCAATTGGGATTGGTTAATTCTGTGGTAGATCATTAATAATGTTTTATTGAATCTCTAGAGATAAGAGATTATAACTAATTCATAGTGAGCTTTAATTATGGTGGCACTGTTGTGTGGTTCTATTGGTTTTTTGATCAGCGACAATGTTTCTTATTGATTTGTTTTATATTCTGGCATTGATCTTTTTTAGGGGTTATTCCAATGGTTGGTTGTGGTGTGGTGGTTTTGTTTAATTATAGTATGTGCAGTTTCTACTTATCCACTGAACCTTTTTTTAAATTAAATCAATTTTATGATTGTTAAATTTATTATATGTCCACTATTTTTATTTTGGGATCATCTTATAGGGTGGATTCTATTGCAGGTGCATCTCAAATGAGTTTTATGGTAGGTGGTTATGACATTATCTAGTTTTGGGGAATTTTGATTCTCTTATTGTTGAGAATTTATTTTATTGAATGAAATGGAATGTTAAAAATGATATGTGTGTGTATGTGTAACAAGGTTAATGTGAATTATTATTTTCCCATGGCGTTGGTTAATAAAAATTGATTATATATAATTTTAAAATGGTTTATGAAATGTATTTAAATTATTAAAAAGGATTTACTCTTCTCCCTAGGCCTATTTTTAACGGGACTTATTAGAAATGGTTGGGTTTTACTTATTTGGGTGTTACACTAATCTCTAGACTCAATTAATATATCTATAGTTTTGATTTTAATGATACTGTATGTGTAAGGTACTGGTGTCATTGATATCCCGATCTATTGGGATTCCAGTCTTGATGTTACCTATGTTGCTTCATTAAAGATTTAGGTTGCTTTAGGTTTTTAATGATTTTATTTTAAAAACCCGAATTTGATATGATTTGTGATGTATATAGTGTTTTTAAATTATATATATTGTGAAATATGTTGTGAAATTATTTTAAATAGAGTTTTCATTATTATAGATATATGGAAAAATAAAAAATTATATTTTATTCCATGATTTTAATATCAAAACAACTAATCTATATGTAATTTATTGATTTATTGATTATTTATAATTCATTGATTATTATTCATTGACTTTATATAGAACACCTAGGTGAGACCGTACTGATTCTATTATATCACACCATGTGTAGCCCATATGTGGTGTATAGACCTATTTATGACAATAAATTTTGAAAACGGAATGGAACCAAAATAAGGAATTGAGGTTTTCTGTCTGCTGGGTTAGGTTAGCTAGATGGTGAGATGGTGTAGGCTTGATTATTCCATCGTATAGATTATTTTGGATTATCTTTTTATATTTATTTCCATTGACGTTTGACTTGCCTATAAGAGATTGTTTTTATATATTTTACGTGTTATCACTTTTTTGTTCACTTTCTGTTATGAAATATATTTATATATATTCATTTATAAAACACTATTCATTCAATACATGTGTATATATGGCATGCTTTATGCTTCAAGATGGGAGAAATAATTCCAATTATTTGTTATTAATTTCTAGGTGCTATAAAACACCATACAGGGATCAAGAAATCCCTAAAAGTATTTCTAAATTATATTAGGTATAATATTTAATGTGTAATAGGGTTTGGTTTTTCATGTATTGGTATTATAAGTGTCTTGTCCTCATGAGACTATGTCCTAGGATTCTATGTAGGCTATAGATGATATTTCATAGAGTTGAGAGCTATATTAAAGTCAGTATCAATCCTTTTCTAGCATGATTAGTCTAAAGTTACCACATGATGTTTGGATCTATGTGTTCGGTCTTGATTTTATGAGGTTAATCAATGTTTTTTATTATGGGTTTTCTATTTTGAAATAAGAATATTTTTTTATGATCACTTCATCAAATTTTTAATGAAACAGTATGACCCTATGATGTGTTACAAGAGTACCTCCGGAGGGTGTAGCTGATGCTCCTAAATAGAATCATTATATGGATCAAAATTTTATCAAGGATATCATGTACGTACTTCATGATTTCAAAAAAAAAATAATTAAATAAAAAAATTATGTTTTAGAAATACATCTAGGATATGAAAGAGATAGAGATCAATCATGAGAGATATTACACGAGAGTTTATCATTGTTTAAATCTAAAAAATTACCACAAGAAGTGGATGAATAGATTAACATGATTGATCTAATCATTGAATTATTAGATGCACGTAAGGTTATTAAGGGTATTTATGTGGTTTTCTTACTTGTGGATCCTAGTAAGCGATATTGGGATCCCATGGTAAAATTTAATCAGAACGTGGGCATGTGAAAGATGGGTTTCTAGGCACTCTTATACTAGCATTTTATTCGTGAGCCATATATGATGTAGAAGCCTATTGCTTATATCTTATTATAGTAGGAATATATTTTTATCTCTTCATACAGTAATCAATTTGTGGAGCTTATTATTTTTTCACTTCATGTTTTAAAAAATAGTGAATTGAATCATTAAAAGTACCTACAGTGATTGTAACTAAATATTACATCACAAGTGTTAATGTTTAAGATTTATAAATACGAAGATAGAGTATAAATTTATTTGATTGTATAAATTAATATTATTACAAAGGTTGGATATTCATCCCTTTCTATTACACACAATATCGGATTCTGTAGTGCACATGTGAAAATCAGTAAGCAGAAGGGTCATTATAGTAGTGGGGGAGTTGGTTCTTGAAAGCATGTCTCTTAAAAAAATATATTTGTAGAAATCAATGTTCATTTACATTTAAATTAGTTTGGAATATTCAGACACACATTGTGTTCATTCCCTTCACCTTTAAAGATTTTCACTATTTATTGAAATTATGCTCAACTATATTATTTCTATCAGGAAATTTACACTATTTGATATGGTTTGTGATCATCATCTCCAAAGGCTACGTTGGTATAGTCACGTGCTTACATGAATACAAGGCTCCAACAATTTCCCACAATAGTGAAGATCCTTTTTATTTTATATGTGTTTTTATAGGTTGTAGATGCATGTCTATGTGTAGTGAGAGGTACCATGTTTATTGAAAATTTGGTAGAGATTGATTTACATGATACTAGTGCATCCCCCTAAATTATGTGTGGACATTTTTTAAATTTTCAACCTTCCAATTGAACTCATTTCCATTGATATGAAGTAATATAGACCTAATGGGAAGAGGATAGAGCATTATTTTCAATGCCCTATTTTTGTTTTATCAATATATGTTGTGGTGTTACTCATGTATATTTTTTTGATCTGGATTTTCTTGATTTCTTCATCGTGATAGATTAGCTAAATTTTCTACATATTGAGGAAGAATTTTATCATCGATGTGTCTCATTTCATATGAATTATGGGATATTGTCAGTATTTAAATGATAGTGGGATCTAGTGTTTGGTAATGTTGGACCTTATGTCTTAGAGCTCATGAGTTTTTTTGTCTTTTATAGTAATGGAACTCGATGATATATCGTTTATCATTTATCATCTCTCTAGTGTTTGGGATTTTCCTGGAATTTTCCTAGAAGAGTTCTATACACTTCCTCTACAGAAGGGGTATATTTTATGGTTGAAAAAATGATTATAATATAGACAAATTCAATACGTTCCATTCATATGGAATGAGATGAGCTATAAGAGATCATGATTCATTTGGATGACCTGGTAGAAAAGGGTTTTGTTCTCCCTAGTGTTTCACCTTTAGAAACCCCATTTTTATCTTCCAAGAAGGATGATGGGTCACCTCAATTTTGTGCTGACTATCAGATGCTAAATTAGGTTACATGTAATAAATATAATGATTTTATTTAGGTGGATGGTTTTTCTAATTAGCTAATGGGGGAAATATGTTATCAAATATTGGTATTCGGTTAGGTTATCATCATGTAAGTGTTCAGAAGTATGATCTATTGAAGTAACCTTTCAAGAATATGAATGGCACAATGAATATCTCATGATGCTATTTTTTATGACTAACTATATTGTTGTTTTTATTATTTTAATGAATAAAATACTCCATCAGTATCTTGATGCATTTCTCATAGTGACCATGGATGATATTTTGGTCTACTAATGATTCTTGAATTAGCATGACCACCATTTGAGTATGGTTTTATAAATTATTATGATTCAAAAAATATATCAAATGATGTCAAATTGAAATTTCTGGATATAAGAAGTGTACTTCACAAAGAATGTGATTTCTGAGCATGTATTATCAATTTTTCCTGAGTGGGAAAATGATGTTCTATCATGGGATGACATACCAAATGTCTTGGAGATTTAGGTCTTACGAGGACTTGCTGGATATTATAAATGGATTATCAGGGATTTTTTAATGTTTTAATCACATTTTAATACTATTAAAAGGAATAGGAGAATATAATATGGAATATAAAGTGTTAGTATTATTTTGATGATTTGAAATGACTTCTATTATCAACTCTTATTTTGGCCAATTCTAATCACGGTTGATGGTAGGTAGATTTCTATGATTCTTATCACGATTGTTCTGGGTGTGTGCTTATGCTATATAATCACGTGATAGCTTATATCCCTCATCATCTTTGAATACGTGGGGAAATTTTTTATAGTTATGATTTCGAACTGTTTATTGATAGTAATTTTATTACTTTTTTGGGGCAATGTCTTTTTGGGGAACGATTTTCAGTATTTTCTCAATATAAGAGTTTGAGCAGTATCATTTTCTGAATGTTTTGAATATCGAAAAAATACAATGGGTGGAATAATTTTTGATGTTTGAATTAAAAATAACCAACACCATGAAGAATGGGATTTTCAATTTAGAAACTCTTATTAGGAATGTTCCATCGTATGTTATTCATGAATGGAACGAAGAGTCAAACAATATGGGGATTTTTTTCTCAATTTCATCTGGATTCATAGTAGGATGTCTCAAAGATTGTTTTGACAAATGTTAATTTATTTAATTCTATCTATGAGACTATTTTTCAAATTTAATTGAAATATGATTATCTTAGAGGAATTTTGGAAACCCTATATGGTCTGAAGACTCTTTCATGTTTATCTCTCTCTACAAATGAGATTATTATTTTTGGGGATTAATTTTTGGTTCTAGTACTTGTAAGAAAGTATATTTTATTATATATTCATTTTTTTTCATGGTGTTCCCATCAAAGAATTAATATTATTAATTGTGACATGATACCACAATTTGGGTGTCTAGGAATAATGATTGGCATTTCTTCTTATGTGTCTTGCAGTCACATGTTCTATTAGATTAAGGAAAATCATATGATACCATATGGTTTTATGTAGCCTCTTCCAGTGAAATTTTATAAATGGGAATAGGTATCCATAGGAATTATTCTAATTTACACAAACACTATATGGGATAAATGATATTAGGGTCTTGATTTATACATCAAATTATTCAGCTCATTTCATTTATAACAGGGACACCATTAATTTTTAGTATTTTGGTAAGATGTATATGCAATAGAATTGTGAGGTTATGTAAGTTTCTACATTCCATTGATTCAGATACTGATAATAGGATTAAATCATAGTTCGAGAGGAATCTCCAAGAGGTGATGGTTACCCAGGTCATCTTGAGAGAAATTAACATTCTCAAACTGACAGTATAGTGAATTGAGTTATTCATATTTTTGAGGATCCCTTTCATGCTGGTGTCCTAGATTATGGTAGATCATTGAATAGAAATTTGGGATTGGTTGTGTCTTCTCAAAATAATATTTATCAGTCATCATTCAAAAATGTATCCTTTTTTATTTTTTTTATTATTTCCCATGATGAAGACTACATTTTTTAGTATAGGTGGGTGAAGTATCCTTATTGGGACTGAGTTTGGTTTAGAAGAGATTAGTGAGGATTCAGGATATACATCCCAAAATCTTTACAACACATATTTAAAATAAATACAATTTATATCAAATGTGTCACCCTTTGGATGTTTCCATTGCTGCCCAGATTTCTTTGAATAATTCATCTTAGATAGCTCACAATCATATTGTAAAACTTGAAATGATTTCTCTATGATATGATAGATAGTTTGAGTTAACTGAATCATATGTGTAGTTTTCTTATTTGTTAGAATTTCTAGTTTGGTAAGTAGGAACTCATGATTATTTACACATTATATCTCAAGAAATACCATGTGGATACATCAATCATTCTGAGATGGGATGATACTGAGTGATATCCATATCTTTCTATTGGTGAGAATCTTTTAGATATTGGTTACTCTAAAGTGAAATTATTGCAAGGAAAATATTTTATGTTTAACATTGTGTTATGGCTGCATCGATCAAATTTATATGAGACATGGGATCATGAGTCGTTAATGAATAATTAGAGGCCTCAACTCTTTACAACACATCCTCCTTCCACTTGACTTCTTGGATTTGTAATGTCTTATGGTGGAGAGTTTGTAACATCATATAACCCTCTTTAAGGTAATTTCAACATCTTTTATTATTTAACTCCTTAATTATGACCATATTATGAATAAAAAGATTGGATAATATTTTCTATGAAATATTTAATAATGTTCATGGTTGTATGTTTATTTAAAATTATGTAGTTTTAGTATAAATGTGTTAATTTATTTTATTGATTCTCCCATAGTTCAAAGAATTCTTGAGTATGTTTTTTTCTAAAGAGTCTTCAATTTAAATTTTATCCCAAAAATTTTAATTCCATATTACTAGTAAAAAATGGGACTATCCCTTGGCTCATATAGGGATATGAGTACAAAGTATTAATTATTAGACATCAGGTAATGGTTACATTCCATGTTCTCTGAAAAGATCAATTTTTAATAATAATGCAATAGGTTTTTAGGGAATCTGATTACTAGGGGTAGCATGGAATATAATGGTATTATATAGAATGTGTATGTCATGGACAATGATTTTATGGTTCTTCATTGGATGATTTTTATTTAAATTATCTACAATAATCGTATCTATCATCCTAGGTCTCTTCTCCAACTATTATTGGTGCCTCTGTTCATTCTGGATTTTTTAATTTAGGGTTGGATCATCAGGGTAGTTGAATTGAATCTCTCTAGATAAGATATAATTTTTCACTTTTCTTTTTTTATAATTTTAGTGGTTTTATATTAATAAAATATTGGTTTTGTTGATCCATAGAGATTTTTTACATTGATTCATTTTGTTTCCATGGTTTGCTCATTTTCTGGGGATTGTTCCATTTGCTGGTTGTAGTGCGGCGAGTGTCCATTCTTGTGTTATGTGTGGTTTCCAATTCTCTACATACACTTTTGTTATTAAAACATTTTTTTTGTTTTTTATATTAATTATAGGGAATCTATTATCATTATGGTATCATTAAATATTGTTGATTTAATTCATAGATGTGTGTCCTGATATTTGAGGTACATATATCTATATCAATAATGTGTTGATTGATTTCATTTCTCCATGTTCTGATATGTTGTTTTATTAATTGAAATTCAATGATATTAGTAATTTTCTATGTGTTTGTAGGGTACTGGATATTAAAAAAAATGGGTTTTACCTGATATTTTCAAATTAATAGGGGTTTTCAATGTGTTGTAAAATTGTTATATGAAATGGTTTGAAATATAGGGAACATTGGATGATTTAGGTACTTAGGTGGAATGTATAGTAATAGATATCATCCACAATCTGGGGGTTTCATCATGGGGACTTCCTCTTATCCCTTTCCCAGTTATTCTAGGGACATGATAGGCATATTGGGGTTTTCACATTATGGGGTATTCCGATGATCTATAGATGTTTTTTTTATATATTTTGTCTTAATGGATGAATGATTTAATTTTTTAGGTTTGAGTGTCCTAGATATCCTATCCTACTATGTTGTCACCTATGCTTTATCATAGCTAGATTGGGATTATTTTGGTTTATAATATATTGATTGTACTATCTTGGATTTGATATGATATATGATTCCTGCATTTTTCTGAAGTTATATATATTATGATATACGCATTTTAAATTCATTTATACTGATTTACCTTCTTTTTGAAAACATGGAAAAAGGTAAAAATAAACATTTTCACTTCACTTAGTATAAAAAATTCTATAATATATATCATTACATTATTTATTAAATGATTAGGGTAATTGGATTATTGTTCATAGAATTAATATGGAACACCTTAGTGTAACCCTGTTGACCTATTAACTGACACCCTATGCTCCCATTCAGTAGTGCATGGACCTTGTTATGTCTTTCAATGCTAGGAAAGTCAGGGTTTTATATCAATAAGTGAGTTTTTCTATGAACTAACTTTTGGATAATGGATAGAGAGAAAATCCATTTTTTCCCAACCTATATTATGGATCCCGTTGAAGTTAATTTTTTTCTTTTTTATCCCATTATATTAGACTTGTCTATTTGACATTCTTTTCTATATTTTTATTGTAATCACATATATCGTTTTCTTTATATATATATATTCATAATTTTCCACTTTTTCACTATGTACATGTGTATATATTTTATGTATTATATTTAATGTTTAGAGAAATTTTTCACTCAGTTTTTTGTTGATTCATATGTTCTGTATGGAAGCCCATTGGGATTCAGAGCTCCCTTCATGTATATGAAAATTCAGGATGTGTACCCGTTTGAGGGGGGTATTCTAGTCGTGTTGATCACACATTTTTTTAACACATATCTGATGTATTTTTTCCATCTCCTATATATATATTCTATATATATATATACAAATTCAAATTTAGAAAAATCATTTTTTGGGATAAGAAATGATTTTTACCCTCTATAATTCCTACTTCTATGTAAACCTGAAATTTTTTATCATTATAATTTAATATTTCTTAAAAATATAAAAACTATTAAATATTTTTAATCGTGAAAATTTATAAAAAATAGTTTTGATATAAATAACTCTACTGGTGAAATTATATTTTGATGGAATATATAATTCCCATTCATTCAATAAATTATCCAATTTTAAATTCAAAAAACATAACCTATGGGGTTAATTGTTATTTTTACATATCCATGATCATTCTTCTTTAATTGTTCACTTTTAAACATAATGTTAAAAATAAATACTTCTTTAATAAAATATAAAAATAAAAATTTATTTAATTTCCTCTTCTATTTGGAATCCCACTAATAAATCCTTTTGTTATTATTTTAGTGATGTTTATGAACCCCACTTCATTAACATTTTTTATTATACATATGTTTTATGAATTGTTACATTTCCTCATGTGGTACATGTGTTTTTGTACATTTAAAAATATCTATAAAGGGAAACGTTCATCCATTATTATATATCCTTATATTTTATTGGATAAATATTTAAATATTAGGAACAAATATGAAAGGGATTGGCATGTGAACTCAGCTCACAATGAGACTCTATCAAGTACAATTATAGGATGAATAGTTAACATAATCCATCATTGGACTATCACCTATTATATTCCTTGAAATAGACCACAAATACTACTTAAGAAATCATGTTTTAAATTGATTACACAAGTTTCTAATTCCCAAAACATATGATATCATTCTCATATTTCATTTTCTTTATTCTTATCTTACACACTTATGACATGGATTTTTTTCATTGAGATTTCATGTCTCAATATCATGGTTTATGGAAACCACATATCATTCCATGTTATTTTTAATATTAAATTTCTCCCATACCTATGTTCTCTCATATTACTATGATATATCCATTGATTAAATGTTGATTTGTTTTTTTTATATTATTATTTTTTTCTCACCCATTATTGTGTTACCAATATGCGTGATCTGAATTTGGTTATAACTTTTATGGAGTTCGGAAGGCTATTGAGTGCATCACCATTATATAAAAATTAAAATTTATTTTTAAAAATTTACAAATTCATCAAGTTTTAAGAAAATATAATCATTCAGTTTATATTATTGGGAGATTATCTTTAGACACATAATGTTTATATTCCAATAATTATATAAAATATAGATATTTTTATCATTGTATATTATAAATATAGCTCCATTATTTGGTTTTTCCATTTCTCAATAATCTAACAGCCTTCATAAGAATATAAATTAAAAAATTTTAGTGTTAATGAAAAATCCATTCGCTATTTTTATATTAAATATAATATATCAATCAATAATTATGGTTCATTTTTAGAGAGGTAAAAAATTATTTGATTTTTTTTGACAAAACATTATCAAGAATAGAAACTAATTAACAACAAAGTCCACCATTTAATAAGTAGTCATTATAGAAATTTATAGTATGTATGTACAATGTTATGTATTAATATTAATTGAGATATTTACCCTTGTTTGTTATAAAGGAGGTGAAGAAACAATAAATTTAAATAATAAGTTTATATTTTAAATTATTAGAACCTCTTTAAAACTTTCACGCATTAGTCTAAGGATTTACTCATTCATCCAATAGGTGGAAATCATTATAGATTGAATGATAGTAAATAAAAACTCATTTCTTAATATATTCTCAATTAAAAAAATATTATATATTCAATTCTCCTATCCAAACTTGATTAGAATAATTCCATCTAATACAATCTCCAAATAAATCATTGTCAAATATAGATCAATAAAATAGAAATCAATATTTTATTATTCAATTTTCCCCATGTCAATGATAAAATATACTCATAGATCCAGTG
The DNA here is from genome assembly GCA_963277665.1 of Viscum album. Taxonomy (NCBI): domain Eukaryota; kingdom Viridiplantae; phylum Streptophyta; class Magnoliopsida; order Santalales; family Viscaceae; genus Viscum; species Viscum album. Next base: position 403,649,701 of record OY728163.1, on the reverse strand, counting down.
TTGTCAACATCTATGATAAAAAAATTATAAATTGAAATCCATTATAAAATCCCATATTTTTATTTAACTATGATTATCATTAAGAATTATACAATTCTAAAAAATTATTCCTTAATTGATTATAAGTATATTTTCTTTTCACATTTTCATACACCATCTAGAGTTATCGGTCCGTTAGATATAATATCATTCTCTTCACATACATGAGGGTATCCATAATTGATAAAACACTATTTTATTGAATATTTTATTGATAATAAATGATATAATTTCTTCACATCGTGTTAAATATGTTTATTTATAAAATATTTGGGATTTGATCATTCATTTGAAAATTTGGTGAAAATTCAAGTTTTTCCCTTAAGAGTGCACTGTAGTATTTCGAATATAAATATTTTTATATTTATTATTTGAATTTGAAATATAGTAACCGTGTTCCTAACGCAATTATATACAACCTTTATTCAGGACACTAGATCAAAAGAATGCATTGTGATGGAGTAATTCGTCCATAAAGTCAAAGCTGGGCTGGACTCGCCAGAATGGTTAAGATTCTGTATTTCGGCCTTATCTCTTACATATGGGATTTTATTAAGCCCAAATATGGAGAGGAGCTAGAGTACCCATATCCGCACATTTTATCCTTCTAGAAGGCCGTCCAATTCACGCGTTTTGATGGTCACATGGGCGGTGCAATTTGTATTAAAATATTTGGCCGAATTTCCACATTCACACGTGAAACCACTTGTAACCTCTCCTCCCCTCCCCTATATAAATTGGAGTTTTTCTCATTTTGAGGGGTTAGGACGTGCATTGGGATATTGGAGGCAGAGGAGAATTTGTTTCACCCAGATTCTCCAACCATTGTAAGATGGGTAGCTCTTGAAGCAAGGATCCCCTAATCGAAGCCTCCTTCTCTTCTTCATTTTGTAATGTTTTAATTTGTGTAATAAACTTCATTGTTCTTCTTTTACATCTTCACTTTTCTTATGTTTTTTTAAATTTCTTCTTCTCTTAATCTTCCTCTTTGGGCTGGAATTCTTGAGTAGAAGCGTTATTGGGTTATACCCATTATAAACCTTTGCACATGCAAAATGCTTCTACGATGATTACGCCACCCATGGAAGAGTAGTCTTTTAGTAATCGATCTATCGTCTACCCTCTTCATTTAATTAATTTGAATCATTGAGCTACTGTAATTCACTTAATATTATCCATGAATTGTGTTTTTAAATTTTAAGAAACTAAGAAAGGAATTGAACAATTAACACAAAAACACGCGAGGTCGGGATTTTGTGTAAATTGGGAGAGCGTGATCTTAATCGGTAATACAAGACCACACGGGATAAATTTGTAGAGTTAAAATATAATCCCTAAAAAAAATTTATCCTCATTTCCAGAATGGATATGTGCCTTAATTTACCACTGACCATAAGCTAATCTTAGAACATCAATCAAAGCAGGGTGCTGCGATTGCATGTTCCGAAGTTAGCCTAGGGTTAAATTAACATCATCTCCGTGGTAAAGTTAATTCTCGTAGGGTTTGGGATTTAACAAATTAAGAGATCATAATTAAGTTAATGTTAATTTAAATTATAATTATTAATAATAAAGTGAAGAGGTAGAGTTAGATCGACTACGCCTTTTAAATAGATTTAAAAAAAACATCTTCTTGTAGTGTCTTTTTAATCGAAATTATTTCAAAACTAAAAACAAAAAAAAATTATACAATCTTCTTCCAGCAAAGTTCTTCTAGATTAATATACTACAACAAACCCCAATCCTTTAAAGTAGTGTTTTTTATTCTATTATATTTTATTTTATTTTTTAGAATACCTCTAATAAGTTGTTAAATTCACTTCCTCCGTTGAGAGACGACCTTGGTCAGCCACTCTGCTGCACCTAAGTACCCCAAATTATACTAATCATTTGAGGGCGCCCACAACAGCGCTCCATCAAATTGGCTTCGTTACCGGGGAGGCAAGTAATTATTTCAACCAATTAGAGGTATTTATTTTATTTTAAATTTTATTCTCTTCCTCTCTTCTTTCTTCCTTCTGTACCCAATCTGATTTTTCTTCCTCTTCTTTTATTTTTTTATACTTCTCTTTGGACCATCAACTCAAACTTCTAATTTTTATTTTACTATGGTCCACATTCTTTCTTTTCATTTTTTTTGATCTATGACATGAACTAATCCCGAAGATCTCTTAGATCTTGACCTTGAGATTGAACGTAGCCTTAGGGCTCGAATCAGAAATTCTCAGTCTACAGAAAGTTTCAATATTCAACTAGTTGGTGAATTCCTCTCTTCTGGAAACATTGAAATCGTAAGCAATTCAAATTCAAACATAAAAGAGGAACCAATGGCTGGAAAAAATGGAAATGAACTTAATAGAACCATTGGAGAATTGGCTGCACCTGATATTAACTATCAACCAAATTGTATTGCATACCCAAATCTCGAATCGGACTTTGAACTAAAATCTGGGTTAATTCACATAATTCCAAAGTTTCATGGCCTCTCTGGTGAGGATCCAAATAAACATTTGAAAGAATTTAATGTGGTTTTCTCAACCCTTAAACCAAGAAATGTTTCTGATGATCAAATCAAATTAAGAGCATTCCCATTCCCACTTGATGGAGCTGCAAAAGATTGGATGTATTATTTGCAACCTGAAGATGTAACATGTTGGAATGATTTGAAACGTCTTTCCTTGCAAAGATTTTTTCCAGCATCAAGGACCACATCCATTCGAAAGGAGATATCGGGGATCAAGTAAGCATAAGGGGAGTCAATGTATGAGTACTGGGAGCGATTCAAGAAGTTGTGTGCAAGCTGCCCACATCACCAAATTTGTGAGAAACTACTCATCCAGTACTTCTATGAAGGACTCACACCCATGGAGAGGAGCATGGTGGATGCTGCAGCTGGAGGAGCATTGGTGGACAAGACACCAGTAGCTACATGATCATTGATCGATAAAATGGCCCAAAACTCTCAACAATTCGGTGATAGAGGTACACCACATGTTCAAGGAGTACATCAAGTAAGTCCTTCTTCTCTTGAAAGTCATTTGATTGATTCTAAGTTAGAAGAATTGACAACTATGGTGAGGCAGATTGAATTGGCTCAAAAGACATCCCAACCCCCTCCTTCAAGGCCATGTGGCATTTGCACTGAGACAAGCCACCCAACTGACTGTTGCCCACAACTACAAGAGACAGAATATTGTGCAATAGTGTTCCCTGGGAGACCATTTCAGTAGCAACAACAACAACCATATATCCAAAAGAAATTTGATACAGTATACAACCAAGGGTGGAAAGATCATTCATACATGAGGTATGGCTCTGGACAACAACAAAGGCCCCCTTTTCAACAAAACTTCCAGCATCCTCCACCTTACCAACAGGGTTTCCAACAACCCCAAAGGAGATTCGAAACTCAAACATCAACGAGTCAGCAACAAGGGAATATCCAACACAAGGTAGACTCTAACACTGATGATCTTTTGAAACAAATTGTTCTTAATCAACAGAATGAGATGAAGAGTCAAGGGTCGGAGCTGAGAGAGTTGAAGACTCAAATGAGTCAGATTGCCACCGCCCTCCATGAACTTGTGAGTAAGAATTCTAGAAATCTACCTTCCCAACCCACTCCAAATCCAAAGGCGAATGTTAGTGCCATCACATTGAGAAGTGGGAAGCAAATGAATGATACATCTGGACCTACCAATCCATCGGGATTCACCTCTACTCTAGAGAAGCCGCATTCCATACCAACTAATGAGCAATCCAAGGAGAAAGATAAAGGTAAGAAAAAGATTGATGATGTACCTCCTAAACCCCTTCCTTTTCCAAACAGGGTTGTTCAAACCAAGAATATTGCTAAAGAAGCAATGCAAAAGAAGGTTTTGGACACATTCATGCGTGTGGAGATCAACATTCCTCTACTTGAAGCCATTAAGCAAATTCCAAGGTATGCGAAATTCTTAAAATAACTTTGTACCAATCGAAGAGGGCTCATGGGAAATGAGAGGATCAACCTTGGAAGGAATGTCTTGGCAATCATTACACCAACACTAGCAATGCCAACAAAGTGCAAGGATACCAGGACATTCATCATCCCATGTACCATAGGGGAGTTTCACTTCTCTGATGCTCTTTATGATTTGGGAGCTTCCATAAATATGATGCCTCACTCTCTATTCTCTTCCTTGCAGGTTGGTGAGTTGAAGCCGACAAGAGTAGTGGTGCAGTTGGCAAATAGAGCTACGGCATATCCAGCGGGAGTTCTTGAGGATGTACTTGTTCGAGTAAGAGACAAGATCTTTCCAGCAGACTTCTATGTGCTTAACATGGAGGATGATCATGTAAGTTCTCATGCCCCCATTATCTTAGGTAGGCCCTTCCTCAAGACTGCAAAAACTATCATAAATGTCAATGAGGGTACACTTTGCATGGAGTTTGGAGAGGAAGTTGAGATATTTAATGTTATGGATTCCATGAAGTACCCCTCAGATGACCATTCTGCTTTTGTTATCTCCCATTTTGAACCACCAAACAAAAACTCCGTAGAATTTGATTGTCCTATGCTTAGGGAGATTATGAGTATTGGTTTGAGTTTGATGTCTATGAGCACTTCCGCACATGTTGATGATACACAATCCTATCTTGGATTTGATTTTGATGTGGATTCATATTCTTATTTTGATCATGTTCACTCTGATTATGAAATGGCTGTTGAGTATGCTGATGAATTTGATGCTTTATTCTATGATTTTGATGATGTCTATTATGATAATGATGCTCTTTGTGCACATATTTCAGTTCTTTCAATGTCTCCATCCATACTACACCCTCCTTCATTAGAACTCAAGCCATTGCCACAAAATTTGAAATACTCATACTTGTTGAATGGTGGGAGATTACCTGTTATCATTGCTAACAATCTCCCTTTTGAACATGAAGAAAAGATTTTGAATATTTTGAGGGAGAACATCAGGGCGATTGGGTGGACCTTGACTGAAATATCAGGTATTATCCCCTCCATTTTCATGCATAGGAATCTCTTAGAGGATGGGGCTAAACCGGTGAGACAGCCAAAAAGGAGACTCAATCCCACCCTCCTAGCAGTTGTTAAAAAAGAAGTTGAGAAATTGCTCGAGGCAGGTATAATCTTTCCCATTTCATATTCTCAGTGGGTAAGTCCAATTCATGTTGTGCCTAAGAAAACTGGTTTTACTATTGTTAAAAATGAGAAAGATGATTTAGTTCCAATGAGGGTGCAAAACAGTTGGCGTGTGTGTATTGATTATAGGAAACTAAATCAGACCACTCGCAAGGACCATTTCCCCCTCCCATTTATTGATCAAATGCTCAAGAGACTAGTTGGGAAAACACACTATTGTTTCTTGGATGGATTTTCTAGATATTTTCAGGTTCCTATAGATCCAGAGGATCAGGAGAAGACTACATTCACCTGTCCCTTTGGCACATTTGCCTACCGGAGGATGCCATTTGGACTTTGCAACGCCCCAGGTACCTTCCAGAGATGTATGGTGAGTATTTTTTCTGATTTTTTTTGAGACCTGCATGGGGGTATTTATGGATGATTTTACAGTGTATGGGTCTTCATTTGATGAATGTCTATATAGTTTGGGAAAGGTGTTGAATCGTTGTGTTGAGAAGAATCTGGTCCTGAACTTTGAAAAGTGTCATTTTATGGTAGAGCATGGCATTATCTTAGGGCATGTCGTGTCAAAACATGGGATAGAGGTTGATAGATCTAAGGTAGACATTATTTCATCCTTACCCTATCCTTCATGTGTGCTTGATGTTAGATCTTTCCTAGGGCATGCATGATTTTATCGGCGCTTCATCAAAGATTTTAGTAAGATTGCTCTTCCTATGTCACGATTACTTCAAAAAGACTCTAATTTTGTGTTTGATGATTCTTGTAGGACTTCCTTTGATGAGCTAAAGAAGTGTCTGACCACTCCACCTATCATACAGCCCCCACGGTGGGACCTTCCATTTGAGCTTATGTGTGACGCCTCCAACTTCGCGGTTGGAGCTGTCTTATCTCAAAGGGTGGAAGGACGTTCACATGTGATTGCCTATGCATCAAGGACATTGGATTCAGCCCAATAAAACTACACAACCACAGAAAAGGAGTTTCTTGCTGTCATATTTGCTTTAGATAAATTGCGTTCATATTTATTGGGCTCTAAAGTAGTTATTTTTTTTGACCATGAATCTTTGAGGTACCTCCTGAAGAAGCCAGATGCAAAGCCATGAATTATCCGTTGGATGCTCCTTCTTCAAGAGTTTGACATCGAGATAAAAGGCAAAAAGGGGTCAGAAAACATGGTGGCGGACCACATGAGTAGGCTTACTCACACACTAGAGGATGACACCTTGGATCAGGTACCACTTCGGGACACTTTCCTTAATGAGCATCTCTATACCATCTCAGGTACGCATCCCTGGTATGCTGATTTAGTTAACTACCTTGTTGCTTCTGAAATCCCTACAAATTTAAAGAAACATCAAGTCCAAAAATTAAAGAGTGAGTCAATATTTTATGTTTGGGATGATCCATACTTATGGCGCATGTGTAGTGACCAAGTCATTAGGAGGTGTGTTCCCGATCATGAGTTTGAGTCTGTTTTGCATTTCTGTCATACACTTTCTTGTGGTGGACACTTTGGACCCCAACAGACAGCTAGGAAGGTTTTGGACTCTGGATTATATTGGCCTAGATTATTCCTTGATGCCCATGTGTTTTGTAAGTTATTCTCTCGTTTCCAACACACTGGGAACATTTCTAAGAGACATGAGATGCCCCAACAACCCATACTATTCTGTGATATTTTTGATGTATGGGGAATTGATTTTATGGGTCCTTTTCCTAGTTCATTTGGATTTTTGTATATTTTGGTTGTTGTTGATTATGTGAGTAAATGGGTGGAGGCCAAGGCCACCAGGACTGACGATTCTCATGTTGTTGTGGACTTTGTCAAAGAACAGATTTTTTGCAGGTTTGGAGTACCAAAGGCCATCATCAGTGACCAAGGGACACAATTTTGCAATAGGAATTTTTCTTCCCTCCTTCGGAAGTATGGGGTGACACAAAAAACATCAACACCATACCACCCCCAAACAAATGGATAGGCTGAGGTTTCAAATCGTGAGGTGAAAAAATCTTGAAGAAAACCGTGCAGCCAAATAGGAAGGATTGGAGCAAGCGCTTGGATGATGCATTGTGGGCTTATAGGACAGCATACAAGACCCCCATTGGTATGTCCCCATTTCGGAATGTTTTTGGGAAAGCGTGTCATCTCCCCGTGGAAGTTGAGCATCGAGCTTTTTGGGCTATAAAGAAATGCAACATGGACTTGGCCCAAGATGGAATCCAAAGGAAGCTGAAAATTCAAGAGCTTGAGGAGATTAGATTATCATCATATGAGAACACAAGTATCTACAAGGAAAGATCAAAAGAAGCTCATGAAAAAATGATCCAACAAAGGGAGTTTCATGTTGGGGAGAAAGTCCTTCTCTACAGTTCACGACTGAAGCTGATGCCTGGTAAGTTGCGTTCCAGATGTTTAGGTCCTTATGTTGTGACTGATGTTTTTCCTTATGGTGCATTGGAGATCACACAAGAGGACACTGGAAGGAGCTTTACAGTAAATGGTCAACGTTTGAAGAGATACATTGAGGGACTTCCTACTGATGCAGTGGATTTTATCACACTGCATGACCCCATCATCACTTGAGCACATCAGGTTGTTCCTAACTCTTACACTTTTATATTATTTGTCCTATTTAAAAATTCTGTATTTCATGTGCATATATCATCTCATAGGTTCACATTTAGAACAATTCAATATTTTAAGTGTGGGGGAGGGAACCTTTTAGTTTAGTAATTTCAATTGTTTTCATGTTTAAAAAAAACCAAAAAAATTGCGTGTTTTTCAAAAAAAATTGTGTGTTTTTCAAATTTTGTGTGTTTATTTTACAATTTTCTGTGTTTTTTGAAAAATTTTGAGCTAAAATGCTTCTCATCACCATTTTTAAATCCATATCAATAAGTGAAACAATTTACCCCTTGAAGCTAAGCTTAAATGAATGATGAAATGACTTTGTTTTGAGTTCAAATATTTAGTAATTTCATGAAAAGTACACTGAATTTTGAATCCCATACCAATCTCACTGTCTTTATATTTGAAATCACTTTCCTATGAGGCTTCTAAACCATTATTTTCATATTCTTTACATTCACATCACTTTTTGAGAGAACCAAACCATACTTGATTTAACCAGAATTTGATCTATTCCTGTCAAAACATGAGGGATTGATGTACTTATGTTTAAATGACTGAGGCATTTGTTTGGTATTAAGGACCCTATTTCAAAGAAATCTTTTTTATAATGGCCTAACATAAATATTTAATCCTTTTAGCCCTTAGAATCCATGCAAATCCTGTTAGGTTAGCCACATTACAAGCCAATTTTCCCTATCCAACCAACTCTTGAAGTGAAATTTCATAATCTAGTTGAGCTTAAGTGTGGGGGAAGTTGTCTTGGGTTTTGCCACCACATTCTGTGATACATTGGGTGGAAAATTAAATTCTGAAGAGATGTGTTTTCTTCTAACGAAAGTCATTATATTGAAAGCTGTTCCTTTTCTAGAGATTTCATGACAAGTGAGGCTGTGCCTTTTCTGGAGCTTCTAATTGAGGTGGGAAGCTGTGCCCATCTGGAGCTTTCAAGAAAATCATGTTTGAGAAGATTGACATTTTTTATGTTGAAATGATGGATGGTGTAATCCTTTCATGACTTTTCATGATGATGGAGATGAATTGATACTATGGGGATTGAAGAGAAGACCATATTTAAGTGAAAATTAGATTAATGCAATTTTGCTTCAAAAGAGTCAAACCCTCCTCATTCAGCCTCAGAGTTTTTCAAATCTTAATCTTACCAAACGAAAGCCGCAGAACAACCCTGAAAAGTCCTCATGATAAACATATGTCCTTGACTCACATCGGGTAGCGATGTAGGAATCTATCAAGCCTATGGTGACCCTTGTATGAGTTTGGATGAGAAAGACATTTCAAAAAAATTGATATTTGAGTGATGAGAGAAAATTCAAGCGAGGTAAGTGTTTTGTGCATGGGAGGATAAATGAAGTGGAAATATATTGAATGTTATAAATGGAGAACTTGAAATAAGGTTTTTTATGGGGCATGATATATTTTGATTCTTGGTGTGAATTTGATTGATCTTAAGGATATGTGTTTTAAAATTGGTTTTGATTTGATATTGATGTTTACTTGATATGAGGTTTTGCCCAGGTGTGCAAAAGGGTAAGTGTGGAGGAGTTGATAAAACACTATTTTACTGAATATTTTATTGATAATAAATGATATAATTTCCTCACATTGTGTTAAATATGTTTATTTATAAAATATTTGAGATTTGATCATTCATTTGAAAATTTGGTGAAAATTCCAGTTTTATCCTTAATAGTGAACTGTAGTATTTAGAATATAAATATTTTTATATTTATTATTTGAATAGGAAATTGTGTAACAGTGTTCCGAACTTAATTATCTACATCCTTTATTCAGGACACTAGATCAAAAGAATGCATTTTAATGGAGTAATTGGGCCATGAAGTCAAAACTGGGCTGGACTCGCCAGAATGGATAAGCATCTGTATTTCGGCCATAACTTCTACATATGGGCTTTTATTGAGCCCAAATTTTGGAGAGGAGATAGAGTACCCATATTCTCACCTTTGATTCTTCTGGAAGGCCGGAAAATTCACGCGTGTTGGTGGTCAAATGTGCAGTTCAATTTGCATTAAAATATTTGGCCGAATTTCCACATTCACACTTGAAACCACTTGGGAACTCTCCTCCCCTCCCCTCTATAAATTGGAGTTTTTCTCATTTGGAGGGGTTGGGACGTGAATTGGGAGATTGGAGGTAGAGGAGAATTTGTTTCACCCAAATTATCCAACCATTGTAAGAGGGGTATCTCTTGAAGCAAGGATCCCCTCATTGAAGCCTCCTTCTCTTCTTCATTTTGTAATGTTTTCATTTGTGTAATAAACTTCATTGTTCTTCTTTTACTTCTTCTCTTTTCTGTTGTTTTGTTTAAATTTCATCTTCTCTTAATCTTCCTCTTTGGGCTGGAAATATTGAGTAGAAGCGTTATTGGGTTATACCCATTATAAACCTTTGCACATGCAAAACGCTTCTACGATGATTACGCCACCAATGGAAGAGTAGTCTTTTAGTAATTGATCTATCTTCTACCCTCTCCATTTAATTATTTTGAATCATTGAGCTACTATAATTCACTTAATATGATCCATGAATTGTGTTTTTAAATTGTAAGAAACTAAGAAAGCAATTGAACAATTAACACAAAAACACGCGAGGTCGGGATTTTGTGTAAATTGTGAGAGCGCGATCTTAATCGGTAATACAAGACCACACGGGATAAATTTGTAGAGTTCAAATATAATCCCTAAAAAAAATTCATCCTCATTTCCAGAATGGATATGTGCCTTAATTTACCACTGAACATAAGCTAATCTTAGAACATCAATCAAAGCAGGGTGCTGCGATTGCATGTTCCTAAGTTAGCCTAGGGTTAAATTCACATCATCTTTGTGGTAAAGTTAAATCTCGTAGGGTTTGGGATTTAACAAATTAAGAGATCATAATTAAGTGAATGTTAATTTAAATTATAATGATTAATAATAAAGTGAAGAGGTAGAGTTAGATTGATTACGCCTTTTAAATAGATTTCTAAAAAAAACATCTTCTTGTTGTGTCATTTGAATCAAAATTCTTTTCAAAACTAAAAACAAAAAAAATTATACAATCTTCTTCCAACGAACTTCTTCTAGATTAATAAACTACAACAAACCCCAATCCTTTAAATTAGTTTTTTTATTCTATTCTATTTTATTTTATTTTTTAGAATACCTCTAATAAGTTGTTAAATTCACTTCCTCCTTTGAGAGACGACCTTGGTCAGCCACTCTGCTGCACCTAAGTACCCCAAATTACACTAATCCTTTGAGGGCGCCCACGACAGCGCTCTATCAATAATCCCTTTAGGGTGATATTACGAATCCAATTCATTTCATTATATCATTATGGATGAAGTATTTTACTAATTAATCATAACCAATGTGAATAAATCTGTTGATTTATAATGGAATTTTATAATTATATATCCATATGTCTGATTTAAACAATAAAAATTGATATAAATGAAAAAAAATCATCAGATACGAAAATATATAGATTAATTCCATGTATCACCATCGACACTCCATCAGAAAACCTATATACCAACACTCATATGCGCCAAATAACCCTTAATATGTTTCATCTATAAAAGTAACATGGTATTAAAAAAATAATGTATTACAATGATAACCATAACTAAAAGAAAAATATATATTTTAGTGGGACTCAATCCAAATATTTTATAAAAATAAATTCTTTTCCAACAAAACAAGTTATTTGGAATACATGTATGATTGATATTAATAATGTAATGACATTACTCAATACCCATTTAGTCCCAAACCACACATGACAAAAAATGTAATCCACTTTTGAGAATGTACATAAAATGGTCTTGAAATTAAAATAAATATAGTAGTGATCATAAAACCCTCCAATAGGTAGACACCCATCCTACAATATGTCAATATTTTCTAAAGAAACTTATTTGAAATAGTTTAAAAATAATAATAAATATCCAGTTTTAATAAATAATTATAATTAAGAAAAATTAAAAAATATACTTGTATTACATATTTTCATCACATATTTTTTAATGAAAACAAATATAAATAAGAATTTATATATAAAAACATATAATCCGAACTAAAAAATACCATTTTCAAATTTAAAAGATCCATTAAACTATTTCATTAAACACATTAGAAAATCCATCAGATGCTAAAAAACTAAAATATCGATATATTTGGTATCAGGGAATAGATAAAATAAGAAAAATAAAAAATCCAATAAATTTTTCCTCACACATCATGTAGTCATCGAAAATCAATGAATATATGGTAATTCCCCTTAGTGAATCCACCAACCAAACAGATATATAATATGTGCTCTACTACTTTTCATAATGTGAGATAGTCTAATAATTAACCAAACGTTCAAAATGTGATATCATAAAATGTATCCTATAAAATACTCTCTAACTAAACAACACTTGGTATCAATCTAATTGTACACCCCATCTAGCCATATATCTATATAGAGGAGACATTAATATTGTTTGATTATCTAATGTATTATATGATTACAATCCAACATAGACACCATGGTTCCCCTATCTTGACATAGAAACATTTGAATAAAACATTAGTGATAATATAAAATTTTAATCATTAACAACAAATATCGATCACTATATGAACCACAAATCATAAAAAATAATTCACCCACACCTATATCTGCATTTGAAGGAAAATCCTCACTTATCCATCCATAGTCAATATCACTAATCAACGACCTCGATTAAAATGGATTTAGAAAAATATAATAATTTTTTACGAACATAAATGTTCCAATAAGTCCTTTTAAGATGATCAAGGTGATTAGTTTTATTTAATACTTTGAATACGTTTTTTACAGGACATTGGATCATCGAAATACAAATTAATCAGAAACCCAATTTCATATATAAATTAAAATTTAATAATATTCCCTATAAATTCTAATACACCGTTAATTAATATATATGTATATAGGGACCTAAATGTGGTCCAATAATATTTATAATTAATATTTTAAGTGAAAAACATAAATAATTTATAATAAAATACAATGAATTCATGTACCAAATTAAATACATATAAGAATATGTGTAAATTTTTTTTAAAATACATACACATATTTTATAAGACACATAAAAAATTTAAATGAGAAAAAGAGATTAAAAATATAATTCACTAGATGTAGAAAATATGATTAATTAAACTATTTTTTAAAGTGGTATAATCACTATATTATATAAAACAAATATAAAAACTGATTATATCAAAGTAAAATAATTTAACATAATTAATACAACAATTATTTTATAATAACCAAAATTAAAAATCAATAAATTCACTAATCTATAAACATAAAATTTAAAACAGCCATAACATACATGGAATCAATGGAATAATGTACATTACATGTTTCCTTCGATGTTAACTCCAAAAATGGGAGAAAAATACCACATAAACCCTAGTATAATAAAAATACAAAAAATATTTCAAGATAAATAATTGGGTTTGGAAAAATATCTATAACATATAAAGAGAGGGGTAGTATGCAATCTATATGAAAAAATTAGGCGAGTCAAGTAACGTTTAGAAGGACATTCGATTTTATGGCCTGGTAAGGTCAATAAAACAAGTCACACACCACATGTGATCTTTAATTGATCACACGATTCTCCTCTAACAAACCATAATATTCTTACAAATCATTATAAACAAGAACGAAAGATCGTTTGGAGGTAACTAGATGAGTTCCCTCTCTCGTTTACTTATCAATTGATATACACCTGATAGTCATCCAAATACCTTATAAAATAATGGTGGGGAAATGCTGAGGGATTATTTGAAGGGCCATTATATTGATAATCATGTCACATGTCCATGATATTTTCAAGACCAAGTAGATCCCATAGAGGTATTTAGACCGTGCCACACAATAGAATGATTCCATGTGACCTTTAACATATAGAGGAATTCATACAAATACATTCAAACATGTGATACTCTTAAGGCTCCACATATAAGAGAATGGATTATTATTGGAAATGATCGTGTATAATCGTGATATACAAAAATAATCATGTGACACAACATAAACAAGCAGTGTGATTTTCCACCAAAAATCTCGCAAAAACTCACAGGATCACATGTCCTTGAAAAATAAGGAAGAAGATAAAACATTAAAAGGTGGAAACATCTTGTTAAGGGAATATAATGTTTTCTTCTTGTGAAGGCATTACGAACCACATGGGATCGTCATCAGTCACATTGGGAAGCATGGTAGGTTCTGTGAAGTATCCTAACAAGGAATACCAATATCCATAAAGACTCTAGAAAAACCTTATTTAATCATGAGAAAGAGTTTTTATAGGAATCTAGATCTCATGAAGGCTATTAGATACGTGTGGTTAATAAATAAGTGATCATTTTTTATGTCAATTACGTTATGTGAAATTAATATCCTATGATGGATACCAATATGTATGGATATGATGGGGAGTTTTTATAGTCAATGAATTCAATTTGATTCCTTGGAAAACATGTGGAAGGTTCAGACAAAGCACATGATGCGATAAAACCCTCTAATAACTGTAGATTATATCTATCAGATACACACTATGAAATGTAGCATATAATCGGAATGGTGAGGTCTATAAATACACCCCCAAGACATAAAAAATAAATTAATATGCACACATATGATTCAATCTACACCCATGGGAATGAAAAATATAATTTTTTCAGAGCTTCAAGACACACAGTCTCAGGAGTCCCCAAACAGGTAAAGTTACAAGAACTAATTTAGTGGTCATGCCTCAAGAATATTTTTTTATTATTTTCATATATATCACATCATAGAATTCCATATTTATAGCTATATTATTAAATGAATATTTTATATGAAGACATGGTCCCACAAGATTTAATACTATTAATGTTTTAATAATCTATAGGAACATATGAAATAATGTCTAAAAATTGGGAGACATATACAATATTGAATCATTTATATTTCATGAAAATACATCCTAAAATAGGAAAGACCAAGCCATATTATATAATAGATCTAATAAATTCCCATAATCTCATGTGATTCCCTTAGGAAATACTGTGAAGAGCATGTGTTGTCATTCATGCATGGAAGATGAGCATTGCAATTTTCTCATAACATGTTGACAGATTCATGAAATTTCTTTTGGACTGGTCAACTATGTACTACAAGGTCCTTTGGAAATGTCTCCCATGTAGTGTGAAGTCCTCTGGAAAAGTCTCCAACATCTTTCAAAGTGGCCTAAAAAAGTATCCCACATCTAAAGAAATCAAATAGCCATGTTACATATGTTATGAAACAACCTGATGACATGTGATATAGTTCACATTGAATACTCAAGAAATTCCGTCTGATTCATGTGATTCCTTAAGGAAATTTCACCCATGAATGTCTACTAGGTCATGTTACATCCTCCCAATATTGTATATAGGCTACACGTTGTATGCTAATATTTCTTAATTGGTTATGCAGAGGAACCGTGACATGTAACCGAAGTCATGCGACCTCCCACAAAAAGGTCAAATAGGTAATGCAATTATATCCGATCATTTTATAGACAACTAGGACATGTATATAAATTCTCATACATATCTGTATGATACCCCAATAATATCACCAAACAACCATATAAATTTCCGATAGATTCCTCACACATGTCTGACAGACAATAAAGACATTAAAGGAAGACAACCCAGGGCATGATAACCATGTCCAGTAGATATATTCCAGCATAACCCTAACGAAACTACAAGAACATTTATTATTATCAAAACAAGATACATATGATTCCTTTATATATCCCAAGATACAATGGGAATCCTCTACTGTGTAAATGCTGTTATTTCTCAGAAATTGTATCCCATGGGACCCAATCACTATTTTGGGTTATTCATTCTTTTTTATACATCAGTGGATTTAGAATATAATTGAACCATGAGCATTATGATTCCTATTATAATAATGATATTTAGGACACCTTCCTAAGGTCTAAGATCCATATCAAACAATCGAAAAGTGACACCCTAGTACATATGTTCTATATACATATGCATTAATACTGACTAAATGTGATCCCTTGTATACCAGAATGAGCATGGATCACATGGGATTATGGAATTGCAACACTAATATCATTATCATTTTAAATTTCCCCATTTGGGGAAACTGAATAGAGTAACCCTCATCTAGTGGCATGATATGGATTCCACTATACAGGGGAATCAACATTGATTTATGTCCCTAAGGCATGATAAAACATTCAAGACTCTTATTCCTGTAATAATAAAGATATTTTGGACATTTTTCTAAGTGTATAGCTCCATATCCAGTGCCAATGTACCCTTATATATTTCATTTTATCATGACATTAAACTGATCGGTATAAATGAACTATGTAGGTTTTTAATACTATTATAAACTAGATACATAGGATTCGCAAAAAAGGATCAATTGTATCCTATAAATATCAATCGCCTCCATAAATAGTATTAAACTTTAATGTTAATGTATATATAGTTTTAAAATATATAGATATACACGTTGATTTTATTTAATCATAAATTGATGAGGATCATATCATACAGAAATATGGTGCCATTAGTAGATCCCCCTTTTAGACAAAAAAATATTCAACTCACAATCACTTCGTTATGGTAATTGATCCCTCATAGTGATTTGGATGTGATTAAAGAATTTATCTTAAAAATATATGATAGTCTTAGAGTAGGGAAAAATTCCATTGAAAAGGTATTGATGGACCTAGACACCCAACATATTGACCTTTGTGAGTTCTGAATTGATGGGGGGCATAAATTCCAAATTGACATAAAACCTTTGGAAATAATTCTTAAACCATATTATGTGTTTTGGAGTAATTATATGTTTACTAAAATGTATATGGTGAACTGAGAGCATCTTAATATTCCACCATCCTTTAACCCCCAATAATAAATACTCAAATGTAAACAAAAAATTACATACCCAGTGTTATTGAATATAATCACAAAATAACTGAATCTATAAAGGAATCACTTACCCTATATTCTAAACCCATGACACCATGTATTATTTTGTTGAATCAAAAATAGGTAACCTAACATGAAACTCTCAAATGAATAAATTACAGGTTGACCTAATACAACTACGGTTTCAATGGAATAAGCCCATCCATATAGTGATATGACCACCCAAGTAAATTATCCAAACTGGGAATAAATGAGTAAAAATGTTATACCAATGTATATTTGTCTAATGGACCATACATTACATATAGAATTTACTTCATCATTTGATAATATTTATTACATAAAAAATGAAAACCATTATAGGAATGTATATGTTTAGTGTATTTAGAAACATGGAATCATAAACAAATGGTTAATAAAAAATCAATATTGTATCCCACTTATTTCTTCATAACTAGACTCATTTTTAACATATCTTAAATAATACCCTTATTCATGAACTTGGGAAAAGTAACATATGAAAGGGTGAGATCAAATGCTCAGTAAGGGTCAATAAGGTAAATATCAATCATATCATAATCATAAGAACATAACATTTGAAAATAATATTATTTATATAAAAGATCATAATATCATTTCATGGGATAAATCAGAAGAGTGAAATGTAATCACAATCTTCGTATAATAATACACAAAATTTCATGGAATTCACAAATAAGAATAGATAATCCTTTTATATTAGTCAAGGCTCACTACCAAGACTATCATAGCAGACAAAGTCTATTTCTGAATCGAGTTCACTCCTCATTCCAGCCATGGGTTACAAAACCAGATTTATATTGCATTCCAGTCATGAATATATCATGAGATATAAATATTTACCCAATGCATTAGTGGGAGATATATGAACCAATCATCTCATAATTAAACCATTATTATATGTGCCACAAAAAATCAAAACATTCACAATATAATAACCCATTAAATAAAATGGTTTTCTTAAACATCACTCCATCATAATTAACATAAAAAAATGGATTTACTAAATTAAATTTTACCATAAACTCAATAAAACGTCAATAATAATATGGATGACATTATTTAATGAATATTATCTTAGATGTAATTGTTTTTGAGAAAACACTTGAAAGTAATTCTTGAAGAAAATATGCTTTCATTTTCAAAAATTTTTTCCTTCCGCAAAATAAAACACCGTTTTTGAAGACATAATTTTATGTGAAAATAAAAATTTAAAAATTTAGGGGATTCAGTAAGTAAATAATTTGTTATGAAAGAGTAAAAATATAATCATTCCATACAATTTAAAAAACAATATTCTTGTAATTTTTCTGGAAAAATCAAAATGTACCTCGTACAAAAAATAACCACAAATTTCTTTAATATTATTTTTTAAAAATTAAAAAATGTGTAATATTGACTTAAAAAATTATAGAAGGATATAAATAATGTTTTTAATATATATTTTGGAATCATGGATGTCGATGATAAATACACCCTAGTAAATACTTATGACTAAACAATCTCGGATAAAAACAAGATTTGAACAGTTTTCCCCTTCCTTACGTCTAATATGTTTTTTATGTATCAAAACCTCTTGTATAATGATTTAAATAACATTAATTATTTATTCCTAGATAATAATAATTTTTATGATAACATTTATGATTATATTTTTATCAATTTATCCGTAACATTTCATTGTTACTCATTATTTGGGTATTGACTGCTTTATCTTCTTTTGCATGTTGTGTCAAATATGTTCATATTACTCTATTTAGGTTATAGTTACATCATTTATTGAATAGTTTTAGTATAATATATATCATATTTATTAATTAGATTCATTTATACAATCATGCTTTAATGAATATTATGTAGAATTAATCACATCTCACCGTGGAGACTGGAAGTCGTACGTACGCACGAGCGGCGATATCATTTCCATAATTGTTGAATAGAATTGAAGTGGATGGTGTATAGTATCTCAGAATCAGAATAAATTTTTATTATTAATATTTATATATATATATATACATTCTATCATTATACACATCAATGTAATGTGGTGCAAAAAAATGGATTACACCATGGTGTGGAGACGGTAAACCGTAAATACGCACACATGGTGATTTCATTTTTTATAGGATATGTAGAAGGTGTAATATGGTTGTTTAATTATTATAATAGCCTCTTATAATGTATGTAATACCAGTGTTATTAATTTATTATAAAACAACTCATGAGTTGGTAGTAGAAGAAGATTTTGTTTGAAAGAATTAGTAAATAATATTACCTCTTCTTCAACATACCTCATCTAAATATCCTCATAGAGCACAAGAGTTGATCTATGAATAATACCTGGACCTCTATAATGTTTCTATGAATGTTTATAATTTAAATTGATAGGTTATGGTCGAGCTGGAAACCTCAAAATTATGTGAAGAGTTGATGGAGGATGTTCTCTATTACAATTGAGGAGAGAGAGGCACTTTTGGAAACCTCACAAATATTAATTTATAATAAAATAAAACCCCTCTTAAAACATAAAAATGTACCAATTTATATGATTAGATGAGATAAGTTTGTAATATCATCAACCAATCTATTTTACACAAGTTTTTATGCCAATTTATGAATTATAATTTTAATTAAAACAAAGTTATTCTGTTTAATTTTTATATTGGGTAACAAATATTTCAATATTAAAATGGTGAAATATTTAATTATTTCAAATTAAATTAGAAAATAAATGAATAAATTTTAACATTTTATAATTTATCATAATTATTATATATTTATAAAATGTTTCTTGTTTTAAAATAATTTATGAAATCACTTTTTTGGAAAAATATCAATAGTGTCAATTTTGATACTATTTATTTCAAGGTTTTTTAGAAATATAATAATATGATGTGAACCTTGATAAAAATATTTTATTATATCCCTAAGTGGTGAAGGTAATGTATAAAATTTAATTCACATAACAATTATTCCAAATTATATTTATGAAAATATTTTTAATAGAATTTATTTGATCTCTTTATTATTAAAATAATTACAACCTCAGTTTTATGAAATTTTTTAATATACATATTATTTGAATAAAATAATAAAAAAATATGTTGAAGACAAATCCGTTAGATTTCATAATAATACATTTATTAGAATTAATCTTCTGAAAAAAACCAACAGTAAAAATGCAATACTCTTTTAAAACATGAATGTTGAAAATTTATCTTCACATTAAATAAAATAATATAATTATCATAGTGAATTCTATAAGCCTCCACATGGAAAATTAGTCGACACATTGATGATTATGGTCAAGATATAATCGACCAATAAAGTGTTCCATGTGTTTTATCCTTTTTATGATTATAAATATTTAAATAAAAACTATTTTATTAATTCTACACCAATAAATTAATATTTTTTATCATCCAAGTATACATATTTTAGTTAATAATATATTTCATAAAAATTAAAAATAAATTATCAAGATAAAGAAAAAAGTTATATTTATTATTATTATTTATAATCGAATTTATCTCTTGTGTAACCTTATGTTAGAAATAATTTATTTGTTAAAGTTTGAGTGAAACATATTTCACTTTTCTTTAAATAAAATAAATTAAATGTCCTACTCATATTCAAGTGGGTTGCAATGGATACCATTAAGACCCAATTATGTTTTAGGGAATATTATAATCTTCCAATTATTTTAATAAAATTGTTTGGGTAATGTAAAGACCCGTAAAATTCAAGGGAAATTTTTTCTTAATTTTCTTTAGAATTTTACAAGAGCGCGGTTTCAGACGGCACCTGATTCCGAGGCCCGGAGTGCCCGGAATTAATTTCTAAAGTTTGGCTCGGGTACGTTCAGTGAACGAACGAGCGGGTATTTCTAACTTTTGATACGGTGCTCGGAATTGAAATCCGAGGGCACCGATGAACTCGCAGCGCCGATATTCTCTTAAAGAGACCTTTTCGAGAGTTGCGTTTGTTTCGGGTTGAAAGTTAGTTTTTGGGAGATTTATAAAAAAGTTGAATAAAAAGTGTGAATTCTTTTTATTTTACTTTTTGTAGGTTAACTCCTCTCAAAGGGAGTTGGGGGTGGGACCCACACCCACTTAACCTCCCTTGAGAGGATTAACTGTGGTGGGGCCCACACGAAACCTAAACCTCTCATCTTCCCTCAAACTCCCTTAACCTCTCTTTAATTAACATGACAACTTGTTATAAATGTGGAGTTATCTCTTTTTTTGAATTTCAAACCTTTGAAATTCTTTTTGTGAATAAAATAAGACTTTGTCTTATTTTGTTGGGTTAGAACTCTTAGCCATCTTGGAGTGGTTGAGAGCTTTTCTTTCTTCTTCAACCATGACGAAGAACACTAAGAACGCCGTTCTTCAACGAAGAACTTCTTCGCCGAAGAACACGGTCTTTCCGCGACGCCATATCCGCGACGTGACGTTCTTCTTCCGCATCATCTTTTCCGCGACGAACGCCATCGACAACGACTCTTCCTCCGACGTCAAAGGAATCGACACCGATATTCCACGACTCCGTCAACGTGCGACTATCGAGGTAGGGGTTCTTGAGTTCGTTGTTTCCTTTTTATTTGACTTTCCTCAAGACTTGACGTAGAACGCTCAAGTTCCGACGAAGAACGCTGCTCCGCTCTTCTTCGTCTTCGGTGTCAACGAGAGAGAACACCGCATCTTCCTCGGACAACCTTCGTCGGCGTACAAGGTTTCGCCAACGACGTGCCTCTTCGGACGCACCTCTTCGTCATCGAATTTGACGAACGACGACCACGACGCCCGACCACCGCGACGTCGTCTTCCGCGGAACGTAGACAAATCTTCGAAACTTATACCAAGGTAGGGGTTGTTGTTTCAATATTTATTTATTTCGTTCTTGATCGTGGATCTAGCACGTCTAACGTGAGACACTTGATTATTTTAAAGTTGCGTTATTATTTTAACGTGAGGGGGCCGGACCGCACGAACACGGCTGAACCCCCCCTCCATCGTTTTGTTTATTCTTGCGGGTGGAAGCAAGTGGCATGGTGCCGTCGCACCACGCGGATGATAGTACAAATATTTACGCGGCGCCGTCGCGCCACGTCAAGGAAGAATCTTCAAGAACGCGATGCCGTCGCGCCGCGTTGAATGATTATCAAAGCACGGCAAAGGGGCGCGGTGCCGTCGCACCACGCCGGACGACGAACGCCGCGGCCGGTTCCGGGCCGCGGCGGGACGAGGAGACCGCGGCCGGTTCCGGGCCGCGGCGGAAGAGAAGACCGGCGGCCGGGCCACCGGCGTCGGAAGTCGAAGGCGGGACCGGAATTTCCGGTCCCGTTGGTAAAAACCGACCGGCCAGCTGGCCGGCCGGATGACATAAAACCGGGGGAATAAATCCCCCGGCCGGTTCAACAAAACCCCCCTCTTAATGAGGGGGGCGGTTCTTTAAAGGAGGGGGGGGGGCAGCAACCCCCCGGTACGTTTCCAGCCGGCCCCCACATGCGGGGGGCCGTTTCCTGCAAATGGCGCGGCACAAGGCCGCGCCGCCTAACCAAACAGCGGGGGCTTGATTGCCCCCCGCGTGCCCACCTCGTGCGGCGCCAGCCGCCAAGCCGCCGCGGCCCGCCGCGGCTCGCTGCGCCGCCGCGCCGCCCAGGGGGGGGGGGGGGGTCGGGCCGGGTCGGCCCGGACCCGGACCCCCCGTTTCGAACCAGAATTGGTTTTTGGCCCATAAATTGAGCCCCGGACCTCCGAATGACGAACCGTCTACGGCAACGCGATCCTTGGATCGAGACGGTCGCTTCGGTATATCGCACTCAAGGTTTCGGATTACTTTGAGTTCGGCCGGGTTGGTTCGTTCACGAAACCAACCGGGCCTTCGGAGCGGAAACGCTCATATCTTGAGCTACGAACGTCCGATTGACGCACCGTCAGTCGCGTTGTGTTCCTTTTAGTGAGGCGGATCTTTTGGCATACTCCGCCCGAGGTTTGGACACAGGTGGAGTACGGTCGGGTTGGTTTTTCCTTAAAAACCAACCGGGCCCCGGAGACGAAAATGCCAATAACTCTCAGACCGGGCGTCCGATCGACGCACCGTCTGTTGCGTTGAGTTCCTGTTTACGATACAGAACTTTTGGTATCTTTCGCCCGAGTTTTGGATACAGTTAGTAGAGGCCGGGTTGGATCGCACCCGTAATCCAACCGGGCCCCTGGAACGGGAAAGCTAATATCTTTCAGACAGGACGTCCGCTTGACGGACCGTCAGCTGCGTTGGTGGTTACGTTGAGTAACGGTCCCTTTGAGTTTACCCTATGGGAGTTCGGGGTACAGTTGAGATACGGCCGGGATTGGTTTCGCTCTCGAAACCAACCGGGCCCCTGGGACGAAAAGGCTCATAACTCACAGACCGGGCGTCCGATCGACGCGCCGTCTGTTGCGTTGAGACCCCTGTGACGAGACGGTCCTTTGAGACACTTCTTCGCGGGACTTTGTGATACTTGGAGTATCGACCAGTAGCTCGTGGAGCGGACCCTCCCGGAGATGAGCGTGCAGAGTACGGAGACCGTGTAGCCGGCTGAGACCTGACGACTGCTTGACCGAATCGACTTGGAGTGAGTCGACTAGCCCAGTGGACGGAGCGCCCGGTATTTGGCGGCAGACCAACGGCGGACGGAGCGCCTGGTAGTTGGCAGCAGACCCGCGGTACTCGACAGGAGGAGTACCTCAGTAGGCTATCTGGGTAGCGCCCGGTATTTGGCAGCAGACCCTCAGCGGACGGAGCACCTGGTAGTTGGCAGCAGACCCGTAGTACTCGAAGGAGGAGTACTTCAGCAGTCTTAGGTTAGTGAGCGGCGGCCTCGGAGTCGTGACAGGACCACTGTACACTCTAGAGACGGAGCTCTTCAGCAGTTACGGTTTCGATAATGAAAATCCTGGTTTGAGCTGAGTCTTTTGACCTTTGTGTTTTCCTCATGATTGAGATGGGTTACTTGATAACTTAGGTATATGTATGGGCATATACCTGGGTAGTGGTTATCTGTTGATCTCATGATCCTTGTGTTTCCTCATGACTGAGATGGGTTACTTGATAACTTAGGTATATGTATGGGCATATACCTAAGTAGAGTTTATCTGTTGTGATCTTCTTGTGGTTATCCTTGTTGGTTTTAGTGAGACCTTGAGGGTCTCGGGGTCCCTACTGAGTATCTTTATACTCACCCCTGCACGGGCTATGCCCGCACCTCGTTGTGTTGGTTGCAGACGACGGCCAGTACTGACAGAGGCCGAGTGTTCGAGGACTGGACGGTACCTGGAGGTGGACTATACGACGAGGCGGTACCCAGAGGCAGA
This sequence comes from Viscum album, assembly GCA_963277665.1. Lineage (NCBI taxonomy): Eukaryota > Viridiplantae > Streptophyta > Magnoliopsida > Santalales > Viscaceae > Viscum > Viscum album. The sequence continues at coordinate 403,625,455 of OY728163.1, read as the reverse complement.
CCACTGGGCGGGACATACTCGGAGCAGACGGCGGGACCCGAGGAGAAGAGGAGCTATCTGTACCCACCCTTCAGGTGGGATTTCCAGTGGACAGCTCGGCGTAGCTGCTTTACTTTTCAGTTGCTGTTTTCCCTTTTGAGTTGTACTTTACAGTTGGGCTTGTATTTCCGGCCCCTTTTTACTTTCCGCACTTTTTAGTTGTACTCTGTTTTTGCTTAGTGTTACTTTCCGCTTGCTTACTCTATGGTGTTTGTTTACTTTACAAAGGCAATGCCTTCCCTTTTTACCGGGATTTACGCCTTGGTGCTAGTCGCCAGCCCCTGGCCTATGGAAGGCGGGCTTGGGGTAGTCACGGCACGGACCCCGAGGGCGGGTCGTGACAAATTGGTATCAAAGGAGTTCGGTTCTACCGCATAACTTATAACTCTGATGTTTCTTTCTGTGAAGCAATAGTGTTGGGAGTACCGAGTGTGGTTTTTAGACCAGGGAGTCCAGTGTTGGTGCGGGCGGCCGATGTATCCATACACCAGGACCCTGACAACTGATTTCCGACTTTGTGCACGAAAACACTGATTGCGTGTGTGTTTTCAAAGGTTTTTCCCCTTAAAACAGCTCAAACCAGGTCAGCTCACCAGGTATAATCGTTTGATCGTGTTACGTTGTTTCTTTCAGGATGGCCCCACGACGGCAGCCAGCTAGGGTTCCGAGAATCGAACGTGACGACAGCCCACCGAGCGACGAGGCCTCGGTGCAGGGCCCTTTGTCAGCAGTGGCACCGACGGTAGCTCTACCCGCCGAGCCCCCGATGCTTCCAGCAGCAGCCGCTAACGATGCACGTCGCCTCAGCGCACTGCATGATTTTCAGCGCCAGCGACCGCCCAGGTTTCGCGGGGAGACGGATCCCCAGGCTGCAGAGGACTGGCTGGAGGCAGTGGTACGAGTGTTTAGGCTAGTGAGGACACCAGCAGACCTCAAGGTGATCCTCGCTGCGAGCCTACTACACGCATCAGCAGGTAGGTGGTGGAGCCACTTGTTTCAGTTTTGCGATGAGATGAACTTCGCATGGGAAGACTTCGAGACCTTCTTCAGGGTGGAGTTTGTGCCAGTATCTCTACACCCCGAGCGTGTACAGGAGATTCTGCCTTTACCGCGTGTTTTTCGATCAGAAGCCGAGTCATCTGTGGGCAGTAGACAGATGATGCAGAGGTCCAGGAGGACCAGACCAACAGTTGGGCGATCTCGGGTTTTAGGACCAGTGGTGCAGGGCACCCGGAGTGGGATCAGAGCTAGCCGTGCAAGGAGCAGGTTGTGTTACTCATGCCGCGGAAAGGGTCACCTGGCACGTGACTGTCCGACTCCTCGATCCGCAGGCTTGGGGGGGAGCCACCGAGGTTGAGGCAGCGACAAATGCTTGAGCAACAGTAAAGCAGGTGGACAGGAGCGGAACTAGTGGATACGTCTCTTGTACTTCTAGTTCCTTGTTGATGTTGTTTTTGTGTAGCATCTTTGTATTATGAGCTGCAATAATAAAAGACGCATACTTTGCGATGTTTTCATTCCTGTCCTCTTTTGTGATGTTACTAAGAGGTTCTAGTTGACTGTTGACTTGACCCTCACTTGTGAGACATCTACTGGAGGAGACCGGTTACCACACACTGATGCCGACAGTGTGACTCAACCCTTGGAGGCGAGAGTAACGGTTGGATCTCTTAGTAGTAGCGTCGAGGCCTTACGACGTCATCCTTGGTATGGATTAGTATCATCCATGTTAGGATTGACTGTTTTAGGCAAAGAATGTGGTTCATCCAGGGGATGAGACCAGGTTTCTCTTATCGGCAAAGAAGAAATCTTGCAGCTCTTGTGGGACCAGAGATAGTCCGGGCCACGTCGGAGGAGGTCCATGTCATCTAGGAGCGGATGAGGACAACACAGAGCCGGCAGAAGTCATACGCTGACAGGAGGCGGAGGCCACTAGAGTTCGAGGATGGTGACCACGTCTTCTTGTGGGTCTCACCTCGACGTGGTATTCAGAGATTTGGCCGAGGCGGCAAGTTATCTCTGCGCTTCATCGGACCCTTCCAGGTCCTCAGCAGGGTTGGTGATGTGGCTTATCGCCTGGCTCTACCACCTCAGTTACACCGGGTGCACGACGTCTTCCACGTGTCTCAGCTGAGGAGATACGTGCACGACCCGACGCACATCTTTGACCATGGGGAGCTTGACGTTGACGATGGGGCGACATTTACGGAGGTCCCGGTGGAGATAGAGGATCGACAGGAGCGTGTCCTACATGGGCGATCGATTCCTCTTGTGCGCAACAGATGGCGGCACGGGAATCTCCAGGAGAGCACATGGGAGCGGGAGGCTCAGATGCGTGCTCAGTACCCTCTTTTGTTTCCCTAGTTTTTGATGTATCTTTACGGGGACGTAAAGCCCTGAGGTGGGAGTAATGTAAAGACCCATAAAATTCAAGGGAAATTTTTTCTTAATTTTCTTTAGAATTTTACAAGAGCGCGGTTTCAGACGGCACCTGATTCCGAGGCCCGGAGTGCCCGGAATTAATTTCTGAAGTTTGGCTCGGGTACGTTCAGTGAACGAACGAGCGGGTATTTCTAACTTTTGATACGGTGCTCGGAATTGAAATCCGAGGGCACCGATGAACTCGCAGCGCCGATATTCTCTTAAAGATACCTTTTCGGGAGTTGCGTTTGTTTCGGGTTGAAAGTTAGTTTTTGGGAGATTTATAAAAAAGTTGAATAAAAAGTGTGAATTCTTTTTATTTTACTTTTTGTAGGTTAACTCCTCTCAAAGGGAGTTGGGGGTGGGACCCACACCCACTTAACCTCCCTTGAGAGGATTAAGTGTGGTGGGGCCCACACGAAACCTAAACCTCTCATCTTCCCTCAAACTCCCTTAACCCCTCTTTAATTAACATGACAACTTGTTATAAATGTGGAGTTATATCTTTTTTTGAATTTCAAACCTTTGAAATTCATTTTGTGAATAAAATAAGACTTTGTCTTATTTTGTTGGGTTAGAACTCTTAGCCATCTTGGAGTGGTTGAGAGCTTTTCTTTCTTCTTCAACCTTGACGAAGAACACGAAGAACGTCGTTCTTCAACGAAGAACTTCTTCGCCGAAGAACACGGTCTTTCCGCGACGCCATATCCGCGACGTGACGTTCTTCTTCCGCATCATATTTTCCGCGACGAACGCCATCGACAACGACTCTTCCTCCGACGTCAAAGGAATCGACACCGATATTCCACGACTCCGTCAACGTGCGACTATCGAGGTAGGGGTTCTTGAGTTCGTTGTTTCCTTTTTATTTGACTTTCCTCAAGACTTGACGTAGAACGCTCAAGTTCCGACGAAGAACGCCGCTCCGCTCTTCTTCATCTTCGGTGTCAACGAGAGAGAACACTGCATCTTCCTCGGACAACCTTCGTAGGCGTACAAGGTTTCGCCAACGACGTGCCTCTTCGGACGCACCTCTTCGTCATCGAATTTGACGAACGACGACCACGACGCCCGACCACCGCGACGTCGTCTTCCGCGGAACGTAGACAAATCTTCGAACCTTATACCAAGGTAGGGGTTGTTGTTTCAATATTTATTTATTTCGTTCTTGATTGTGGATCTAGCACGTCTAACGCGAGACACTTGATTATTTTAAAGTTGCGTTATTATTTTAACGTGAGGGGGCCGGACCGCACGAACACGGCCGAACCCCCCCCTCCATCGTTTTGTTTATTCTTGCGGGTGGAAGCAAGTGGCGTGGTGCCGTCGCACCACGCGGATGATAGTACAAATATTTACGCGGCGCCGTCGCGCCACGTCAAGTAAGAATCTTCAAGAACGCGATGCCGCCGCGCCGCGTTGAATGATTACCAAAGCACGGCAAAGGGGCGCGGTGCCGTCGCACCGCGCCGGACGACGAACGCCGCGGCCGGTTCCGGGCCGCAGCGGGACGAGGAGACCGCGGCCGGTTCCGGGCCGCGGCGGAAGAGAAGACCGGCGGCCGGGCCGCCGGTGTCGGAAGTCGAAGGCGGGACCGGAATTTCCGGTCCCGTTGGTAAAAACCGGCCGGCCAACTGCCCGGCCGGATGACATAAAACCGGGGGAATAAATCCCCCGGCCGGTTCAACAAAACCCCCCTCTTAATGAGGGGGGCGGTTCTTTGAAGGAGGGGGGGGGGGGGCAGCAGCCCCCCGGTTCGTTTCCAGCCAGCCCCCACATGCGGGGGCCGTTTCCTGCAAATGGCGCGGCACAAGGCCGCGCCGCCTAACCAAACAGCGGGGGCTTGATTGCCCCCCGCGTGCCCACCTCGTGCGGCGCCCGCCGCCAAGCCGCCGCGGCTCGCCGCGCCGCCGCGCCGCCGCCGCCCGCCGCCGCCTGCCACCGCGCCGCCCAGGGGGGGGGGGGGGTCGGGCCGGGTCGGCCCGGACCCGGACCCCCCGTTTCGAACCAGAATTGGTTTTTGGCCCATAACGTGAGCCCCGGACCTCCGAATGACGAACCGTCTGTGGCAACGTGATCCTTGGATCGAGACGGTCGTTTCGGTATATCGCACTCAAGGTTTCGGATTACTTTGAGTTCGGCCGGGTTGGTTCGTTCATGAAACCAACCGGGCCTTCGGAGCGGAAACACTCATATCTTGAGCTACGAACGTCCGATTGACGCACCGTCAGTCGCGTTGTGTTCCTTTTAGTGAGACGGATCTTTTGGCATACTCCGCCCGAGGTTTGGACGCAGGTGGAGTACGGTCGGTTTGGTTTTGCCTTAAAAACCAACCGGGCCCCGGAGACGAAAATGCCAATAACTCTCAGACCGGGCGTCCGATCGACGCACCGTCTGTTGCGTTGAGTTCCTGTTTATGATACGGAACTTTTGGTATCCTTCGCCCGAGTTTTGGATACAGTTAGTAGAGGCCGGGTTGGATCGCACCCGAAATCCAACCGGGCCCCTGGAACGGGAAAGCTAATATCTTTCAGACAGGACGTCCGCTTGACGGACCGTCAGCGGCGTTGGTGGTTACGTTGAGTAACGATCCCTTTGAGTTTACCCTATGGGAGTTCGGGGTACAGTTGAGATACGGCCGGGATTGGTTTCGCTCTCGAAACCAACTGGGCCCCTGGGACGAAAAGGCTCATAACTCACAGACCGGGCGTCCGATCGACGCGCCGTCTGTTGCGTTGAGACCCCTGTGACGAGACGGTCCTTTGAGACACTTCTTCGCAGGACCTTGTGATACTTGGAGTATCGACCAGTAGCTCGTGGAGCGGACCCTCCCGGAGACGAGCGTGCAGAGTACGGAGACCGTGTAGCCGGCTGAGACCTGACGACTGCTTGACCGACTCGACTTGGAGTGAGTCGACTAGCCCAGTGGACGGAGCGACCGGTATTTGGCGGCAGACCCACGGCGGACGGAGCACCTGGTAGTTGGCAGCAGACCCGCGGTACTCGATAGGAGGAGTACCTCAGTAGGCTATCTGGGTAGCGCCCGGTATTTGGCAGCAGACCCTCAGCGGACGAAGCGCCTGGTAGTTGGCAGCAGACCCGTAGTACTCGACAGGAGGAGTACTTCAGTAGTCTTAGGTTAGTGAGCGGCGGCCTCGGAGTCGTGACAGGACCACTGTACACTCTAGAGACGGAGCTCTTCAGCAGTTACGGTTTCGATAATGAAAATCCTGGTTTGAGCTGAGTCTTTTGACCTTTGTGTTTTCCTCATGATTGAGATGGGTTACTTGATAACTTAGGTATATGTATGGGCATATACCTGGGTAGTGGTTATCCGTTGATCTCATTATCCTTGTGTTTCCTCATGACTGAGATGGGTTACTTGATAACTTAGGTATATGTATGGGCATATACCTATGTAGAGTTTATCTGTTGTGATCTTCTTGTGGTTATCCTTGTTGGTTTTAGTGAGACCTTTAGGGTGTCGGGGTCCCTACTGAGTATCGTTATACTCACCCCTGCACGGGCTATGCCCGCACCTCGTTGTGTTGGTTGCAGACGACGGCCAGTACTGACAGAGGCCGAGTGTTCGAGGACTGGACGGTACCTGGAGGTGGACTATCCGACGAGGCGGTACCCAGAGGCAGACCACTGGGCGGGACATACTCGGAGCAGACGGCGGGACCCGAGGAGAAGAGGAGCTATCTGTACCCACCCTTCAGGTGGGATTTCCAGTGGACAGCTCGGCGTAGCAGCTTTACTTTTCAGTTGTTGTTTTCCCTTTCGAGTTGTACTTTACAGTTGGGCTTGTATTTCCGGCCCCTTTTTACTTTCCGCACTTTTAGTTGTACTCTGTTTTTTCTTAGTGTTACTTTCCGCTTGCTTACTCTATGGTGTTTGTTTACTTTACAAAGGCAATGCCTTCCCTTTTTACCGGGATTTACGCCTTGGTGCTAGTCGCCATCCCCTGGCCTATGGAAGGCGGGCTTGGGGTAGTCACGGCACGGACCCCGAGGGCGGGTCGTGACAGGTAATTTTATAATATAATTTTTATCCATAATTACCAGATTTAACCTTTTACTGTGTTTATAAAATTTATAGAAGATATTATTCATATTTCCCAAAAATAAAATAAATCCATTGAAATAATTTTGACCTACTAAATTCAAATATGTAATCCGTTTTTTAAAATTCATAACATAGGAGATGAAGTAAGGATTTTAAAACAATATCATCATTAAAATGAGAAAAAGGGTTTTAAAAGATAAAATATTGTAAAAGATTGAAATATTTTTTTCTTCTAAATTTAATATAATATTATTTCTAATAACCAACATTATATTAAATGGTAAAATATATTCTGTTTATACATTGAAATAATTAAATAATATAATTAAACAAACTAAATTATTTTAATGAAAAATCTATTATCAATTAAAATTTTGTGTATTTTTACAATTCATCAAAACACGAATGTTATAAGAAAAATATATGATTTTAGTCCAAAGTAAGTTTTTATATCCTATTTCAAAATAACATGTTTATATTCTCATATAAAAATTATCAATGTGTTGAAATCGTAATATAAAAGGTGTTATCCATTTTTAGGTGTAATATCTTTTTTAATAAAATAGGGTTTTATACATCAAATAGGGTTTTATTTGTACCCTATGACTAAAATATCAATTCCATGAATATAATAAATATTTTATTATTTATATAAAAAATATATCTCATTAATTTCATTACAAAATGTAATTCTCTCAAAAAAACAAATATCTATTGGAATTATATTTTCCATAAAAAATTGATAGCAAATGAATTCACAATCCATCTTTATAAGTTAGTTATAATTATTCCCGCTAACCTAACAACTAGGATATAGTGGTAATTTGATAATGAAGGATTCTTGAAGCCTTTTAATAGTCACAATTTTTTGAAAAGAAAGATAGTAAATAATGAAAAACATTAATGAAAAAAATATTTCATAAAATCATTTGGCTGCTACAATCAGATTGATCATGTGTCATACTTGTGATGATGAACTGATCAATGACCTTGTTTCTTTTGGAATTTGGGACTGCAGATACTAATCTCACAAAAAACACCCTAACTCGATGTTTTGTAATAATATTGTGATTGTTTTGGAACATCACCTACAGATAGGAACCATATTATTCATAGAATGACCTCAACCACCTAATGGGAATAACATTTACATGGCATGATCATGACCCACGAGGATATAGAAAGTGTCCCTATAAATGAATTGGATGAGTTTAAATTAGATAAATAATGTTTTAGTGAATTAAGTGGGGATCATTTATAAAACCAACCACTTAAGAAGGGTGTACATATATTTAAATAACCAACAACATCTGATTCAATTGAAGGTGGATTATGGAGTCCACTAAGGCTCTATTCTGATTTTAGAGCCTCAGATGAGGGATCCTATAAACCACACTCACCACCATAATCCCACTATTGTACTCAAAATACTACTAAGTGAACCACCAAACACATTCACATCACAAATAATCAAGAAAGGATTCAAATAAATCCATGTATGTCCAAGATTTTTATGGATAAATTGGTGTGGGATAATATATCTCCCTCCTTTGATAATTCTATTAGGAATATTCTTGTATTATATATTGGGAAAGATCATATCCATTCTAACATGGATCGAGAATCATGTACTATTTGTCAAATAAGCATGTGGATACATATATCTCTTCCCTTGTATATGAATCAGATTGATATATTTCAATGGAACAAGGAATACATGGGTGGGATTTTATATGCACTTCAATATAAGATATCATTAAGTATATATGAGAGATAAAAATTGCGAAGTTCTGTATTACAGTTCACAATTTTGAAAAATTTCACCTCGTTCTAAGAATTTTTGAAGAACTCCACAATCATTTTCCATAAATGGTAAAGATACATTGATAATCATGTCTTCCTATCCCAACAATGATAGTATCAAAATATTTTGATATGTGTGATGAATTTTCTATGTCAAAGAAAGTGAACATTACTACTCCCAAGTAGGAATGTTATCATCATATTACAGTAAGTTAAGAGGAATTAGAATATATTCATTTTCCCATTATAATAGGGGGTTACCTTTTGAGAGTGGAACATTCCCCGTTACAAAAGTATATTTTAATTTGAAATTATATTAAAGAATTAAATTATTGAAATAGAATCAAATTATATTCTCATACCGACTAGGTTTTATGAAGTGAGTGGGTCGCATGCCTCATGATTGTTTTATATTCATTTGGAAAATGAATGATGGAATTATAAATAATAATTATACATGGATCATGTTCCAATTCTTACATGGTCACACCATGTGAGAGTGGGAGATGCTTCAAGAAAAGCTCATATTTTTACCAATGAATCGATATTCTATATTCTATTATCTCATTGAAGACATGATCATATATAAACTTCTACAGATGAAACAATGGATCAACATATTTCAGAGGCTATACACAAGGAGGATCATATAACTTATTTCATTTTATTTTTATAGAAATATATTATTGTGGGGAAGGAATATTTGAACACAATTCATATCCCTACTTCAAACAAGGTTGACCAGAATATTCTAGAAACCACAAATAGGAATGAACATGTTCTTACTGACTATAAAAATGGTCACCTACATACACAAGAAATGTCTACGTGGAATGAGCATTATCCCACAAAATCAGTAATTTTTAAACATATTCTGGTAGATGATATGTATTTGGAACGTACCCCTGAACACACCTAAATTTCATATAAGAATATTCCAGCCATGATAGAGAATCATGATCATATCCTTTTTTTGTATCATTTCCAATGAAAGTTTGGTTGTTTAATGAATTTCATGAACACCTTAAGGGTCCATCATATATTGATCTGAATAAGAAAGAGATCATTACTGTGATGTTTCTTCTAATGGTTGTGTGGATGTTGATCATATGAACTCTACTCCTAACATCCACTATGGTCAAACTCCAACTCTGATATAACCATTTGATAAGAAAATACTCCCCTTTCCCAGAACCTAATATATATTTAGTTTCTAAAATCATAGACACCATCATATAGATAGGTTATCAAAACACTATGGTCAACCACAAATATTTCCCCCTAAACAAAATGTAACCCTTCTCCACGGTCAGCAGGAGACCCATAGAAGTGTCCTATGTTGTATGACCTTGTGGAGGTGTGTAAGTATGATAATGAAATGGATTCAAAAGATATATGAATATAGTTATTCAAAATAACCTACTATCCCTATTCTAGACTAGAATAAATTATGACTATGAGATCCTATAAGACAATTGAATGAGTGAATCTCTTTGATATTCTAAAATATGCGAGAACTCAATAGTGATTAAATAAATGAAACCTCCCCTATCATGGATATTAGGGTCACCTTCCGACCATCTATATACTTTTTTATCATAAAATTAGTGCATTACACATATCCAAACACCTCGGGACAGATGAGTATGATAAATGACCACTTATTCTTTGAATATGTATCACAAAAACTCTACATAGGCTGATTTACAATGGATTATCCAAAGTACTTATTAAAGGATGGGGAATTTATGGACTATTACATTTCTATATATATCCAATAGAAAAGAAAACCCCATATACAGTGTAATGTAATTTCATAGCATCTGGTGAAGTCAGGTAACCAGGTAATGTATGTGAATGCTAGTCAATACATTATAATACTCATACCTTAATGATACAGAGACATCACAAATGGATGTAGTGGACTTCAAAAATACATTTAATCTATTCCTCATCATATAAGCGGAATAAATAATTGTCCTGGATGATGATGTTTTGGAAAACTTGTCAATTTCTTGTAGAAAATGAATCCCTTCATTGGTTGTGATTGTATCCACATCACACATGTGTAAAATTTCACCAAATAAAATGGGTTGCAGTAAAAACTGACATAGTAGTCTTCAAAGACTGAACTGATACCATCGGGAGAGGTGAAAATATACCACCACTTTTATCCCATGGGTCAACAATCCTATAGTGTATTCACGAAATATCAGGGATTTTGAAGACCAAAACCTTCCTATTAGGATCTGTGAATTTTTATCTCAACCATTATCATTAGGTACACCACTCCCATAGATAGTATAGGAGAAAATAATTTTGGTTCTTAATCAACCTCATCCCATAGTTATGTGTAATTTTTATCTCAATTTATATACAACAAGTTATCAAATCCTCATATGGAATCATCCATTTTACAAACACTAGATAAAAAATCCTTGTGTGGCTCTCAATATCACCCATACCATTATGCATGGGTGATTTTCATCATTATAATCCCAACATATGGAATAAATATTCTTTATTTTGTGTGGTAAATATAAATGGTCAATACCCAATCAGTTCTACATTCCACTAGATAAAACATCTCTATTCAGGGCCTATTCGGAAAACACAATCAGAAATACCCTAAATGTAACTATTCATAAAAAAAGAATAGAGGAACCTAAAATTAAGATGATAAAAAACCCATAGGGGTTATAAGATTAAATGGTTTAATATGGACAAGGTTAATAGAAATAACCATGATGCATGTAGTAAATAATCACTCAATTCTGATTAGTGTAATGGGATAACTGCCATTTTCAAAAATTTCTCGATTTATGTCATCACAATATTTACATCATATAATGTCAACCAAGAATAAAATACATTGTTTCACAATACTAAAAACATAAATCAAGATAATGGGGATCTTGAGGCACCAATTGAGGTTTCATGCATACATAAAAAGTGGGAAATCCAAGACATTGGAGCTGTGAATATTGAGTTTCCACCGCTACAACAGAATAGTACCAATGATAAAGGGAATGAAGTTGTTATATCCACTCATCACCTAGAAGAGTTGAGATTCATACCATGAGAAGCATGTTAGTAGAGTATGATAATGAGATGAAACAATAGTCAACTCAATGAGGAGTTACTAAGGGTAAAAATTCCCTGTAGATATCATATTCAAACACATGAAAATAGCCTTCAACCCATATAATAAGAAAGAGACGATCATCCTAAAAGAGTAGAATATGATAAGCAGGAATGGTATAGATTCTAGAAGACAATCTACATAAATTATTAATTCAAATATGATGACGACATTCCATTATTAAAACAAAAACCTCTCCCCATATGAGGAAAATATTCAGACATAGAATAGGTCGAGTACTAGAAGGAGATATGATTAGGACCACCTCAGCATGGCCTACCCCCTTCATATATATTAGAGGAATCCCAAATATTAGTAACTCAAGAATTTATCCATTCCCTTGAATCTATGGTGGACTATGTAGAAGCCATGGAAGGATTGGAATGAATTATTCATCTAAAAAAGAATCGATAACATCTCTTGGTGGATGATTGTATTCCCATAATTTTTTTATCAATTCTACCATATGATCATTTGATGATGTAGGAGATATATATTAACAATTAAAACATTTCATGGAATGATATTTTTAGATTATGGGTCTTTTATACAAATAGGAGGCCATGAAGTGGAGGTGTTTCTTTCAGACTCTGATAGGGTCATCCTTTATTTGGTATAGTAGAATTTCAGTAGGATGAATTATTGTATGACAAGACCTTTTTCATCAATTCATTATTCTGTTTAGTTATTCTCTAAAAAAATAATAATTATCAACCTCACAATCAATATAAAATGTTAAAAGGAAATTAGTTATGAATTCATAGATAGATGTGGAGGTTTAACATATTCACTCAGCATCACTCTCTGATGAGATTAATGGTTGGAAATCTATTGTAAACACTACTATATGTGAAGTGGAAAACTCTGATCATGATGTAGTATCCTGAAAAATTCCATGAGTTTTCATGAATTTAGCAACATTTTGAAGACTACCTTCAAATGTACCACGAAAGTACTTGACTGAAGAACTCATTGGAGGGGGTAAATGATTGTTAAGGTAGAGACTATCACTGTTAAATTCAATGAATAAGTAGTTCCCATTCAAAAACCCAAGAAGGCCTCATTTCTTCCAAAACCTCTTGTCAGGGATATAAAAAAAATCCCTTGGCCCAAAGAATGTAGATTTCGGGTACCCCCATGATTAGAGGAATGGATGAATAAATCATACTCCTTATATAAATATCTCGTACTCATTTTCTTCCATTAATCCATTAAAAATAACCTACTTAGGAGACCTCATCCCATGAATGAAAACATTGAAAACCACACTAATATTCATAACTACTTCCCATTACATATAACTATGGATCACACTATCTTGGACTGGATCATCTTGAAGCACTTCCTCTAAATAAAATTTGAATTTGTACAAGTAGTGTTGTAAAATTTGCATACATAGGGGACTTAAAACCATACAGTTTAACCATAAAAAGGGGGTTCAAAATATTTTCTTTCTACATATGGGAAGAAGTTTGATAACATGATGAAAAAATATGGTCATCCAATTTCATGCTACCCTAAGCTAATAACATTTAAACCCCATAATTGGTGCTTTTCCTAAGGTGGTGAAATAAAATATAACTCCCAGAGGGGGATGAAATCATCAAAAGAAAGAAGAGGTATAGGTTTAAGACTTACTTCCATCTACATATGGAGAATAGGAACCACTTCATATAATGAAAACCCCATTAGATGAAGAGTTGATATTTGATTATGACATCATCGTATAATAAGAATACTCCTTCATCAATGTTGAATACTCATCCACAAAAAATTTCCCATACCTAACCAGGGAGATGGATGCTGAAGGTGAATGATTAAAAGATACATAAGACAATATGGGCATGGTTGAAACCAATATTTCCAGTACATCCGCATAGATAAAATATATTTAGACAAGACACTTGTGCAAGTCATCTTGAAGGCATAATAGAAATAGGTAGGTTCCTAAAAGCCCTCTAGAAGTTTTCCAAGCCTAGTTATTATATAAGACTATGAAGAATGGTAGGAAATTTATGATTATCCTAGACAAAGGGAAAGGTCAGTGTGTGAAACACCACAAGAAGAAGTTAATACCTCAAAATAAAATCACGTGCCAGTACTGTCCACATAAAATACATCTTATCTCAAAAAACATATTAATTAACTACAGTACCCTGGGAACCACACAACTTTATAACAAAAGTATAAAAATATAAAATAGTTTTCCTTTCTTATAACCAAACTCTCAACCCAAGATAATCTTTATCATTCAAAATAACATATATATTCACTTACAATGTCAATCTAGAAACAATGTTTTTTTGATACAATGGTCCGTAAATCCTTGGTTTATTGAGTGATGAACATTCAATAAAATTTCCATGTCTCTATAATTTTCATAGATTATGATGAATATAAATTCAACCAGGTACTTATTAGAAACATATATGTTCCAAGAAGACTCAATTATGATGATATTAATTCAGATCAGATTTATAATTTTTCTCAGATCAACATTATCACAACATGGACCCTTTGATGTTTATTATAAAAATAAGTAGATTCATCTTCAAAAAATATAACCATTAATTTGTTTTATAAGATAGATAAAATATCAATATAGTAGAATATATTCCAGGCTGAGTTTGGGTACAAAACTTTTTATGTTGATTTCATGGTTATCTAGTAAGAAAGTTCATGTAAAATCCTTCTTATAAGACCTTGGAATCATATCCATGTGGTGGTACCTTCAATACATCATTAGTGTTTGAAGAACCTTATTGATTGGAAGGTTGGAATAATACATGTTTAAAGGTACCCCTTAATGTCTTATGAAGCCATATATGACATGGAATTTCCTAAAAAAGTGAATGCAAACAAAAAATTGAGGATGGATATGTGTATATTGAATCCCCCAATGTCTTGGTGACCATCCTTGAAAATCCCGGGAGTGTGCTCGATATAGACTATGTGATACCCACAAAATTAATTGAGATAATACACTTAATATCATATATCTATGTTCCTCTTATCCACAATTATACTATGAATGTAAATAATCAAAATAGGAATCAATATATGGTGAATCTAGATGTTTGGTATGACAAGTCATCTTCCAATGGCCTCTGTCACCTTGATCATGATATAGAATCCCCAGACTACCCAACATGTATGAAACATTCTCTACTAATTCATAGGTGAATGAATAAGTGTATGACCTCAAGAACACCCCACCTGTATTTTAGGAAGGCGACTCCACCATTATATATAAATTCCTTGGATGATCATAATTGTGGTAGTACACCACCTAGGATTAACAAATGTTTAACAAGTATTTATGAAATAGTATTTGAGGATACACCCATCTCATACTACTAATGTGTTGTCTAATGTTATCAAATTGGTCAAATCTATCTTTTCCCGAGAAGTGAAATACACATGATGGCTTTCCACCATCATCCCTATCATGAAATTGAACGATAAGTTTAGTTTCAACATCGATTTATGGGACCATAATCAACACTTACCAAAGGATGAATTTCCATAGCGGATCACAAAACCCATGATCAATTAATCTATTGGATTCCAAGAAATTTCCTTCATGGATTGGTAGTTAGGGTAAAATCAAATAAATATTTCATGTTATGAAGAGGAAGTCACCACCTTCATAGAACCTTTGGATGTCATTTTCTATTAGGTCATTCCCTTAGGATTAATTAAATATGGAACTACATACCAACAAACCATGAATCATATCATCAATACATTGTTATGAATAATAATAGAATGTTATATCAAAACATTAGTGGAAAATTCTCAACAGTGATATGACAAATTCATGGTCCATTGATAATTCATGAACATGTTTTAGCCACATTGCTTGATGATGGACCTAATGAATTGTTCTTCTAGGTAATGTCTATAAAAACCATTTTATTTTTAGTATTCCTCCACAAAATTTCATTTGAACTAGAAGTGAATTGTGAAATACTATAATGGACATCCCCAAAGATTCATAAATAACTCAGGGGTCTCCAAGGAAACCTCTCTTAAACTATATGTTTCATAGATCACATCGAAAAATATGTCCCTCATTCACAAAGATAACTAAAAATAAAGTCACCTATGAGGACCTCCATTAATTAATTGAGAGTCTCAAGAAGTATCTTCTACCCCCACAAGTCTTGATTAATCTTTTGGAGGGAAAGAAACCCATCTTTTTGGTGTATTCTATGGAATGATCACTTAGAAATCTACACACATACAAAAATGATGTAGGGAATGATAATAATATCTATTACCTATGTTAAATGTTTTATGGTAATGATACATGGAATTATGATGTCAAGTTTAATTTCGTAATTCTCATCGTTAGAGTGAAAAGATGAGGCATTATCTACAAAACCATGTTGTTTTTTGGTCTCTCATATTGATACTACCATATACATCCTTCAACAGACTATGTTGAATGTGGTTTTGTCCCAATGGGATATAATTATACAATGATACGACTTCTATTTCATGTCACATAAGGTAGGTAATGGTCTTATCCAAGATAATTTCCATGAAGTCCATCCCACACAAGAATGAAAATCAGTGGACATCGAACATCCTTATAAGGATTTTTTTACCAATGAAACTCCTATATAATGGGATATATATTTTTATGGTTCCTCCTCATTAATTATCTCCATGAGGATGGATAATCGAAAGGTCAATCAGGTTAATTTAGGGATGGGATGTTTTCCCCGCGCAAGTAATTTTTTCCATAATCATAAAGAATATATATTTACTTCAAGAATAATGAGTCTGAATTCCAATATATCATTGCTGGGTTGGAACTGCCCAAAAAACTATAGATAGATTACTAGAACCTGAATGGATGAATCATAGGTAGTGATTAAATAGTTTAATAAAGAATACTATATATAAACAATGAATTAGATCCTCTCAGTTGCTATGTTATAGGACTAATGGCATATTTACAGTTTTTAAAAACCAAACATAATGCCCCCAAATCATAGAATGCGGTTTATGATGTAATTTAAAATGTGCCTATTGTAATAGAATACCCTAATAAGGATGAGTTGTTTTTCCACATCATGTAGTAAATGATGGTATCATCAATCATTTTTTTCAATAATGATGAAAGAAATAATATCAATTTAACCATAGTAAGTGATGAAACAGTATATAACCCTAGATACATGGAGCCTATATATGATTATATCTGAAATGGGACTCTCCTAATAGGCTAAGCTAGAATGGAATATACTTGGAGATGAGTATAGAACAATACACATCCAGATGGTCCAAATAAGGAAAACCACTCTATAAATGGGGATTTTATGGAATAAAATACAATGGAATTAAAGAAAGTTAGATTTGTACCATCATGGATGATGTCCATATAAGATCTTACAACACTCGTCATTATTGGACAATGATTTCCAAAAAAACTAAAAGAAATTGTTACTGATATAAAAAAATGATATAATACTGTTTAAAATTCAACAGGAAATTTAATTAATTAGAGATTAATGAAAAATTCATCCTTGAAACCCAAAATTACTGAATAAAACAAAATAGTCCATGTTGTTTTTTGTATAGGTAATGGATGGTGTGTGGCCATATCCCCTTCTACAGTCAAGATGATTATGTACATACTTATTTCTACTAACTTCATTATCAAATAACATTAGACAATACACTTCAAGGATGTAGGGTTCAATAATATCATTAATATCCAATAGTTTAACATAATCACAAGATTCTGAGTCTCTCACATGATATTGATGGAAAATAGAACCAAAATTTGTCATATTGATTTGAAGTTGTAGTATTATGAGTACAAATTTGAGTCCAATGATCCAAATACCAGGAACCAAAATTTTAGATGGAGACTATCAACACGACTCTTAAAGTTGTCTAAATTTAGATGGGCAGGTTATAGAAACTTATTCATCTAATCCTTAATGATTGACTTTGTTGTCAAATATTAACAATGGATGGACCATTTAGATATGTAATCTAGACGAGAAAAATGTATTGTGGTTTAGATATTGGTTTGAAGTTCCTCCAAGTAATCCATAAAAACGTTATTATGAGAATAACATTTTGAGATGCCATATTCATATTAGACTTTAGACTATATATAAAACAATGAGAATAATTTTTTCATGGAATTCAATGAAAATGAGAGTGTAAGTGATTTCAATTCATGACTCACCTATAAATATTTCATAAGGGATAAATAAGGACCAACTTTCATGTTAAAATCATTAACATTATCCATGATGAAATCAGAAATATATCTAGTGTTTCGGGACATGACATATTAGAATGGTCCAAATAAATGATTCCATGGGGTGATTATATATAGATTCACAGTTATTTCTTAGCTCACCCATATTTATGAATCCAATATGATGGAGGATTTTTCTAATATGAATATTTAGGAAGTGGTAAGGATACATGGAGTTCCTTTTTCAAATGTGAGTAATAGTGAATCCCAAGTCACATCATATATTGTCACATCCTTGCCGCTATACCTTAAAAGTCAGTAAACCATAATCACAATATATCATCCAAAAATGGATGGAAAATATTATGGGATGATCCAAATGTTGGATTATATGTATATAGCAAGATTGATGGATTTTAAAGTCTCATAGAAATATCATAAAACATTAGTGTATTTCTCATACAATATTGTTTTTGGGAATCATTATATATATATATAAATTAAAATCATTATATAGACATCTATATCATTATAAACTATGATTGGTTGAAACTAAACAAACATCACTTATCATGGAATTTATTTCATAAGAGATAATAGATAATATTTGGATGATTATAATGGGAATGGAAATAGATCTCAATTTCAAAAATCATATTAATTCTATCATTGTTTATAGTTATCATTTGTCGAATTCGATCATGCATTATTGATAATATCTCACAGGATTGGAAATTGGTGTTTAGTTGATAAATATTATTATATCCATAGTAAATTATCCCTTTTTGAGATACATGAATAGGGTTTATGTGGCTTATTAATTAGGATATCCACCAAACATCATATCTATTCATAAATACTTTAATGTTTCTCAATTGATGAAATGTCAACATAATCCTAACAATTTCATTCGATAGAACCATGCTAATCTTGAAGCAGATTTTATATTGATTAATATGTTTATACGATGTATATATATGAATAGTAATCCCTTATGTAAGAAAATAATAATTATATAGTGGATTATATGAAAGTATAGTAATATTTAGGAAGGCATGTGGGAGTGTGAAATGAAAAATTAGAGTTATAGCATAATAACATCAGAAATAACATTAGTGTAGAACATTTTGAGGATATAAAGACTACTATTAGAGATATTTTGATCCCCCTAGTAGAAAAAACGTTTCCCTTGTTTATTTTTCATTCCATATATACTTTTTGGTTTTTATTTGGAGGGTATCGATGTTTTTTAAATTTTTGGGCTGTTTTTGATGTCCACAATTTGTTCATAGTTGGTAGAAACCATAATACACCTATAACAAAATGTTTTTCTTCCACTATGAGTCACTTGAAAGGATTGTAGTCGTACCATGATGTGGACACACTATCTGTGTAACTTGTAGAATCTATAAAAATTTAACTAAGTGGATTTTTTTGAATAATGGTTTTTCGAACCAAGTGGGGCATCTATGGGTGGGGTTTTCTTGAGGCAGTATTTTCACAAGGATTCTATATATTATTCCAAAATGTTTGGCCTAACCATGTTATGAGTATTAATAAATATTGAAAATATATTTTAACTAATATTTAGCCCTTCAGAACATCATTTTATTAATATTGTTCAAGGTTTTCGAACTCTCCTTCCTCTCAAGTCTCAATTTTTAATTTATTTTGATCTAGATTCATCATTTGATGAATTTATGTTCCACGGTGATCTGTAATCCCCTGTATGTCATGGTTTCAGTCTATATTTTTATAATTTTTTTTTCTGTCACCTAGATTTTGAGATCTAGTCTTCAATGTATAGATAATTATTCCTTTTCGAGGATTTTTTTATAGACTTTTAGATATATTAAAGGATAGAAAAGAAAAGGGAATATTTATAATATAATTTTCTAATTATTTATATTCTATATATATTGAGATGTTTATGGATTCTCTATCATCTGAATCATTATATAACATAATAGATTATTTTCTAATAAAACAATTTACTAGTAATTTTTGATAAAACCATGTGTGATTATTGATGGAAAACAAATTTTTTAGGGAATTATAATTTTGGAAAATAGGTATAATTTCAATAAACCTTCATTTTTTATAAATTCAATACCAATGTATTAAAATTATTAAAATATTTTCGTGTATGCATATTTTTAATGAAACTTATTCAAGAAAGAATTATACTTATGTGAAATGGGTTTTGGCATGGGTTTGGAATACTAGGTTGTTATTTGTACATTTTTTAGACATGTCTTGAGATTAGGGATATGTTCCACTGAGTAAAATTCATCCCTTAATCATGAACCTAGAATGGGGTGTGTTTCATTTAAAAAAAATTGAATTGGGCACCTTGTTAGGATGTAGTGAATCAAAAATATACCACCCTTGATCACGAAACATTCACTATGCCTGAATATGTGGGTGTGTAAACATGATTCTTGGAATGTAAGATAATTATTAATGGTTTTAAAACTATATTTATTTATTTAAATGAAAAGTAATTATTATTTTTATATAAATATTTTTGTAGCATCAAAATATTTCATATAAAATATGTTAATCAGTACATGTCCTAGTAGCATGAGTTGTCATGTATTCCTTGAAATCCAATTATGTTTGTACTGACCACCTACATAGGAACATCATATTATCTACAGATGTCATCTATTATGCCTCATGAAATGGAAATGATTCATGTTTTTCAATTAATATAGTGTTATGCCACTAACATGGAAGGTGGAGTCAGAGCTTGGATATGGTAATATATGGTCCGTTATTGGTTTTCTCCATCTCTTCTTGTCAATTGATACTATTGCTTCTTTTTAGACTATGATATTTTTGTTTTTTTGGATTAAATTTGGTTACCATTTCTTATTCTATAATCATATAGTTGTTTGATGATGTTTTGAATTTAGGTTTATTTATTTTATATATAAAATTATCCAACAATTATCCCTTATGCCTAGGGAAAATATCTCCCACCATTGGTGTCATAGGGATGCCACATAAGGATAGTCTCATTCATTAATCTTCGGAATCCAATGATATATGGAATGATATTTCATAAAACTTCAATATCTAATCAATAAAAGTTTCATAAAAACTAATGGGGAACATTATATTTATCCTAATCATTGAAAATACTTGCGGAATATTATGTTTAACAACCTTCTCCTTTTCAATTTATATTATTCCACCATTTAGTAATGTAAAATACACAATTTAACATCTATTTACATTTCAATAAAGTATGCTTCACAATTTCAATCATTTTACATTATTCATTGGATGGGAATGTGGAGTGAAAGAATTGGGATGACACTTATAAATGAGAAGTTAGGTGTTTGATTGAATTTTCACAATTAGACTTGTAGCTTCCACAATCTTATTGGGATTTAGACATTGTCTAATGTACACACATTATTTGTAATCATCTCTATGAATATTCTGAGAAATTATTACACTACACACAATGATTAAAAACATTTATATATTACACAACATGTAAAAATTATAAACCATCATTTTTTTATAAAATGGATGTGGGGTTGCCATAATATAAGGGAATTGTCAAGTACCCAGCGTGTAATGGGGTTATACATCATGTAATTATCAATATAAGTGGTTTTAGTAATGATTATCGATTGATATTAATTTCATTAAATTTTCATACATACCTCTCATGAACCAAATATCTTAATATGTTATTTTGGAGATCTCCAGATCTCATATATCATTTCATTTTGTGATTGATCTTTTGTTGTAGTTTTGGTGTATATCTCTAGGTAAATAATCATATTGTATTATTATTCACACTCTATTTATTCCTTATTGTTTGATATATCATCTATAGATTTATGGATCTAAACTCCCATTTGTGAATTTGGATTATAGTTTGAGTTGCTAGATCTTATGTTCCTTAATTCATCATTAGGTAGTTCTATCGCAGGTGTTCAGATTCCATGAAAAATGTAGGTGGTTCAATTTATCATTTTCCAATTGAATAAACCATAAATTTCATATGGTTTTTATTTTATTCAATTTTATTCATGGAAAAAATTTATATGAATTTGAATTTGGATTTGACGAGGCATAGTGTTTTTGGTAAAGCCCAAATTCTAATGGAATTAGATTTTTTGATGTAATATGATATTTAAGGAATTTTTTAATTGATTTGAGAATTAATTTTGGAAATTGGAATAAATATATTTCATAAAGTCCTATGATTGGTTTTGAAGAGAAAAGGATTGAAATTATTTGAATCCTATGATGCATTTTTGTACATGACTAGAAATCTTGAAAATGAATAGTGGGCGATCAAGAGGTACTTTTAAATAACATGATTTCCATTTTTTATTGATAGATTGAGCACTCTTGAAACTAAGTAGTTAGTTAATTATACATTACATTACCGAATTGTAATTCTATTTCATCTGATTGATGACAAAAAAAATACTAAAAATCATTTTTTGGAATGTCTTATTCATGATGGGATGTTGATGGCTGCTATTCAGCATTATATTGAGGGATGTGTGTACACATTCATTCTGTAATTACAGATATGAGATGTGTGGAGATTCCATAACTAGGAACTATAATACCTTAATGCATATGAAAATAGTGCTTATTGTGAATTTTAATATTATGAATCCCATTGACAGTGAAATTGTTTTCCTAATGAATAATGACTTATATAAACTATTTTATATGATATTATTATTTACTATATGATTGAAATGTTTTTCATTATTTTAAATGAAAATAATTATTTGTTTTTAATATGAAACTCTACTTCCATTCCTATTTTGATTAAAATTAAAATGAATTATTTTTTTATTACTATTGAACCATATTATATAACACATGTTGAGACACTACTAGGATTTTTATCTCACACATTGCCTTTTTCTTAGCGTTCTTGTATATTTTTGAATTACAAGTCATATCTAGTCGTAATGAACATTTTTTCACCAATGGTGTTTTAGGAATGGTTTTTCTGAGGATTAATTCATGTTCATTCCCTATTTTTGATTTAAATAATTTGAAATCCAAATTATATTTATCTATATGATGTGATTAACTTAATTATTTCACTTCTTTGAGTGATTAATAGATTAATCTTATAATGTTATTTGTTATGTTTGTTGATTTTTTATAATCATGTTTCTAAGAATTCATGTGAATAGGATCCAAGATGAATCAGCTAATTAACCACATAGAGTGAATCCTCTAGAGAACCCAAATCTGGTATAGGTTGTTATGTGTGTTATTCAATGTCTAGTCAATCCAATTGCATCCATACCTATTCACTCCCCCATTATGGAGCCATTAGGGGATGAATCCCAAAATTATTTTCATGAATTAATTCATTAGAAACCCTATGATTTAATAGGATCTAATTATCTTCACATGGCTTGGGACTAGTTGAGGAATATTGACATTCTCATCAATTATCTAGAAACTCGTCTACCTATTAAGGTGAAATTTCAAACCATTAATCTTGATAGTCATTGTATGATATAATGGAAAACAATTGTTACTGAGAAAAAATGAGGTTTTTTAGTATATGGAAATGAAATCTATTTTCACTGAATAGTTCAATATAGAATCTATAGTGATTGAAAATTCAATTGATTTTTTCAAGCATCTACATTTTGATAGGACCATGACTTAAAATGTGAACTGATTCACTGAGATTGTTCAGTTTTTACTGAATATGGAAATGAATGAGAATATTAAGACCTTATGTTTGATATGGGAAATTAATATGATATTATTTCTCATGTTTTCATGATAAAATCCTCTCTTATAATAATATTATTGATAGGGCATTGATGGTTGATCTTGATATGGATATTATGTCATGATTTACTGGAGCTCCATTTTTTCAATAGTCGTTCTGAGTGTTCTCATAAAGATATGAAAATACACGGTGAGTTTCATGGGGGATCTCTATTTTAGGTTTCATATATTCTTCCTTTATTACTTATTAGTGGACATTATAATTTCTAATATTTTGTAAATCTTGGGAATCCAAAAATAGTTTATCACTAAGGCACCAAATATATATGGTTCTTATGGTCATTATAGAGACTTACATAAATTTTATTATTTGTTATTTCTCCACATAATGGCACGTGATTATCACCACCAAAATGTTTTATGGTGAAATCAGATGATTCAAGATATTAGGGGATTAGTAAAAGGTATCTAGACTAAATCATCCCCACATAGTGGAAGAGTCTCAAGAAAGAAGCAGATACGAGTCATGCAATTTTGAGAGGTACAATCACTATAATTGAAATTTATTGATTTCTTTATTTAATACTGTCACATCTCAGATGCTTATATCAACTCATATAATGTATTTTCATAATTTTCCTACGAAATATATAACTTATAAGATGGATATTACTACACTCCTTATAATGAAGAGAGATACGGATATCTATTTCCCTACTATTGTTTCCACATTGTCATAGAATGATCATGATTATAAATTTTTAATTCTTGAAATGAATCCTCTTGACTTTATTTTTATTCAAGATTAACTCATTTATAATGAAGCCTGAATTGAATTGTTTTCTTTTGTGGGTCTACTTTATAGAGTTCTATGAAGTGCGTCATATAAATCTGGGAGAGTGGGACCTGGGGTTGTTTATTTCCAGAGAATCTTATAATTAGTTTGTGAATGTGATATTATTATTTAGATTTTATCATGTGCATAAATCATTGAGTGGTGATCCCCCTCATGTTTTTATATTGTTTTCCTATCTTTTTTCTTCCAACTTCTTTGGTTTTCCATTAACAGAAGGAATTGTTTTCTATTTATTTAGAACATAGTACATGGAATCTATATATTTCCTCTAACCATATGAAACATTATTCAATGATATATTTTATGACTAAGTCGGATGATCTCTAAGAGAGGTTCTTTATATGCCCAAGTGTGTCACCATTAGTGGAACCTACTAACATTGCTAAGATAGCTGATTGATCGCATTGCCTATGTGTTAAATTATTGGAATCCCAATCGAGACATGTAAGAATATTAGTTTCATAATATTTAGATCGATGATTTTTTGACTAGTTGAATGTGGAGAAGTGGTTCTCAATGAATAATTTTTGATCATGGTATAACCAGTTGATAATAAAATAATCATGGGACTAAATATAACATTTCATTATTTAGTCTTCAAAAAGAGATCCTAAATTCTATTATTCACATAAATATTAATATGATATCTAGGGTATAACGTGAACAAAGGGATGAGTTAAATATCCCATGAAGTAGATAAACAAGAGAAATAAGGATTTAGAACATAGGTTAGAAGGCATACCATAATGATATAAAAAGGCATGGAACATGTGGACTTATAAAATATTAACATGGGGTCTTATAAAAATTTATTATTGGTAATGTGTTAGAAAAAAACATGTGTTTAGAATGATTCAATGCTCCATGTACATATAAGATCAGTAGTCATGGTTAACCACCCAGACCATTCTACTTTGTTGTACGAGTCATGGCCAACCGCCAAGACTGTTGCACATAATGCCTCATGAGACTCAACATTACACCATGAATTGGAAATCTATATGGGTTCACCCATCAAAACAAGTTCAAGAATATGCTTTCCATGTATAAAATCATACCTAATCAATCATACATAAACATAATGGTACCCATAAAATGAAATGGGTAACACTATAATTTCATAAAGACTAATAAATGGATGAATTATAGAAGAGTCCATGAAAGAAAGAAGTTAAAACATACATGGAAATTGATTTGAAAAAATAGTCATATATCATGAGATTTTATGTCAATCAGAAGAGACACCATGTATTAATTGAAATTAAAAAAATAGCACTAAAACATTTTAGTTCGGTTTTATGGAAAATACTAAAGAGCCTTTAAAATAGAAAATGGAATAATATTTTATGTAAAAATAGAAGTGAACCAATAATGTTATCATAATAAAACTACTAATTTTTAAAAAATAATGGTGTCTTAATTTAGATTATTGAGTTCACTTGAAATTGGGTAAAAATTCTAGAAGTTCTCTTAACACTGGTTTGATTATCAGGAAGTATTGTAGAAGGAAACACAAAAAACATGCTAAAAATTAAAAGATAATAATTAATGTATATTGATAAATTATTTGGTATCATTTAAACAGAATTTATAATAAGTAAAAAATAATAATTTGGGTAAAATGAATTATTGGGAAAACGGAAGGAATAGTGGAGGTTCGGGTAGAATCCATTACCTTATATCTGATTGGTTTCTTCCACATGATATTAATGACTTGAATAATAAAATTAAGTTAATTAATAATTTATTATAGAACCTATTTTACATTTTATTGATCATGTATAACCCTGTTAAGTTCATTTATAACCTTAGTCTATTGGTTATGAGGTTCGATTTCATTGTTCGGGTCCGTTTGTTTCTTGTTCAGTTTACTAATAAAAATAAACATATAAACATGTAAAATGAAGATGGTTGTCTATAATTTTAGTTATATTTTTTTCATCTATAAGTTTAAATGGATTTAAATTTTATTTAGTCAATTTTAGGGAAGATGAATTATTATATGAATCTTTAGTGATAACATTTTAGGTGTATCTATAGTTTTTTATCATAACTAACACATTATGTTTTATAAATTAAAAAAATATGTACAGAAGAATTACAGAACCATATATGAGAAATAATAAATATATTATATTATATTTCAACCATATTTATGGTTTGATTAATATAATTTAATACATTAATGGAAATTGAAAACCCAACCTCCTTGAATGTGGTAAATTATCACATCTCGGATTGTTTTTTTCATACTAGTGCAAAAGAAGTGTATAAGAGAGATGATAATAACTTATTCTGTTATAATAAAATCATTCCAGTACATATAAGGTACTATAGTTGTTAAAAAATTTGTATTTTTATAGGTAAGGATAGAAAATAAAACAAGGTATCTTGAAAATAATGTAAAATAATTTGATAGAGAAATTTACCTCTAAAATCAATATTCCTTGAGAGTCTCTTAAGGGGAAAGGATTTAGTCTTTTGAGGAGACCAAGGGATACTAGATGTGGGGGAGGATCTTGGGGAGGGAATTTAGAAGAATTTAGGCATAGAAGAAAGCTTGATTGGAGTGAAGAGAAGAGGAGAGTGCATGTGATTTTTATAGTGGATGGGAGGAGGGCCTTCTTAATATTTTAATCATTGGTTTAATATTTTTCCCTATTATGTGAAAACGTGATGATTCATTGACCAAAAATAGTAAAATGAGCATGTGACTTCGAACTAATGGTTCTTACCTCAACTATGATGCTAGTAATAGTTAATTTAACATACAACATACATATACTGTAAATTACTATATTTTACTATTCATCACAAATTCATGTATTTTAGAAAAACCCAAAAATTCACCAAAACCAATTTTAAAATTGTAGACTACAAATATCTAATCCATTTTTCAAAAATAATTTTCTAAATATGAGTAATTTAATTTTTAATTAAAATCAGAATTTATATGAAAAATACATATTTTAAAACAATAACTTATTTTATAATGTTTTACAAAATTAAATATGGTATTATAAAATTATCATAAAAATAGAGGACTAAACAGAATAATTTAGGAATAAATTTTCTTTTTTGATTATTAAATCATTCAAATAATGTGAATAAAATATTTATGACTTATAAAAATACCAACACTATCATATTGTGACTTATAAGATGGATAAATTTTATTTATACTATCATGGGTAAGGTTACTATTTAAATGACCAATTTACTATTCACAAGGATCATATTACAATTCATAAGGGTGAAATTAATATTCATAAAGGTTAGAACCATTGAACAAAAATTTTGTTTGTCTTATCAAAGTCAAAACATCTCACTGATCACAAGTGTGTCTATCAGATTTTCGAAATTCAAATAACAGAATTGAAAATATTTTATTTAATGGTTATATAGTACTTATTAATTCCTTAATTTTTGATTTCATGTGATTATATGAAATAATTATAAGAAGGTAATTTCTATTGATAAAACATTAGGTCATTACACATTATGTGTGTCTTGTCATTCTGTTTGGTTAAATATTTATCCTAGAGTCCCTGTGGATTTTATGAACATGATTTTAAAAGAGTATCTTAATACATTTATTATATTATTTAAGGATGCAACCTATTTTACAATATTTTTTAGATGGATAATGTGCATTATTTGAGAGTAGTCATGGAATTACTGTTAAATCATCAAAATTATACCATGATATCAAAATATAATTTATGAATTTAGGATAGGATGTTCTACGAAAATGTGGCCACATAAGTTAATATCTAAATTAATCCAAGAACGATTAAGGATGTCATGACATGAGGGGAACCAAGTATTTTCTTCTAGATTTGGAGCTTCAGGGGTTTATAAATATGTTTTTTGTAGTTCATAATATATTTCTCAATGTTGGATTAGTTGATGACCTGTATAACTCCAAAGGGAGTGATGTTTTATTTATATAATAAATTATAGAGTTATTCTATTGATTTGAAATGTCTTTTGAATTTTTTATATGTGTCGAATATTCTAGAGGATGGGATGGTCAATGTGGTCTTCTATGATCGTTCGGTTATGGGTTGGGATATGTTCTTATGAAGGGTGATTATGTCATTGACTATGTCTCTTAGTATGTTAAGAATCATGAGATGAATTATCTATCTAATAACCTTGATCTTTTATATTTAATTAATTCACATTTGAGTTGATTGAATTTCCTTTTTAGAGGACGGTTTACCGGGTATTATGACCATAAGAGCTTCATTTTTCACTTATCTCAAAATGATTTGAATCATTGTAAGAGGCGTTTGTGGAGTACATACAATATAGTGATTTTACATCACTTACACTCTAGGGAGTGTGAGTTAAATTGAACAAACACTGAGTATGAATTTTAAATCCTAGGTGATGAAAGAATCAATAGATTACTGGAACGTAATTTCTATTTTAGCACAGTTTCAAATTAGTTCTCACGAAATAGAGGATGAGGTTATATTGGATAGTGTTTAGTTGACATGCACTGTTCATGAAATGTTTCTTTAAGAAACATATAATGATAATTATTTAAAATAACTAGGAACTCTCTTTATGGAGAATATACTATTTCTGAGTGGTTTTTCTCTAACGAGGGTATCCTCTAATTCATGAAACTGTACATTATACCTCTTCCAATGAAGAAATATGTGATTGTGGGTTTCCATATTTAATTTTGGGTAGTTCAACATATAACCCCAAATATGAAATACAGAATGTATCAATAGTTATAGTGATTGGTTATAAGGAGAGACATTGCTTATTTTTCCCTTGTTGTTATACTTTCTAACAGGTCAAGGTAGCATATCAGAGATCAGTGAGTTTTGAAAAACCACTTCTTGTGTAATCATGGATGTGTGATGGTGTTTATATGTACTTTTCAGTTGGGTTTTTCTATCATTGATAAAGAATAATGTGATATGGGTTCTATTTGATAGGATGACCAAATCTTCCAACTTTATACCAATTCGTGACACAAACAATATTGAGGAGTTTGGAAATCAGAATGAGAGTAAGGGATTATTCATTTTCCTAGAGTTACATATGTTATAGTCTCTAATAGATATTGTTGTTTTAATTATTTGTTTTGTAGAGGCATTCATGGGGAATTAGATTATAAGGTTTTTTCAGTATGGAATTCCATACATAGTAATATGGCCATACATAGAGAGCTATACATATTCTTGAGCCTAAGATTTGTTCCTACATCCTCGATTTTGGTGGATTTTGGGATGAAAAATTGGGACTAGATGAGTTTTCTAATTACAAATGTTACCAGACCATGATTAGAATGGATCCTTTTGATGAATTTTATGTCCGTCCCTATAAATAAAAATTATTTTGGCCAGGGACCAGTGAATTTATTTAATGTTATCTAGCTATTTGAAGAGATAACAAAAAATATTTGGTAGATTTCTCAGATGTTTTGACAACACCAAAGAGGTATAAATCATATGCTGATAATTATAATATACCATTGTAATTTTTGGTTAGTTATCGCATATTCATGAAGGTTCCACCTCATTTAGTTCAATGATGATCGAGGGGAATGTGAACCTTACTCCTCATTTTGTGGGACCTTTTGTGTTTTTTGTGTAGGCGGGTAATGTGCCTTACCATATAGAAATTCTTCCATATTTTTTGTCATTATATAGTGTTTCCATGTATTATAGTAGTGAATGTATCTATCTAATTCATCTCATGTTTTGAGCTAGAGTGATATTTGTGTTGATCCTGATTAATCTATTACTATGAATTCAATAAAAATTGTTGAGTTTGAGACCAAGGTAATTCACTAGAAGATGATAACTTTTGTCCATTTGTTGTGGTAGCATGGTTCTGATTCTAATGTGACATGGGATCTTCAGTAATTTATGAGAGATTATTCACCTCACATTTTTTGACATGGAATATTTTTTATAGTATATTTGAGGATATAATGATTTTATGTGTGGGGAGATTATAACATCCCATTAACATTATATCATGTAGTTTTCATCTTTTTTATCATTTTCCTTTCATCGTTATTTGAGTATAGGAGAATGTTAATTGGGAGGATACCTCTAATAGTTCCTTCATAGTTTTTTTTTGTAATTTTCATCATAAAAAATATTTTTTATACTCTGGTGGGGATTTACACACTATTTAATATGATTACATACTATATAATAATCACCGAGAAGATACCAGGAAATGGGAACACAGTGTGAAAGGGTCATATTGCAAAAACATATTACACATAATTTAAATATTAAAAATAATATTATTAATAAAAAGGCAATTTGTGTTTTTTCATATATGGGACTCTTAACATGTAAAATATTTGTACGTGAGCTTCCACAATCCATGATTGCTTGGGGTTCAGGCCAACATGAATTGATTTTTTTGTTATGAAACTTATTCTCCATCATTTATTCTTTTTCCAAAAAACTTCCTCTTTCCAATCAACCATACATTCAAATGGTCGAGGAGTTGTGAATATATATGAAAAGTGGTGGAAAATTATCTAAATAGTTTTATTGTGGCTTAAGACAACTCGATATTTGACCCATTAAATGAAGAGTTATTTAATTCATCCTTCATAAATATTTTTTGTATAGTTATTTTCCTAAAACCATAAAAAATTATAATCATTTTGATATGTGGGAAAATATCATACCCAATGTACTAAAAAACTAATCTTTAGATAAAGTGACTCTTCAATGTTTTCCAATTTAAATCTCTTTTGGGAAACATAAATTACCTCATTTGAAAATTGAATTTATTTGGGAGATGTGGGCTTGTGTTTTACTTATTTTCCAAATGTAATCATCCAATTTGGAAAAAGTTGGGCCGAGTTATTCCTAATTTACTAAATATTTATAAATTCAATATTAAATTGTTTTAGCCAAATTGAGTTCTGTTTTGGGCCATGAAATAGTCGATTAATCACAAGTCCCAATTGAAGGGAATAAAACACATATTCCATGGGTTCCTCATCAAAATAATTTCAACAATTGGATTATTATTGTGTAAGTTATACCAATGAAATTAAAATTTTGAAATTTTTAATAACTTTTAAAAAAGGGGATTTTCACAATTTACCTAAAAACTCATCCAAATTCATGTAATGATTTAATTTCTCATAAAAATAAAATATGGTGGTGGTAAAATTAGTTATATACACATTAAATAAATTATAATTCCAAATATATCAATTACCCAACATAAAAAACATAGAAACATAAACGATTTCACATTAAAAATATGTTCTGTATGATAATTCAAAATATAGTTCAATTAAAATATATAGAACAAAATCATGTCATTAAACATATCATGCCTATTAAACAACATAAATTACAAATAACTAATTGTTTTCTATTATAAATCTCTCATTTTATCAATCTTCGATTCACATGGTTTATAATATATCATTTTTCTCTCATAATTAGTTTTTTATTTGAAACATTCATTTCTCATTGATATAAATTCAAGGGTCACCATTAGATTGAAAAATATCCATATATCAACTCTATTATTTTAATGAATTATGTTCCTCATGAGGAATTATAAATTCATATTCTAAGGTGTGAATGATAGTGGGTTTTCATATATTAAAGTTTATAAGGAAAAATGATATTTCATGGATCTTATCTGAAATAAGATTTCATGATAATATTTTCCACTAATGAACATGATTTTCCTCTTTCATCCTCTAATAATATAATCTATAGTAAAAGCCCAAAATTTCATTCATGGATATCCAAAATCATCATTTATTTATCCGAAAAAATAACATTTCTATTATCTATTTATTTTTTGGGAACCTCCAAAAGGCAGAATATTATTTCATTGGATGTTCCTAAAATGAACAACTGACGTTTTCCTGAATGTTCTAGAAAGGCATTTATTTCAAGAAATTATTTTTCTGATCACCGTAAAAATATCATAATAATTATCTTTCTTAACAAAACTTGCATAAAATAATGTTGCACAGCAAATGATAGCATCCCCCAGAGTGAATAATTAGTAAAATAATAGAATGTACCTAAGGAGTGGGTCTGATCTAGAAACTAGCTGGTAATGAGGGTAAATAATATGAAATTCATAGCTAATAAGGTATCGCAATGGTAAAATGTTAAATAAATTCTGAATAAAAATAGATCACAATTGTGTTAAAAATAATGGACTTCAATTAAAAAAATATAAATATTTATTTTGAATACAATTTGTATAATTCTAAGAGGTTTTGAAAGGAAATTTGGTTTATTTAATTAAATTAAAAATTATTTGGTTAAAACAAGATGTTCATTGATTTTAAAGAAGAAAAAAATGGTTTAGAGTCCACCTGTTAATGTGATATTCATATTTAGATTACATTCCTAGAATAAAATTCACATGCCAAAGATCCTTTCATATGTTTCAACAATATTAATTTGGAAGACATCATTTTTTTGGCATCACATATATTCAGTTATAATAATTAAGTTGGATCTTCTCATTACAAAAATTAAAATATAGGATTGTAAATATTTCGATCTCACTATATAAAAAACAATGTTTTTTAAAGAAAACATATAAAAATTTGAAGAGAATTTGGTAAAAATTATTTTAAAATACTTGATGTTTAAAACAACCATGATTGATACTCCAACATCAACTATTTGATCAAATTTTGTCGTTTTGTGTAGAATATATTAGAATTAAAAATCAAGTTGATAATAATTAAAAATTAATATTTAGAGGATATGAAAAACCTGGACTTTTTTGAGTAGAAGTTACCATCATCTACCTTCAAAAAAGATGAATCTTGGAAACCTATATTGGGAACCAAAATATACAAAGCATTAAAAATTATTTAATTTATGGAAAAAAAAGGAAAAGATCATTATTTATTAAAAAATGTGAGTTCTATGATTTCCTAGAAACTACGTAGGAAGTTCCAAAAGATTATACCCATTCTGAAGGAGGGGTAACATTCTTCCTTATAATACATGAAAATGAAATTTCACCAATCTTATTCATCATATAAATATTGTAGAATACCCACCAACAAATATTTATTTAGGTTTCCTTATTTATAATTATGGGTTTTTTGGATATTGTGGACATTTGAGCAATATATAAAAGAAACATCCCAATACATTATTTTCCAATATAAACTCCATTGGTTGCTAAAATTAAATTATATGATGTGATTTATATTTTTTGAGAATCAATAATGATTTTTTAGATTCAACTAGTTACATCAATTTTTATGTCAACCATTATTCTAATCAATTAGAAAAATAATTCATTATTAAATCGCATCCATTACCTCCTATTAATTTAAAAATCATTCTATTTAAATTAAATGGGACCTAAGTATGTGCATGATGAAAATGTTAAAAATTAATTATCAAAATAAACAAGAAAATGTGGATCAAAATTTGAGATATCAATATTTCATTCTATAGGAACCAAATACAATTCATATTATATTTCCATAATATCATGCTTTATATTACTTTTCATATATCTATATTAAATATTATAAATAATTTTTTAAAATTGATTTTTAGAATTTAAAAAATAAAATTTGTCATTTTCATTAATTTTAGTATGAAACATATCATATTCCACCTAAGTCTCTTACAAAATGAATTTATCTTGTGTTTCATTCACACTATCCTAGGGTTGACCCAAGGATTATGTTTCATTATCTTAAAAATATGGATTCAATGGAATTACATTTTATATAATGTTAGCCAATATTTATCAAAATACATTTGACAGTCTAATGATCAAATATTTTTTATTAATCAATAGTAATTTCATCCTTTAAAATTGAAAAATGAAGATTCAAAATAACGTTTCTCGATTTCAAATTTTAAAATTTTTCATTACTAGACCCAATTTTTTTTACAATTAGGCTTGGTATAAGTGTAATTACATTCAAAATATATTTTATTATTATTATTTAGACTCTAAATTAGTGGTAAAAAAATAAAAATTAAATAGAATTTGAAATAATGTTGGAATCCCTCCAATAAACTAAACCAAACTGATCTGGGGATTTTTTCAAGAAACCCCCATCAATAATTTCCCAATTAAAAACTATCACATTGGTGACTAAATGGTTTTATCCCAAAGAGGATTCAGACTGTGATATCAAACAATCACTT
The DNA here is from genome assembly GCA_963277665.1 of Viscum album. Taxonomy (NCBI): domain Eukaryota; kingdom Viridiplantae; phylum Streptophyta; class Magnoliopsida; order Santalales; family Viscaceae; genus Viscum; species Viscum album. The sequence continues at coordinate 403,590,989 of OY728163.1, read as the reverse complement.
CTTTAATTTTTTAATTAATGTAAAAACAAAAATTTTATATTGAAATTATATAAACAATGTTTAGTTATAAGAAAACATACTATAACTAAAAAATGAATTTAGTAATTAGAATTCATATAACATAGAAATGAAGGATATAGATAACTAATGCATAAAATATTTCCCTTTAAAAACTCAATTTATTGTTGTATAAAAATTAATTTACTAATTATATTTCACAATGTATACTTTAGATATTTATTGAATATAGGTAACTTAATAACAGACCATTTTAAGATTTTTTTAATGGTCTTATTATGTATGTTATCAGACTACATGAAGACTTATGGGAAATCGAAATAGACTAAAATGACTATGCTCAATGGGGAGACCTCACACAATGAAATTTGAAAAAAGAATAAAAATTTTACATATAAAATTTTAATCTAATTCTTGATTAATTTTATCTAATCTGATTTTAGTAATGAAATGTGATTTCATAAATAATGAGAAAATATTTCCAGAGAAATAAAGAAGATAATGATGAAAATAATAAACATACAGGGGAAGAGTATCATAGAGCTTCCATTGTCCAGGAACACTTTTAGTTCTCCCTATCATGACTATATTATAATAATTAAAACAATCCATATCCATCATATTTTCTTATTCCTATAATATTCCCTCATCCAACCATTCATCCTATAAAATGGAAGCAAATTATAAAATAAATAGGAAAAGTGGGGGAAAATGTTCTTTCTAACTACATTCCACCGAAAACATCACTATTTGGACCAATTCTAGAAGGAATACTAGAAAACCTAAATCATAAATGATTCATTATATCTTATTTTCATCCCACAGACAATATGTGATATAATGTTATGATTTAGTGGTAAACAGTTTCCTATTGTAGTGAAAGAAAATTTTCTTTGCTGAAGTGACTCTTCAACATCCTCCAATTGCACACACCCAATAGTTATCATAAATAACATATCTAATATTGGTATTCGATGTGTATATGTGGCTTCATGTTTTTTTCTTTTCCTACTAGAATAACCATATTTGGATACATGTGGGTTGATTAATTCATTAATTACTCACAGTGTCTCAATTATATCCCTAAAAATTTCTCGTAATTGAGGGAATTTTTGTTCCATTATATTTTATGATTCATATATTTGTTTTTTTGATGAAATGAAGTTAAAATAAAATTGTTCGTTAAATGGAATACTGAAAAGTGGATCTGTAATGAGTTAGCCTTACTAAAACACCAATTTGATAAAAAATATAAAAATTAGACAATTTTGGAATTTTCATAATTAAGATAAAACAACATCAATATTTAGAAAATGATGACATTTAATATAAAATGAAAATATGTTATGGATTAAATCAATGATATACACCTAAAAAATAAATATAACAAAATTCAAAAAAACCCCTCGCACATAAAACATGGGCTCTTGTAAAAGTGAGGATTAAAAATAAATTATGAATGAAAATTGAAGTCAAGTTTCAATTAAATCCTCATGCACAAAATAATGGAACATAAATTATCATGCCTCTTTAATATCTTCAATTCCATACACTTTATTATGTTTATTCATTGAATTCATATTTCTTATAGTCTTCCATGATAAAGTATTCTTACATAACATTTTCTCTAACATTATTTGATTTTGAATTAAACCAAGAATCTGTCATCCAAATAAATGAAATGGACTACATATGATTTAAACCTCATTAAATTTCCTTCCAATTGATTCAATGAATTATATCCACCATGTTGAATAATAAATGACTATTAATAGGTTTGAATGATGGTGGAATTTATAATGTGAAAAATTCTAATGTAGAAAGAGATGGATTGATGTTTTTTCAAATAATATTTCATGAATATGGTTTCAAAAAAAAAACATATCCTTCTATAATTTATTCATTTATTAAATTCCACTCTAAAAATAGTTTAAAATTTCATTCATGGATATCCCACACCCTAAAATTTTAAGCTTATGAAACAAAATTTCTATTCTATTTTTCCCATGAAATTTCTTAATAGGAATAACATTCTCTTATGTATGATTCAGAAAATAAAAACTCCCTTTTCATTGAATACTTCTAAATGTAATAACATTCCATAAAATAAGTTAATTTTCATCATTAAAAATGCTCACAATTTAATATTTCACCCAAACTATAATTGAATGATGTATCACACAATAAATATAACATCCCCCAAAATTATTCTTTACTAAAATCATGTAATGTACTTTATGAGTATGTTGTATAATAAAAAAAGATTATAATGAGACTGGATAATGTTTTATTCATAGATTTTATGGGATCACTGTTGAAAAATATAAGAGAAGAAAAAATTAAAATAGTGAAACATTTTTTTAAATGGAATTAAATCAAGAAGAAATTATATCATTCAATTTGAACATATCATCCATGAAAACCATTTTTTGAATGAAATTGTAATAAGTTATTTAAATTAAACATTCATTAGTTCACTAATAACGTGGGGTGAATGTGATGAAGATGAAAAATAATAGTTTTGATTCTACATGTTTATGTGATTTTCATATTTAAATACCATTAAAGTCATAGAATTTGAAATTCAACGATCATTTATTGAATTTCCAAAATTTTGATTTAGAAAATTAATTTTTTCATAAATCATTGAAGTTAAATTACATGAAACAACTTGTTTCCATTAATTGAAAATATTATTTAAATTCATAAAGGTTATTATATTGAATCTAGTCAGATAAATAAAATTAAAAAAAAACAAAAAAACTTTTAATCAAAACAATGAATAAATAATAAAATTTCACAAATATAAAATATAATCATCCCACAATAATAAATTTGAACAATGTTAACATTGTTTATTGTTTATAATAGAGGTTAAAAAAAAGAATATTTGACATAAAATAATGCAGAGTATAGAGAGATACCCTAGTTTTATTGAGTAGTATCATCCTTCATATTGTGTCATAAAATATTCCACTTGGAAACCTATATGATATAAAAGATTAATTAATTTTTTTAGAATTCATAGAATGAAAAATAGTAATATTGAGAATGGTATTTATTTATTTGGTACCCCTATGTGGGTTATTGGATTTCACAACACATGCTCATTAATTTCAATATGATCAACTATAACTTGAATGATATTGTAATTTTCCCTCCTAAACCACCAAAATGAAATTTCCAAAGTCTTATTTAGTACACAAAGCTTTTAGATACTCCAATAATAGGATTCACAAAGGTTCCCCTAATTAAACTTGTTTTTGAAATGATATAATGGAGTGTGTAGAAAATATTAATAAAAGAAGATAATAAGACAACCTCCCATAGAAACTCCACTGATAATTAAAATTAAATTATATTATATGCATATTATTTAGGTTTAGCATCAAAATTTATATATTCTTTGAGAAGAAAAAATATTCCACAATCCTTATGTGTACTAGTATACTCTTCAATTCTAGAAATGTAAAGACCCGGAAATTCTATGGAAATTTTTTTTCTTAAATTCATGGGATATTTACGAGTCCACAGTTTTTGACAACACTTGATTCCAAGGCCCGGTGTGCCCAAAATCAATTTATAAAGTTTTGTTCGGGTACGTTCAGTAAAAGTATGAGCCGAAATTTATAACATTTTAATAGCTTCTCGGAACTGAAAGCTGGGGGCACTGTTGAACTCACATCGTCGGTGATTGCTTATTGAGACCTTCACTGTAGTTGCATTCTAACGAGAATGGAAGTTAAATTTTGGGTTTTTAATAAGTTAAATAAAAATAAGGGTGAAATGTATTTTTATTGTGGCCATTAAATATCTCCAAGGGTAGGTCATAGGTAGGGGCCACCACACCCTAACCTCCCATGAAAGGTTATGGTGGTGGGGCCCACCCAAGCATAACCTCCATTGGGATGATAATTACGGTGGGGGCCTACCGAGCATCTAACCCCTTTAACACCCCATTTAAGTGGTGAAACCATTAAACATCCATTGTTTAATTTTATGCCATCCCTTGAACATCCCTCATAAGTGTGGCAAACCACAAAAATTAATTAATTGCATTAATTAATTAATTTGAAATATTTTGAATTTTTTTTGACAAAAATTAAATAATGGGTTAACTTAACCCATTATTTTTGTTGGCGCATTATTTTGGTGGATATTTGGTGAAACCATTGAAAACTTCATCCTTCCAATGAAGAACGATGAACATTTTCATCGATCTTCAACTGGGGCAAGAAGTGGGAGCACTGCCGCCCATGAAGAACTTTGACGACGCCATCTTTGACTCATGTTCTTTGAAATATTCCTCGTTCAACAATGGAAAAATGACACTGCCTTCCCGTGAAATCATCAACAATCGTCATCGTATGAGGTGGGGGATTTTAAATTTAAATTGTTTCCGTCCTTCAACCCACAAATCATGGATTGGTTGTGCCAAATGTTATTGCCATGACGTAGAAGGGTCGGACCACCCAAACACGGACCGAACCACACCCTTTGGTTGTTCTTTTTTGATGAAGATGGAGACGGACCACGAGGAAGCCGGTGGAATATGGCCATCAGGTCGCCATAAGGGAACGACACCGCCGTGCCACATGGAGGACTGGGCCACGCCCAGCACGGGCTACGGTAGAGCAAGGCGGCCATCCAGGCCACTGGAGGGGTGCGACGCTATCACGTCGTGCGGAGAAGCAGGGGTTCGTGACCTGGCTGAGCCAGAACGGAGGGGGCACGACACCGTCATGCTGCGTAGTGGACAACATGGAGCCGTAGTCAGGGAGGGCCATGGCGGAGGAGCCCAACTACTGCGCTATCGCCCAATGGCGGAGGAGCCAGGGGAGGCCGGTGTCGGGCCGGCCACCGGTGACGCGGAATCGGCTAGTCATTTAGCCAGCCAGAAAAGGCGGGTCCCCTAGGGTCCCACGGGTCGCCAAACTGGTGCCTATCACAGGTTCCTTCAGAAGTCAGAGGACCCCCCCCCCCCCACGGCGTGGCCTGCCTGGCCACACGGGCCAGCCAGCAAGGCCACGCTGGCCAGCAAGCAGAGTCGGGCAGCCTTCGAGCCAAGCCACCCCACCGTGCTGGGATGCCCCCTCGGGCCGGGCCACCACCAGGCTATCCCTCTCCATCGGGCTGGTTTGGACCCGTGGACCGGGTCAGACCCCAATCCGGACTCGTTTAACCCTTAATCACTTTTTCATTCGTAGCTTTGGCTATGGGTGTCCGATCGACAAACCGTCTGTGGAGATGGAAAGCTTATAATGAGACCGTTCTTTTGGAATACCCAACTTGAGGTTTTAATATATCTAGTTTACAGTAAGGTTGGTTTTAACCTAAAAACCAACTGGGCCCTTGGAACAGAAACACCAATAACTCACGTCTGATTGAAATTCCGTCTATTGCGTTGTGTTTCCTTTTATGAGGCGGACCTTCGAGATACTTCTACTTGGGACTTTGTGGAAGTTGGAGTATCGACCAGTAGCTCGTGGAGCAGATCCTCCCAGAGATGATAAAGAAGAGTATAGAGACCTAGTAGCTAGCTGATACCTCACGACTACTGACCTTTTGACTCGGACTGTTTTGACTAGCCCAACATGGGAGCCCCTCGTGTGAGTCCAGAAGACCCATAGTGGGGAGCGCCTCTGTGTGATGTGGAAGAACCACTGTACTTGATAGGAGGAGTACCTCAGCATGGTACGTGGGGGAGTGCCACTGTGTGAGCGTGGTAGACCCAGATTTGGTAGTACCTTTGTGTGACGCAGCATACCCACAGTACACGAGAGGAGAAGTATCACAGCTGTCCAAAAAAGTGGGAAAAGCCTATGTGTGACGCAGAAGTCCCACAATACTCAATAGAGGAGGATTACAACTACAGCTGAGGTTTCTACAGTTTGACTGGGAGTGCTATCTGTTACAACCCCAAGAATAAAATCCTGGTTTTGAGCAGAGTTCAGTGACTTTTGTGTTTAGCTCATGATTTAGATGGGTTACTAGAAAAATTAGGTATATGTATGGGCATATACCTATATAATGGTTATCCATTGAATCTTTACTTTGTAGTTATCCTTTTTGGATATTGTGAGACCTTGTGGTTTTCGTGGTCCCTACTGAGTATCGTTATACTCACCCCTACACGGGCAATGCCCACACCTCGTTGAGTTGGAAGCAGACGACAGACAACACTGATGGAGGCTAAGAGTGCCAGCACTGGACGGTACCAGGAGGTGGACCTTATGATGATTCGGCACACAGAGGAGTCTAACGGACGTGGATTGTTGATGTGTCCATCTGTACCTACCCTTCAAGTAGGAGCCCCGGAGGACGATCCTGGAGCTACTCATTACCATTCAGCTATTTGTCCTTTTTTTAGTTGTACATGCTTTCAGTTGTACCTATACTTTACTTTTGTGCTTGTTTTTGAGGCCCCTTTTACTTTCCATCACTTCTTCTATATATTTTATTGTTTATTTTTTTTATTCTAGTTGTGTACTCTGATTGTGTGTGTTTACTTTTATAAATGCAATGCCTTCCTAGTTTAAGGATTTACACATTTGGTTCTGGACGCCAGCCCATGGACTATGGAAGGAGGGCTTGTGGTAGTCATGGAAGGGGTCCCAAGGATTGGCCGTGATGAATTGGTAACAGGGGATGTCATTTCAACCGTAGAACTTAGGGCCCTGATCATTATTTTTTGTGAAGAAATAGTTTTAAGGGTACTGAGTGTGGTTTTCAGTTTATGATGTGTAGTATTGGTGTGGTGGCCGACATATCCATACACCCTGACCCTGACTTCTGTTTTTAGACTCAGTGCATGAAAACACTGATTGCGTGTATGTTTCAAAAGATTTCCTTAAGTAAAATCAACCAGGTTAGCTCAGCAGGTATAATAGTTTGACTGTGTCATAACTATTTCGTTTAGGATGCCTCCCCATAGAGCCCCGAGAGTCGTACGTTCTGACATCCCATCGAGCGACGAGGCTTTAGTGCATGGCCCCTTTCTAGTTGAGGCACCAGTGAAGGCACCAGCGGTTCTACATCCCGTTGGTCCACCGATGACACCATCCCCTGAAGCAGACGATGCACACCACTTGAGCATGTTCCAAGAGTTCCAGCTCTAGAGGCCATCCTGGTTCTGGGGAGAGACAGTCCCATAGGTGCCTGAGGATTGAATGGAGGTTGTGGTGAGATTCTTCAGGCAAGTAGGGACACCAGCATACTACTTGGTGATCCTTGCTACCAATCTCCTCCAGGAAGTAGCAGGACGATAGTGGAGCCTGATGCTCCAGGTATATACCGAGGCAACACATCTTTGGATAAACTTCAAGAGCCTGTTACGGGTGTAGTTTATTTCTGCCACCCTTAGAGCGGTGCACTATAGCAAGGTTGCATGACTGTAGGTTCGTACTCAGCGAGGTTCACCGATCTCTCACACTACTCCAAAGATATGTTATGAGAACCATTCTTCGGGGCCCAGACCTTCAAGCAGCGGCTCAGGAGAGAGATCATGGCATCGATGATCTCTATCAAAATCCCGACACATGCATGGGTGTTAGAGAGAGCCCTCCTAGTAGAGAGTTTCCTGGATGAGCAGTCACCAGCAGCGAGAGATACAACTAGTCGACATGCAATATAGTTTTCTAAATCTGACAATAGAAAGATGACAAAGTGGTGTAAGAGGACCAGACCCATGGGTGGATGACCATATGACTGAGGATCTTTTTTGCGAGGCACCTAATGCAGTTACATACCTTCTAGGAGAAGAAAGTGTTACTCATGCTGCTGGCAGGTTCACATGGCTTATGACTGCCCGAACGGTCATTCAGATGATCTGCAGACTGTTGAGGGACCTCCCAGACAAAGGCAGAGGTTCGATAGAGGTGGTCGGTAGGGTTCAGGAGGACGTGGTTGGGGAGATATTTCAGCAGCTAGCGGTGGAAGACGTTTTGATGTGTTTCCACCACCACCACAAGGAGGTCCACCCAGACCGTAGGGAGTGGGTGGACATGGGAGAGCTCAGCTTTAGGTGGATTAGGTTTACGACCATGGTTCTATGAAGATGATTCGAGGTATGATCTGTGTCTACTCCACATTAGTTGCGGTATTATAGTCTAATGTGCCAGTCATTCATTCATAGCCACTGTCCTCATTCAGATCTCAGAGATTTCGACGGAGCCGTTGGATGGATCCTTACGGCTAGAGACTCCTATGGGAGTAGACTCGATGATTACACACTGGTGCCGGCAGTGTGAGCATACTCTAGGAGGTGAGAGCTTCAGCTAGGATATCCTCATAGCGGTGTCAAGGCCTTACGATGCCATCTTGGGTATGGACTGGTAATCTATAGTTCATGCTCAGATTGACTATATTAGGTGCAAAGTTTAGTGTGTCTACACTAATGGGACCATGTTCACCTTAACCAGTGAGAAGGAAACCTCTGCAGCATAGGACAGACTTACTCGGAAAAGGGTATACCCAATCACTCACCAGTTGGCATGCCTTACCCATGGAGTAGTTGTTGTCGAGAGTCCGACTAATCCTGTAGTGGTGGACCAGTACATGGATGTCTTACCTTACGATGTTCCAGGACTACCTCATAGTAGAGAGGTGGACTTATACATTTACATGTACCCCAGGAGGACATTGATATCTACTACAGCATATCGGATGGCCCCCACTGAGCTTTGCGAGCAGGGGGTACAGCTAGAGGACTTGCAAGGGATGGGATTGATCTAGACCAGTGTTTCTCCCTGGGCAGCCCGGATTTTGTTCACTAAGAAGTCGGATGGGAGCTTGAGGCTCTGTGTTGACTATAGTCGCCTGAACCAGGTGACCATAAAGAACAATTACCCACTCTTGAGGATCAATTACCTCTTTGGTCATCTCAAGTGAGCATGGTGGTTCTCAAAGATAGACCTCGAATCGGGCTATCACTAGCTCAGAGTTTGAGACGAGGATGTGCATAAGATGACCTTCAGATGTCTGTACGACCACTATGAGTTCTTGGATATGCCCTTCGGCATAACCAACACTCCAGTAGTGTTCATGTGTCTTTTGAACATGATTTTCTAGCGATACCTCGATTGTATTTTTGTAGTCTTCATCGATGACATTTTGATCTACTCGACTTCTGAGGAGGAGCATGCATACCATTTGCAGGTAGTACTACATACACTCCGAGAGCACCCACATTATGGAACGCTCTTGAAGTGCATATTTTGGATTAAAGAGGGTAACTTCTTGGGACATGTCATCTCGGAGGATGGATTTGATGTAGATCTAGGAAATATTGATGCATCACTTTCTTGGGAGCCACATATAAGTGTGACGGAGGTACAATGTTACTTGGGCTTGGCTGGATACTATCAGAGATTTGTTCCAGACTTATCTAGAGTTGCAGCACCACTATCAGCCTTGACGAATAAGGGGAACCGTTCGTGTGTTTAGAGAGATTCCAGTAGATCTATTAGGAGCTGAGGCAGAGGCTTACCAGTGCCCCCATCATGAGGCTTCTAGAAGAGGGTGTAGGGTACGTAGTTTACTATGATGCATCAGAGACTGGACATGGGTGTGTCCCGATGCAGGAGCGAGCAGTGATCAAATATGGTTCTCAGCAGTTGAGACAGCATGAGCATAACTATGCAACTCATGACCTAGAGTTAGCAGAAGTGGTCTTCACCTTCATGATGTGGCGGCATTATCTAATGGGAGAACGTTTTACCATGTACTATGATCACAAGAGTCTCAGATATATCTTCTCTCAGAAGGACTTGAACCTTAGATATTGGCGATGTCTTCAGTTACTCTAGGAATATGACTTTGAGATAATCTGTACTCCTTGGAAGGGGAATGTTGTTGGGGATACTCTCAACTGGAGATCTCATATACAGCTACTATAAGAGGTGACAGAGCAGATGGATTCATTACAGATATCCTATGTGGATAGGGATGGAGCAGCCTATCTGCTGTCTCTTAAAATCACTCCGCTACTTCTTCAGCGAGTTAGAGAGGCGCAGCGTGGAGATGCTAACTGCGGGACACGACATGCTCATATATCCAAAGGGCAGGAACCTGATGGATTTTATGAAGGTGGGGAGCACGTCATCTTCTTTATAGGTTGTACCTTGGTACCAGTTTCACTTCAAGAAGAAGTGTTGAGGGAGTTCCACACTTCCCCTCCAGTGGTAAATCAAGGATTGGTGAAGATGTACCAGGACCTTCGACGACAACACTGGTGGCTAGGTATAAAGAATGCATTAGCTGAGTTTTTCCCTCGGTGCCTCACTTGTCAGAAAGTGAAGGCGGATCACCAGGTACCATCAGACTTGGTAATGACCATAGTGGTCCAAGAGTGGGAGTGTGATGGAATATATATGGACTTATTAATGGGTCTTCCACGTACATCCAAGTGTCATTATTTGATATGGGTGATCGTTGACTAACACACCAAGTCGGCCCACTTCCTACCGATTAGAGAGTAGGTCTCAGTAGAAAGCATGGGATGCCTCTATATTTTGGAGATTGTGTGTTTACATGGAGTACCATCTTCCATAGTCACCGACCGTGACATACGGTTTACTTCCTAGATATGTAAGGGGTTTCAGGAGGCTTTAGGGATTCAGCTTTGTTTGAGCACTGCCTTCCATCCTCAGACGGATGGTCAAACTGAGTGGACCATCCAGACTGTCAAGGAAACGCTCCGTTCTTGTGTCCTCATATTTTGTCACAGCTAGGAGGACCACTTTCCTTTGGTGGAGTTTTCATACAATAACATCTATGACTCCACCATCAGTATGGCTCCCTTTGAGGCCTTGTATGGTCGACCTTGCAGATATCCACTATTATGGATAGACCCAAGGGAGTCACCACTAGTGGGTCCATAGATGGTATGAGCTACCACAGAGAATGTACAGATCATCCAGGAGAATATGAAGACTGCACAAAGAAGGCATAAGTCATATTCTGACAGGAGAAAGAGACCTCTTGAGTTCGAGGATGGTGACGACGTCTTTCTATGAGTCTCACCTCAATGAGGTATACAGAGATTTGGCCGAGGTGGAAAGTTATCTCCGAGATTAATCGGACCATTCTAGGTCCTCAGAATATTGGGAGAGTTGGCTTACCACTTAGCTCTTCCACCTCAGTTTCACCGGGAGCACGATGTCTTCCACGCATCTCAGCTAAAGAGATACATGCATGACCCGTCCCACAACATTGACAACGGGGAGTCGGTCATCGATTATGGGGCGACAATCACGGAGGTTCCAGGGGAGATTGAGGATCGACAAGAGTGGGTCCTTAGTGGATGTTCGATACCTTTGTTGCATGTTCTCTGGCAGCACGGGAACCTCCAAAAGAGCACATGGGAGCGGGAGGCTCAGATGCATACTCAGTACCCCCATTTGATCCATTAGTTCGAGTTGTAGCAAATGAGGATGTAAAACCATTAGGTGGGGAAAATGTAAAGACCCATAAAATACGTGGAAATGTTTTTCCATAAATTAATGGGATTTTTACAAGACCGCAATATTTTACGGCAGTTGATTCCGAGGCACGTTGTGCCCAGAATCGATTTCTGATGTTTTTTAGGTATGTTCAGTAAACATACGAGTGGGATTTTATAAATTTTGAACCGGTTCTTGGAACTAAAATCCGAGGGCACCATTGAACTCGCAGTGTCGGTGATTTCTTACTAATACCTTCACCGCAGTTGCGTTCTAACGAGAATGGAAGTTAAATTTTTGGTTGTTAATAAGTTACATAAAAATAAGAGTGAAACTTATTTTTATTGCAGCGGCTAAAAATATCTAGGGGGAGGTTGGAGGTGGGGGCCACGAAACCCTAACCTAACATTGGAAGTTATGGTGGTGGCATCCACCCATGCCTAACCTCTCTTGGGAGAATAATTACGGCGGGGGAAATCTGAGCATATAACCCCTTTAACACCCCATTTATGTGGTGAAATCATTAAACATTCATGGTTTAATTTTGTGCCAACCCTGAAACATCCCTCATAACTGTGCCAAACCACACAAATTAATTAATGGAATTAATTAATTAATTTGAAATATTTTGAATTCTTTTATCCAAAATTTAAATAATGGGTTAGCTTAACCCATTATTTTGGTTGGCACATTCTTTTTGGTGGAGCATTGTAATACCCTTGGTGAAATTCATCCTTCCAATGAATAGTAATGAAAATTTTCATCGATCATCTACTGGGGAATGAAGTGGGAGCACCACTGCCCATGAAGAATGCCAAAGACAACATCTTCGACTCGTGTTCTTCGAACTCTTCCTCCTCTGACATTGACGAAATGACCTCGCCTTCCCGTGAATTTGTCAACAATCATCATCATATGAGGTTGGGGATTTATGTTTGAAATTGTTTCCATCCTTCAATGCACAAATCATGGATTGTTTTTGCCAATGGTTATCCCCATGACGAGGAGGGATCAAACCACATGAACATGGCCCAACCCTCCCCCTTTGGTTATTCTTGTTTGTTGATGACATAGACGGACAACGAGGAAGCCGACTGCGCAAGGCCGTGGGGTTTCCATAAGGGCGCGCCGCCGCCGCGCTGCGTGGAGGAATGATCCATGGCCAGCGCGGTCCGCGACGGAGCAAGGCGGCTCACCGGTTCGCCAGAGGGGCGTCGCATCGTCGTGCCGTGCGGAGAAGCAGGGGGCTGTGGTTAGGCCAGGCCGCGACGGAGGGGGTGCGACGCCATCGTGCAGCGTGGTGGATAGTAGGGAGCCACAAACAGGGTAGTATGCGGTGGAGGATTGGAACTGCAACACCATCTTGTTGTGGCGGAGGATCCAGTGGCGGCCGGCATCGGGCTGACTACCGGTGACGTGGAAATGGCTGACCGCTCGGCCAGACGGACAAGGCGGGACCCCTCGGGTCCCGAGGGTCACTGAACCGACTCCTTGTTCCAGTTCCATCAGATGCCAGGGGGCATGCCCCCCCCCCCCCCCACACAGTGTGGCCAGCCAAGCCACGCAGGCCAGCCAGCTGGGTCGGGCCGCCCATGCGGGCTGGGTCGCTTTTCGGTCGGGCCGCCTTCGGGTCGGTAGCCCCACCAGGCCGGGCCACCCCCTCGAGCCGGAAATCCACTGGGACGGGCCACTACAGTGGGTCGGGTCAGACCCGTGGACTGGGTCGGACCAGCGGATGGGGTCGGACCCCAGTCCGGACTCATTTAATCCATAATCACATTTTCATCCATAACATTGGCTACAAGTGTCCGATCGACGAACCGTTTGTGGAAACATAAATCATAGAACGAGACGGTTCCTTTGGCATACAACAAATGTGGTTTGGATATATTTGGGGTATGATCGGTTTGGTTTGAACCTAAAAACTAACTGGTCCCCTGGAATAGAAATACCAATGACTCATAGACCGAGCATCTGATTGACGCACCGTCTATTGCGTTGAGTCTACTTTGACGAGGCGGAAAATCAAGATACATCTAGTTGGTACTTAGTGATAGTTAGAGTATAGACCAGTAGCTCGTGGAGCAGATCCTCCCGGAGATGGGCGAGTGGAGTATGGAGACCTAGTAGCTGGCTGATACCTGACGACTGCTGACCTTTCAACTCGGAGTGTTTCGACAAGCCCAATAGGGGAGCACCTTTGTGTGAGCACAACAGACCCACAGTGGGGAGCACCTCTGTGTGACACAGAAGACCCATAGTACTCAATAGGAGGAGTACCTCAGCATGCTATGAGGGGGATCACCTCTATGTGAGCGTGGCAGACCCACAGTGGGGAGCGCCTCTGTGTAACACTGCAGACCCACGATACTCGACAGGAGGAGTACCACAACAGTCCAGGAAAGTGTTAAGCGCCTCTGTGTGACATGGTAGGCCCAAAGTACTCAATAGAGGAGGAGTACACCAATAGTCGGGGTTTCGAAAGTTTGACTAGGAGTGTTACCTTTTACCACCCCTAGAATACAATCCTGGTTTTGAGCTATGTTCAATGACTTTTGTGTTTACCTGATGATTTAGATGGGTTACTAGATAACTTAGGTATATATATGGGAATATACCTATGTAAGGGTTAACTGTTGAATATTTAATTTGTGGTTACCATTGTTGGAATTTGTGAGACCTTGAGGGTTTCGTGGTCCCTAATGAGTATCGTTATACTCAAACTTGAACGGGCTATGCCCACACCTCGTTGTGTTGGATGCACACGACATACAATTCTGATGGAGGCCGAGAGCACTAGGAATGGATGGTACCCAGAGGTGGACCATACGATGAGTCGGCACACAACGGAGTCTGACGAACATGGAGTGTTTAGGTGGCCATATGTACCTACCCTTCAGGTAGGAACCCCAGAGGATGATCCAGGAGCTGCTCTTTAGCATTCAGTTGTTTGTCCCATTTTTAGTAGTACATGCTTTCAGTTGTACATGTAATTTACTGTTGGGCTTGTATTTCCAACCCCTTTTACATTCCAGCACTTATTCTGTATACAATATTGTTTAGTGTTTTGCTTCCAGTTGTGTACACTGATTGTGTGTGTTTACTTTTATTAAGGGAATGCCTTCCCAATTTAGGGATTTATGTATTTGGTGCTAGACACCTGTCCCTGGCCTATGGAAGGCGTTCTTGGGGTAGTCACGACATGGGTCCCAAGGACATGTCGTGTCAGGAAAACCATTCATACTTCAATATCACCATTCACCACATCTTCATTTAAGAAATAATTCCACTAAAAATAAATTTGCAATATTTCAACATAGGAAGAAATAGTAAGCAATTTATTATCAAAATAGAATAAAAAATCCAATTTATATTTGAAACATATCTATTTCTTTGATCATGAACTAGCTCATTTGCATAATAAATTTCATCATTTTCATTCCTTGAAATAATTTTCAAGAGATCATCTTACTAATTATCTATATCATTTTGGAATATAATTTAATAATTTAAAAAATAAAATTATTTACACTCATCCATTTGATTGGTAAACAACATTGCTTCCTCGAAATTATATTCAAATATGAATTTATCAAGTGGTTTATTCTCATTAAAGATAGCTTGATACCACAATTTCAATTTTCCATCTTCAACAAATAAGGTTTGAAATGTAATTTTATTTTCAACAATGTTAGCTGAATAATTATTAGAAGATGTTTGATTTCCTAAAGTACAATCAATTGGGGAAATAAGGACAGTTTCATCCATTAAAATTGAAAATTAGATTCCCCAAAAATTCAACCAACCAAAAAACGGATACCCAATATCAAAATTTGGTGACACAAGATTTTCCATTTCTTCATCAACATCTTGAGATTTCAATTCATTCAATAATATTAATTCACTTGGAATAATTTCCTTTTATTTTATTTGTTAATGAATATTTTTTTGAATCACCAAATTCTATTATTGGATTACAAAATTAATGACTTGGAGAATGTAATTTTTTTTCCTATATATTAGATTTAAATTATTATTCATTACTATACTACTCAAATGTTTGATAATCAGGCCATGAATATGAGTTTTCAATATGAAAATACTTTTATATTGTTTCTTAAGTCTCTAAATTAGTGGTTAAAATAAAATAATTTGAAAATAGAACAAAAATAAATTTCCATGCATAAATGGGAGAAATTCATGTGAGTCTTTTTTAAAAAACCCAAATCAATAATTTAACCTTAAAAAATTCAGTATAATAGTGACAATGGGGTTTTCTCGTGAGGAGGCTACAGACTGGGTTTTCGAAGTATCACTTTGTTTACATTTTTCTAAATTAAAAACATGTTAATGAAATGAGTAATGTTATGTTAACCTTGTTGAAATTATATTATAACTTGTAATTTGTAAGAACCCGGATCGTCTTTTCAGGTATGTTTACCTTTTCTGGTAATTTTTGGGAAAAAGAGAAATTTATGGTAATTTTTTTATTACCTTCCATGTACATTATGAGTACACGCCGTGTACTGCCTTGCTGCAAGAGGTCGTGTAGTAGGCACACAGACGGCCGTGTGCGAGTGAATTGGAGGCCTCTGAAAGCGGAGTATGGAAACGGAAAGTACACGTCGTGTACTTTAAAAGTACACACCATGTAATTTCTTTTTTTCATTAAACACACATGGGCCGCATCTAATGGCTGGAACTCTCTTATTTTAGGTCTCGTTCGACCGAGAACTCCGTACGGCCATGGATCCTCGACGAACCTTCCACTACACATCCATCCTCCGAATCGAACACCGTCGGTTGAGTTGGAATCGAATAGGTGAGTTCTATCTTCCCCATGAGCCGCGTTTCAGGTTTCCTAATCTTTCTAAAGTTATCATAGGTTGATCATTTGAGAAATATTTTTAGATATTCGACTTTCTAAAGAGATTGAAGCATTGAGGTTCACATATATCGATCTTCTAACACTAAGGTAGATTGTTTGTGCCTCTCTATTTGGTGTCCTTGAAATTTATGTGAAAAAATTCCGAATACCCATGAACGGGTTATTGCGAATTTAACATTTTATCCCTATTGTTAGCCTTCTATACTTGTATTCTTGATTAGATGATAATTGATTCTGAATAGGGTGAATTATTGTGCTTTGGATGTGTTTCTCATGCATGTTTTTCTTGTTTTGATCTTTGGGTCTTGTTTTTCTATTAGGCAGATGTATACATTCCAATACCTAGTATTATAGGATGGTGTGACTGCAGTTCTGTTATACTGAATAACTCTATCCAAGTAGTTCTTGAGGTTTACCTTGGCCGATATGCGCTGCTACACTTTCTTGACTCAAACGGGGTCGTGAGAACCTGTTGTATAGAGCATAGGGAGAATGGATGTTGATGGCTTCTCTAGAGAGTCTTTGTAATTTCATGATGCGAGCCTGCATGGGGAATTGACGTTGTGTGCTTCCTCAGAGTGTCTGTAGTTCCTCGATGCGGTCCATTGAGGGAATGTAATGTATGTTCTTCCCTAGAGCCCCTTCAGTTATGATACAAAACTATAGGGGAAATTGACGGCGGGTGCTTCTTCAGAGAGTCTATGATTAAGTTGAACCTGAGGGGTTAGACTGCATGTACTACCCAGAGGGTTTCTTATACCTGTTAGGTAGGACCATATGGGTTAGACTGAGTGTGCTTCCCAGAGGTTTTCCTATTGTGTTTATCTTCTTGTTTAGTTGTTTCTTGATATTGAAAATGTAGATTGTTTACAATTCACTACTCTCTTGTTTACTTTTTCTTGTACTTTTACTTTACATATACTCATGGACTATTATGCACAGAACTCATGGTGGTTTCCTATTTTGATTAGTATGACACACTATTTGGGCCATTCTTTTGGGTGGAAAACTGATTATATTGTTGTAGGTGTAGACAAGGGCAAGCGCCCTTCTCCTTTAGCAACTTGACATGTGGTTTAGCTAGAGAGCATGGGACCAGGCTTCGTTTTGCGATGCTGTAGAGCTGTTTACTATTTTTCTTTTCTATTTGGTTTAGTATGGTATTTCAGCATTGTTCTTTGTTTCTCTGCTTTCCTAGACATATGTATCATGCATCAATTTATATATGTGCTCTAGTTTGTTATATTGTCCTTCTGCTGTTTATTTTTGTATGATGTTATTACTGCTTCAACTCTTGTGTGTATTTGATTACATCCACTGAGTACTCTACCAATGAGGGAATAGTTTCCCCACTATCACACCCAAGGCTCTCGCTTCTAGTTGGTATCCTCTCGCGTTCGGGGAAATGCGCATGAGGCCATGTGACCAACGGGGTTCGGGGCGCCTCTGGGTTGCTTCCAGAAATGGAACATTAGAAAGTGGTATCAGAGGACTCTATTTTTGACTTATTGTTTGGAGCCTATAGACAGGGATATGATGGAATTGGTACTCGGTAATAAGTTGTTCCTGGGAGTAGCATACCATTGTACAGGGAAAATCCAATCTACCTCGTTTAATTGTAATTTATAAGGTTTTTCAGTTATTATAGTTGATTTGATTTCACCTTGAGTGATTCACATGATTTGTGTTATTATTGTTCTTGTTATTGAGGTTATATTCCTGTCACAACCTGATGAGATGAGAGTATGTCATCTCAAGCATCATATAGGCACTTGTTATAAATCACATTCCATGCATTATTGCCATGCCATTTCAAATGCATTAGCAATTTCATGTTGTTGTGATAGATGTTGTGTAGAATTTGCATGCTGTTCTGATAGTTCCCTTGATACAAATATATGTTTTCTGATAGGGTTTTTTTTTTGTAAATATTTTATGAATGAATTCCAAGGGATGGTTCTTGAGGTTTTATGGGACCTCATTGACCAGAATTTGGTAGATCATTGACTTTTTACCTTTTTATAATGTGATTAAGATGCCAAGATTTGATTTGTGGGGAGTATGGGACCTCATGGATCATAATTTGGCACTTTCAATATACGTTTCAATGTTTTTCTGAGTTCTGGAGTAGTTCATGAGGTTTACTATTTGGAAAAACCCAGAATACATGCCTTGTAGTTTGGACTACATTCCATGTGTTCTTCTGTTTGGGAGGAAAGAATTTTTCATAAGTACACGTTGTGTACCATATGTACACATCGTGTAGTCTCTAACTATGTCATAGGGCGTGTGGTCAGTGAAACGGGACATGGAAATTCTTCGAGAACACGTCGTGTACCATTTTTGCACACCATGTAGTGTCGACCCTGTGTCCGCCCGTGTAACTAACAACACGGATAGATAAACCATAAGCTACACACACCGTGTCTGGATTGAGCATGTCGTGTAGTCTGACCCAGGTACCCGACCATGTCACTAACAACACGGGTCGGTGTTATCCTTTCACGTACGCACTGTTTCCTCCTTGAACAAACTGTATAGAGTGAACTATGGGTCAGGCCGTGTCACTAACAACACGGGCTAGGTCAAGATTGTCTAGTACATTTCATTTGTACCATAAACATGCCATGTAGTCTTTTCTTAAGAGAGCCATGTGGTTTGGACGTGTAGAAGGACTCGGGCAGAGAAAGAGGATTCAAGTACACGCCTTGTGTTTTTGGTGTTACATGACCAGTATTGACAGAAGTACATGCTCATGAGAATAACATAGTGGAACATGCCGTGTAGGGGACATACACGTTGTGTAGTCATGTTTTGTAAATCTTGAATGTTTTATTTCTCTTGTTCCCTTCTTACACATCTATGTTTCATTCCCAGTTAATCTTGATCTATGGTGATCATTTCACCTTGCAGAGTCATGCCAGTGAGACGTCCTCCGGTTGTGCGCCAATTGTAGGGTAGTGATCGAACACCAGATGTGGCTGGTCGGGGACTACCCATAGATCCTCCTATTGTGCCAGTCTTAGTACCAACTATTATACCGAACACAGGTGCTGATGCACATTTCAGGACAGAATTATGAGGATGATGCAAACCTTTTATGGGGCACTGCCTCATACCCCATCGATGGATGATTTGTCATGGGTCATCCAGTAGCAGCATCCTCCCACATTCCCTGTGGATGGAGGACCCCTGGCTGCAGAGTCATGGCGAGAATCCATGCTTATGACCTTTGAGCATCTGGAGATGCCTCCAGAGATGACGGTTATGCTCGCTACCTATATGCTTTGGGAATCCGCCAAGAGGATGTGGGATGTGATCTCACAGTCGGGATGCCATCAAGTTATGTTGTGTGATGAGTTACAGCACATATTCTTTGACTATTCTTATCCAGAGACCTTGAGGGTCGATCGAGCCTAAGAGTGTATGAGTCTAGAGGAGGGTGCTCTTTCTGTTATGGAGTATCCCTTTCACTTTACCGAGCTACAGTGCTTCACGCCTATTTTAGGAGGTGATAATTTATTCAGGGAAAGGATGTTGAATGATGGTTTGAGGCATGAAATCTGATTGAATGTGAAGGTATATTGGTGGACTTCTATCACTTCTACTATCAACCTAACGCTTATCACATAGCGCAATTAGAGGGATTCCGGGGTAGTGAGCAAGGGTGGCTTGGCATCTGGTGTTAGTATCCCTCTCACAGACAATTGGAAGCTCTTTAGGGAGTCTTCGCATGGTGATCCATAGAGGTGAGACATATCTTTTGGTTACAAGTTTGTGTGATACTAGTGTGGGGAGAGTGGTAATACAAGGACACGCTGCCCGAGAGACCCGGTGGAGTGTCGATCATGTAGCAGGATGGGTCACCTTTAGCGCTTCTGTCAAATCTTCCCACCAGCAGCTGGTGACAGGGATTATTATATGCTTCCTCATTTGGGACTACACTATCAGTTTATCACAAGCCAGGAAACTGGAGTTCTTCTGGCCATTCAAGAAGAGGTGGAGGTCGTGGAATTGGTGGTCAGTCACCGATATTTCAGCCACAAGAGAGTGAATTAGCTCAGAGTGGTTAGGCAGGGTCACTGGGTCATGGAGTTGGCCAGAACACTGTAGTGGAGCAGGGCCAGTAGAATCAGGATCTTATACCTTCTATAGTTCATGGAAATATCTTAGTTTCCTCAGTTTTAGCTTCTTCTCTTTTTGATATAGGAGCTTCCCATAGATTTATATCAGTTTTGGTTGTGGAGAACCTTGGGCTCTGCATATTTTCTTCTGCTGATATCATGCCACTAGACACTCCGTTGGGGAGTAGAACAACGAGTGTACGTCAGTGTAAGGAGTTCCCTCTAGAGTTTGGTGGGTGTAAATTTTTATGGGTCCTCTATTTCCTAGAGCTGACATGCTATGATGTCATTCTCGGACTGGACTGGCCAGTTCCATTCCAGGCAATCGTCGAATGTTATCACCGCAGGGTGAGTTTCACATCACTGGAGGGAATATCATTTCCACATTAGGGATAGTGGGATGTCCAGGAGAGAAGAGCGGGTCCAGAGCATCATGGGTTAGGATGAGTTACAAACCATATTGCCAGTTTATATGTGGATGATCAGGGGACTTCTCAGTTAGACTTTCTCTAGTGGTGGATCATTTCAGGGACGTTTTTTGAGAGGAATTTTCAGGTTTTCCTCCAGATTGTGAGGTAGAAATTTCTATTGATCTTGTGATAGGAACAGAACTGGTGTCCATTCCTCCTTATAGGATGGCTACATCAAAGTGTTAGGAGATCAAGATATAGTTGGAGGATTTGAAGGAAAAGAGTTTAATATGACCCAGTACTTCTCATGGGGGTTCACCTGTCCTGTTTGTGATGAAGGATGATGGTATCCTTATGATTTGTGTGGATTATCGGAATTTTAACTAGATGACCGTAACGAACCGATATCATTTACCATAGATTTATGATCTCTTTTATCAGCTTCTAGGAGCCCGGTTGTTCTCAAATATCGACTTGAGGTCTGGTTATCATTAGTTTCTCATTAGACCATCTGATATACCTTTCACAGCCTTCCAAAGACGGTATGGTCTAAACGAGTATAGGTTTATATCATTTGGTCACACGAATGCGCCTTCAGTTTTCATGGAACTGATGAACTGAGTGTTCCATCCATACTTGGATTCCTTCATGGTGGTCTTTGTGGACAATATCTTGGTGTACTCACACACTCGACATGAACATGCTGACCATATTGTGATCGTTTTGAGTACCCTAAGGGAGCATCAGTTATATTCTAAGCACTCAAAATGAAACTTTTGGATGGATCAGATTCACTTATTGGGTCATATCATCTCAAATACAAGAGTGTTAGTAGACCTAGAGAAATTGAGAGATGTAGTCTCATAGGAGCAGTCGAAGAACGTCTTTGAGGTGCAGAGTTTTCTAGGGCTGGATGAATATTACAGATTCTTCATACAAGACTTTACATGCTTATCAGTACCACTAATGAGTCTGATTATGATTGGTGCATTATTCTTGTGGTCAGATTCTTGCGAGTCATTCTTTCAGAAGATAAAGGGGAGGTTGATTTCAGCACCGATCCTAGTCTTTCCAGAGTCAAGAAAGAGCTATACTGTGTATTGTGATGCTTCCAGTATCGGGATGGGAGATATGCTTATGTAGGGAGATGGAGTCATTGCGTATTGGTCTTGTCAATTGAAACCACACGAGAAGAATTACCTAACTCATGATCTTTCATTGGCTGTGGTTTTTTATGCCTTACGCTGTTGGAGACATTATCTTCTGGGGGAGAATATTTTGGTTTTCCCGGACCACAGGAATCTCAACTACACATTCAATCAGCATGATCTTAATTTGGGACAGTGAAGGTAGTATGAGTACCTATAGTCCTTTAATTTTGAGATTGCCTATATACCTGGGAAAGGCAACGCAGTGGCTGACACGTTGAGTAGGAGGACACAGATACATGCAGTTTTTGAGGCCACCAGTGAGTGGCAGCTTATGGCTCTGTTCTCTGAGATGCATTTGGAGGTGCATGACTGACACGGGTAGACTTTCGTTTCATCTATAGCACTTACCTCTACCCTTCCTGATCAAGTGAGAATGAGGAAGCTATCATATTTTGATGTCTAGTCTGATCGTACGATTTAGGTGCTTGAGGACATGCTTTGAAAATGAATTTTGGATTTTGGAGGTTATTGGGAGTAGCATATACCTCCTGTGGAGTTTTCCTATAGCAATAGTTTTCAAGAAACTATTCATATGGAACCTTATGAGGCTTCGTATGGTAGGACATGCTGATCACCCTTATGTTGGATGGAGGCATGAGAGATAGTTCTGTTGGGTCCTCGTTTTGTCCAAGAGACCATAGAGCAGATAGAGTTGATTCGGAAGAGGATTGCCCCAACACAATCTCGACAGATGTCTTATGCTGATCAGCGGAGACGACCTCTGGAGTTCAAGGTTGGGGATCTGGTTTTCCGGTATATAACACTGAGGTTGGGACATAATAGGATCATGAGACAGGGTAAGCTTTTACCGAGGTATGTTGGGATGTTTCAGGGGTTGAAGAGTTTTCAGCTGGTTGCCTATTGGTTGTAGTTACCTCAGAGGTACTGGGATATGCACATCATTTTCCATGTTTCTCAACTCTGACGTTACATTTCAGACCCATATCATGTCCTTCAAACTAAGGAGGCTGAGCTCAAAGTAGATGAGTCATTTGAGGAGCATCATATCCAGATTAATGATCATAGTAAAAAGGATCTCCGTGGTCGGGCGGTTCCTCTGGTACAAGTTCTACGGCTGCACGAGTGGCTACAGGATGAGACTTGGGAGAGGGAGGTTGATGCCGACGTACAAGCCTAGTGTCTGGAGCGGTTCGAGGTTTCTTCTTCTACGCCTCACTATAGAAATTTGGGGACAAATTTCTTTTAGGGGATAAGTTTTTAAGAACCCCAATCTTATATTCAGGTATGTTTTCCTTTTCTAGTCGTTTGGTGAAATAGATAAATTTTTGGAAATATTCTAAGTACAATTCATGTAATGCGTTGCCACATGAGGCCGTGTGCTGGCCATGTAGTAGCCACATACTACTGTGTTGGAGTGACTTGGAGGCTGCTTAAAGTGGAGTACAGAAACGGCAAGTACACATCGTGTAATTCAAAAGTATACACCGTGAACTTTATTTTTTTCATTAAACGCACTGGGGTCATGTCTAATCGCCATAACTCTCTTCATTTATGTCTAATTTGAACGAGATCTCCGTTTGGCCGGGGATCTTCAACAAACTTCTAAGCATTCTTCCTTCATATGAATTGAACACCGTCTGTTGCGTTGGAATCACATCGGTGAGTTCTCTCTTCTATTTGAGCCTTGTTTCATGTTTCCTCTTCTTTGTCATGTTATCATAGGTTGAACATTTTAGACATTTTTGTATATCTTAGATGTTTTAAGGAAATTTAAACTTAGAGGTTCACTTATATCGATATCCTAACACGTAGGTAGGTGGTTTGTGCATTTTTTTTGAATGTCCTTGAGTTTTATGTGCAAAATTGCCCAATACCCATGAACAGGGTATTATGCGTTTACCGTTTTAGAGCTATTGTTTTGTTTCTATGCTTTTATTCTTGAGTAGATAATAATTTATTGTGAATAGGGTGAATTTTTGTGCATTGCATTTTTTTCCCTTGCATGTTTTCCCTGTTTGACCTTTGGGTCTAGTTTGCCTGTTAGGCGGCTGTTTACATTCCCATGCCTTGTATTTTCAGATGGTGTGACTATTGTTCTATAATGTTGTTATGCTGTAGAATTCTATCCAAGTAGTTCTTGAGGTTTACCTTTGCTGATAAGCACTTCTACAATTTCATGAATTACACGGGGCCATGAGAACCTGGTGTATAGACCATAGGGAGAATAGACGTTGAGGTATTCTCCCAAGATTCATAATAATTTTACTATGAGATACCACAAGGGGGGATGGAAATTATGTGCTTCCTCAGAGTGTTTGGAGTTTCTCAATGTGGGACACAGAGGGAATGTGACGTACGTGCTTTCCTAGAGCGCCTTTAGTTACGTTACGAGACTCTTGGGGGAATTGATGGTGAGTGCATCCTTAGAGAGTCTATGCTTATATTGAACCAGAGGGCTTAGACTGAGTGTACTGTCTAGAGGGTTGGTTGTACCTATTAGGTTGGACCATATGGGTTATACTGAGCTTACTTCCCAGAGGGTTACCTATTGTGTTTATCTTATTGTTTAGTGGTTGCTTGATATTGAAATTGTGGATTGTTTACTGTTGAGTAGTCTCATGTTTAATATTTCTTGTACTTTTTCCAGCCATAAACTCATCGACTGTTTGGAACAGATCTAGTGGTGGTTGCCTTATGGGATTAGTCTCACACCCAGTTTGGGCCATACTTTTGGCCCCAAACAGATTATATTGTTGCAGGTATATACAAGGTCCAGTTCCCTTCTACTTCAGGTACTTGAAATGAGGTGGATCTAGAGAGCACGAGACCAAGGTTAGGCTAGGGATGTTGTGAAGCTAATTAATATTTTTCTAATGTATTTGGTTTAGTACTATATTTCAGCATTGTTATTTGTTTTGTTGCTTTCCTAGGCATATGTATCATGAATTATTTTATATATGTGCTCCATTTTGTCCTATTAGCCTTATGCTATTTATTTTTGTATGATGTTATTGCTTCTTCTGCCATTGTATGTATTTGTTTACTTCCGTTGTGTACTCTGACAATGAGGGAAAAGTTTCCCCAATATCACACCCAAGGCCCTCGATGCTAGTTGGTAGCCTCTGGCATTCTGGGAAAAGCATTTGAGGCCATGTGACCAACTGGGTACATGGTGCCTCTATGTGGCTTTCGGAATCAGGACATTACAAATACGGTTATCCAAATCCCATATCGATGGAGGAGGAGCACAAAACACTACTTTATAAGGTGGATTGGACACCTATCCTATCATGAGTCATTTTCCATGGGGTTCCTGAGGGCTAAAGCCTAGAGAAAACAAAATCTTGTAGGCTTGGCCCAAAGCGAAAAATATCATGGTCATGGGATAGACTGTGCCTTTACAAATGGTATCAGAGCCAATGTCCATTTGATGTTCCATCCAGGACACTGTGCCCTTCTAGGGGGGTTGGGTTATGGAAATATCACATCGAAGGAGGAGAAGCACAAATCACCCCTTTATAAGGTGGTATGGATACCTATCTCATCATGAGGCATTTTCCTGGAGGGTGGCTGAGGGAAAGAGGACAAGGAAAAAAAACTCTGTGGGATAGGACCAAAGAGGACAATATCATGATCCTGGGCTAGGCTGGGCCATTACAAATGGTATCAGATCTGGTTTCCATTTGATGTTCATGCGAGGACGTTGGGCCCTTCTAGGGGGTGGGTTATGGAAATCCTACATTGAAGGAGGAGGAGCATGAAGCACCCCTTTATAAGGCCATGTGGATACCTCTCCCATTTTGAGGCCTTTTCCTAGGGGGTGCCTGAGGGCCAGAGCCCATGGAAAACAAAACTGGGCGGGCTAGGCCCAAATAAAAAAATATCATGATCGTGGTCTGGACTTGGCCATTACAAATGGTATCAGAGCCGATGTCCATTTGATGTGCCAGCAAGGACGCTGGGCCCTTCTAGGGGGGGTGGGTTATGGAAATCCCACATCAAAAGAGTAGGATCACGAAGCACCCCATTATATGGTTTCGTGGATACATCTCCCATCATGAGGCCTTTTCCTAGGGGGTGCCTGAGGGGCAAAGCGTATGTAAAACAAAACCTTGCGGGCTATGCCAAAATCAGACAATATCATGATCATGGGTTGAACTGGAATGATACATAATTAATGTGAGAAACTATAATTATGAAGAAATACTGAAATAAAAATTAATAATAGAGATAAAAGTAGTGGAAAATATTTGACAATCAGACACACACTTTATCATTGTCTAGAAATGATTTTACCAATTATAGTTTTTAATTAATACTTAATTTCCTTTAGTCATTAATCTAAATGATCATAAAACCATATTGATACATATAATATTGGTTGAAATCCTCTTATAAATGAGATCTAATTACATGAATATATCTACTCAATCTTAATAGATAGTGATCACAATTCCCATAGGTAAACCACACCAAATTAAATTTAAAGTACGAGAATAACAAATATACATTTACAATTTCAAAATAAATTCATAATAAATTAGAGTTATGGGAATTCAACAATGAAATGTACTCTATTCCATTATGAATAAAATAATTTGTAGAGAAATAAAAATTATAACATAAAAAAGAACAAACTCAAAGGGAATGTGATTTATCAATCAACCACCATCAATAATTGTTATGGGTTAAACACATCATTAATAGTTTTTAGTCATTAAAAATCCTCTTCAAAATCATATTTTATTCTTCCATTTTGATTCTTCCATCTTTACAACCATCATATGATAGGGATGTAGAGTTTATAATATATAGACAAAGGGGTAGAAAATGTGTTGTCTAGTTTATGCGCATCTGTAGTTGGCTTGTTTCTAGAATGCATAATAGATTAATATTGGAAAAATTATTTTATTGTATTTTCCCATATATATTATATATAAACTAATAAAATAAGATCATTAGACCTTATGGTGAAAATTTTACACCCTATGTATAGAAGGGATATTTTATTTTTGAGGCTACTCTTCTACTTCTTCTAATTTCACATAACCATTGAACACCATAATGAATGAATTTAATATTTTTATATAATTTTTATTTGAGCCCATAAATTATAATTATTATAATACATAAATAATCCCAGTGGGATACTATTAATCTATGTTATTTGTCACTCACTAATGGAGTTTCAATTCAATATGAAAACACTTTTTTCAAAATAGGTAAATTTTTCAGGGCCATCATATGATCAATTTTTAATTTTTCCGGGATTTCAGAAATTAATCCCACATTCAATGGGTTTCTAAAATAATTAATTCCAATAATTGTAGTCGTATTGATGTAGTTTTGTACAAAAAATAGTTGATAAAAAATATTAAAATTAAATAATTAGTTATTTTTCACATTTTAGATAAAAACATATCAAAATTTTAAATAGGATTTAATATATCCTGAAAGGAAAATATTATTGGGATTAACTCCTTGATATAAAAATTAAACATAATTAAAATAAAAACTCTATCAGTAGACATGATAATTGTATCCTTTCCATCGATTATTAGTATATAACATTAAATCATAACAGGTTGTATTATTTCCAATAGAAATAGTTCATACTTTTATTATCATCCCTAGAATATTCCATGAGACTACTAAAATTATTCATCTAAATTGTTAAAAACATGTTGGTTTGCATGTGTGACCATCTAGATGTCTTACAGGAACCTGTGAGATGGATATTTGGATGTGGAGTCATCATATTTGGGTCAGATAACTGGGCAAGAGTGTAGCTCTTTTTACTGGGATGTCATGCACGAAACATCACTTTCACGGAGACCTCTAGTCATCCTTATTTCCTAAATGTTGTTCTCATATATGAGAAGAAGGAGTTCTACAATTCTAATCAACAGGTGGAGGAACTTGATCACTTCATGTTTGTTGGATCCAATTCTGGATAGTTTTGTAGACGTGATTACATGAAGCTGATCCATGTGAGGGATAGTGGAGATGGGTAGGAAAACATTATATAGTGCAAATCGATTTTGGGAAAAATTAAATTTTCTTGTTTAGAGTTTATTATATCAATCCATCCTTATAGAGGAAAATATTTAGAAGAAGGGAGTAGCGTTATCTTCCCGCTTCCAATGATGTATACAAACACAAAATTAATCTGCAGAACATGTGTTCTTGATGGGGGATTGGATGAGAGAGATCTGGGGATTTTTTAGGCAATTTATGAACATCAGCGGGGGATGGGTTTCAATGCAAAACTGTTTGGAAGATTGGTTACGTGGTGACAGATAGGTGGAGGCAAAATCCAAGCTGTGAGTTATGATATTTTCGGAGGCATGATGGACTCTATGGGATGTGAGGAAGAAGGTTAAAGAGGGCATCAAGCTGTCGTACAATTTTATTGAAATCCGTGTCAAGCTGTTGGTGGGGGAGATGGATGCAATCATTAAAGGGGGGACCAATACTATTGTTTTTAGGAAGATTATTCCCACATATTGCATTTATAGATCAGTGATGTGGTAGGGGTGGAGGGTATGTGGAAAGCCCCTCATTCTGGGAATAAACAGAATATGGATGGATCCTATATATAAGGAGTTATGAGAGGGGGTGACCTTGTTTGGGACAATATCGGATCAGTTCTTATAGCCATCAGTGCTTTCTATGGTAAGGGAACGTCGATAAGAGTTGATGCCCGCGCTACGGCCACCAGTTTATCACTTTGCATGAAATTAAATTTTGAGATATCCAAAGTGGAGTCTGAATCAGCAGTTATTGTTGGGTTGCTACAAAAAAATGGCAAGGTACCATGGGAATTAATGTATATCATCCAGAAATGCTGGTTCCTTTTTAATCAAGGAACTTATATTCTTTACACGTGGAGGGAGGGGAATGGTGCACCTAACCTGCTTGCCAACAAAGGTACGTATGAGGAAAGGTTGATTTTGTACAGTAGCCTAGGTTCCTTACCGAATGATTGTATGCTCATTTCTAGAGGTGAGACCCTATGTATTCACCACTTTCACCCTATATAATATGGTTTAGTAATCAACAAGCCTTCAATAAAAATTTATCTTTTAGTCAGACTAACATATTGGTTTATAATAACTCTTTCCTTACAATTCTTCATATGGATACATTTTGTTGCTAATGTTGAACTCATTTTTGTTTGAAAAATCGTCCAATTTTTATTAGTTCTGTCACATCACATATATGTTATAGAAATATATCTCATCATTTACGCAATTTTCATGATAGTCATATCATATAAAAAATTAATCTGGATATGATTGTTAGGGGGTCAATTTATCCCATTATCGAGAACCTTATATCGATTTTTTTAAAATTTCAATTTGAAATGATGTTCATGGTCAGATATAGTTGATAGAGGTTCCAATAAATTCTTACCAATTCATTAATATATATATGAATATTAAAGGAGGGATATACCTTTGTTTATAAAAATGATTAAGAATATATTATAAGATCATAAATAATGAACAATATAGCGTCATTCTTCCTTGGAGTGTTTGGATGTATAGTGAAAAATTCAATTATAATATTTCCCCACATCTATATAGGTGTAGGTATGGTTTTTATAACTAAACATGGAGTTTATCATTCATAATTATGTTATTGGTATACAAATAATCTAGACTTGTATTTATGACTGTCCATATATATACCATCCCATGATAAATTTTCAATTAAAAACCTATACATCCTAATCCTACTATGGTGTATAATGAAATTTGAGCTATGGGTTTTATCTAGAAATTTATTTTTTTACTATGTTTTTAATGGAACAAATATCCTCATTCGAAACATTAAAAAAATATCTCTATTTATTAATTCATTCATTTTATCATCATTCAATACATTAACAATCCTTTTAATCTACATATCAGCCTATTATGAATTCCCTCGATATGTTTTAAGATAGTTTTGAAATTTATTTATAACGTAATGATGGACCCCCATTCCTGAAAATCAAAATATAAAATTTTTACTATATAGATATGCATAAGATTTTTGTTAAACACCATCATAGTCAAAACACCACGATCTATCATACTAAATGTATTATCCTATTTTTTTTCCATTCATGGGATTCAGTTTAATGATAAATCATAATATATGGGTAGTTCTCACAATATTATTTATCTCTTATGGATATTCTCCTAAGAGATGATATGATAAAAAATATTACAATACACATAGATATTACATATCTCCATGTATCGGTTGTGACTCCATACCATCAATTAAATTGTGATTACTTGTAACTCGAGGTGATGAGTAATATAGTTATATTATAATATTTTTAGTTTTCATAATGCATCATTAGTGACCAAAACTTTTTAAATGAAAAAATTAAATTCATTACATTAATGTATAACTATATGTTAAAAATAATTACCCAACTGATTGTAGCATGTATATAGTTTCCCTAAGCAGTCTCTTCATCTTCTCATGAAAACATTCCACACAAACCTTCAACTATATCTATTTTACCTAATTGTATTTCAGCATCGTTAATGGGTATTAAATAAGTAAAAAATCATGAAGAAAATGCACCTATGAAATATTATTGATCACATGTAATGTTAAATATCAATAATACTTGTCTGTTTATGCAATCAATTAGCTATAATCCCATTAAAGGGTTAAAATATATTCCGTCCATAGAGAAAATATAGTCATAAATAATTTTTATTGGGAATATTTTATGCATACTAAATTTCCCATATAGTTCTTTTTTTGTGTCTCTAATATTACTTTTGGTAAAATCTAAAGATCATTATAGAAGATAATTTATATCAATATAGCACTAGCGAATAATACCACAATTTTATCATGATAAATCATGAATACTCTTTTAATTAGATCCATTATGAAAAAGGTTCATCAGTTATTCCAAAATTAATTATCATATACTCATTATTTCGATATTTTATTCTAAATAACATCTTCTATATATTATATTTCCTCAAATTTATTGGATGATAACCAGACTGAAGATTAATTAATGAAAATTAATATGCTCTATAAAGAAGATAAAATAGATAATTTTTTTTTGTAAATGATAGATACATTATATTTTAATGGATTTTATATTCCTATAATTGATTCGTAGTTTCATAGACCGATACTTATATATCCAAAGTAAAATAGTTTATCATCAAGGTGATATAATATAGTATAAAAATAGATTATTATAAAGGATTTTAAGTGTTATTTCAACTCCATTATCACTATTCTATCACATGATTTATATTTATCAGATGAATCATTAATGTGTTTAATATAGAAATAATAATAATTACATGGAGGGTTTCTACTAAATTCATAATGATTAATTAATTAATTAATTTTTTTACCTTGGGCCTGTCTTATATTCTTTGGATTTCTTTGTTAATAAATAATCGAGATTTATCTTCCTCACTTACTACTATTTCATTATGAAAATATAATATTGAATTTATATGGAACAACTAATAGTGGATGTATCTCCCTTAAATGAATGTGGTTATAGGGCCCCTCCATATAGAGTAAGCTGCAATCTGTAGTCACCATATCCAAAAATTGGAATATAATTAATTATCCAATGAAATTGAAATTTGAATTACAATTACTTTTATGTTTTCCAAAATTTAACCAATATATCATGATTTGTACTCATTGTAATATATTTACCATACTATGATCATTTAAATATAGTCCCCATGGTTCATATTGAACTTATTTGGATATAAACTATAATATCTGCAACCACGAAAACCAAGAGCTGGTATTTATATTTAAATATTTTTAAAAAATACATGAGTTAGAAAATGATCCAAAAATTTAGTACCCCTATAAGAAAAATAATATATATATATATATATATATATATCTTTTCAAAAAATAATACACTTTATGAAAATATTCTGAAATCATGACTATAATATCCATCATTTCCTTGAACATTACACTTTTTTATCCTATAGGTTTCAATAGGAAATGAATACACTATAAGTGAACTCATATTATTAGTAAGGAGGTCCATATAGTGGAAAAATGTATACAAAAACATGGAATACGTGATATGGAATGATTAAATTTATAACATAAAACCATAATCATCTAAATATAATGTTATTCTACATCCATGATAATAAATGAAAACATGAAAAATAGTTATCATTGATCTCATAATGATGAAATTCACATTAACATATATAAAAACTAGATTTCAAGGATATTTCCAACTCACTATCCTATTATGGGAAAATGTATACACTCTAACCCAAAAAGGTTTTTCTTATGATAGCTATCAATGGATTCATGGTCAATTTTTTTCTAGTCCGTAGTCATAACCAAATTTTTTCCATTTCATTAACTGTAAAAGTCATCACGAATTTTAGAGCATTCCCCAATGAACCAATTTCTATATAATATCATAGTTATACATATAATTAGAAATATGGTAATAAAATATATTCATATTCAATATAATAAAGTTGTTGTTAATTTGACATCCCTTAATAAACGAAGAAGAATTGGGGTATCATTATAGTTACATGAGGTAACCATATCAATGAAATATATTAGAGAAGGTGATCCAATTTAATGGTTTTTCCTTAGAAGATATTAGTTGAGTTCAATTGTATACATTGGTAGAAATCTAATTCCATGATATGAAAAGTACTTTTTCTGGGATTATAACTTTCATGTGAATATTTCGATATATATCCCCAATGATATTATTTCAATGAGTATAGTCATAATACCACTAAATTTTTCTCACGATAATGATTGAGTTAATAATCAAAAAACCAATTTCACGGTTATTTCATCAAATTGAATCTATTAAAAATCCACATAAACATTTTTATTTTATATAATGGATGAATTTTCTATAAGTACACAAAACAAATTACATCATAAACATAGTAAGGTTTTGCATCATTGAAATTACTGATTATTAAAATGGTTTTGGTAACTCTTGAATCAAAAAATTATTATGGGGGATTTTAAATATTTAAATTTAAATTTATTAAACCCAGTTAGTAAAATAGAATATTTCATCAATGAAAATGTATACTACAAATAAAAATAAATATACAGTTAACATAACAGGAGTCCCACATAATGATTCTTCGGATTGAAAAATAAATCTTATGTATTATGTAAAAATTTAATCTTCATATCATGAAGTATATATATTTAAATTTATTTCTAAATATCATGATTTATTTCATTTAATGATATATCATTTAGAATTTTCACCATATACACCTCATAATATAAATTTGGTGAATTATAAAGAACATGTCACATAGATAGGAATTTGAGATAGAAAAACATTACTTATTTTCATGACCTCAATGAACATACATTAAAATCACATGACACAAAATATTTATATATTACTCAAATTATTCATGACAACACTCATATCAAATTAAATTTACATTCATTATAGTAATCCTTGCATTTATTAATTCTACATATGTGCTACATTAGGTGTTTATAGTTTTGATCATTTTTTCAATATTTTTAAAAGTGTTGTTTCCTTTTATTTGTAGGGACTCTAAACCTTGTATCATAGAGATAGAATGTATTATATTATATTAGTACATGATGCAGAAAATTACATCTTGATGGACCGAATAGATTCATAGTATTATTAATCAATATACATAATTAAAATTAATATTAGATTTGAAATCATAAAATATATAAATAATTTTATTTGAGAACGAAATTATTTCCCATATCATATCCCTTCATATAATTCACATAATACTTCCAATTATCATGCATAAAATAAAACTAAATAAATGTGTATACCTATATGGTCAATAATGGTATGTGTAAATTTAATGATTTTAATAAATAAATCTTAATCAATATAGAATGATATATAAGTGAAATTGATAAAATTTGATGATTAAATTTTTCATACAATATCATTAATGAAATATAATAAAATAATGAAATAGAAATAACAAATGAGATTGAAAAATGACCATGAACATTTTAACTAATTGAATAATCACATGGATTATCAATAATTGAATTCATTACGATGGAATGTATAATGTTGGACATCTAAAAACTTCCATCGGGACCTTGTCCAAATCTATCTAACATAACTTAGGCGTTATTACAATGCATCTAATACCAGTGAGGCCTTGTTCAAAGAAATCTATATAAATGTTTTAGTCCTTTGATAGAATCTAATATAGTTTGTGTTATGATTCCAAACGATCCATCGAGGGGATAGAGTGTGCCTTTGCAGTCCCTTACAAAGTAAAATTTCTTACTCATATTTAAGGGGTGAAACAAAATCATCATAAAAAATAATATTGAAAAACTATTATATTAAATGTTAATAACTTCCCCAATCAATAAACATAATCCTAAACCATCTAGAATAATATGGAGAATGTTACAAACATTATAAAACCTCAATCAATCTAATCATAAACAATAAAAATAAAAAATAAGGATGATATAAATTAATAATATCCCCATTTGATCATATATTCATTAAATGATTATGATGGTGATTAGATGAAAGGAAATTAAATTATACATAAAAATAGTAATGAGGATAATAAAAATTTGACATTGATAATATTTTTTAAAATTAATTCTCAAAAAACATTTTCAAAACAAAATTATTTGAAAACAACATTTCAAAAATTGTAATATACTATTTTGAAAATTTATTATTCAAGATGGTATAAAATTATTTTTTGACATATAAGATAAAAAAATGATTTTATTCAAATTTTATATAAATTCCAAACAATAACTATTTTAAAAATT
Source organism: Viscum album (assembly GCA_963277665.1). NCBI lineage: Eukaryota > Viridiplantae > Streptophyta > Magnoliopsida > Santalales > Viscaceae > Viscum > Viscum album. The sequence goes on along the minus strand of OY728163.1, from coordinate 403,556,108 downwards.
GAATAATGATTCCATTAAATTTTTTTATCAAAGTAAAATCACACTTAATTATCCATTAATAATTCCATTAGATAATTATAAATTTTTTAAACATGTTTATAAAACATGGTTTTGGGATAAAAAACATTTTCTACCGAATCGAGAAATTAATTTGGATTATCTTAAAAATCATTTTTTATCATTGTTTATACCAAACATAGAAAAATTATACTATTACTTGAATAAGTTCATGAATCAACATAGTAGAAGAATATGTATTTATATTAAGATTGATATATCAAATAATTCAATAAATGTAGAATTAAACAAAAACACTGTTCAATAATAATAAGATTATTAAATAAAACCTTATCACATTGGTATCTTTTGAATCATAATCCCATCGATGGAAAGAAATTTAATGAGACATTAAATATAATAATATTATGTTAATTCATGATATAACAGATAAAAATAGCAGTACACACTCCCCTGAAAAGTAATAAGTGGTTTGATAGTGTATGTATCATAGAAGTAAATCTGAGATAGAAAACCCTTACATTGAGTTTGACTCATCATGTACATTCTATATCATGATTATTAATAAACATATGATTAATATATAATTTTTAAAATCAATTTTAAATTCTTTTAGTCATGTTATTACACTCATTTCGATACTATACATCATTCCTTATTCAAATTGGTTTATGTATGATGTTTTGACAATATATTATGTGTGTGTCACAAATGAATTCAATAGGTTCAATATGGAAAAATAGGAAATTATTTAAAAATATCATGAAATATAATCACTAAATAATTTCCATATTCTTTAATATATTATAATTTTAAAACCAATGTTGAATGAATATTAGGAAAAGAGAATTATGTTACAATAATAGAGACAATGGGTTTTATGTACGCATGAGTAATGTAACATCCCAGGTAATTATAGAGTAATAATTTTACATATTTATTCATATTAATGAATTAGACATTAATTTTACAATAAAGGGGATGTTATGTCTGATAGAGTAATCAATACACTTTATACAGAAGGATAATATATTATTAATAATATTATATTAAATGGTAGTCATCTCAAAGTCATTGTATTGAATTTAATAAATAGAAATAACTATACTATGTTTACATATGTTCATTAAAAGTTTTAAATTCATCCAATTAAATAACAGAGGCTTGAAATGAGAATAAATCCAATTTTGAGCATAAAATACACTAATACATTATTAAAATATAATTTCACATCCTTTTTAGGGGGAACACTTTTTATATACTGTTTTTTGTCACTTTTATATTTTCTATTTGAAGAAATAAACTTCTTCATTTAAACCAGGGAATCAAAATTTTCATTGGTTGATTTTTTAATTTTTTCTGATAAAATTCATATTTTATTCAATAGTAAAATATACAACATTTTATTTCAAAACTACATTTTCACTAGTTTTTTTATATTGCTGGATTATGATTTTACATATTTTAATGGTATTAACAAATGATTTTTTTATTTTTTAATCTAATGTAGTTCATGGGATGTAATTTTAATTAAAATTAAATAGAAAAACTATGTGATATTATAAATGTTTTATATAAAAAACAAATTTTATTGATCCATAAACGAAATTAGTGTTAAACCTATTTTAAATACACATGTGCAATTAATTTTTAAAAATATACGTTTATGGTTATAATTGGTATGAAAAATGAGGTTTAATAGGATCAAAACAATTTTTGGTGAATAGTAACATTAGTATTTTATTTACCATGGTTAAATGTAAATAGGGTAATTAAAGGTAAAATTTATATTATACTATAATAAAATTAACCTAACACTTGTATTAATATTATTGGACGAGATATTGTTGACCATTACCATGCTTTCGTCAAAACATTGACCATCAGAATCCACTTTGGTGTGATTATGACATTTATAATATTTAAGTTAATGTAAAGGCAATTATGTCATAAATAAGTGTCTCCTTATTAAAACAATTTTAATATTGTTTTGAATAAGTGATATCTTCAAAAATGAATATTTAATAGAATCCTAAGAATATATCCTATATCATGGTAATTTATTTATAATTTTAATCAAAAAAATAATTATATTAAATGGTGACATGATGATGATGTAGTAATTGATTTATTAATGAAAGAATAAAATAAATGATATTAATAATATTAAAATAAATATAATTTTAATGAATGTATTCCATCAATAAAATTTATTGATGTATATCAGATGTTAGTATTGAGTTAATGTAGTTTTTTCAAATGTAACCAGGTTACAATTTTTTTAAAAATGTCATTTAATGAATAGTGTCAAAATTGACATTTTTATAAACTAAATTATAAAATATATAATTATATGATTCAAAATTTATAAAAATAAAATATTCAGCCAAAAAGATTATATAACTCAAAAAATCCCATTAATAACTCATTCATTGGTCATTTGGTATGATTTGGTAATTGTTGTTACACTCAATGTGTAAATTACATGATAAAACAATAAGAGTTAAAATGGATTAAACAAAATGACATGGATTAAAAATTATTCAAAATTTGTATAATTAACATTAGATTATTATATTTTGACCCCTTCTCGTCCTATCTTTGAACATAATCAACTTGGTCCCATTTGGAATCAAAATTGAAATTATATTATTTTAATACTTTTAATAATTCCAAGGGTTCGCCTCCCCTCTCATATAAAAAGGCACACATTAATCTATATTACTCACACATCCAAAAAAATTGGCTATGTGAATATATTAAAAAATGATCTCCCAAAATTCATCCCCACATTTTTATGGCCTTAGTTTAGGAATAACTCCCTTTTTAGAGGTGTTAAGGTGTTCTTCATAGGTTATCAACAGAAGAAACAATATAATTTTCTTTAAGTCTTTGTATTTTATTTATTCTTACACTTCCTTTAAATATTATTATTCATATAAGAGATAATAACTCCAATTTTTTTAATATACTGAGATGTTATCATCATAATCTCATCACATAAATATATCTCTACTTCCATTAAATATTAATGTAATTAATCGTTTGTGTGTACATATGAACAATCACCTCCACGAACCGATCTAATTCATTTTTCATAATTATCTCTCATATCTGGTTATAATAATAGAATTAATGATAAAATGTGTCATTCATGACACATTAACTATTCAATGATAACAATATATTAATTATGTTCTTACCTTCCATTGGCCTATAAATGATAACGTTGTTCATATGTACGCATGAACTATCACCTCCACGAAGCGCTATAACACATTAATATTCATTATATCACTATATGATATATATATATATATATAAATTATTAAAATATATTAATGGTGTTATGATCATTCTAGAAATAAAAAAAATACCTAATTTCTTTACATAATGATTAATGAAAAATATAATTTCTTACTCATGGGTACATACAACTTATCATCTACATGATTATGACATTGTTCATTTTATATTTAAACCCTTCATGATTTGATTTAAGCGTATAATTAATTTCTAATAATGATAATAATTTCTTCAATATTATTCTATATATTATGGAATTATGACCACATTGTCTAATGACATCGTACCGATTTCATTCTTGACTCATGAACAAGATATCAACAAAGCATTTGATATGAACATAAATCATTATGTAATTGTTATAACATGGTAATAAGTGATAAAAAATGAACAATGAACATGAAAGAGATTCCTAATAATTTTTAAATTAACCAAAGATTATTATTCATGATGATAAAAAATGTATGAGATGATTTAATTCTCAAGGTAAGGGACTTCGTGTCAATATCCTTTCATTAATTCATATTTAGATAATATACACCACCTTATTTTATATAATGTATTATCAACCGATTTTATGTTTAATTTCAATAAATAGTTTTAAAAAGTAATATTTTTATATGAATCATTTTACTAAATGACAACATGACTGTTTTTTAAACACATATGGAGACAACAACATTTCTACCCCAAGACCATTATATAGCACTTGGCTTCCTCTATAAGCTGTAAAGGTTTAAAAAGAGAAATAAATAACATTTTTCTTTTATGTTATTTTGTTATTTAAAATGTTTTTATATTGTATTTATTATATCAAGATCTTGAAATGATATCGTGTGATTGTAATGTAGAAATTTTATTTTTCCATTATACTTGTTCTATGTGTTATGGTTATGTGAATATTCCCATGAATAATTTATGTATATAAGTGTTTAGGTAATAATATAATGGAATATAAGACCATGATATGTCGTCATTTAATTGGTTACGTAAACCTAGTTAAATTATAAGGTTTCTCCTAAGAGATTTATCTAAAATAGTGTGATGGATATTCCAAATGTAACCATAAAGTTTACTCCCTATGTAACTATGAATGAAATAGTTTAAGTATGATATAGATGCCACATGTGACCTTTTTTATCTATGATTACAATGATGTTTTTTATGAATCATTTTATTTCATGAGGTATGTTAAATATCTTATGTTTTATCGGTGAAAATTATTATTTTTTAAAATGTTTTATTTCACAGACTAATGGTTTCCTCCTTATTTATACCCATTATTAAGATGTTTGTGCCCATACCTTTATTTTGAGATGTTTTCCATATGTTATAAGTATGTTTTAGATAAAATAAGGAGACACGATGAATTTTATGAAAAAATTTATCATAAAAAACAATTTATGTTTTATTTTAAAAAGTATTAGAATATGAAAAAATGGGTAGCATGTGGAATTTTATACTTCATACTATTTGATATTTTATGTAATAGTTATGGGATAATTTTATTAAACTCTAACCCTAAAAATATACTTAATTAGAATGAATGTAAATTCTTTACTTAACTCAAGATGATGTAGTGTTTATGGATACAACAATATAGTTTGTATTAGATGTTGGTCTAGAAAAATATAGTGCTTATGATATTGTTAATATAATATTCATAAATGATTTTTTACATTATGTTAAAATTGAAATGATAGAGAATTTATTATTATAATTCATATTCTTTTAATATATGTCTGTTTGGAATTGTTTTATGGGGAGGAAATATGGTATCTATGCTGGGATGATATCCAGATGGGAAAAACCTTCCAAATCAGCCACCATAGATGGTCGGAATCAGAATTTAATAGTTTTATATAGTGATGGAATACTTGAATCAGTCAATACATTTTTTGTAGTATCCATCAATGATATTATCTAGATCAACCACAAATAAACATATTGGTAGTGGATCATTTCATGAGGAAAAATCCCCAACATTCATAAGGTAATATTACCCCATGCTATCAGAGAGGTGTATTAAATCCCTATAAATGATTTATATGTCATTGGTTGTTCAGAAAATCATGAGGTTAGTCTTGATGTTTACCATTCATAAGGTGAAGTCGATCAGTAGTTCTCAATCGTTAATAAAATTTTGGACAGTGAAGATATTTATGCTTTTGAGTGGGATATATTCAAAAAATGATTCTTAATAAATAATTTTTTAATGTAGTTAAACTTTGGATTTAAAAATAATGCATTGAATTAAGGAAAGATGAGGATTTAGTGGCTACATACAAAGAATAATTCACCTGGCTATAAATTTAAGCTCCAAATATATTCTGAGATCATGAAATTAAAATTACTTTTTTACTCAATATTAAAGCTAAATTATTGAAAAAATTATCTTCTTGTGATTCAAAATGTTCTGAAAAACTTTTTTGATGTATGGAAAATGTTGAAATGGTGTTTTTATATGATCATGTATCATTGGAAAATATATAAAAATAATAGGTCATGGTGGAAAATTAAGGGAAATGATTCTTCAAAAAATTCTGACGGTAAGAAAATTAAATTTATAGTTAGTGATTATTTTGGAAAAATCTCTTTGGAGAGTGCCTTTTAAATTCTAGTTAGTCTTTTCAATGTGATAAAATTTTAAATAAGGTTCATAACTATATTGAAATTTATCATGGTAGTGGTAAGAAAAATTTTTATTTATAGTCAGTAAAGTGTTTGTGCAATGAGATGGGTGATTATATGAATGAGTGTCTGAGAATAATTTGAATGATGACAAGAAACAAAACTAAAATTAGAATGAAATTGTGAAATACATTACAACTACTTCATCATATGTCAGTGCATCAAATGAAGAGGTATTGGGTACATTGTTTGTTTGTTCAGATAATTCCAATTTTTTGTTTGATACTAGGTATACACATTCATTCAAATCTAATAAATTTTTCAACTAAATAGAAAATTCAACCTCTTGAAATTAATCCAGAATTTATGTTAAAAAAAATTAAACAATTATTGCAGAAAAATGAAATTATAGGAATTTTATTCTTCTTATATATTGAAATAATTTACATGAAAACCTTGTTTTTTCCTCTTGTATATTTTAATGTAATTTTGGGTATATATTGGCATTCTATTTACCATGATATGATTGAATATAGAGATAAATTTTTATCTTTTCATAAGTAATTTCTATTTGAATACAAGAATGTACCATTACCATTGATAATATTTCATGATGATAAGAAAATATTAATAGATGAAAATGAATTTTACCTTGAAAATGTTGTTTAAAAAAAGGAAATGTTCAGATTAGTGATGTTACAATGGAAAATCAGGGTCATTATGTTTTCCAATTGATTTTCCAACAATTATACCTGATCGCGAAGTTGAAATTATTTTTTACCTAGTTCCTGATTCTAAGATAATTTCAAAACACACTTATTGAATGGATCAAAATGAAATTTTAGAGTAGAGAAATCAATAGTAGGAGTTATTATATTAATTCATTATTTGAACTAGTACTTACCCATGGATTCCTACTATTTTTTTTCAAAATAATGATGGTTCAATGATAAATTTCATTGATTATTGAGACTTGAATTACATCAATATTAGGAACAATTGTTCAGTGCCTCATATGGTGATTTGTTTGATCAGATATTGGGAACATAATATTTTTTGATGGTTTAATTGAGGTTAGGTTACCATTATATGGAAGTGAAGTAATCCGACATTCTAAAGACTATATTTCACAGTAGATATAATCATCAAGAATTTGTAGTTATATAGTTTGGATTAACTAATGCACCTTCTTATTCATTTATCTTAGAAATATAATATTCTATAAGATCATGGATATGTTTTTGTTGTGTTTATTGATGATATTTTGGTATATTATAAAATTAAATAAAAGTATGAAAATCATCTAATGGTTATTTTTTAAACATTAGAAGAAAAAAATGTATGAGATATTAAGAAAAACTGAATTTTGGTTGCAATAAATTTCATTCCCTGGTCACATTGTTTCTAAAGATATCCTAAATATTGACCTTAATAAAAATAAAGTTGTTGAAGAATGGTCAATACCTTCAAATGAAATTGGTATTCATATTTTTATGGGTTTATCTGGATATTTTCGGAGGTTTTTTGAAAAATCATTGTTATCTTTTCCACTGACTATGTTAATTTAATAAGGTTTTAAGTTCAATTGGAATAATAATGTGATGATTATTTTAAGAAATTGAAAAGAATATTAGTGTATTCTAATTTTCTATTCCTTCCTTCCAGAATAGTTAATTTGTTATCCATGGTGATGCTTCTATTGAAGGACTTGGTTGTGTCCTAATATAGACTGACCAGGTAATTTCTTATATTTCACATTAGTTGAATCCTCATGGGTTAAATTACCCTACACATTATTTGGAATTAGCCACTGTTATTTTTGAATTTAAAATTTTAAGGCATCATCAGTAGTAAGTAAAATGTGAAATATATACTCACTACAAAAGTTTGAAATGTATTCACCGAGAAGTAATTGAACATAAGACCGAGAAGATGGTTGGAACTAATCAAGGATAATTATTTCATGATTGATTTTCGTCATGGAAAATAAAATAAGGTTTATGATTCTTTCAGTTGGAAATGTAATGCTAAATTAACCATGATGCGCTTGGAATGTGATCATTTGGTTAACTATTTGATGATCCTTTGATTCAAAGTTTTTGGTGCATGAAATTACTCTATTTTGTTTCAGGTTTCAATGTAATCATGTCTATTATAAAGAATTAATCAAACACAGAAGGAAGATAGTGAATTATAGAAAATGAATGAAATAATTCAGAAGATTATGTTGCCTAAATATATCATTGATAAATATTTTTTTATAATTGGGAAGATATTATTTGTTCATTTTGATTCAAATATGAAGAATGAGTTGTTCTTTTAATCTCATAGTTCTCTCTTTTCAGTTCATTCAGGTATTACTATGATGTACAAAGACCTTAGAGATAATTACTAGTGCGATGGAATGAAAATAAGAATCATGGAATATATTGTGAATTTTATGATTTTTCAGTAATTTAAAGAAGAGTATATGTTACCAAAAGTGGAAGCTTTAGCCTTTTCCACTACCAATGTGAAAATGGGAAAATATATCCATGGATTTCATTGTGGGATTAACAAAGACTTATTTATGTAATAATTATATTTGTTTTATTCATGATAGATAGACTAAATCATATTATTTTTTTCATATTTGACATACACTATCTCCAGATAAAATTTATCATATGTGTCTGTTCCACCTTTGAGGTTGTGCGTTTCTCCGATGGTGAGGAAATGGTCCGATGATGGAAATCACCCGTCCCTTTTTCTTATGGGGATGGGTTCTCGTCATATTCATAATTTCATTCATTTCAACCCATTTATAATTATTATCCTTTAAATAAGGTGGGTATTTCCTCCTAGAGATTGGTCATGTTGTCCTTTCTATATTGTGAGACAAACGACATGGCCAAATGATCTCCAGGAGGAGATTACATACGGTAATGTACCAATGAAATCAGTCATTCTCAAATATAATTTCTTCAAATGGTCTCCAACAAGTTTATTATTGGAGAAAAGAACACCGAATGGACCTGTTATCCCTGATTCATGGGCATGCTTTCCAAAGGTAGACTCTTGAGGGATGAAGATTTGGACAACAACACTTAAATACTCCATTGGTCGAGAGGATGGGAGGTCAGGAACACCGCCCCATTACATGGGAGGATTGACTCATGTTCTAGGACACTAATATATATTTAATTAATGATCATATTTTTAAGAATCCTTGGTTCATTCTCGAAGAGTGTTTCCATGGGAAACCACTAGTTTGTTAGATAGTTGTAAGCATGCATATTTTCAATTCCATAGAGATGGAACTAACATGAACCATATGAGAATATGCTCTAGAGTTTACCATCATCTAGTGGGATTAAAGGTTACATGAGGTTGGGATCAGACTCATATAATTGGTTTCTTATGCATCCTCAAGATAAGAATCAGAACCCACGTAGTTAGAATGGTGTGGGGATTACTAATGGGAGCAGCCTATTTTAGGGGACATGGTTGTGTGAACCCTTTTGGATGGGAATACTTTTGAGCTCGGGCCTTCTGGAAGGCATCCTACCCATCCTGTTTTGATTAGGAATCAGATTTCTCGTAGTTTAGATGGTGCATTGATGTTTTAATCATCACAAACCTCTAATCCCATACGATTCATGATCGGTGTGAGAAACAAGATGGTGACAAATATTCAATAATGTACATGCCTCCTCCGATGTTGGTGGGGGAGGGAGATCCCATGGATGAAGTGGCCGGAGCGACTGTAGACGAGGGAGAGAAGCAATGAACCTTTCATTGTGAGATGTAATTAAGTCCATGTGGACCAACCATAGGTGATTTGGGACATAGCTTAGTGTGAGGGCCCTAAAGCATGTTCTGGGAAGGAGAGGAATTTCTTCCTCATCAAAGGGGGGAGTGAACATAACCCCTTAGACTGATCATTATTAATTGTTAAATGGGAAAGCGAGTGATCACCCTTGATCCCAAGAACGGGGAGTTTCATGTCGACATCCCACATTTAGACTTTGAGTAACCATGGTGATGTAGTTCCATGAACATTCCAAAATATCACACCGATGTAGGGAGAGCCTTAGTGACTCCGCAAACTATTGTAATGTAGACTCAAAGGGGTGCACTGATGCGCTCGATGTTCAGATCATATGTGTATGGTGGCTTTATTGGAGGCTTTGTCCTGGTGTTGGGGGACTGGCTAGAAAATGACTTGAAGGGGACTAGATGGTAATAGAAAGGTGAGGCAAGAACCAGAGGCAAAAATACCTAAGAGAACCCCTTTGGCATATTGATTTCTTAGGCGGGATGGGGAAGGATCTGCATACCATAGTTGTATTCGGACAACAAGGTCGTTTGCGTACTGATGCAGGATGCATTCGTGGGCATAGTCCACAGTGTACCATGGTTGTATGTGTCCAACAATGCAGCTCTAGGTTCTAGAAGTGTACCAATGCGGTACGCGGTGCCAGGTTTTGTCTGCCTGATGATGCGCTCCGTGGAGAACCATGTTGAAGGAGGTTATGGGGGACTTCTGTTCACAGGGAATTAATCCATGAGGATTATATGGTTCATGGTTCACCAATGAGGTTATCAGTTCATTTATTAGTATTCGATTCCTTCGTTTTTCGGTTCACGGTCGGTTGTACCTGCAGAGAATGTAGTTCATAACTCGGGCTTCGTGAATGATTCAAGACTGAAGCTAGATCCTTCATCGATTCCTTCCTCATTAAAGATTTTTTCATCCTCCTCTATCTCCTTTTCTTTTCAATGTACCCCCCTTCTCTTCTACTACTATCATTTTATAGAGCACTAAAACAATCATATCTAATGGCAACGCGACACCATTTGTGGAGGCCCATTGATGAAATATCATGACCCGGAGAAGTCTCAGTCAACCAATTTTTTGGAGGCAACCATTTTTTATAATGGTTCATGGAACCCTAAATATTTTCAATGACCAGAAACTAATGAATTCGTCCAATGGTACATGGACGGGCTTTCTGCGTATGATTCCTTTTGCGATGCGGTTCACTATTTTCAATGCTTTCTCACCATCAGTCATGGGAAAAATGGTTCATGGGTCAGTTCTCCAACCCCGGTGTTCACAATCCAGCTTGTCCGTGTACATTTCCTGGTGACGGTACGTGGGCCACTTGAAATACCATGAAAACATGTATTCCTTCATGTTTCTTATGAAATTTGTGTCTCAATTGAGTCCATTCACCTTTCTAGACATATAGAATTACTTTCTTCCTTTTTCAAGTAATTGTGGGGGTATTTTCATCCCATGGTGAAATTTTCAGGACCCTATAAATGATTCCCATAAGAATGGTGTCCATTAAGAATGAAAATGGGACTATTCTAATGCAGATGTGGTCCTGAAATGAAATGGTTTTTTATGGAACAGATGGACCCGATAGCAGGGGACCACATGTAAATATAGGGGAACATTTCATTTTTCTTTTATCTTTTCTCAGGGTGAATGGTACACTCAATTTCTCTGGCTTCCTCTTCTCTCATGTACTGTGCTATCTGCAAAAATCATGTTTTTCAACTACTTTGTACGTTCCACGAACTGATCTCTCTACCATTAATATGTTCACATTAAAAATCATTGATTTCTCAAATAGCATTGCAGATTTTTAAGACTAAAATCTAGATTCTGCATAAGAGGATGCTATGTGGCTGTTATGTTTGCATACTGAACCTAATACAGCGAACCAATCTTCAGAAATTTATAATCCAAACTTATACTTGAACCTATATCTTTTGAACATTTACTCAATCAAGGCCATGGTTTGTGATATCCCCATTCCATGAACCACTCTTTTCACTAGACATTGCCCCTCAGGCCAACACCTCAAGGGCAGTTCACCAAAAATGGTGGTACGAGGCTGAATGCAACGGTGTACTATGGATTTAGGTAGAGTTACTCATGCGAACCATGTAGTACTCTTGATGTGAATACCTCATCCTATTTATGGAAATAGTACACGGAGCCTTTTATGGATATGTTTCAAATCCTTTTGTCATTATTCCAGGCCTTTACGCAACAATTGTCTTCAAAATAACTCTCTCTCTCACCTGCTGGTTTTTGTGTGTGTAGGATATGATGGTTGATTCAAAGGTTATTGCTAAATTATATGCTTCTTCATAGCCTATTATTACTACCCTCATTCCACTATTGACGAAAGATTAATGATCATGACATATTTGGTTGAAAACATTGTTCTGGTCATCCCGTTTGACCAATCCATAGTGTATCTTCTTACAGTGGGCCAACAAGAAAACCCATATTCAAAAATACTTCCTTCATACAGATTTGGTCTACTATCAAACATGCCGATCTTCATGCCGGACCAAATAGATCATCCTTCCTCCAAGATAATTAACACCTCCATTCCTAAATCATTGATTTCCTCCAAGGGGAGGTACCTATATAGAGATACTTCCTCCAGGTATTTGCTGAACTACACACCTTGAATTTTAGAGTGCTTAATGTGAAATCCTGATCAGACTACCCACTATTACCAGTGAATCATGAGGAAGGCTACAGAAAATGAGAAGCACAATTGGTCAACTCAGAGGGATCTTCAATATGGGGGATCATTTGGCTTGGATTGGGGGTGGCCCTATTGGGTCTGACAGAGCTGTGATGAATTCCGCACTAAGTTACAGACCATATGGCTATATGAGGATATGTGGGTCTCCTAGAAATACACTCACTTTCCTAAGTCCCTTATCTCACAGCTCTTAAGTAGTTGGAGTCAAGATAACAACAATTTTCATTTGACCCATGGGGAGGTCTGCATCTGTTTAAGGGATATTCGACTAATTTCAAGAGTCCCTATTGAATGGAAAATTTATGAAGAATTCATTCATACTTCCTATATTTGGGATGATGTGGAATGACCCACCTCCCCCCTTATACAAGGTACATATTTTCCATGTGAAGGATCATTTGAATGAAATTGATCCCTGCCTAATGTAGGACATTCGTTTTGATGACTAGTTTGTGTTATTATCAAGCATACATGTCTTGAACTCGACCCACAAAGTCATAGGGTTTTTTACACCAAAGCTACCTAGAGACGAGTAGACACTTTCTAGCCCATCATGGAAGAAGGGGATTTTCAGAAATTGGGATTCAGGATCATCCCTGATGTCGATTGGTTATTTTGACTGGCATCTTTCTTGGCCATGTTTATGAGCGGGTGGCTCGTACCTGAAATTCCTAATCCTTCATTCAGTTATCAGTATTTCTCTTTTGCCTACATTTATATTCTTCGATGTGGGTTTGGTAACCTTCACCTTTTCCATCGTTTTGTTAACAAGATATGGGCCTATGAGTTTTGTTTCATAAACAACATCCAAACAAGTTGGTGTGTGACATCTCTTTCCATATAACACTTCATATGGTGTCATATGAATACTTTAATTGAAGCTATTGTTATAGGAAAATTCTACCAGAGGTAGATATTGATCCCACATACCTTGAATGTCAAGTGAGAAATATCTCAACATGTTTTCTATGGTTTGAATAGTCTGTTCTGATTGTCCATCAGTTTGAGGGTGGTCGGTAGTGCTCAAATGAAATTTTGTATCCAGGGCCTTTTGAAGACATTTCCAGAATCTTGATGTAAAATGTGGATCACGGTCAGAAACAATCAATAGGGGTACTCCATGAAGTCATAAAACATCAGTAATATATATTCTTTCTAGACATTCAAGTGGTAAATATTCTCTTATAACAAGAAAATGTGCTGACATGGTAAGACGATCAACAATAACCCATACTGCATCATTTCTTCTAGGAGTCTTTGGTAGCCCCATGAGAAATTCCATCATAATATTATCTCATTTCCACTTAGGTATGGGAAGAGGTTTCATGACTCCTCTAGGCTGTTGCCTTCCATCTTTCACATATTGACAAACCATATATCTTGACACAAAATCAGCAATCTCCCTCTTCATGTTGTCCCAACAAAAATTATTCTTCAAATAACTATACATCTTGGTGATCCCAGGGTTTATAGGGAAGTTGGAGCTATGAGCATCATCAAAAAATTCCCTTCTTAGATCAGGTATGTTAGGAACACAAAGTCTCTTCCCAAATTTCAAAATTCCACCTTCATATATGATGTCATTCAATCTCCCATCATTCACAGATTTAATCATATCTTGAATCTTCTCATCATAAATATGAGAACTCCTTATTCTTTCTAGTAATGATACTTTGGAATCCATTTGAAAAAGTATTGATGTTTCATCTTCTATGGTTATTCCCATATCCATATTTACTAGATCCATTAAAATAGGATCCCTTTCAACTCTCATATTGTTAAAAATTCCATGATCAATTGCACTTAAAGAATATTCCACCTTATTTTCCTTCCCCTGGTGGTAGTGTACAGTGAAATCATACTCCTTGAGTAGTTCAAGCCATCATCTTTGCCAAATATTGAGTTCTTTCTGTGAGAAAATATATATCAAACTCCTCTAATTAGTATATATCTGACATTTTTCACAACAAAGATAGTGTCTCAATGTCATTAAAGCAAGGATTACAGTGGATAAATCAAGATTATGAGTGGGATAGTTTTTGGTCATTAATTTTTAGCTGTCGTGATGCATAGTAAATATCTCTATCATTATGCACAAGGACACAACCAAGTACCTTCTTTGAGGAATCACTATAAATAAAAAACACATCATTCCCTGATGATAAAGTCAAGATTGGAGCATTGACTAATATTCTATTCAGTTATTCAAAAAAAATTTCACACTCTTTTGTCCCAACAAATTTAACCCCTTTAGATGTGATCTTGGTTAATGGTTTAGACAATCGATCAAAATTCTAGGTAAAATGCCTATAATAACCTGCTAAAAAAATAAATCGGCATACCTCAGTTATTCTCATCAATGTTGGCCATTCATGGATTTCCATGGTCTTTGAAGGATCAACAGAGATTCCATCCTTAGACACAATGTGGTCAAGAAATGAAATCTCCTAATTCCAGAATTCACACTTGCAAAACTTCCAATATAATTCATTTCTTCTTAGGAGTCCATAGGATAATGAGAATGTTATTTTCATGATCTTCGTAGATTTTGGAGTATACGAAGATATCATAAATAAATACCACTAAAAAGTCATCATGATATTCTATTAATACTTTGTTTATTAGATCCACGAAGACAGAGGATGCATTAGTCAATCCAAAAGGCATTATTATAAACTCGTAATGCTTGTACCTGGTTCGAAATGCTGTTTTCGGAATGTCTTCCCTCTTCACACACAACTAATGATATCTAGATCGAAGGCCAATCTTTGAAAAATATTTTTCTCCATGATGTTGGTTGAATAAATCATCAATTTGAGGTAGGTGATACTTGTTCTTTAATTTTTTATCATTGATATCCTTGTAGACAATGCACAACCTCATTGATCTTTCATTATTCTTATCAAAATGGACAGGGGTTTCCCATGGAGAAGCACTTTGGTGAATAAATCCATTTTTACTCAAATCCTCTATTTATTTATTTACTTCCACTAATTCCACAGTGGCTATTCTATATCAGGTCTTTAGCATGGGACTTGAACCATGAATTAAATCAATGGAAAACTCAATTTCTCATTTTGGAGGATGTCCAGGTAAATACTCTAAAAACACATCAACATATTTTTGAAAAATAAATGCGTCCTCTATTCAAACATTATATTCCGCACCCATAGTTATTTCATTCTCTTTTTCCCCTATAATTGAATTTATTAGAGCTACTAGGGGAGGGTCTAGATAAGAATCTGGTGGTGACGTTTTGGCTCTAAAGATAAGGTACTCCTTATCATGGATATGATGATGAGATCCACATATAAAGAACATTTTTATTCTCTAATGGGATATGATTCACAAAATATTGTTGCGATGATACTTACAAAAAGAGTTTTGACTGAAAACTCCCTTGTTATGTCAAAGGGATAATATCTAGTTTTCTTTTCAGACTGGGAAGATATGAAACAATGCGATGATCCAGAGTCAAATAAAGTGTTGGATAAACATGAGTAAACCGTTAAATTACCACCCAACATGTCTTTCTGAGCATCAACCTCGGTAGTAGTGATCACATAAGCTTGTCCTTTCCCCCTTGACCTTTTCTGAGGTAATTTCCCTTGGCGCTTAGGACATCAATATTCATAATGCCCCTTTTTTTACAATTGTATAATTTAACATAGACATCCTCTTTTTTCCCCTTGCAATCACGAACTTGGTGGCCTTTTTTAACCACACTTGTAATAGACACTCATTCCCTCCAGGAAAGTACCAGGGTATTTAATACCACATTTATCACATGATGGATATTTAAATTTTCCCTTCTTCCCATTATTTCAATTTTTAGAGTGTTCAACATATCACTTTTTCTCTTGCTTTTCTGTAAAGTCGTAAGACTTAGAGAATTCCTTTTCTATCTTGATAGTGCATGAGACAATATCATCGTATGATGAGATGGATATTGAGACTAATGCTTGATGAAGAAATGTATTTAACCCATCAAAAACGTTATCAATCTTACTACATGGGATACTCATATAATATGATGCATTCCTTGCTAACCTTGTAATGTTAGCCTCATATTTTGCAAAATTCTAATCCTTATTTTGCCTCAGACTCAGAAATTTACTTTCCATATCCGCTCGTTGGTAAAGAGGAAAGTATTTTTCTATGAAAATAACTTCAAACTCCCTCCATTCCATTTTTGATACTTCTTCATATTACTTTGTGTTTTGGATTAAGTACCACCATTGATCTGCATCTCCTGTGGGGCGATAAACTGCCGTGATTTTTTTTTCCTTTTTGCTACACCCCAAAGCATGAAATATTTTCTCTATGGAATTTATCCATTTCTCAACTACTAATGAATTTATACTCCCATTGAATGTTGGTGGTTGTTTCCTCATGAATTGTTTTATCATTGATCCTCCACGTTGTGGATCAGGATGCTCTATATGGGTAATGTTATTATTCATAACCTTAGTGAGTTGTCCCAATATGGTGATAAGCTGGTCAACACCAGTTGAATCACCAATTCCACTATAATTATCTTGAGTAGGAGGGAAATCCCTACATAGATTATGTGTGTTGATATTATTTCCCTTCCTTCCACTAGGCGTCATTTCTAAAAAAATGGCATACACTAGATTAGTTTATGAATCGCAATACATAATTCCAAACATGTAAAACACTTAACATAAATTGAACAGTTAATGGATATAATCTATAATCATAAAGATGTTTTCTTTGAGGAGATATATACACATAAATACTTCATAATGATTTGTAAATAAAATGTGAATTATCCTATGATTATCCCACCAGAGTATCGTAGCCATGACTGCAGCAAGGCCCATTGTCGTTCACTAGTTCTCAATTGAGTCAAGGTCAAAGTGGTGATTTTGGGGTTTAACCCTAGTTACATCTATGCTAGAGCCGCCTCTACCTGCTCATATCCAGATAGGGATGTATTGTTTGTAAAAATTTCAAAATCGCTACAGTACCAAAATTCTTGGAATTTCTTCAATACTAATCCTCAAAGTCTATTTTAGGGTAGTGTTCTCTAATAATAATTTTTCTAAATCTAGTTTCCAAGGTTTTTACTAAACCTCCTCTGATACCAACAGTAACGCCCCAACCCCAATTACCTAGATTTGGTGCATTATTACATAACACCAGCATGATAGGAGGAATCATTTCCCAAAAGACTGGTCAGTTTAGTAGCCTTGTAAGTACTAAATACATTCATAAGATTTACATTACATCATTAAATAAAAAAACCACAAAATTTTTCCCCTATTGAACACAATTATATCCTTAGCCTATCCCTGCAAGTCAACCATAAAATACTTCTTCACATCCTGGGAGAAATAAAACATAGAAAGGGGTGAGCTCAGTTACTTAGTCAATATGACAATATAGTGGAAACATTCATAAATGAGCATAAACATTAAAGGAAATGAATAAGACTAAAACAAATTCCTTTTAAACATAAAAAATATCATAATATGGAAATGATAAAATAAAATAATTCAATTTACTTATTCATATGGATATTCTAGTAGTGGAATAATCACATTGAATATCTATAGCGACTTTCATAAATATGGAATGCATAATTGCAGACTTCATATCCACATACTCAAGGCCTTGTGCCATGACTACAAATAAGATTTTTCAGGTCCTTGTGCCATGACAGTAGTGTGCCTCATGAAACCTAATGATGAATCAAGGAGCTAAAGTAGGATCCACCCGTCACATGCTAAGTCCAATGCATTCTTCAAATGAATATTTTTAAACATAACATAAACATTCGTATTAAAAATAGCATACGAAATGTCAATACATTATACATAAACCATGAATGAAGTAAAAATAACACATCCATAGTAAAAAATATCACAAAACTGTCAATACAATATGAAAGATTTGTATTATAATAAATTAACTTCAAACAAGCATAAAATCCATTAATGGATGTTGACATAGATGTAATGAAAACTGTTAGAAATAAATACCTCTTCAAATTTTGATATAATTTAAAATTCTCATAATTATAAAAGAAAATATTTATTTCAAAAATATTTTTATAATCCTGTATGGGAATCTTAGATGATTATATAATGGATGAAAATAGCCACACCCTTTGTATATGTTAAAAAATACATTATTACACTAATTTTGTAAAAAATGTCATAAAGTTACATGTTTGGAAAATGACAGAATGATTCATTTCAAACAGCTTTATAAAAATTCATACAAGTGTATAAATGACATTAAACCATATTCTAGTAAAAATTAAATTTTTTTGAAATACATTTTTAAGAAACATGGATGTGGATGATAAAGAGGTCAAGTAGATACTTACGTAAAAACATCTTCAGATAATAAAGAGATTGTGAAATTAACCCTTACATTTTACTTCTCTTTGGTCGAGGGTGCATTAAACTCTTTTATATTAGTAAAATCACTGTTTTTATACTATAAAGAACTATATACTTATATATGATATCATATATGATCTTCTACTATTACAATGTTAAAAATATTTTAGTAGTATCATCGTTTCGGGTGTTAACAGATCTGATTTCATTTATGTGATCTGTTATGTAAGCCATGTTTGTAATGTAAAGGATATATTTGATTCATATAAATAATAATTTTACGGTCATATACATTATTTTTAATCATAAAATGAAAATTATTGTGTAATTATTTCGATGGGGAATGAATCTCATCACGTTTATGGAGACGGTAATCCATACGTACGTACGACCGATAATATTATTATATTGATGGTGAAATTGTATTTAATTGGATGTTATATATTATATAAAGAATCATTAACATGTTATATTTATTATTTACATCAGTTATACTTATTATTATACCCATCCAAATAATGAAGTGTTTGAATAACCAACTACACCACGACGTGGAAATGGTAAGCCGTCTGTACGCACGTATGGTGACTTTGTCATTCATATGATGGATAGAATAATGAATACGGTTGTACCATTATTATAATAAAATGAAATAATGTAAAATATACTATATTTATTATTTTATAATGTAAATGACCAATAGAGAGGATGTGGGAGTAGAAAAGAACATGGAAGAGGTGATGAAATATTTACCTCTTCTTTGGGTTTTCCTTTTTATTTGATCAAAAGAGCTCCATAGGTTGGATTTATGACCAAATAAAGGCCTCTAAGATGAAGGGAGGAATGGTGGGGGGATATTTGGGCATGGGTTTGCCGAGCCAAATTTCTTTAGAGGTGTGAAATTAAGAGAAGGGGAAGTACCCTTTAAAAGAGAGGTAGGGTCACTTTAGGAAAAGTTTGAAATATTAATTTATAATAAATTTATTTTTGGTTTATAATGGATCGAAAATTATTTATTACATGTGTAAGGTAGGGATGGGTCGAAAAACTCTCCACCAATAGGTTTTATAATGGTTTAGATCACCATATTATCCTTATCTTTTAGATTTAACTTTTTGTTAAAAATATTGACATTTACCATGTCTCTTTGTATTTTTATATTATATGGTTAAGAAACATATTATGACAAGCCAAGAGAACCACAAGTGGTTCTTAATTAATATATATAACCTTATCTATGTCCTTATAAACAAACATAGATTTTTAGGAATATTATATCAATTAATAATAGAGTATTTGTCTTAAAAAACACAATTATGTCAATTTTGATGCTATTTAGTATTTGGTTTCTGTGAAACTCATAACAGTATGATTACTTCAAAAAATATTATTTAATAAACCCTAACATGTCTTATTAACATATAAAATTAGTTTAATTAATCAATATTCTAAAATTAAATTTATTTGGATATTTATAATAGCAATTATTTTAATCATTCATTAATAAGGTAATTATTGCATCACTGTTGTGTCATAAATAAATTAAATTTTTTAATGTCTAAAATTCATAAACAAACTAAAATTATGTTGTAAATTTTTTTATCTTTCTAATGAATATTTAAATTAAAATTTATCTTATGTAAAACACTATATTAAAGATGGATTAGTTATTAAAATTTGAATTTAACTCTATTAATTCTTCTTTAAATAAAATAAAAATAAATGTCCTAATCAAATCCATGTGGAAAAAAATGGATCATATTTTATACCTATGGGTTTTTTGTTCGTTTTACACTTATAAATTATAATTAAGAGATGTTTTTGGGTGTTTAAAATATCATTTTACATTAAATACCCCAATTTATTTTTAACCATGGTAAATCAAATTCATAAATTAATATTCATCAAAAATTGTTTTCATCTTATTGAACCGCATTTTACTAACTGATATCAGCTATGTATCTCTGAATTTTTAAATTCAACTCATAAAAGCTATAAAATTATGTTTTATGAAAATTTGTAAATTCTCCTCGGAGGTGGGTAAAAGACGGTAAAAAGTTCCATAATATTTTTATATATCTAATTGTATTAAAAAATGACTCCAATGAATTAAATTGAATGTATATAGGTATTATTTATCTATTTTTACCTAAAATAAATTTGAATAATATAAATAATTATTTATATAAAATAGTTGGTTTTAAAAAATAACAGAGTGTTTTTCAGAATTCATCAAAAATTGAATGTTTTAAGAAAAACACAAAAAAAATCAACCTAATCTAATATTGATATTTCGAATCTGAAAATGAAGTCTATTTTTTAAAATAAAATTTTTAAAATTTTAAAAAGTTGGTATTACTATTCATAACGGCTAATTTCATTGGTCATGGTGTGTTAAAACTTGAAGTTTCGTACAACACAAGCTATAACATTATTCAAAGGAAAACGTACTGTGGAAGCTTTGGGTGTTACAAACTTAATGGATTGTCTCAAAGTTCAGGAATGTTTATCTTACCACCCTTATGATTCCCCTACTGGTATCATTAAAAATAGTACATCTAAATATTTTATCAACTAAGGTGACTTCTTCTTTCTGTGAGAAGGAATTTTAGTTTCTCGTATTAGAGGTAATGTTATTTATGAGGTTTAGGCACCCTATAGATTTAGTAAAAAATTCAAATATGTACAAAAGTTGTGTTTTACTGCTCTTAACAGTGCTTATAAGTAGAAAGACATGATGATATCCCTCTAGTTATAGATGATGTTCACTTGGGAAGACACCCAAATCCATTCCAGACTTCCAGATCCTATGGATCTTGTGCCCCTCCTCACCGAGAACTATGTTGAGGCCTGGGTTAAGTCATATCTTGATGGCCAGTTATCCAACATGGTGCCTATTGTTTCAACACCTAACGTATCCATGGATAAGGGAAAGGGGAAGCAAATGGAAGTTTTTGAACCCCCATGACTGGGAATGGACCTTCTAAAGACTCTTGACACTACCATGAGTAATGTTGTGAAGGATGGGGTTATGACCTCACGAGCTAGTGACCAAGCTGTTCGAACCGTTCCTAGACATCCATCATCCATTCCTTCGAAGGCTTATTTTCCAGTACCTTGAGGCAATGGGTCCTTTTGAAAGGTCATCCATCCACCCATGACAGGTCTCCTCATGATCTATGGAAACTCCTCTAAACTAGGAAACTGTCCCTTACTGGCATTGGCCATGTGTTAGCAGTAGATGAAATTTCTTTTTATGAAGATCAAGATAGTAAGGGTGGCTATATTAAGGACCTAGAGACCCTGATCCATTCCTATAGTTTTCTATGTAAGTACATGCATTGTGTTCTTACCATTCTGCGACCTGAAAATGCTAACGAGGGCAATGGTGTCGTTCGCTTTCCTACAACGGCCGCATGGAAAAAGAATCATGCTTGCTTCCATAATCTCATAAAAAATCCTCTTCTTGCGGTCTTGAGTTTACATGAACACCCAGGAAGCATTTAAACTTAATGATATCATCTAGACTTCCTTACACCAACCCTTTAGCGTTGGACATCCCAATCACAATTGCATTTCCTGAGGCTCAGAGACACTTGGAGTAATAGAGAGAAAGTACTTGAGATGAAGACATATAGAAGCTTCTCCATGTGGAACACTTTGGTCTTCTAGTATTTGGGGGAGCCACTTCACCTACCGGTATTTCAACCAATTAAGAGTCTGATGAGGTGGCATCTTACTAGTCTGAAATAGATATGTGCCTTTATGCTCCTATAGACAGAAATTACCGGTAGAACCACATGGCGTTGATGGAGGTATTCCAACTTCAACGGAAGAGGATTTATCTACGACCACAAGATTTAACATTATTTATTGTATTGATAATTTAATGTTTCCCCTTTCATTATTATTTTTGTAGGGTCCTACAAGATCTTGGGAAAGGGATCTTTCCCCGACTTATTCCCACGTGGGTACTGTCGTTGGGGATTATTTCCCATAAATGGTAGGGGTATTATGGTTGGATCCCACGGAGCCCCAAATCATATGGAACTAGTTTTTGTAGACCCTTTCAGGGCATTTCCTCTTCCAACTTCTCTGGGTGATCTTATTCAAGATCTATTCCCCTAGAAATCAAAGAAACACAAGAAAGCCTCTTAGATATCCAAGCTTATCCATGGGGGGATCACAAGAAACTGTTTGTTTATTTGGTGATTGAACCATGTACCCATATCTTGTCAACTCACTATTACATATGTGTACATTGATGCAGGGCCTATTGGTGACTAGGTGATGACCACTCTGGAATCTATAGCTCCTGTTGTTTAAGGTTCGAGGAATGGATTCCACTTATAATGGTTGATCAAAATAGGGATGAAGGGTCATTTAAGGAGACATGGGTGTTTCTTACCCATCAAGTGTACTTGCTCCTACTCAAGAAATTTCATCCCCAGTAATGGAATAAATTATTGTTGTTGGCGATTTTCTTGACCATGATGAGTCGATGCTTTTGGAGAGAGACATGGTGTCTCTCATAGCAGGGGCCAAGTTTAGTGGAGATCCTCATGACTTGTTGGATCTTAGAGGACCTTCAAAAATATAAGTGGAAATTAATTTCAATTGAGCGGCTTTTTCCCCTATTTAGGCAATCTCTTTACAAACTGATGTTCTGCCTACTAATGTTCGCTATGGAGAAATAAAATCAGGGAGGCTGATATTCCGACCACTGGAAAATTTGAAGTGCACTATTGTTTCCTTTTTCCAGTTCAGAGAAGGGTTATGATTTCTGATCATAACATTCTCGGACTAGTACCCCAATCTATAATGACTATACCTACATACCTTATAGTACCCAAGAACCTTATGAGGGCTACCTTGGGGGAAACTATCTCGGTCGAGCATGGCCCTTGGTTTTTAGTCTTCCCACAGGTCCGTGGGGCACCACTAATGATTGAAGATGCAGTGTCACCTATTTTTGATGGAGGTATCACTGTAGCAGTTAGATGTGTTGATGTCACATCATCCCCATCTTCTGAATCACAACCACATTTTTTTGGAAATAACAGACTCCCATACATCACCGCCTATAATAATTACCAGATATAAGGATGTTGTTCGGTCGAGTCGTACTATAGCTGCCGAATCGAGCCCCTCCTTGGCAACGTTCATTCCTGAATATATTTCATCATTAGGGAGTGATTCTGAGATTGGTTGAGAAATTTTGGTTGATCTTCACTCCACTCGGCAAAAGTCATGGTTGAACATTTGGACAATAATCTTCCAAACTCTATTGGATGACATGCTAATGATTTTTCCAAAGTTACACCACTAGTTTGTGATATTGGGTATTGGTGGATTCAATTACCATGGGATTCATTATATATTATGTTAGGTTGATTCATCATGGGAAGGAACTGGTGATCTTGAATCTTGACTCTTTGTGGTAGATTCGAAGACTCATTTAGCTTCTACACAAAAAGATGTTGTTGAAGAAGCTGACGCTCATGCCGAAATGGTTTCAATGTTGTAAGACGAACTTGTGCAGCAAGAATTTTTATTCGAATAGCTTGATCAAGACATGGAGTGACAAAGCCAGAAAAAGAGTGACCCAAATAGGAATGGATCTGGGCTACAACCTCCATTGAAGAGGTAGATGGAAAATGCAGTAGGCAGAAAGAACCGGCTTCCAAGCCATGATGGAAGAAGAGTCACTAGGAGCGAGTGCAGAGGCCAAAATTTCGAATTTATTGAATCTTCTCCAATCCATTGAGGAGTCACACCAATCATTATTCCAACATTGAAAATCTGCTGAGTGTATCTTGTAGAGGTCCTATCTTGCTTTTAAAAGAGAGGATCCAGGCTATAGATTCCCATCATATGTATTTTTATGAAATTTTATGGTGTCAATTTTCTTCTTGAATTCTTTTCTTCTCATTTTCTTGTGATGTCAATAAATCAATTAATCATATAAATATTACCTCACTTAGGTAAAATTTTAATACATGACTTGAAACCAATAAATTGAAATAATCGATGGTGCTCTAATTTTTTCATGATCTGATGGACAACATGTGGGTAGTACGACTGTTTTTGAGTTTTCATGGAATACCTTACGATTTTTTGGTTTTTTCATTATTACCGTAATTTTCTTCCTAAGCCTCTTTAGAAAGAACTTTTCTAGTATAACGTGACTTTTTCTTATGCTTTCATCTATGGGTTTTCGACCTAACAATATTTACACCTCTTTTTTGATGTCTCAAATTTTTTTTTAAAATGAACTAATACATGAATTTTAATGAGATGTTCATTTTGTGGAATATTCTTTTGGTAAGTATGGTGTCATTTTCTTCCAGCAGTTCACAGTATTTCCAGTCAAACATAATACTGATGTTTTAGGACAGGAAGAATTGACCAAACATAATAGGGAAAAGGCCCCGATTTAGGATCATCAGCCAGGAATGTTATACTATCTGTCATACATGGGTTAGGGATTTTTCATGACCCTGAACTTGTGAATTTAAAAATTCACGAGGCTTGGGAGCCATTTTAGGCATAATGGGATTGGAATGGACTCTCTTGGTGACATATTTTCCTTTGATTGATGGCTATTTTTGTGGGGTACATATGTAGAGCCATTGGTGCATGATGTACATAGTCAATCAAGGGTGTCTTCAGAACACTAGCCTTCCATTTCTGATGTCCTGGTGATATTTTCTACATTTTAAACATTCCATGATGTCGGGAGCCATAGTGGGTGAATGGACTGAGTGGTGGTGTCTAAAAAAATTAGTTACTTTCATTTTATCTTTGGTTGGTCAACTATTCCACATCATTGTTTTACCCGTGTGAGGGAGAGATGGTGAATGATTTGCTCATTTAAGAGTCAATTGATTCCATTGTCACTTGTAAATACGAAGGTTCGTAAGTAGTTATCCAAGAGTTTTCCAAATTCAGGGTGTGAGAGGACATGGATGTCTTGTGAGCATAGGGAAGTTTCGAAGGACTCCCCTAGGGATGAATTTGAATTTATTTGATGGTCATTTTTTGGGATACATAAGAAGAGCCTCCGAGGAATGATGTGCATTGTTATTCAAAGTTGTCCATAGGACACCGGCCTTCTATCTCGGGTGGTTATGACAGAATATGGAGATTGGGAACATTCTAAATATGGTATATATCCTTAAACAAGGGGTGTACCTGGACATAAAAAAGGGAAATTTTGGTTGAACTTTTTCAGGTGAAACCCTTAAATGAGCGGTGGAATTTTTCCTTTGGATGTAGATAAACTTCATGCATATAGATGGGCTGACCATAGAAACCTGAAAAAGGAAAAGAGATGAATCATTCTCATTTTCCCAATATATCATGGATATGTGCAAGGAGGAAAATGTAAACCACGAATTTGGGGGATCTTGAATGAGGAGGGATGGTGTGAGTAATATAGCCATTGGGAATACTGAGAAAGGTGACGACTCTCTTGGGGACGAATTTCCCTTTGATTGATGAATATTTTTTTGGGCGACATATATAGATCCTCTGGGGCATGATGTTCATAGACAATCAAAGGTGTCGGTAGGGCACTAGAATTTCACCCCAGATGGCCTTTGAGGGTTATGGGGACTCACGATCAGTCCAACCATGGATTTTGGGGTACAATAGAAGTGTATCCAAACATATTGGGGACTTATAGGATTTTATTAATGGTATTAGGTGTCCTTTATAAAGATCTGACTTGTTCGCATGGTGTGGCATTCATTCCATCCTTGGAGTATCTGGTGATTTTTTGTCACATGGCTAGGACGTGGGGTTCCTCTCGAAGGAAGAAATTGTTACATGCCTTTTATGGTCATGCAACTAGTACTAGAATCCTTGGAAGTTTCCCTATTATGGAATGGTGTGTATCTTTCTAAGATCAATAAACTCATGTGAGATGTTCTCAGTGTGAGAAACAAGGGATTACAAGGATTCTGTGTCAGTTCATAGGAGTAGATAAATCAATAATTGAGGGAACATTAGGCTTAACCCGTTACTATTCAGATTAATATCATATGAAAAGGTTGACTTTGGCATTGCAGTTTAATGTTGTGCGGTGAGGACATAATGTTGTCATAATGATCATCAATAGTTTTCGGATAATCATAATCAGGGTGTTCTGGTGTTCCTTAATGGTGAGTGATGATAGAAAGAGTAAACCTTAGATTCGGGGGCAACATGAATAAGGAGGAATGATATGGGTCTTGTAAGCTATTGGGCATAATGGGAAAGGAGAGGACACTCCTTGGGGGTGAATTTGACATTGATTTATGGCAATTTTTTGGGTTACATATTCAAACCCACCAGGGCAATATGTGCATATCCAATCAAATGTGTTTGTAGGCCACTGGCCTTCTTTCATAGATGGCATTGAATGATTATGGGGGCCCATGTTTTCTCGGGGTATGGAGTTTGACCAATGGGAATGGTCTATCTTGGAACGTAAGGAATAACCAGACCATGATTAACTATGCACTACTTTGGTTTCCAAATAGGTTTGGATGATATATGTGGGGGGATGTAGGATCTCTTGACATTTCATGAGTGGGGGGCATGTGAGGGATATCGTAACACTGAGAACTAAACCACACATGACCCTCAAATAATTTCACAGTTTATTGTCATGTGATTCGGTCCTTTCACGGAATCCCTATAAAATTCTGACCCATGTATGGAGGAAAAGTGGGTATTGTGTTTTTTAGGGTCTAGACCATGATTGAGGATCGAGGCGTCGTTACATATCCTATGAGATCAGTAATCAATCCGTACATAGTTTTGAATGTTCCTTCCATCTGTCTGGCTTTGTCCATGTGTAAGAACATGTGAGGGCATTTCTATTTTGATGATGGCAATTGGCTGGATCGGGATATATAATCTGGTTGTAACTACATATCCTGTAAGGGAAGAAATCAAGCCATATGTAGTTATTGATGTTCCCTGAACTGATCTGGCTCGGTTCACAACGATGAATTTTTATTATTTTTTATGGGTGAGGCATCCACCATACCTCCTTACAATTTTTTTTCATAGTAGAATCCTTTGAAATAATCCTAAGCTCACATGAGTTATACTTGGTGTGAGAAAAAAGGAGTGGTCACATGGTCTCTTTTGAACATCTGAGGATGTACAGAATATGGTGGGGCATATTTTGGGGGGATGGTTAAAGATCGAGGATCGAGGCGTCACTATGTATCCTGATATGGTAGGAATCAAGACATACGTAGTTGTATATGTTCCCTACACATATTTGAATTGGTCCAGGGATAGGGGCATTTTCATTCTATCCATCACAGTTGTCAGTTCTGTCACGTTACTCCATGATTTTCTTCCGTAATAGAATCCCTAACATTGATCCTCATCTCATGTTAGTGATACATGGTGTGAGAAAGAAGGAGTGATAAGGGTTTTTTACGGATATGGATAGAAATGTGGTGTGATGGATGTATTAATTTTATAGGGGATAGACAAAGATTGATGATTGATGGGTTTCTATGTATCATGCGAGGGTAGAAATCAAGCTGTATTTAGTTTTGTGAGTGATCTTACAGTTTATTGACATGAAATTAGGACAATTTGTGATGTTTAGTTTAACGTATTACAGCAAGGGAATGAGTCACATTTTAATGTCATGTTTTTGGGATGAGTTCCATATAGTTTAATGTCATATGGAAAGGATAATGACTCATAATTCAGGGTCTTAGAGCTTGGACCATAACATAGGGGAATTTTTTTATTTAATGACTCAAAGTTTAATGACATATATCATAGACCATAACAATATATGTATTCTAACTCATTGAATTGGTTCATAGAGGTTGTACCATAACATTTCTGGTTTTATGACTCATTGTTTTGGGTCTTGGTACTTGAACCCCGTTTTGAAATAATTATATCTCATAGTTTAGGGTCTTAGAGCTCATACCATGCATTAGAAGTATTATAACTCATAGTTTAGGGTCTTAGAGATGGGACCATTCTTTGAAAGTATTATAATTCATATTTTAGGTTCATAGAGCTTTGACCATGTTTTGGAAGTATTATAACTCATTTCTAGGGTCTTATAGCTTGAACCATAACATTTCTGGTATTATGACTCATCATGTAGGGACCTAGAGCATGGACCATGCTTTATAAGTATTATTACTCATAGTTTAGGGTCTTAGATACTTTAACATAACATGGGGGATATTATAAAAATTATATCGTTAAGAACGTTTCAATTATAAGAGCTTTGATGAGCTGAACATCCATCGACATTAGGGCATATGATCTATTGGAATAGACTCTATGTATTAAATATGGTCCTTCCCACTTTGGTTCATTCTTTGGGGGCTTCTTCCTAAGTATCATCGGGGTTCTGAGGACTAACACAATTTCTCCTGCAAGGAATGATCGACGGTGAACCTTTTTATTGAAGGCTCATGAAATCTGATTTTGGTAGATTTCCAAATATAATAAGGTGTAAATCCTTTTCTCATATGGCTTCTCCAACTCATCATATCTTCTCCGAGATTGCTCATACACGGTCAATTGATCTCAAATGGCCACACGAAGTGATGCCACCTAGATTTTGATGGGAAACACTACATGTTCCCCATATAATAGTGATTTCGGGGTTGCCTTTATGGTATAGTGGGTCATGGTCTTGTAAGCCCACCAATAATGGAGGAGATTGTCTGAAAATGATTTCTTATCCTTATCAACCATCTTCTAGATTATATTGGATATAGTCTAGTTAAAAGCCTCTATATTCCCATCGGCTACTGTGTGATAACAGGATGGATGGTTGGCTTTAATTCTACACTCCTAGTCTAACATTTCCAACTCAACAGAGCAAAAATTGGTGCTATTGTCCAGTAGTATTATAAGAGGGACAGAAAATATGGAATTGATGTTTTCCTTCACAATGATGATGATGTTTTTCACCCCAACTTATTTAAGGGGTGTGGCTTCTTTCTATTTGGAAAAGAAGTCAGTCCTTTTGAGTATGTACTTAAATTATTTGGCGGTGGTGGTAGGATATGGTCCAAAATCATCCATCCCCAGGCCGAAAATGTCTAAGAGTACTTTGATTCATGAAGTAACTCTAGGGGTTGGTGTATAAAATTAGCATGAACTAGGTAGGAATGGAACTTCTTGGCGAATACCAAACTATCTTATATCATAGTGGTCCAGTAATACCCAAGCCTCTGGATCTGGTGAGAGAGATTGGTTTCTAACTGGTGTGCTCTACATGGTCTTACATGAACTTCATTAATGACAGCAACAAACTCTTATACATTAATACAAATGAGAAGGACTTCGCCAAGGCCTCATTTTTAGAGAACATTTCCTTGGTTAACACCATTTTATATGAAAAAGTTGTCTTCCATTTTAATAATTTTTCCCTTTCATACATTTCTGGTTGGATTTCCCCATTCTGAAAGTAATTTGAAATTGGTGTCAACCAACTGGTGGTGTGACCATATGGATCAGAAATGATGCTGATTTAATCGATCTCCTCCATATTGCTCTGGATAAATTGCAGGAACATATGGTGGTGGGAAATGATAATGATTGTTTCATCCTGATACGGATCATCCAAGGTCATGGCTGCATTTTCCAAAGAGTCATCTTGATCATTTTGTGACGGGGAACATGATTTATCATTGGTTTCGAAGGAAATCGTTCCATTAGTTCACTATCATGATTCATCAAGGGAACCAATACTTCTTTCTTAATAGAATAATAACCATTGACAAGTTTGATGACTAGATTTGAATCACCCTTTCTTTTTAAGTGTTTAGGTTGCGCATGATATGCCAGTTCCAGGCCTTTAATGAGGGCCTAATATTCTGATTCATTGTTTTTTCACCATTAGGAAAGTAGGAACAAATTATGAAAAACTTAATTTTTATGGGATACGAGTAAAATCCCTAGCCACACTTTGTCGAACTTAGGATCCTAAAACCATTATTCCTATCAGGCTTCATGAAGCACCATCGATGTATATTTCCCTTTTCTGTGGGTCCGTGTAAATGGAAAACACTTCTTCGTCCATATGTTCGACATGCTGTGTTTTTGTTTCTTTTGAGCGTTGCTCCACCATGAAGTCAGCTAACACCTTGCATTCGATATCCTTCCGGGTAACATATCATATGTCACACTATTGTAGGATGACTGTCTAACATGACATGCACCTATTTATCATGGGATGATTGAGGAAGTATTTGAGAAGGCTGTAGCGGGAGATTAGGTGGATGTCATGGTGCTGGAGGTAATTTTGGAGTTTATAAATAGAAAATATTTTGGCTATATAGTACTTTTCTATTCTTGAAGACCAAGTTTGAGCATCAATCATTGTCCGACTAAGGAAATAGAAGTGGTTATCACTATCTTCATCATTATTTTGTGCAAGGAAGGTTCCTGATTACCGTTCTAGGGATGTTACATACAAAATGATTGACGTCCCCTCAACAGGTAGAATAACCCCGGTGGGCTTCAAATATATCTTTTGAGATTGGCGAACACTTATTGGAAATCATTTTCCCATTCATACATAACACCTTTCTTCACAAGCCTGGTTAATGGTAAACAAATTCTTTCCAAGATTGCTATGAAGTGCTAAATGTAGGAGAGATGCCCCTAGAGACCTATTAACTCAGTGAGGTTGTGAGGTTGGGGCATTACAAGGATAAATGTTTTCTTCTCAAGGTCGATTTCGATCCCATGATGGAATATGATGATGACGAAGAATTTTCCAGAGGTAACTCCAAAGGAGAACTTTAGGGGATTCATCTGTAGACTGGGATGTCGCAATTTGCTGAAGATAGTTTCGAGATCATAAAGTTGGATCAAGAAAATTCATGATTTAACCCCCATATCATCAGCATAACACTCTACGAACATTCCCTTGAAGTGATTGAAGATGCGGTGCATGGCGCGCTGGTATGTGGCGCTAGAAATTTTTAGACCAAAGGGAATCACTTTATAATAGAACACTCCCAGAGGGGCCCTAAAAGCATTAGATTCTTCATCACATTGGGCTATCCAGATCTAGTTGTGTCCGGAATAGTCATCCCTGAAAGGGAGGGCCTTATAGTCAGTTGTTGCATCAATCAGCAATTCTGTTTTCAGGACCATGAAGTCGTATTTTTCGAAATGCATATAGATGTACTTGATGTCAAGGCAGATTAAAATCAACCCAGTATTCTTTTTGATAGAGACTATATTCTCTATCCATATCAGGTTTTAGACCTCCCTTATAATTTTGTCTTTGATCTATAATCAAAATCATCCTATATTTTGGCAGTATGTGTTAGGTGTGTACTTTTGGCTGCATTTTTATGGCCTCGGCGCTCTTCTGGTAATCCAAGATGATGACTGGTAACCTTGGGACCAAGGCCTGAAATTCTTGTGTAGTTCTAGGATATCACAACTCGATTCTTTTTTATGATGGAGGTATATGCCCCCTACTCCTTGACATGCATAACCACACTGATCAGAGTGGGATGCAGGTTGTTCTCGGTGCCTAGATATATCTCCATATATTCATCGATTTTGGTGGAAATACCTTTATTGAATAGATAAGGGACATCATTGAGGTCTTATTCCTCCTCACCTTCTTTTCAATTTTATACATTTTATTAATCTTCTTTCTCTTATGATGGGGAGAAATTTTTTGAGATAAACTCTCCAATGTTGGGAGAGAAATATTCTTTCACCTTAGTGAGTAATACAGGGATAGATTGAGGTTACAAGGATGGGTCAGGAGCATTTCTGGTTGGGATTTTCTTGACATCATGAGAGTCAGCCCGCTTTTTCGTGCCTGTGGACTTAGTGGTCATACTGGACACCATGATAAATATTGGGCATGCATCGGGGCCTATACTCACGCATTGAGCTCGAGTGATGGCTAATATAGACTCTTCCCCATGTTGTTGGAGGGTTTAGAAAGAACCGTTTCCAATCCATTTGGGCGTTGATCCGATCAATGTTGTCATCCGAACAATGTATTTCTTCCGATTCGTATAACCCTACATCGATATAAAAAGACTCACATGATTCAAATGGGTATTCACCAGCGTCCAATGTCCTGTTTTTTCCATTATCATTATATTTAATGCACTGATGGGATGATGATGGAATTTCAGTATGACGATGCATCCAAGGCCTCCCAAATATGACGTTGAAAGCCATATGTTTCTATAGTACTATGAACTCAGAATCTGACATGAGGTCGCCATGACGAGTTTTGAGAATGATTTGTCCCAAAAGGCATTACTCGCTTTGGTCATATCCCCAAAAGAGTTGTGGTATAGGGAATCAAGATATTTTTATCATATTCCAGCCAACAGAGCCTTCGTAGTGGGAGAAGGATGACTCCAGAGCCATTGTCGATGAAGATCCACTAAACATCCCTTCCATTTATTTTTTCAGATGCATATAATTATTTCATGTGCCCTTTCATGATTGTGTATTCATCCATGTATTTGAAATAGATAATGACATGGAATTATTTCGTACGGACCTCCGTCTAATAGACATCGAATACTTCTACTTCAGACTCAAAAACCTCGGGACATATTAGGGATTCAATGAGTGCCTCCCTAGGATCATTGAATAGGCATAACACATCTAGGATTGACAGTTTTTCTGGTACTGAAGGCAGCTATATTAGGATATCATACTTCTACAATAAAGGTCAGCACTTCCCTAATAGGGGTTTATCATTCAAAAAAACTTAGTGGTTCTAGATTTAGACGTATATGGTTCAGCCTTTATGACAGGAGGTGGTGGCACTATGGCCTTTTTCGGTTTTTTTGAACTTGTTCTCTCATATGCCTTGTGTGATTTGATATTTTTTCATCCCCTGATGGATAGTCCATTATAATTGGGATTGGATTTCTTCTGACTCGGTCGGAGGAGCACTCTAGTTCTTGTTGTGTATGTCGGATGATCATTCCGTGAGTTTCTGTGATTTTAATGGTTTGACTTGTGGCATTTCTAGAAATTTTACTCCATCCATGGTCATACCTTCTAGGAATCCTCCGACCTCTATAGCATCTATCTCTGGCTCTCCAGTTGGGAACAGAGGTTCAGGATTATGGTCTAAGTCTCCATATGAGAAGGTGTCTATCATGTGAATAACATTAATTGAGAAGAAGATCATTTCTTTATCTAACACTGTTTTTTCCTGGATGTATACTTCTGATGGTGCAATTTGATGGGGGAGTGACTGTTGTACCATTTGGTGGAGAAGCTCCCATTATTCCATGTATATTGGAATGAAATATATTAGTGTCAATACTGACATTGGATTTGGTGTCATCTCATCATCTTTCTCTTGCTTTCACCCTTCCTAGTCTTTAGAGGGTCGTAGGGCCGAGGAGAAAGGATGTGTTGCATCAAGAGATTTTGGGGGCACAACCGGTTGTTTCAACTATGCCTAGAGGACGCCATGAACTTGGTTGATAGTTTTCTGGGTCATCAATTTTTCAAACATTTTCTCCTTCATTCTAGAGATTATTTTTCCAATCCTCTTCCTCTCTCGACTTCGAGGTGGAAACATATTCTAGTTGTGCTGGTGGCAGGCCCAATTTAACATAGCCATAATCTGCAATATTTTACAAAAGATCTGTGAAAATGAATCATTCATGGAGTGTTTTTACTAGTATCTGGTGATATGGAAAATAATATGGACTGTCTTCGAGACCCACTTCATCGACTCTCTTTGGCTCTGGTAGCCGTGGTAGATTGCAATTCATGGAGGCTATGAAATTGTTGCGGACTTGGTTATCCTGAAACTAATAGACCTTACTTCATTGATCTCTGAATTGATTTCTTTTAGAAACTAGTCACCCATCTTTCCAAGAATAGGTTATTTTTTGACTTATAGGGGTCTCACATGGTTCGTTGGGGGCCTAAAGGATAGAGCTGGTGCCGTGGGTGGCAATAGGAAGACGAAAGCTACTACAATCATTCCTGTTCTTTTCCCAGGGGATGATTGGGCCACTCGGGACATATGGTTGGTCCAGTTATTGGAGTCCTCTTTCCTTAGGGAAATAACTAATGATATCTGAACCCAATTATGTACTTTACCAAGATGAGAGACTTTCTCAATTCATCATGGAGGTTGTCGGTTCCAATGGAGATCATCTCATCTTGGGAGAGCGACCAGTTTAGGAATACATTAAGCCTTTCCATCTAGCAATGATGTCTGTGACTCTTTCTTTTTATTACTGTTTACAAATCTTGAGGTCATTGACTGTCATCTTAGGAAATTTTGAACTGTAAAAGAAGATAAACTATTTCTCGAAGTCCTCCCAGCCTATGATTGAATTGGCTAGAATGCTAGAATACCATATGAAAGCTGGTCCTTGAAGGGTTCATACGAAGAAGAGGAGTTTTACTGTATATTTATTCTTCTGAGTGCCCATCATGGGGTCACAGTAACAGGCATAGTGCATTAAATGTTGTTCACCCCCCCCCCCCCCTTGAGCCATTTAATACTGGGAATGCAGGGTTTCTAAAATTCAGTTGTGGTGGAATGTTGCTCACCCAGTTGGGGTAGGGCTTGCTGTCTAGTTGTATTAGAGTGCGACATCCCTCTATGGATTCTATTAGATCTATTAGCTACACAATTTTATTTAAGATACATTGATGGATATCCTATTAGGATTGAGAATGGGATGGTGTGGTAGGGGAAAATATTGGACATACTGGTGCTGCTATAATTTGGGGTTCATACCCAGCTGGAGGTATCGTTTTTGGATTTACCTGAATATATTTTGATTGTCTTCGCGACTAGGGAAGTCTGGATGTCCATCCGAGACCGGGGTGAACGGACCTATGGGATTTCTTTCATTCACCTTTATGAGTTCATTTGGTATGTGCACCTCTTCTTGGGGAACCTATTGACGTTTCTTAGGGAGAACACATCATGAAAGTTAGCTCCCTCGACGTAGTTCAGCATTAATATTCCTGAGATCTTTAATTTCTTCCTCCTTAGAGAACCATTCCTCGATGGTGAGGAGTACATATTTAGGGGTAGGAGGATGCGAGTTATAGACGAACATAGATGTATTCTTCTTCTTGTTGGGGTTTCTCAAGGGAGGTAGTAATGGATTAAATTAGTGGGTTCACAAATTTTGGGTTTCTCTCTGGATTCGAGTATGCACATTATCATGATCGGCGTGGGATACCTCTAGGATGTAACCAAATTCCGTTCCATATCTTACCTCAACATCACTTACTTTGGAATATTTGGGGTTGGAATTTACCAAGGTCATTGAGGCATACGATATTGGGGGTGGTGTACCTAGTGTATAATGGTATTAATTCTTTCTGTGTCATTTGTTGGATTTTATCTTTCAATTATACGGTATTCTTCGGGTATCTGGATGAAGGTGGACCCGAAGGGAGCCTTGATGTGACCTCATAACATGACTTTGCCTTAGAGGATGCGCACTATGAGAAAGGTTGAAACAAGTAATTCCTCTTTCCATTAGTCTTCTTAGATGTCGGAATACCGACTTCTATTGTGTGGGGACATGAGGTAAAAATGTCCCAGCCCTAGGGGATGTGGTTGTTCCCATTCAACTATTGACGCACTACAACCTGGATTTGTGGGTCTTATTGGGTGATGAAGTCGTAGGAAATCACATAAAACAAGGCCTACTGAATGGGGCATGGGGTGAAGTGTATGGAGCCATGTTCTCCGCATCCCTGAATGTGAACCGCAGCCGGGGCATTTCCAATGAGGCAACATAACTTATGGAGCTCATGGAGGCAAGATAGTTGAAGGGTTTTCTTTCTCCTTTTTGATTGTGTTTATCGTGCATATGGGAGGGCGTTTTAGACTATTAGATGGCGAATCTCCCCTATTGTATTGACATGGTCCACATACCCTTCATAGGGAGGACATTTTTCATTCATCCATCGAAGATTTGTCAGTATATTTATTTGAATCTCAGGCGTTCATTCCATAGAAAACTCTCCGGGAATGTCAATGTCTAAAGTGGTAGTAGGCCAATACATCACCAGTATATTTTCCCTTGATAGTTTTTTAACAAAATTTTTGGCCTAATTTTGTTCTTTTGGAGGCCCCTCCAATTCATATGCCCAGCACGACTGCTTTTTAATAATTTCATTCCAAGAAAATGGATTGGTGGGAGTCTTATTAATTTTTGATCAGTGTGGGGGTAGCTCAGAAGATGAGCATGGCCTCAGAGCATCCTCTAGATGAGAATGAATATCACTCATTATAGACAGTGTTCCTGATGTGTCTAAATCCATATTTCATAGCACATCAATATAGGAGGAATTTCACTCATTAGTTCTAGTAGTGGGAGGACCTTATTGCCGGTATGAATTTTGGTTGTAGAGAGGACCATCAAAATTGGTGTTGCAATGGAAAGGGCTAATATTTAAACTTTATTCCCAACCATGGGAAATTGTTTTGTGGCATATACCATGGGGAGGACCTTCAGGGCGGGCTGTAGTGAGTGGAGGACCTTCATGTTGCTTGGTGTTACCGGGGAGGACCTTCACAATAACTGCCATTGCGCGGAGGGACTTCTCAATGGTTATCATCTTGGAGAGGACTACCATTATGAAATTATACCTAGCTATAGGGATAATTTATATAGTGCTTGTCATGGGAAGGCCCTTTAAGATGTGATTCAATGAGGGGAGAAACTTCTCATTACATGGTGTTACTGGGGGGAGGACCTTCACAAAAACTGTCATTGCAAAGATGGACTTCGCAATGGAGGTCATCATGGAAAGGAATACCATCACGACTTGATATTAGACTATAGGGAGAATCACATGTAAAACATATACCATGGGGAGGACCATCAAGGTGGACATCAGCAAAGGGAATACCTTATTGCTGTCTCATCTTCAGGTCGAGGGGAGGGCTACACCGATGTGCATCAGAAGACGTGCTCTCTTGACCGATCATTTTTGGACCATGGAGCAAGCCCCCTTGGGTGCTATGTGGAGGTCCTTCAGAGCTGCTGGAAGTGATATTGTGGGGTGGGCCTTCGCAACTAATACTGCCACATTATAAATTGGTAATGGACTAAATGGTTCCTGTTCCTTTGTTGATATATGTTTGAGGGAGTCAGGTACCCCAACTTCAAGAAGATAAAGATCATGTATGTGCTCTTCAATTTTTCAGTCTCCTTTGGCACATTTCATTTTTAAGAACTCTCTTGTAGGTAAATAGGCCCATTTTTTTATGGTAATGGCCTTTATATTTGTTCCCTTGTTTTTTGGGTCCCATGATGTCATTAGGATACACTTACAAACATCTTGAGTTTTGACAGGGATATATGCCTTCCCTGGAGCATCCACCATGTTTAACCGACATCCCCCAGTTGTGAAGAGTATTTTTCTTGATCCGTTTTTCCATGTATCATGGGATATTGTCATCAAACCTCCTATACTAAATCATGGATGAATATCTCCTCCGGGATAAATAACTCATTTCGTGAGTGAGTCATTCCGTTTGAGGAAACCGGGTTGTGGGCCTGATTTCTCATCTTTGACACTGATGCAATGATATCATGACATGTTTGGAGCATATAGTCTAGAATAAAAATAATATATTCCATCATTTCAAGGATATGATGGGATATATCTTACGCAATAACGGGTTTGAAGTCCCATTTTGATGTCGAAGCAGGAGATTGTACCTCCTCTAGTCCTCCATGATTTTCTAGTGGATAATAGCAGTTCTTCTATATAGGGATAGATGAACAATTGTACTGCTCGTTTTCTTCTCTAGTTTCCACTTCATTATGTTGGTGATATTCAGATTCATGATTGGGAATTTTCATCTGCTCACATTCCATTGTATTTGTCTCACATGTTTTATAGGCATCCACAAAAATTTGACTCTACTTATATTTGGATGATACCCTATTTGTTTGATGGGATTGACATGAATCAATAGTTGTTTATGCCAGCATATAACCCGTTTCTAACTAATTTTCATGGTAGGCTTGAAATGAATCAACATCTATTTGTGAATGCGTAGAGTTGTGTGCCACCCTATTTGGCAGTTGGGCATGTTTTTCCTTGACAGATATCAAAAAAATCATTTTGTTTACCACTCTATCTGCATGGTGGGACCTGAAAGAACTTTCAAGAACATGCGTGTGATCTTATTGTGCCACCTGAATTCGACATTGGGCTTGGGTGGAGGGGTAGAGTGGTATGTCTGCGCATTGAATTTCGTTGTGTTAGTACTGAGGAGTTTATCCTCAAAAACTATGGTGATGGTGTGTCCTTGATTATATATTGTCTGCCCTTGTAGGGTAGCTCGAGGGGCATAGGTCTTCTGGACTTCAGCAGGCACCCCCGACATAAGGTCCTCCTCAGGATGAGGAGTCTTGGTCGTCCAGTGTTGGCGGCGACACTCTCTGGCGGTGGCCCATGAGTAGGACCCTAGTTTAGTTGAGGTGATTTTTTTGGAATTGAACTCATCTACCTCCCTATGATAAGGGTGGTACTTGTTATCACATTCCAGGGAGAGGCTCGGGAAATGTTTCGATACGACCATTAGGGCCGCCTTATGCTGGGCTGCCCACAGCTACTGAAGAGGTTGCTGGTTGACCTTCGTAGACTAGAGGGTTTGTCCTGCAACCTCTAACGTTGGGAGAGTACCATTTTGTAAGTACTCCAAGATCATTGTGTTGGATACCCAACATTAAATATGTTGGGTAGGAAAGGGAGTCCTTCTCTTATTTAGGGCCCTGACCCCCAACAGGATTTTGGATACATGTGTCTCTATTGGTTGTGGGGATGCAGTATGGATCAAAGGTTGCTCTGCGGGAACCTACGATACGCATATGTGATATACATACCACAAAACATCATCAATGTATCATTTTTTCGATCATATGCATATTTGGCGATTCAACATGGCCACCGTCCTGTTTTTTCTAATGTGGGGAGAAGGGGATTGAGTGGGGGTAAGCCCGCGACCGTGGTTAAGGATTCAGGTCAGGTTCACCATTTTTTGTTATACCTATGAGGTGTCATATTTTACACATACTAGGGTGAAGAAAATGGTTTGACTGGTATTATTCCTTTATCTTTAATCATTGGGTCATAACTTCCTCCCTGGTTAATGATTCACATCATGTTCACCATTTTTGTTCTGCCTCCGAGGTGGTGTATTTTGCACATACCAGGTTGAAAAAAATTGTCGAATGTGCATTATCCTTATTAATATTATCATTGGGGTAGAACTTCGACCTTGGTTAATGATTCACGCTGGCTTCACCATTTCTATTCCGCCTTCGATGTGGCACATTTCCCATGTGATGAAGAAATGGTCCGATGAGGGTCATCACCCATCCATTGTTACTTATGGGGATGAGTTCTCATAGGATTCATCATTGCTTTCATTTCGACCCATTCATCACAATTATTCTTTAAGGAAGTTTGTCTTGTCCCCATAGATATTGGCAAATGTTTCCTTTCTATATTGGGAAAGAAACAACATTAACAATTGATCTCCAACGGGTGATTTCATAGGGTAAAGTACCTACGCAATCAGTCCTTCTCGGATATAATTACCTCAAATGGACTCCAAAGGGTTTGTTCGTGGATCCAAGAAATCTAAATGGACCTGGTATCCAAGATTCATGGACATGCATTCCAAAGTCAGGTGCTCGTTGGATAATTATTTGGCCAATGACACTTAAGGACTCCATTGGTTGAGAAAATGGCAGGTCAGGTGCAATGCACACCGCTAGGGGAAGATTTTTGCAAGTTATGGTACACTCTTATAGATTTATATTGAGTTTATATTTTTGTGAATCCTTGTTTCATTCCTGAAGATTGTGTCCATGGTCTACCCCTGGTTTATCAAATCACCGTAAGCATGCATATTTTTTATGCCACGTTGATGGTATTAATGTGAACCATATGAGAAGACGCTATGATGTTTATTATCATCCATGGAGACAAAAGGTGACTTGATGTTGAAATCAGACCCATATAAAGTGATTACTAGATAAACTCAAGAGAGGAATCAGAACCCATGTGGTTCGAGTGGTGTGGGGATTATGCATGGGAGTAGCCCATTTGAGGGGACATGGCTGGTTGGACAATTTTTTATGGGAACCCTTTTGATCTTGGGACTTCTAGAAGGCATCCTATGTATCCTTATTAGATCGGGAATCAAAGTTCTCATTGTTCATATTGTTCGTTGATGTTATAATCCTCACAAATCTCTAATCCCATGTAATTCATGCTTGGTGTGAAAAAAAGAGGAAGTCAATGATTCTACAATACACATTCCTCCTCCCTTCTTGGTGGGGTAGGCCGAGCCCGCGGTAGAAGTGGACGCGGTAACTCTGGGAGAGGCTGTGGAGCAATGATCCTTTCCATGTGAGATGGCATTAATGATAATGTATCCCAGCCCCAGATGATTGGGGACTTACCTCAGTTGGAGGGCAATGGAGCACGTTCTTGGAAGGGGAGGAGTATTTTCCTTGTGAAATGTGGGTGAAAACATAACA
The DNA here is from genome assembly GCA_963277665.1 of Viscum album. Taxonomy (NCBI): domain Eukaryota; kingdom Viridiplantae; phylum Streptophyta; class Magnoliopsida; order Santalales; family Viscaceae; genus Viscum; species Viscum album. Next base: position 403,514,675 of record OY728163.1, on the reverse strand, counting down.
ACATCGACAGATCACTATTCCTCATTAAATGGGAATGTGAGTTATCATACTTGATCCCTATAATGGGGAGGTTCAAGTAGGAATCACAAGGTTGGAATCTGGGTTATCATGGGAATGTCGACCCACAGGCATTCCCGAAGCTCTAACCATTATGGGGAGAGCCATCGTGACTCCACTTACCAAGTGAATGTAGACTCAAAGCGGTTCACTAATGTGCTTGATGGTCTGATCATATGGGTCTAGTGGCTTTAGTGGAGGCTTTGGCTTTGTACCGGTGGACTGGTTAGTAGAGGGCTTTCTGGGGACTGGATTGTAATCGAAGGGTTGATGCTAGAAACGGAGGCAACAATACCCTAAATCCCCCAATTTTGTATACCGATTTCTTAGGTGGTATGGAGAAGGATCCTCATACCATAGTGGTATGTGGACAACAAGGTCATCCTCATACTGATACGGTACGCGAGCATGGTCATAGTGCACAACATACCATCGTGGTATGTGGTTAGTCATGCTGCCTTAGGTTCTAGCCACATATCAATGCAGTACACGATTCTAGGTTCTATCTGCATGGCGATGTGCTACTCAGAGCACTATGTCATAGGAGGGTCTGAGGGACTTCCATTAATAGGGAATTCATATGTGAGGACTATATTCTTTGCGGTTCACCAAATAGGTTCGCAGTTATTTTATTATTATTCAATTATAATGTTTTATGGTTTGTGGCCAGTTTTACTTGTGGAGGATTCAGATTGTAACTCGGGCTTCATTGATGATTCAATACTAAAGCTGGAGACTTCTCCAAGCCTTTTCTCCTTCAAGCGTTCATCTTCCTCGTCTGTCTCTATTGCATTTCAGTGGGCCCCTTGCTCTTCTAAAATTTTTCTTTTATAGTGAACCAGAAAAATCATATCTATTGGGAACATGGCACAATTTGTGGAGTCCCATTGAAGCAATATCTTGACCCACAAAAGACTCAGTCAACCAAGTTGGAGTAGTTTTCAGTTCGAAATAATGGTTTGTGGAACCCAACCTATTCGCTTTGACTGCGAACAGATGAGTTCTCAGAATGGTAAGCAGAAGAGCATCCCATGTACGATTACAATGGCTTTGGGGTTCAATGTTTATCATGTTTGCAGGCCATCGCTTCATGGGAAAATGGTTCGCGGGTCAGTTCTCGTACCTTGTGGTTCACGATCTAGCTTGTCCACGTACCATTCCCAGTGATGGTTCATTGGCCACATGAAATAAATTAAAAACATATATTCCTTCAAGTTTCTTATGAAATTTGTTACTCAATTGAGTCCATTCACCTTTCTAGACTTATAGTAGTATATTCTTTTTTCAAAAAAGCGATTGTGGGTGTTATTTTCTTCCCTCGGTGGAATTTTAAGGACCCTACGGTATCTTATAGTGATCATCATGTTACATGGAGTAACTATCATTATTATATATGATTTTGATCCCATGTTCACTTGAAACTTTTGGAAATTCCTTAAGATGATATTGGGTATTGAAATAAAATTCAGTACATCTTTTTATCCATAATTATATAGACATAGATAATGAATAATTTAACTACTATAGGATAAGATGTGTTTGTGTTCCATGGATTCACATGGATGATGGGATCAAAATATTTTATAGGTTTTGTTTTCTAATAAAAATAGTTTTCATTTTAATGTACATATGGAAACATTGGTGGCATTATATGGAATGTGGTGGAAAACTACAATTTTTTGGGTTGATTTCGGAGAAATTAATTTGATGGAACTATATTTGATAAAAGAGATGGGAGAAAAAGTTCACCTCATTCAGAGACATATGAGGATAGCTCTGAGCATGCATAAAATTTATATCGATAAACAACGGATGGGTCTTTAATTTGAGGTTTCTGGACATGTATTTTTCAATGTTTATCCATGGAAAACTGTGATGGGTTTTGGTAGTAAGGGGGAGTTGAATCCATAGTTCAGTGGGCCCTATAATATCCACAAGAACGTTGTATCATTTTATTACAGAGTGGATTTACCTCCATGTTTATCCCATGTATACAATTTTTATCATGTTTTAATGCAATTATTGTAAATAATAGATCCATATCATGTTTTCAGTCCAGAAGTATTTGATTTAGAAGAGATTATTTTTTATCACGAACAACCATTCCAGATTCTTGACCACATAGAGAAAGTGTTGTGGAATAAAATGATTAATAAGGTTAATTTTTTATGAAAAAACCAAATGGTTTAAGATGAATTATGGGAATTTAAAAATTTTATAATGGATAAATACCCCCACATATTTGATAAGTAAATAAAATATCGAGGACACACTTTTCTAAAGGGGGAAGGTTGTAACATCTAAGGTAATTATAGAATAAGACCATTTCATATCTATTACTATTTATGAATTATACATTAATTTTACATAAAATGGGATTCTATGTATGATATCATACATGATACATAATAATGTGTTTCTCTGAATTCATATGCTTCACACAAGATTGAGTTATACCAAAAAATAATATATTGTTAATATTATTATTTTAAATGGTAGTTATCATCTAACCATTTTATTGGTGGGAATTAATAGAACTAACTATATTCTGTTTACACATATTTAATAAATTTTTTTATATTCATCCATTAAATTTTAGTTTATTAAAATGATAATAAATCCAATTTTAAGCATAATATACTCTAATATTTTTTGAAATGTAGTTTTACCACCTTTTGAAGGAGAACTATTTTTAAATCTAGTTTTTGTCACCATCATACGTAATATTTCAAAAAATAAAATTCTTATTTAGAATTATGAAATAAAAATTTTCTTTGTTATAAATTATGGTATATTTATGATAAGATTTATATTTTAATGAATAGGGAAAAATACCTAATTTATTTAAAAATTTCCATATCATATGATATGATTATATTGTTAGATTATCATTTTATATGTATCTAAGGTAAGTTAGAATATTTTTTCCCTAGTTAATCCAATAAATTTCTTTGGATGCAATTTCAATTAAAATTAAATAGAAAAACAATGTTAAATTTTGAATGTTTCACTTAAAGAACATGTTTTCTCAATCTGTGAACAAGACTAGTTTGGAATATAATTTAACAACTTCTATAAATTGAATTTTCTAACAAGGCAAACATGGATTTAATATTTATTAATATTTTGGTCTAATAGGATCAAAATAATTTTTGGTGAATATCACGTTTTGTATTTAAAAAACCATATTTTAAGGAGAATAGGGCAATTAAAAGTATAATTAAAATTATAATGTTATAAAATTAACAAAAAACTTTTCTTAATCTTTTTGTATGATTTATTACTGATCGTGACCATAGTTTGGCCAAAATTGTGACCTTTGGAAGCTAATTGGGTGTGATTATCACATTTATAACAATTAATTTAAATTAAGGGAAAATATGTCATAAATATGTCTCTCTTTACTATTTAAATTTTAATATGGAGTTATATAATTGATATATTATATTATTAACAGTTAATAGAATTTTAAAAAGATTACTTGCATCATGGTAATTTATGTATAATTTTAAGGAAAAAATAATTAAATTAAACAGTGACACAATGATGATACAAAAATTGATTTATTAAGGAATGAATAAAATAAATTATATTAATAATATTAAATTATTTATAATTTGAAATATATGATCCCATAAAAACATTTTGGATGAATATGACATGTTATTATTGATTTAATGTAGTTTATTTGAAGGAATCACGTTGTTATAATTTTTTTAATTACCTATAATGAATAGTTCTATAGAAAACATAATTCAAAATATAAATAATAAAATTTCTAATTTAATGATAAAATATATATAAAGAAAAATATTCAAAAAAAAGTATGATATAACTATAAAAATGAAATTAATTACTCATTTATTGGATGGTTGACAAGATTCGGTAATCATTTTAACTCTAAAAGTGTAAATTACATGATAAAATGTTAAGAGTTAAAAAAGTTGAAATAAAATTAAAATGATTGAAAATTATTTAAAACCTATATAATTTACATTTAAGGATTATATTTTTCCCAATACACGTAATATCTATGAAGAAAATCATCATAGACCCATTTGTAATCGAAAATGAATTTATATTAATTTAATGTTTTTAATAATTTCTAGGGTTCTCCTCCCCTCTCCTATAAAAGGCACACATTCCTCTCTATTACTGAATATTCGAAAAACTTTTGGTTCGGCCAATATCATCCAAAACCCATTCCCACATTCTTTTGACCATAATATAGGAAAAAATCATTAATAATGGGTGTTAATGTTTTTTTTCAAAGGTGATCAACAGAAGAAGATATATCATTTTATTTTTATATTAATATTTTATTTCTTTTTAACATCCTTAAAATGTTATTCTTCCTAAATTAAATAATAACTATATTTTACCTATTATATAAAGCTGTTAAAATGATTGTATCATCACTTAAATCTATGTACACTTCCATTAAATAGTAAAGTAATTAATATTTCATGCGTACGTGTGATCAATCGCCTCTGAGAACCGATCTAATTCGTTCTTCGTAACCGCCTCCAGTGACTGGTCCAAAAACCTGAATTAATGTTCATATGTGATATTTCTAGCATATTAATCATCATATTTACATAATATATCAATTAATATAATACATTTCATGCTCATAAAATAGATAACATCATTCTTGCGTATGTGTAAACTATCATCTTTACAAAGAAATATGATTCATTTTTATTCATTATACTACTTTTATTATATATATAAGTATATTTAAATTATTAATATGATATTAATGATATTATGATCGTTTTTAAAATATTAAATAATACATATCTTATTTCCATAATTATCAACGAAAAATGGGTAATGTTACAAATGTCTACGTACGACCTACCTCTTCCATGATTATAACATTGTTTATTTTTCATAAAAACACATGATTGTTCGATTTAAAAGTATAATTTATGTATAAAAATAATAATAATTTCATGAATATTATTCTGGAGATGAAGGGAATATGAACACATGGACTATTCACAACGTATGAAGTTCATTTTCGACACAAGTACCGAATATCGATAAAACGTCTGACAGTAACATAAATCATTATATAATTGTTACAACATGGTAATAAGTGATATAAAATTAATAACAATAATGAAAAAGGATATCATGAAAGTATAAATTAATCTAATTTTATTATTTAGGAATATAAAGAATGAACTATATGATTCAGACTCGATGTAAGGGACATCATATCAATATATTTTCATTGAGGCATATTTTGATAATATACACCACCTTATTTTATACTTTGAATAATAAAATTATTTTAATTTTATTTATATTCAAAAAAATTCGAAGGAATATTTTTAATAATAATCATTTTACTAAATTACAAAAAGTATTTTTTAATAAAATTTATATATGAAAAATGACATTTCCCACATTTTGACCAACATTTGGTATTTGGATTCCTCTACAAGTTTATGTTTTTAATATAGAAATAAATACCATTTTTTATTTTCATGTATTTGGGTATTTAATATAGATTTAATATTAGATTTATTATATCAAAATCATGAAATTATATCTCATAATTGATTGTTGGGATTTTTTTCTCCATTCTTGTATTATGTATTATCATTATATCAGGGTTATTGGGAATTCTTAATGTGTATCAGTGGTTTCATGATAAACCTAGGGTGGTTGATCCCACGACAGCTCTCCAATGCATTGTGTAAGTAGAGTGTGTTAAATTTTAAGGTTTCTCCAAATATGTTTAAAGAATATAATATGATTGGTATTTTAAATGTAACCATAAATGTAACTCCCTATGTAGCTATGAATGATAAAATGTATATATGATACGTTTTAAACACTCTACCATTATGATGTGTGATTTCTATTTATTTATTTTTTGAATCATATTATTAGGTATGTTAAGGACCATATGATTTTTAGGGGAAAATAATGATTTTTTTAAAATGTTTTCATATGTTTTAAATATTAATAGACTAACAGTTGCATACGTTATTTATGTCACATACTGAGCTTTTAGTGCTCATCCCATGATTGAAAATTTGTGACACAGGGTACAGAAATGGATAAGATAATGAATGAAAAAAATATTATTTTTATGAATAATTTTACTTTCATTAATAATTCAAATTTTATATTAAAATCTTTTTGATTATCATAAAATGGTTAGTGTATAGAATTATATAAATTGTAATATATGAGATGTTATTTAATAGTTATTGCCTAATTTTATGAAACTATAAACCTGAAAATACCATCAATGTGAATAAATTTAAATTCATGACTAAACTCCATATTATGTTATGGTTAAGTCCAGGACCTTATAAGTAATGTCTTTATTTTACAGTGACCACTATAGAAATTAGGTGTGTAATATTTTTTATTATAGAATTATCATAATAAAAAATAACACAAGTTATTTGTTATGATATATATGTTTTTATCATCTATGAAGTGTGTTTAGGAAATGGAATCCACATTGCTTCATGTAGATAGTAGTCCCCAATGAAGAGTATATTATCATTTTTAGTATAAGAATGAAAATGATATATAATCTTTTAGAAATGATAAATATTTAATTAATATAATTCGTATTTCATTTTTATCATATATATTAATTATTTGTATCCATATAAACATCCATGTAATGAATTAGTAAAAAAATGAATCATATCTTGTTTTTAGGGGAATCCCAACTTACACATGAGCGACATTATCCTATCCTTGACGGAATAGGTAGTGAAAATGAAATATATTATTTAATGAATAAAAATGTATAATTATGTTATAAATATCACATATATACTTCACAAAAATAATTATACCCAACCAATATATATGGTAATTGAAAAATATTGGACATCAATTCCTGATATGGTAGTCCTCCATGCACATATATGGTGATTTTGAATCCCACATTATGGAATTCTGGATAGTTTCGGTAATAAAATTTTTAAAAAATAAATATATTTATATATAAGATACATAGGCTCTTATATAATAGTTTACCATTTATAATTGAATGAGGTGGAGGATTAAATAACATATAATCACTCATTGAATTTTTTTTAAATAACTCGTTGATGTTCTTATTAAATATTTTCTTTAAATAAATTTTTATTCTTCAATATATTGAGTTCCAAAAAATCATTTTTTTAGTGAACCTTGTGATTAATTAATAATAAACTGACCAATTTAACCTATAATTTAGGATAATGGTAATATATATAACTAACGTATTAAAATGTATGGTGAAGTAATTCTCTACCAATTATTTAGGAATAATACAAACGAGTTATATATTTATATATTTGTATTAACAAATTGAGTAAATTAGTATTAGTAAACTAAATTGATTAAATATATCTTTTATATACTTAATAAAATATTTTTTATATCCATTCAACAGATATTTTTCTCATAAGTTACAAATATACCCTATTTGATGTATAAAAACGAATATGTTTCAAAAGGGTAAATTTTGACATTTTTATGGAGAATCCTTTTTAAACTAATATTTGAAACATCAATAATTTTTATATGACATAATAAACAATTTTTTTGGAAGAAGGATATAAAAATATTCTTCGAATGAAATTTTAATATTTTTCTAATAACATTGAAATAGCGATGAATAGTAAATATAAATTAAATTGTAATTGAAAACAAAAATTTTCATCGATATAATTCATATGGTTTAAATCTGATTTTATTTTTTTAAAGTAAAAATATAATAAATTTTTATCATTCAACAGAAATTATTTCATTAGAATTAAATTTACAAGTAATTTATATGTAAAAACATTTTAATCTTTTGGAATGTTTTATCTTTAAAAACACATTCTCTTTTTTTGAAAATAGGAATAATTTTAAATTAGTTAAGTAAATTTAACTATTTTATAATTCATAAAAATGTATTCCATATTTGAAATTAGTATTTCCAAATTATGTAAATATCTTTATTTTCATTTTAGGCATTATGAATAACAACTTCTGAAATTTTTATTCAAATTGTAAAAGTGTAGACTAGGTAATTAAGGGTAAAATTAATATTATAAAATAACCATAACACATGTATTAATGTAATTATATGTGTGTGTTTCTACCTAAATCGTCCTTTGGTCCAAATGGTGTCATTCATAGGCAACATGGTTGAGATTAGGACATTTAATTTTTTTTATTTATAGAAAAGTTAAATAAGTCTCTATCAAATTTTATTAACTAAATAATTTTTTTTATATAAGGTTATAAAGAAGAGAAAATTGATTATAAATATTCATTTTAAATGTAAAAAATTATCGTGGTAATTTTTTTTTAATTATTTGGAAATAAATATTAACCTAACAGACTTATCCATTGATGATGTAAACCATAATTGATGAGAAATGAATAATTTTTATTAAAATGATAATAACCATCGAAAGACCCAAAATAAGACAAAATATTATTTTTTGAATATATGTCATCTATAACCATCCATGGGTCGGGTTTTTTACCATTTAGAGATTTTTGGGATATATTGTGACAATTATATTATTTTTATTAAACTGATGTTAAAGGTGTCACATTCATAATTTAATAAGTATAACATTTTAAATATTTGATTTACCAGTAGATAAATTAAAATATAATTATTTTTTCTAATGTATAGTATATTTATCTTCATAATTTTAATTTATTTTTAATATTTCATAAAAAATGTGTATATTAAATAATTATACAAAATTGATGTTATAATTATTTAATTAATAGATATAACCAATTTATGTAATTAAAAAATAATAAAGTAAATATAATTCAGGATAACTAATATTTATAATGAATATTATTTATTCTCTTGAATTCATAGGAATATAATAAAAAAATTTGATGTTAACTTGTTATAATTACATTTTTAACATTAAATGAATTGAATAGTATCAAAATTGACATTATTGATTATTATTCAAAATAATGTTTTATTAAAATATTTTAAAAAATATTTTTTCTAAAATAAAAAATAAATATTCTATGGTCCAAATTTTTTAAGGTATTTATTTATTGGTTAATTGACATGAAACAGTTAAATATTTCACCCTTTTAATATTGAAATATTTTTTAACTGAGTAAAAAAATTAAATAGAATAACTATGTATTAATTAGAATGATAAGTTGAACAATTACATAAAAACATATGTAAATATATTTTTTCGATAATATTACTATCTTATATCATTTTAGAATCAATATTTTAACATTTTATAGGTTTTTATGGGGTTTGATTCTATTATAATTCAAAAAATTTAGAGATCAAAAAATGCCCATCACCTCAATTATAAAAGGGAACCTCCTACCTAACCTCTTCACTTCACATTGAGCCTTAAATATCATTAATAACCTACCATTTTCCTTCTTTACATCCTTATTAACATTATAGCGTTCCTTTTCTTCTTCTATAATCAACTCTAGTAATTTATTAATATATTTAAAGGAAAGTAGTCGAAGAATTGGTAATCTCCTCTACTGATTCACTAAAACTACATTCATCTTATTCATACAATTAATTAGTTGATTTATTATAAAGTAATAAATCTCGTATCATATATATAATGACATGTTATTATGATTATGAAACAATCGTATTCTATTTTTATCCATCGTACAAAAAACTAAATCACAAAGTCTGTGTAAGTACGACTTACCATCTCCAAGCCCTCGTGTAATCCGTTTTTCACCACCACCATACATGGAGGTGTATATTGTTAGAAATAATAATTATATATGATATTATATTTATTATAAAATAATATAAACCATCCACATAAATACCAGTCCACAATTATAGTGATGGTATCGTTTCTAGTACGTATATACAACCTACCATCTCCATGATGCGATGCGATTCATTCTTCATGATCTCAATTAATGCTTTATTAAATTAATTAATTGAATGTATTAATTTGATATATATTTTATTAATACCATTATATTTATTAAATAACTATAACATAATAATAGGATGATCAAATTATTCGAAAAAAACATTCCTAAGAAAATAAAGAGGATAACACTTGATAGATGAGTAATAATGATTCTAACAAACATATGATAGTATGATAATATATAATATGACAAAAAATGAATATTGTTATGAAATAACTCAACGACATTATTTAACTCATTATACAATATGTTTGGATACATACAAAGAAAATAAGACCTAAGGTAAGGGATAATATCATAGTCTCATTATTTTCAAAGATTTTCTACATGTAAAAATTTACTGGGTTATATGTATCATCCACGTCCATGTTATCTAAATATTTATTATTATTTATATTATTATAAAAATATTTAGTGTAATTTTTACCCATTTAGGAATTTTTATTTAACAGTATTAGTTGATTATTTTTCTTTATTTGATACGAGGTACTTGTTGACTTATCCAACAAAAGTACAAGAATATTGTTTTATTTTAACTTATACGAAATGAAATGGTTTTACGTTTTCATTAAACAATATTTCCACGATGATTCCTTTACAATATTTTATGTTGAATTTTAAATGAAATTATTTTATTTTAATGTTTTGAGGCATTTTTTGAAAATTAGGTGTTCTTCAAGAAGACAAGGGATTTTCCTAATGAATTAATTTCAAGTGTTTTATTAAAATTATTTCCCATATAAGATGGAATTATTTAGATAGGGTTATGTTTATATCACTATTATTACCATGGTTTTATTTCCCTTATCGGGGAATGATAATTTTGGAATCCTCTTCTAGATTTATGTTACGATGGAATGATGTTTCAAAATCCCATTTTATTCAATGGGTTATGTTATAATGAATTAATTATGTTTCTGTGAAACATGTATATATGATTTCAATATGTGATTGGAGGTACCAATATCTCCCTCCAATTAATTCGGTAAATATTTATCATGAGATAGAAGTGATTTTAATGGGAAATGATCTCTGTTTAGTAATATAGGGCAAGAACATCACGTAAACCTTGCTCAGTAATACATGGCTAGAACAAGGAGTGAATTCAGTTCAGTAATAGAGTTTTTCCTCTATGACGGTGTTTAAAAATAGTGTTGACTAATATGAAATTGTGTAATATTCTTATGTTTATGCCAAAAAATTTCATGCTGTAATTTGATTTCATTTGGGAATATATTCTTGGATTCTTATGAACTTTTATGATTTATCCCATGGCATGATATCATGATCATTCATATATAGGATAGGATTTTCAAATTTTGTGTTCATATTTATTGTAATAATGATATGATTTATGTCTCCCTTGATTAACCTTACTGAAAATTTTAGCTTACCCCTTCATTTGTTTCTTTTCCACAGGTTCGGATGATTGGTACTAAGTAAGATATGTGAAAAAGGTGTCCAGATATGATAAAATAAGTGGGATACAATAAAGATGTCATATGAACTTTTTTTTATGATTCCTAGTATTTAAGGAAAAATATCTCTATGATACTATCAGGGATTTGTTATATTTTGTAATTAATATTCTTCAACATTGAAGTAATATTAATGGATGTAAAGTATTGGTCATTATAGATGGTATCAGAGGAAAGGTATAATTACTCTTTAGAAACTAGGATGAGAAAACATTAGTAAGAACCCAAATTATATATCAATGTATAGGTTATAATGCTTGTGTTTTAAAATTTTCATGAATAACCTAGGATAAAAACTAATGTTTCCTAATGTGAAATTTTATTTTTGATTATGTGGTTTTCCCATTATGATTAGTGTTTCTCAACCTATGGTTCTATGTTTTATACAATGGATAGAACCCAAACGAACTGAGTAAATGATGAATGCGGCATGGAATGTAATGGTTATCGTCTCTAGAAAACAAATATTGTGGGAGTTGGAATGAAAAATCTTACATTTATGCTCACATAACATTCTCATGCTATAAATAAGTTAGAAATTCCAAATAAAAACTATAGGGAAAAAATTCTATGAAGTCCCTCATGGGGAAGTTTCCACTTTCTTTTAGCTGGTCTTATGTTCCATTAGTGGCCAAATAATCGATCCGTACCATTGAAAATATTTTTTCAGTTCACCAATTTTTACAACATGATAATGTAATCTTATCAGTCTATTATTTGGAAGGTGAAGATGATCATTGGTTGAACCTTATCAAGACTATGAGGCAAAGAGATGAAATTGGATCCATTAAATGAGTCAATATCATGAATTTATTTTTTCTATAAGCACAATCTTCAAAATATTTAAAGAATGACGGGGAAGAAGTTACTTAAACCTAGGCAAAACGATAATGAATATGTGGGTACCTATGAATCAAATTTCATAAGACATGGAAGGTATGCTTCCGAAATTTTTATCCAACCTGAGAGTAAAATTGATCAATTTTATAGTTTCTTGAAACCATGGCTTCAGTGAGAATTATCCATAAGACACATAATTCGATATGAAGAAGTAATTTCATTTTCTCTCAAGGTTGAGATGGAGATTTGAGTAACCAATTGCTCCTATGGGATTGATATGAAATTAAAAATGGAATTCAATAGAAAATTTGTAGACCACATTGAATGGAATATGATTTTTCCATATACTCAATGTGTTGAAAGCAATGTGGAGGAAATTGTTGTAATGGGACTCATATATGTTGTAAGGGTGGAAAAGAAGTTCATCAGGGAGTGGAATGATTATGTGATGGTAAAAATATGTCTAATTATGTGAATAGAGAATAGGACATAAAGAATGAACCTCTTACTAATCATCGTTATGTGATAAATGAAATTGGTAATTATGAAAATAAATTACCTAATACATGGTTTATTGTTAATGATCAATTTCAGAAAACTCTTAATGCCAATGAAAAAGTAATGTCACATGAAATCACCATCATCGATGTGGAGTACGATAATGATGTGTTGAAAGGTACATGTACCATCCAATCTAAATTGAAAATGTCTTATTTCATTATATATCCAAAAAATATTTTATTTATGAATAAGTTTCCTTGAATATAACCGTATTATTTATAAAATTAGATATTGAGTAAGCTGTGAGAACTCATAATGGCACAAAGGTCACATATAATGTTTACAATTCTTCTCTGGTTGATGTTTGTGGGAAATTACATCCTAAATTTTTTTTGACCCATCCAATAGTGGAATTTTATGTGATTATTGGACTAAAATGTATTTCTATATATGTAAATCATAACAATTTCCAAGGAAGGGAGGTCACATTTCCTATTCTGGATGAATCTATGATCATCTATCAGTGTACGGATGAATATATCCTTCCAGTAGAAATTTATTCCATATTATGGATCAAGATCCCTATAAATGAAGTTTATATATCTAAAATGGTTTGAGACAAACTCAAAATTAATAATATACCAATTTTATAGGAGTTTAATTATGTCTTTACAAAAGAATTACTAGGTTTTCCACCAAGATCTGAATTTGAGTTTTCAATAGATTGCATATTGGGTACTATTATTATTTCCAAGACTCCATATATAATGAACCAAATGATTTGAAATTATTGAAGAAACAACTACAGGAGAATATATTAAAGGGATTCGTACTCCCTTGTTCATCACCTTGGGAGCACCTATTCTGTTTTTTAAGAAGAACGAAGAATCAATGAGACTCTATATTGATTATCGAGAACATAAAAATATCACTTCCAAGAAAAAATATTCTCTTCTGCACATTGATGAATAATTTAACCAACTACACAGAGATCAATAAATTTTCAATGATTGATATTCATTCAGGATATCATTAATTAAGGGTCAAGGGTGAAGATATACTAAATATAAAATTTCGTATAAGGTATGGACACTAAAAATCTATAGTGATTCCTTTTGGACTTTCTGATTCCCCTTTTATATTCATGGATCTAATTAATAGAGTCTTTAAAAACTATCTTGTTGAGTTTGAGGTATTATTCATAGTAAATTTTCTTGTCTATTTAGAAAGCATGAAATATCATGAAAATCACTAGATATGTGTACAAAAGACCCTAATAAAGGATAATATTTATGAAAGGTTTACATTGTGTAAATTTTGGATTTAGAAATTTTCATTTTTTGTTAACATAATCTCAAGAGAAGGGATATTTGTCGATCCAGCAAAAACAGAAGTTATTAAAATTTGGTCTAATCCATCAATGGTAACTAAGATATGGTGTTTTCTTGGTTTGGATAGATATTATCGATGTTTATTGAATGGTTTCTCATGATTATCTAATCCCCTCACTAATTTGACTTGTAATGTAGTAAATTTAATATATATAGAGGAATGTGAATATATTTTCAAAGACCTAAAAATAATGTTGGTACTTACACTGAATTTATATCAAGTTCATGATGTATTATTTATATCTATCCTAAGCATTTTTATACATGATCCTTAAAATTTACTAATCTTAGATGTCATTCCGCTAGAGCAAGATATTTCATATGAAGAACTACTGATAGAGATTCTGTATCGTAGTGGAAATGCAGGGTGAAACTAGACCACACTATTGGTTATAGATATATGGTGGAACCACCAATTTGAGGAAGCTAAATTGGATTATTATGATGATATGAGTCATATGAATTCTCATATATTTTATCCAAGTGAATAATTCTTATGAAAAAATTCACTTTAAGGGGGGGGGGGGGGTAAAATGTAACACCTAGAGGTTTTTAGGAAATAACTTCTATAAATAATTTTAATTCATTAATATATTTCATTCCACACAATGATAATATTAATAAAATATCAAGACATCCTTTATATACAATGAATATTTTAAACTATCTATTTAGTTTGAAAGAATAAATATAGCTAACTTATGAAAATGTATTGTGAAGTCATTCACCAGGAAAAATGTATGAATAATATAAATCAATTAGATATTTGGATTTCTATATTAATAAATTGAGTGAATTAAAATTATTCAATTTGGTTAATGAAATATATATGTTATATAATTAATAAAATATTTTTCTTATTCATCCAATAGATATTTTTTTCATAGGTTTTGAATAAACCCTATTTGATGTATAAAAACCTATATTTTTCAAAAGGGTAATTTTCCGCCTTTTAATATGAAACCTATTTTAAAATAAGATTTTGACACATTAAAAAATTTTATATGAAAACATAATCATATTATTTGGGGAATGATTATAAAAATTATCTTTGGATGATGTTTTATTATTTTTTCTGATAACATTTAGATTCTCATGAATAGTATAAATACATTAAGTTTTAATTGAAAACTATTTTTTTCATATTAATAATATATGTTGTCAAATTATAATACTTAATTGTTTTAACATATAAATAGAATATATTTTTTTCATTAAATTTAATTTATATTGTCAGAAATAATTTAACATTGAATTTAGATGTAAAAATATGTCAATCTTTTGTATTGTTTTAACAATAAAAACTCGTTCTCTCTTTACGAAAATGTTTTTAATTTTAAATTAATTACAAAAAACTTATGTGTTTATCATTTTGACAAATTGATTCAATATTTTAAATCTATATTTCTAAATTATTTAAATATATTTATTTTAATTCTATGCATTTTGAATAGTAACATTTCTAATTTTCATTAATACGGTTAAAGGGTAGACTTGTTAATTTAGGGAAAGATTACTATTATAACATTACCCTTAAACATGTATTAGTATCATTGGATGAGTTTTTTAAACCTAAATAATCGTTGGGTCAAAATATTGTCCTTTTGAAGCCATTGGATGAGAATAGGATATATAATTTGCATATATAAAAAGAAACATTAAATATTTCTCACTCATATTTTAATAAATAAGTATTTTATTATATAAATCTATATGGAATCTAAATTTCATTATAAATACTCAATTAAAAATATAAAATTATTCTCTTTATCATGGTAATTTATTTTTAATTTTTAAGACATAAATAATTACCTTAAATACTTATACTTTGATGATTTCAAAATTCATTAATTGTTGAGAAATATATAAAAAATGTTTTTTAAATTGATAATATCTTTCAAAAGACCCAAAAAAATGACCAAATCTTATTTATTGAGTGTATCTCAAACATAACCATCCAAAGGAACAGTTATGGACAATTTTAGGCCTTATAGTTGAGATTGTGACAGTTATACTATTTAATTTAATATGATGTTAAAGTTGTGACATACGTAACATAATATGTATAACATTTTAAATATTAGATTTTCTAGAATATATATTCAAAAAATAAAGATTACCTAGAAATTGAGTATATTTCCCTTCATTATTGTATTTTATTTTTAAATTTTATTAAATAAAAGAGTATATTAAATAATTAAACAAATTAGGTTTAAATTAGTTTCATAATAGAGAAAAAAATAAATGTTATTAAAAATATTAACATAATTATAAATTGGGATAATTAATATGTATAATTAATTTTCTATATGACCTTGAACTCTGTGTAATATTATAAAATTATTGGTTCAAAGTTAACTTGTTATCTCAATATTTTTAAAAATCAATGAATTGAATAGTGTCAAAATTAACACTATTGATTGTAATCAAAATAATGGTTTATTAAATTTTTTAATAATCATAAGACATTTTTAAAAAATATATAATAATTATTATGTAGCCTAAAATTATCTAAGGTGTTTATTTATGGTCTAATTGACTTCAAAAAAGTAAATATTACACCCTTTCAATATTGAAATATTTGTAAACCTAGTAAAAAATTAAATAGAATAACTAAGAGTTAGAATGATTTGGTTTTAATTGATATAAAAACATGTCTAAAATATATTGGATCATTATCATACAACCCTATATCATCTCATATTCTAAATTAGAACATTTTTGGGTATTTAGGAGGTTTTATCAGGATATAAATCAATATTTTTGGACATCCCAGAAATACCACTCAACTAAATTTTAAATTAGAACCTCCTCCATCAACAATTCAATAAACTTTAAGCTTTACAACTCAACCATAGCCTACCATTTTTTCTTATAAAAATCCCTAGTAACATTCTATATGTTATTGTATTCATAAAATACCAACTATAGTGTTATAAGAGGATATTTAGAGGAATCACATAGAAGAAGAGGTATCATTTATATACTGAGATGTTGTTATTATTATTAGACAACAATAATCTTTCTTGTATCCATCATATGAAAAATTAAATCACCAATCATGCATACATACCACTTACTATCTCCACACCATGGTGTAATATGTTTTTCACCACCACCTAACAATGATGGGTATAATAAGGGAACTAAAAACTATATATCATTATTATAACATGATATTTATTATTAAATTTTATACCACAACCCATTTAATAACATTCAATAATTATGGTGATGATATCATCATTTGTGTGTACGTACGACCTACCATCACCACAATGTGATGCGATTCAATCTACATGATATTTATTAAACCATGATTATAAAAATGAAATGGAATTAATAAATAGGATATATGTGATAGTAATATTATTAAGTAAATGATATAATTATAACATAATATGAGGAACAATAACTTATTTGTCAAAACACACGTATGAAAATGAAGAAGTTAACACTAGATGGATGGGTAATAATGTTACTAATAAAAAAATAATAATATGATCATGTATGATATCATAAATAATGAATATTATTTTGAAATAATTCAATGAAATATTTTAAATCATTATACAAGAGGATCAGATACATTGAATGGAATTCATACCTATGGTAAGGGTTAATTTCTCTATATCAATATTATCTAAGATTGTTTATACGTAAGTATATACCAGGTTTTATTTATTATCCATGTCCATGATTAAAAAATATTAAATATTATTTCTACTATTATAATTTTTTTAAATTCAATATTCCCCATAGGTTAATTTTTATTAAACGGTATTAAAGTAATATTTTTTTATTATTCGATACGAGGTACTTTTTGACTTATCTGAAAAAGTACGAGAAAAATGTGTTCTTTTAACATATCTAGAATGAAATGTTTTTACAATTATATAACTCCATACATCCAAAAATCATCTATTAAGATATTTAACATTTTTTAAATACATTTCATTATTATATAATTTTGTGGCATTTGAGAAAAGAATTTTTTTAAGAGGAATGAATATTTTCCACATGAATTACTTTTTGTGTTTCATCAAAATTATTTCCTATATTATATGACATTATTTAAATAGGGTTATATTTATATACCTATTATTAAAATTGTTTTATTGTGTTTAGGATGTAATGATATTTATTAAACCATTTTTTGGATTTATGTTATTACAGAATGATGTTTAAGAATCCCATTTTATTTTGTCGGTTATTCGATGATGAATTAATTATATATTAGTGGAACATGTATGTATGATTTCATTATGTGATAGGTGGAAAGAGTATCTCCCTAAAATTAATTGGGAAAATATATATATCTAATGTTATAGAGTAGAATATAATTATAAATGATCTCAGTTCAGTAATACAGGGCTGAAACGTCACGTACCCCCAGTCCTGTAATACATGGATGAAACAACGAGTGAAATCTACTCTGTAATGGACTTTGTCCACTTTGATGATCATGGTAATGATAATTTATGAACAAGAAATAATTTTATATTCTTATAATCATTCCACAAAATCTCATGTCTTATGTTATGAATTTTGTGATTCTATGTATTGATTCTTATGAAATTATATGATTTATCGCATGACACGATATCACGATATTTCATATATAGGAATCAAAATTCAGATTTTATTTGTTTTGTATTATGATTATGATATGATGAATATCTCCCATGTTCAAAAGTACTGATAATTATATCCCACCATTTTATATGTTTCTTTTATATGGGCCATGAATAAGGTTATTAAGTATGATATGTCAAATATTGTTCTAGTTATGGAGAAATAAGTATGATATAAATAAGATATCATATGAACTAGTTGTTTATGTTCACCATTTTATAAAGACACTATACCTATATAGTCCTATAATGGATTAGTTATTTTCTAATTAATATTATTCAATATTGATATAATATCAATTTGTATAAAGCATTGGTCATTATTTGTTCCATCTTAATCATGTATCCTACATAGGTTTTCACCAATGCATCCATAAATTGAATTATTACAAAAATAATTAATTTAGTATGTGAAGATGGATCTTTTCTTGTGTTTTATGAGGTCTTTGATGACCTAAATGGGTGTGATGGTGTTAATATGTGTGTATATGGTGTGGCCTTTTATAAGTGAGGTGAGTAACACACATGCGATTTTTTGGAATAAAGATAGAGCACTGATGCTTTTTTATTTTTAAAAAGATTACAAAATGGTATATTTTTCTTCCATATATATTATATGGTAGAAATAAAAATATGTAATATATTTTAGACAATGTTTTAAGTCAATTATAAAATGAAATTTTTAGATTCACCCCCGATAAATCTATTTTTCATTTAACTGTTGTAATTAATTTCTACTCGTTTCTATAAATTATTAGGTAAATAATTAAATATAAATATTCAAATAACTAAAATTATAATTATTACAGATATAGAAATCAATTTACCAAATTTCAACCATATAATTTTATAATTTTCATTTAAATTTTATTATGCAGATGTGATGAGAAAACTAGTTTTCCTGTAGAAAATGGTAAAACTATTGTACTGTTTATACATCCAAAATCTATATAATAATATTTTAAATGACATAAATTTGATTAATAGATATTTTATTGACCTAATTTCACTTTATAACTATTTTAAAATAAAATTTTTCTTGTAAATATTTTAAATTAAAAGGAAATTGTAAATTAAAATTCAATATATTTCAATTTTCATCGAACAATGAAACATTTAATAAAAATAAAAAATAAAAAAAAGATTATTTTTATATTCTTATTTAAAAAAAGGTGTTTATATTTCAATAAAAATAATTAGAATTTTGGATAAAAATAATTTTTAGATTATGTCTTCCAAGTATGAGTTAACCCTATTTTTTAAGAAATATTTTTTATTGAAAAGATTTCATTTTAATTTTAAGTAATTTTTTATTTTAAATGATAGAATTAAAACATTCAATAATTTAGTTAGTTTTACAATTACATGCAATCTAATGTTCCATTTTATAATGGTATACAAAATAAGGGTTCATTTAGACTAGGGATTGCATGTTCTAGAATCCATCAATGAAATTAGGTTTATTTAAAAATAATTATTTCGTAAGGACTTATAGGTTATTCTCTCTTCTATGATTATTGTTTCATGTAATAGAAACAATTGAAAAGTATTATTCAATTTAAATATAATTATATTTCATTATCCCCAAATTTAAAAAATTCATCCTTGAAATTTTAACTCGATCTCGGTAATCAAGTGTTTGACATTTTGAAATACCCTTGCTGAAAAACCCACATCATAAAACAGTTAATAAAACATTCTATCAATATGATAGAAATGGACATATGGATTTCGTATGGAATAACCCATAATAATGATATTAATTAGGATAATGTAGTTGGGAAATAAAATCATGTATCTGGAATAAAGGAGAAAATAATTATATAGAGTGACAAAGGTTATTGATAACCAGAATGTGAATTATCAATTTTAAATTCAGCACCTCAAAACCATTAATCTGTGATTATTTAAAAGGACATTTATTTCATTATATATTATAGTAATATGATAGATTTTTATTTCAATATATTTTTTGAAATTTTGAGTAAATATTTTATTGTCTATGAATACATGGAAATATAATTACTCGATATGTTTCTATCTCAGAAGCATAATTTCATCCTTTGGTTGGGCATCGATTACCTTCTATTTAATCCCATAATCCATTAAATTAATATCCCATTTTATATATTCACTAAATATATCATTTATTAGTTTTTTATCAATATTATAATTAATATTTATTCCTTATATCTCTATTTAATATTATACTATTATGGTTATAACATGTAATAAAATACAAATAAATATACATAGGGTGACTAAATAAAATAATATATAAAAACATGTCCAATGATCAACATAATCAAATTTAAAAATCGATAACCTTGCGTCTCATAAAATATATTATCCTCAAAAAAAGTATAAATTAATTCAAAAAATTTATGTAATTAACTTACAATTAATATTGTAAAAAATGATGTATCAATTAATAGTCACATAAAACAATTAAACACCTTCATCATTTATTTTTCTGAAACAATATAATAACCTCAATTACAATAAAAACTTATTAAAAAGAGGCATTCTAATGTATTATTTAGATTATCCAAATAATATTGGTTATATTACATAAATCCAATTTCCTTGTTTACTCCATCAATGATATCATAATAAAATTTTTCAACAAGTCATTATCAGTTCCTTGTGAGTCATTATAATCCAATTCAAAAATTCTATATCAATCATATCATTATACCAAAACCACTATTTCTTCATCAAGAATATATTATGGGTTCTCTTCCTGAAATCATGCTTTCTTAATAAGTTCAAATTTCCACTAAAACATTTTTTAGTCATTAGTACAATTCAACAATGACATTTAAATCTGTAATGAAATGTTAATGTAATATAATCCTTATATGTTTCGAGAATTTCTTTAATAAAATAGAATCAAAAAATATTTATTGAATATATATAAACAATAATAGTAAACATTCCACTTCATCTATAGTAATATCATAAGAAATACCTTGACCTCATTTCTCATTTGAGTCATTTTTTATAGATGATTGGGAAATCATTTTTCATGTGACCTATCACCTTACAGTAGAGGCATTGATTACAAAAAGAATATTTATTTCTAATATTGTCAAAATAATTATATAATTCCACTATATAGTTGTATAAAACTCTAATTCCATTTAAGTAGGTTCTAGTGTGTTTCATTACACAATTCTCACATGCGAGAAATATTTTCTTTACATTATTTCATTATCTTCAAGTTTCAACACAATACTATTCTTCTCTATCCTCATTTCAAATCCATTATATATATACAATTTATTGTCTACCCATATATAACATGATACTACATCCTCATATGATGAATTTGTTTTGGAGGCACATTACCTTAAAATTATTATCTAAATCCCATCAAATAAATGGTAAATATTTATCATTGGATTAGGTATGTAGTCTAAAAAAATCTTTTAAAACATTTTGACACTGGATCCATACTTAGTAATGTTTTGTTTTTATTTTTCTCTTAGACTCATTATTATTATTTCTATATCTACTCATTTCTCTCAATGAAAATATATTTACTAGAGGAATACCTTTAACTACTTCCATAATATTTTCCTCATCTTCCACAATTTTTTAATCAATTAGTATATTTGTTTTTATACATAGAGAGACGATAATATTCCAAGCCAAATTTCTCTATTTCACTATTTCCCAAAGACTAAAATATCTTCTCCATGGAATATATACATTTCTCAGATAAACATTGATTTTTGGACCCATTAAATGATGTAGGTTATTAACACGTTTAGTTGTATAAAATATTTACACCATATAGAGGATTTTTTGGATTTTTTATATGGGGATGATTATTATTCATAACCTGAGTTTGCTACCCCAATATAATTATTATTTGACATGTTGCTGCAATAAATCGATCTGTAGTTTTATTATATTTCCCAGGCAGGAAATATTTATTTGGTGTATGCACATTGATATTGTTCCTATTTCATATATTTTGTACTATTTTGAAATAATGGAATACATTATATTATATCATAACACTGTGAAACCGAATTTATAATCAGACAACTAGGGTAATGCATAACATCAATTGAAAAATGTATTCATATATCATCTTATAATCTTAAACATTGTTTCTTTGGGAATATCATTATTTTGAAATATCTTTTTTTGGGTATGGCCTAATGGCCTTTATTTTTTATTATTTTTGATAATCCACAATTCAAGGGGTGAGGTGGAACCCATACAAGGCCCGATGGCTTAGAAACAATTACACGACTCATAGATCTTAGAGGAATCACTCAAACAATACAACTTGGAACTACTCCTCCCCAGCAAAAGTCATGATATCAGCACTCCACCTTCACAGGGCTGGTCAGCTAGTTTTCCTATGCAAAGATGCACAGGCCTGGTACCAATGGAAAATACATACCATCTCATTATTTCTATTCAGGTTAGCTCTGATCCAGTGAATGTGGCTACCCTGAATCCTCCACTTAAGCCTTGTCCCTTGATGTATGACTGGTACATCTTTATTTCATGTGGCTCGAAGGCCTTGGGGTGGCCCAAAGGCCTTAAGGTTTATGAAGGCCTTGAGAATCAACTGGCCCGAAGACCTTGGGTGGCACAAAAGCCTTGCAAGACCTAAGGACAAAACTGGTGGCCTAAAGGAAAAAATGGATGAATGGTTATGGATGCTACAGTACTGAACAATCCATGCTACAATACTTCTATAGTACATCTAGAGTACAACTATAGTACCCCGGAAATATGCCTCCTCCCGGATTTGATCTCAGGTCTCATGGATGCACCTAGCGAGTCCTCACCAAACAGGATGAGGCTTATGTGAGAAATACCTTATAATTGATTGAAAAGAAAATATGAATTATCCTTACCATATATCCAAGGAGTGTCACACCATGAGGACAATAAGGCCTAGTGTTGTACACACAGTGATGAACGGTTCAATCCTAATGATTTTATTTTATAGTTATTACCCCTTAGAAAATATCTTTCAGAACCATGTCCACCATTAATATCCATAAATAGATGTATTTTTTTAATAAAATCAACATTTTCTATTACATATGAAAACGTTATCATGTTATTCAAAAATTTTCCGGAATGTACAACATAGGATTATGGTCTCTAATCAGTGTTTTTCTAAATCTATTTCATATAGTTTTTATTAACCATAATCATGTACCAGTTGTTGTAACCATGTCCCAAATATATCGATATTAGTGTATTATTTTTAAAATTTTATGAATATACCAGGAATCGAATCCCAAAGAGTTGGATATTTCATTAGTATTGGTTAACTAGATAATAAATATAATTGACAATAATTTTTAAAAAAAAAAATTTAAAAATACATTTTATAATTCCATTATTCATCTTTCTAAATTCCATTATATAAATAAATATATAAATCATTCAATCCTATGAAAATAAAAAATCATAAAGGCATGAGCTCATATGAATAGTAAGGGTAAGTTTAAATGAAATCTATGAATAAATAAGGAACAATAAATTTCTAAATTTAAAACATAGGAACACATTTAATTTAATCAATATCATGAGAATAATATAGTACTAATAAAATAATGTCAAATAATTCAATATAAATAATCACATAATCTAGAAATATTATTGCTGATATTTTAGATAATCAAATAGTTACATAAAATATAAGTAACATAATTCGTAATGATGGAATGAATAATTCTAGATGTCTGAAACATACTCTCAAGGGCTTGTTCCATAAAATATAATACCATCATGGACATTTTCCAAGATATATAATTTCATCATGGCCTTCTCCAAAGACATATATATAAATGGGAAAGGTCAAAGCCAAAACCTAACCAAGTTATCATCATTAGTTTAATTGATTCATCCAAAGCTTATAGTGGTCCTCTCTCATCACATAAACAGTCCAATTCATTCCCCATATGAAATTAGTTAAACATAGTAAGCATATAAATTTAAAATGATAAACTATAATATAAAATGTTAATAAATTATCCACTAAAAACATAATCATAATCCATAAAGAGTAATAATGTGAATGTATTTTTTCACAATGTCAGAAACATTTATTGTAAAACATCAAAAGAATGAGTAATGTTGATATGAATACAACATATCCATAGTATATCATATGATAAATAAAGGGTTGATGCAATTCATGTATTCTAATACTGTCAAAATATATTTAAAGCCATTTTTGAGGAAACCATCATTTTGACATTAATAATAGTTTTTTTAAAAATGATCAAAAAATATTTTCAAACCAAATTTATTTCAAAATAACCGTCAAAAATTAAATTAAGGGTAAAAATATTGATCTCTAATTAATTTTTAAAACTCTATGCATATCATTCATATTATATGAATGATTTAGTTGACATTTTTTTGTAAAAAATGAAATTCATTTGGAAATGTCATCAATATTCATTTAAATATTATAATAATTAACACATGGGTAAAAATAAGATTAATATATATTCTTCATAATTGTAAAACATTTTTGAAAACATTTTTAGAAAAAATCGTTTTATAAGAACAAATTTTATTCAACCATTTGGATAAATAGTGTTGGATTATCTTAAAACAATTTCTTTACCATCTTATGTATCATATAATTGAGATTTTTTCTATTACTTGTATAAAGTATGTGATTATCCAATGGAGAAAATAATATATTGAATTTAATTTAGAAATAAAAAATAATTTCCCAACAGATAATAAAAAAATCAATCCCAAATAAAGATGTGATAATGAAATAACTCATTACCAGTTTGTAACATATGAATGATAAACACCATGAAATAAATTTAATTGAAAAAATTTAATAACACTGAGATGAATGGATTAAATTTTTAAAGTACAATAAATTATGTATATGCACCACAAAATAAAATGCGGTGAATATGACACATTCCTCATGGATGTAAAAGTGAGATGAAAAACCCTTACATAGAGTATGACTGATCACATATGTTCTTTATCTTATTAAAAAATAATATTATAATAATTATTTGGTTTATAAATAAATATTTTCATTTAATTATTCCTTATATTTCAGTTATTTATAATCTATATATGATTTCTTAATCAATTATGTTCACCCTAGATGTTTCTATGATATTTTTCATATGTGTCAAAAAGAACATCGGTAGGTTGAATTTGTTCTATGAGGACATTATTTAAAAATATAAAAAATAATAATCATGAGATAGTTTTTGTATTACTGAATCAAATATAATTTGAACACTAGTCATTAATACTGGTTTATAAAATAAACATTTTTATAATCATTTTGATGGTATGAAATACATATGCTTCTGTAACATTTCAATTTCATAATAATTATTATATAAAGGAGGTAATATAATATTTTAACATTACAAAATGGTAATAATATAATATAGAAAATATTATTTCTTATAATATAATTATATATATCATATTTGCGAGTCATGATGAAAAGTGATTCACATCACTTTGTCAAGCCTACAGTCCATACATACAGAAACAATGTTATTATTATTTAGTGTAAGGAAGAATATTTTTATTACATAATTATATTGATAATTTTTTCATTAATATAGTAATTAGAAAATTTATATCAAATATATTCATTATAATTAACCATACAACAACAAATTGAAATGTTTTTATGAAAAATGAACTACATGTCTTCGTGTGGTAGTAGTATGACTTACAAATGTTTAATATTATCATATCCCCTATGGGATAGAATGGAAAAATGATATATATTATTTAATTACTAAAGAGTAATAATTATGTTCTAATTATAATATAACTAAGTTATATATATTATAATACCCAACCCTTATAGGTGTTAATGGAAAAATGAATTACATAATTTCATAAGGTAGTAGTTTGTCAAACACTATAATGATAATTTTTTATCCCAATTGATTGATGTGGGGATGGATTAAGTCATGTTCTTATTAAAAATTATTTTAGTATATGGTAGAAACTGATATTATTATTTGATCATGGTTTAATTGAAATTTTATGAGGTGGTGGAAGAAATACAATAGAAATTATTATTAGAGAACATTACATTTTTTCAGGTATCCTCCTTAGGTTTCCACTACATCCATTCAAGGAATTATTTCTATTAAAAATAATCCGAATAAGATTATTTCAGGGATGTTGGGTTGTTATTCGGTAATGGATTGTAAAAAAATGTTTGAAGTTTTAGAGAACCGATATTTTTATCAATGAAAATTTCTCTTCTTATGTTTATGTCACATAGTATAGTCACATAAAATCACATTAAGAACATAATAAAAATTTATAAATGAAGTTTTAATGAAATAAGATATATTTCTAGATGTTATGAAACCTATAATGATATAGTAATAACATGCCCCTTAGAATAGTGATGTAACACTTATGAATAGTAAAGTAGCCAATAGAATAGTAACCTAGCCCATGATAGTATAAATAAAATTTAGGTATCTTATAAATGGTAATATGATATAACTATATCATAGTATAAGTATATTAATGTTATAGAAATTATTAATTATGTGTTTATATTTTTATAATACACAATTCTTTATTTTAAATTTTATAATTTATATTATGTTTTTAAAGAAATAACATTTCTAAAAAAATGTACTCATAATTTAATACTAGTTTATCTTACGACTATATGATAATGTTATGATACCCTATTTAATTTTTGAAAGTGTTATAAAAGATGTTATAATTTTTAAACATGTAATTTTTGGCTAAATTATAATTTTCATTAAAAATTAAATTACCCATATTTTGAAAAATATTTTCATAAAATGAACATCAATTTTGAATTCTAAACAATGAATTTTTTTGGGTAATTTTTTTTGGTTTTCTGATAAAATATAAGAATTTTTGGTGAATAATAAAATTCAGTAATTTTTAGTATTTATACATTATAAATTAGATAAACTATTCTTCATTCCTGGATGACGTAAGAACCATAATCAAGAACTCTCAATAATTTCTTTAATATAATTATTTATATTTATCAAACCATTCGTTGTATTCAGTCAAAATTTTAATCTAATTAAAAAATCATGGGAAAACACCCCTTTCCCCATATAAATGTCACCATCACCACCGCTTCTCCTCACACATCTCATGCTTTGAGCCTTCTAAAAATTATAATCAAATCACTTATCAAGACCCCCACCCCCATTTCCTATATAATATTTTTAAAGAAAACATAAACCAATATAGGATATACTTTCCATTTAAAAGTTTATCCTTGATGTTCAAAGATTCCTTTTATTTTTCTTATTACCTATGTATTAAAGCCCTCCATTATTTTTATTTTCTAGTTAATTGAGGGATATATTTTTAATTCAAAAGTATCTGTTTTACTTATATATTCCATTTTTTGGAAGTCACAAACATTTTCTTAAATATAATATTAAAAAATATTTTATCACTAAAACTTGTTTATCATACTTTTTATTATAAAAATCAATTCATATTTTATCCTTTAAAATTTAGATTTCATATTATAAAAATCATACTCATGTGAATTTTTGTAATGATGTGTTCCAAAATTATCATAATGAAATAGATACAATTAATAATATAAACACCAGATACAATTTATGTTGTACACACTAGAAACAACTTACATCGTACACATTATCCATTTTTTCATACAGAAATAATTTTCATTATGATATAAACCATACATTTCCTTGGAATAGAAATCATCATAGTCATTATTATTCGTTTATATCATCATACCCAGATTATATAATCATAATGAATGGAAATACATTAAATAAAAATTGTTTTTTGTATTAAATATTTATCAAAATGATTCCGTGATTTTAGATTCAATATGACCATTAAAATAATAGGTATCTACACCCAATTTTATTTTAGGATTAAATATGATATTTAGAGGCCAAGATGACCATTGGGAAAAATTACTATAAATACAATGTCATTTGAATGAGATTATAATATAGTATTTTAAGACACTCTATAAAAGATATGCCAAATTACTGCTATGTGCAAAATCATCGATGCACAAAAGTTGTGATTAACTAGTTCAACATACTTGGAACCATTGAGATCATGTTTTACATTGTGTGACACTGATCATTGTGATTACTATTGAGGGCTTCCATGGTTAGAATGATAGTGGTGAGGATATTTTTTGGATCGTGGGATTCCAAGAAAAAGATGGAATATGTGTCATTCACCTTCTTGATCGAGGGATGTTGGGGATATGATGACAGAAGAAAGTCGATAATCATATAAATGGAATACCCTGATGTGGGTAAGATAGAATTTCTTGAAAGTATAAATTAAGGGACCCTTATACAAGGTTATTTGATTCCCTTCTCTCTTGGTTATCTGAATTTTACTCATTTACTTGTATTTAATTTCCGCTTCTAATGTAATTGAAATTGAAATGTTTTATATAATAATTTTTAAATATATTTATTATATTTATTATAATGTATCTAATTATGATTCAATTTATATTCAATGTGATTACGATTTTTCTTATTGTGATTAAATTATTTACTCAGTATGATTTTATATGCTTTATGTTTGAATCATTATTTTGTCTTACTCTGATTATCATAAACACTATAATTATGATACTTACCACTATTAATATGAATACCATGAAATTAGACTTGTGAAATATATTTTGGAATCAATCAGATTATTATATTTTTATAACTGGACCGAAGGACCATCCCATTTAATTATTTATTTCATAAGAGGTTTAAAGAATTGAAATAGTTAAAAATCATTTAAAAATAATTATTTTATGGGTAAAAACATAAAATTTTAGACCTATAAATCACCCCACATTATTTTTCCTTATATATATATATACATATGATCCAAATAAATATTATAATTAACCAGAAATGTTTTCATCATAGAATATAAAATGAAATTTTTATGGTGAAATTTTGAAAGGGGGATATAATATAAGGACAAAAAATATATTAAGTGGATATTCCCTTAATATATTTATTTCATATAGTATAATCACATAAAAACACATTATGTACCCAATTAAATTTTATAAATGATGAATTAATGAATTAATATGTATTTCCAGATGTTATGGAACATAAACCGATGAAATTGTAACATGACATTTAGAATAGTATCGTTATAGTTATAAATAATAAATTCTACAATAAAATAGTAACCTCACCAATGAAATGATAAATAAAATTTACTCATATAATAAATTGTAATTTGATATAATTATTTCATAGTATATGTAAATTATGTTTTTAGAAATTATTAATTATATGTTGATATTTTTATAAAATACAAGTATTTATTTTCAATTTTATAATTAATATAATGTTTTAAATAAAATTAAATTCCATAATAGGTAATCATAAATGAATAATTCTTTTTATCTTATGAATATAGGATAATTTTATGAGACTGTAGTAAATTTTTCAAATTTTTATAAAATTATTTTCAATTTTCTAAACATAATTTTTTGAATAAATTATTATTTTAATTAAAAATGAAATGACACATATTTAAAAAATTATTTTCATGAAATGGAGTTCAATTTTAAATTACATAATTTTAAAAATGGTTAAGGTGAATTTTTTTTCAAAAAGAATTGAATTTTTGGTTAATAATAAAATATAATAATTTTTGGTATTTTATCCTTATAAATTAAATACATTATTCCTCGAGTCATGGAAATTTTAAGGACCATTATCTCAAACTGCCCTTAATTATTTTAATATATTTAGTGATAATTCTCAAAAAAAATTATTCTTTATGAAAAATTATAAACTATTGAATAAAATTATGAGAAAACTCACATATACTCCATTGTAAATACCACCTGTCACTATCAATTATCCAAACACCTCTCCAGAATTGAGCTTTGTCGAAAATATGCTCAGATATCTTCTGAAAAACCGCCCCCACAACATAGATCCCTTTTTAATAACAAATGACCAAAACCAATTACAATTAATGAGGATCTCTATAAGATGTATTGATGAGGTAAAATAATATTTCTTTTCTTTTAATTTCATTTCAAGTTATTTTGTTTTCTTATTATCTCTTCACCTCCTATCATAAAAATTATTTAGAAACTCTTGTTCAGTACATATAATATAATTCTATTATTCTAATTTTAAAATCCTTCATTATTTCTTTCACATCTCCTTTTATAAAACAAATGAAAACATCATCTCTGATGTGTTAATCTATCACATTAAAGGGTGAAAAAGTATTCAATTTCCATTCCCTCTAACAAGATTAATCATAAAAACATTTTTACGATTAAAAAATATTATAATATATGAATTAAATATTATGATCTCTTATAGAAACATTATATATATATATTATATTTATTAATAAAACAAAACATGTTTGTAATGATTGAAAAGATGCTGAAATAATATAATCTATTATCACTAACCTCTTATTTAATGATTCATCATCTAGTAAAATTAAAAAATGACTTATATAAACATTTAACGTAATATATTTTTGTTAATAATATATATCTTCAATTATGTATAACCATTCTAGTTTTATCTTCTTTTACATGCATCTATACAAGTAATTGATTGGGATAACCGTGGAATCCAATGCTCCGGAATGACGAAATTGAATCACATAACCCATCAAAAAGTCCGTAAATGAAAACAACCAAATTATAATTAACCAATTACTTTATAAACTGTTATATAATTATTAATTAATGAATCTAAATTAATTATTCAGAAAAATATGATTAATTAAAGAATTGTTTAAGATATAATCTAAGGGATTCTACCCAATCCCCCATTTTTCCTCTTGGTTACTCATTCTCACTCTTTACTCCAATGTAATGCTTCAATATTTTTGTGTATGTAAAATAAATTATTTCTATATATAAAAAAAATTTATATCCCAATTTTATCATCCTTCTTTTATTGAGAAAGTCATGTTTTAAAAGGCTTAAATTCTCGAATCATCTGACAAGAAAGCCTGATTAAAGTAAATTTTTTGATTTCGTACCCATTATCATGTGTTATCCATAATTTTTTTTTCAATACACCATTTTTTCTATAAAATAAATCATTTTAACATAAAAAACAAAAATTCAACACTTATAGTTTTCTTCAAACATTTAATCATTTTCCATTATATATATTCTCTAATATTTTCCCTTAAAACCTCACAAAATCTTCTAATTTCTAAATATTCCAAAATAGTCTGTTAGACTGTATTAACTTCATTTGGAGACCATTTATTATTATCTATTATTATTTTTCTTAATTAATTTACATTTGTGTTCTAAATACTTTTTCTCCAAGAATTTTTTATGATACACCAATTTATAATGCCTTGTGATAAGATTACGATAACCATTTCATTCCATGGTTAACCCTTATGTTATGTTTGAGTACTTATGATTGACATTCCATGTGGAAAACATATATATGAACATGTTATGATGGGTGTGACAAGATAGTTATCCTATGAATTGGATAATATTTTGTCTCATGGGGTGTTACGTTGGGGTTGGGAGTGAACCTGATTATTCTATGGGACTTTTCCCACAATGTGGTATAATCTTGGAAGTCAGACTTGACTCATGTTTATGTCATGATATATTTTGTTCCTACAATCTGTTGATTTTATAGTTATATGATACCATGTTATACATGTTATTAATCTTTGTGTTTACACATGTTCACTGACTTTATGTCATCATTATATGCCTTCTAACCCACATGTTGGGTATTATTCCTATGTTTTTTCCCTTAAAAAGATTTTTATCTCATCGTTTTTTATTCAATTATTCCCCAGGTTATCCTATGAATATATAAGGGATTTAATGGAGTTAGGAGTTTATTGTGAATATTAAATAATTTTTTTCAATTTTGGTTTGATGATGTTTAATTATATAGAAACTCTTCCAAGACAATAGTCTTTATGACCCAGGGCATATAATTTGATGTTTAATTATTCCCAAAATCATGTAAAAATATGTCTAAAATTATTGGTTCCCTATAGAAGGTGTGATTAATAGTTTATATGGTGTGTCCTTTTATAATATTGGTGAGTGACACACATGTATGTTTTTGAATGAATATGTTGTACCCTTGTTTTTCACATGAAAAAAATGTTAAATAGTGGACTAATATCCACAATAATACATTATATAGTCGATATAAGACCATTAAATTTAATATCAAAAAATTTAGAACAATTTAAAAAATATGTTTTTTATTTTTATCCCATTTTAATCCATTTTTCCTCAAAGATAGTGATTATTTTTTATTGATTTCAATATTTAGTGTTTTATGTTATTATGTTGAAATTATTAGAAAATATATATGAATATGATTAAAAATATTTAATCCATTTTTTTACAAATTATATTCACATACGTTGAAAAGTTTTGCTTTGTATTAATCTGGCAGATGTTATGATATTGCTGGTTTTCAGAGAGAAAATGTTAAAAATATAATTTTGTTTTAATATAAAATTTAAAAATGAATATAATCACAATAACCAAAACTGGATTAATTTAAATATAATTTAACTAAAATTACCTGATATCAAATTAAAAATATAATTTATCTTTTAATTAATTTAAACTGGAAATAAATTTTCAATTAAAATTAAATATTTTAAACTATACATCTGAAAGTATGTCATTTTGGAAGGATATCTAAAATGAACACTATGCCGATTTTGATATTTTTTTGTAAAAAAAGTATTTTATTTTTCCAAATAAATTTCATAATTGTGGTAAAAATTAACTATAATTTATGTGATAAAATGGATACTAAACCATATTTTATAAAAATATAGATTAAAAATTGCATTTCTTTTTCATTAAATTAATTTTTTATTTTAATTCAAATCAGTTGATAATATTAATTTTTGTAATATGAATAGTTTATTTTAACCGTTCAACATAATTATTAGGTTTTTATTTTATATAATGTTATGGTTCTTTTTGAATTCTAGATACATGTTCTATAAGTAATTAAAGAGATTAAATATATTTATGAAAAAAAAATTTATAATGTCTTTTTAGTTATTTTTTTATAAGCATGGTTGTAAGTGTCATAGGTGATACCAATAAAATTGTTCTTATCAAAAAATGGTTGGGAGTTACATTATTCTTCTAATTTTTTTTCATTAATATTTAATTAAAAATACAATAATGGTTGTTTTAAATTAATTTATCATGTTTCATATTGTGTTCAGGAGTGTTTTAGAACATAAATTTGAATGTGGAATTGATAACTAGCATATTCACATGATTTATTTGAATCGATGGGTGTTATATTAATTGATTAATTAAATATTGATATGAAATTTCATGATTAAATAAATCTTTATTTACACATTCATATTATTTTAGACTAGTATTTATGTTCCCATAGCGAGTCATTCTACAAATTCATATTATTATTCAAATAAGATGTTAAACCACTAAAATTATAAACCTAACATAATTTGGTGGATTGTTTTTCCATTTATTATTTTTAGAATATCATAATATGATAATTATGAAGATCATATTTACTGGTTCTTTCTACTATATATATAAATTAAAATTGAATTGAAATAAGACATAATTAATAAGCAAATATTATATAATTTGATCGAAAAGTTATCCTCTTTGTAGAATTGTTTAGAATGATTTAATTACTGATTATTGTTTACTTATAATATAATTATTGGCTTTTATAATTTATCATACATAAACATTAATGATATCATAATGTTCATATTAACTGATATAATATATTATATGATCCATTAATAATCTGTTATTAAGGGAAATTAATTTTGTTTCTCATTTTTGTTGTAATTTTCACCTATGCTTCAGCGAGGATTGCATTTTTTATAATTAATTTTATATTGGAATAAAATATAATAGAACTGATAACATAGAAATTTCAGTGTTTTTAAATGATTACAATATAATTATTTTAGAATGGAATGAATAGTCATGAAATAATATAATTATGAAGATGAGAAAAATTGTTTGTAATACTCTTATCGGGGACTTGACATTTCCTTGTGTGTCTCCTTTGAACTGAAGGCCATATGATGAAAAACAATGACCAGAAACATTATACAATACAATAGGGTAATTGTATAATTAAAATAACATGAAATTTTAAGCATATGTGATACATGAAGTGTTTTGGGTATTAATATTTTATAAGTGATGGGTAAGGTAGTCATGGGAGTAACCCTTACATGATCATTTGTATTAGGTTCCAATGTCATAACAACATTAAAATTGAAAAAAATGTGTGAAATGTGATTCTATGTCTAAAATGACTTATTAAAATTTTTTTTGTGACAACAATTATTTTTTCATGGTGTTTTATTTTTTTGTTTTACCATATTCTACTTTTACCAGGGTGATTAATTTTTAACTGTAGAAATCATATTTAATGAAAACATAATGATTTTTCCTCATACCATTTTTGATTCATCTAATTTAAATTTGGTTTTTTTAAAGTGGTGACATTAATTGGTCACCCATCTTATGCCCAATAGAAATTTATTAAATAAAAAGGTTACAATACAAGCATGAGGTGTTACAAATTTACACTAACATGGATTTAAAGGGGATACAAATGCATAATCTAAGAGAAAAAGACCAAGAATAAAGGGTTGTAACTCACAATACCCAATCAAAAGAAACAAAACCAATTAGAATCTACAGCAGAACAAACATACTAAGACTTGTTGGAAAAAATATCATACGAAGTGGTCTAGAAGAAGTAACCACAATGATAATCCATGCATATAAAGAAGGAAGCAGTGGGTCTGAAAACTTGAGGGACAATGAACTCTAATCAATGCAGAGCGGTATCTGAACAGGAAAAGCCTTCAAAAAAATAGAACTAAAATCTCTAGAGTGTCCAATAATTTCCATAACGCTGTGAAACCAGAATCCAAAATTATTGAAAATTTGTAAATATTTATTTCATGGTGAATTTAAAATGGTTTAATATGTTTATATTAAATTAAACACTCTTAATAGCATATAAATATTTTTTAGGAAAAAATTTTTTTCGAATGATATTTATATATTAGTTATATTTAACATGGATACTTATTTCAAAGAAAAAAATTGTTTTTTTAAAAAACAATAAAGGATCGAAGGGTTTTATATCAAGTTAAAACGATATAATCATGGAAATAATTTATCAAATGAAATGAATGAAAATAACTTTTTATTTGAAAGAAACATTAAAAGTATCTATAAAAATACATTATATATGATATCTAAGATCAATGAATAATTTAAAATTAATACTTTTTTTCATTAAATTCATATTTGATTACTTATAATAATTTTTTATCCCTTCTTTTTTATATACTTATAATGTAATATAAATTACACATTTCGTTATAACAATGCTTTTTTGCTAAAAAAACATTTCTAAAAAATCTATAAATCTTATAATAGAATAATTTACTATTAATGAATTTTATAATGGAGTTATTCTGGCCAATTTGTAGTTATAAAATTTAAATTTTTTACAAAATATTGATTAAAGGATCCATATATTGTTTAATTCATCACGGATTATGATATTTTGTTTACCTACTATAGTAGGGTATAGATTATTATAAAATGGTCATCCTTGAGATCATATGATTTTATTAATGGTTGAAATTACAAATGAATAATATTTTTTATAAATTTCCCATTTTGTAAAATGTCATCCATGTATTATGTGTCATCAAATTTTTTAGATATGATGCCTAAATGTTTTATACATCAGTACATGACGGATAAATTATATATTGTTATTATTTGATGATTTATTATTAATATATAATATCTATTGTTTAAATTGATTCATCAATGTATTGAGAAGGGTTCTTGACTTTTATTCTCTCCCCTCATGATAAAAAAATTAAACTCAACCATAAAATGAATACTATCAACATATAAAATTTTCATAATATATCAATCCCTAAATTCCCTGTATAATGTTTTATTTATCAGTTCTATTAAATTAGTTTATTTAATATTATTGTATACATAATTAAATAACATATCAAATTGATAGTAAAACAAAAAATCATTACAAAAAGAATGAAAAATAAAAATGTGTAGGAGTACAAAAAACATTATAATATTGAAATTATAATTTTATATAATTTAATGAAATTAAATATAATATAGGGAACTAAAGAAAAAGAGTTTATATGATTTAAATTTAACCATTAATTCTTTGCAGAACAACAATTGCGACAAAATATTTTATGATTTGATCCTAATTTCATATCCCCAAATAACATATTAAAAATATATCTAAATTATTAAATATTTAAATTGCTTAATTATCTTCCAAATTATGAAAGGTATTTTTTTAATGTTGTGTATATATAGAAATGATTAAAATACATTAGATATCACAATATAAAAAACATAAGAATACACTTATTACAATATAATGGATATATGGACATTATTAATTACTGAAATGATGTATAACAATTTTGTATGGTTGAAGAAAATATAGAGATGTTTTTTAAAATTAAAATAAATTGATTACTCCACAGTTGGATTATTTACATCTTGTCACTTGATGGAATTATATTTGGTTAAAATCACTATAAACTATGACTTAATGATATAAAAATCTTAGATTCCACGTGAATTTGAACTAAAGGAAGTGAAGAAATAAATAAAAAACAACATATCTTAATATAAAATCATATTGATTGATTTTGTTGTCATGAAAGTCACATATGAAACTATATAACTTTTGTTTTATAGAAAAAATATTTATTTACTATAGGAAACATATAAAAAAATATACACTGTCTATGGACTAATTTATACAATTTTTCATGTTTAAATAAGATAAAAACTTCAAATATAATAGTATTTACAAAAAATATGAATTATACATGACTAATTTTGTATCCATAAAAACATAATTCATGTATTGTTTCAATTGCTAAATTAAAAAACTGAAAGGAGAACGGGGCACTCAATATTATTCGAATTTATCATTATTGAAAAACATAAAAACACCTCTCTCAATTTTTTAATTATTCAGAAATTTAGAAAATATAAATATCTTATTATTATAATATATAATCATAAATTAATAAAGAATATACAAGATAATATATTTAAATATTAGTGCATTATGAAAAATTATTATTATTATAATGTAATGAAAAAATTTCTAGAAATGAAATATGACTTTCACTAAACACATATAACATAAAAAGTAATGTTTTATAATAGTAAAAATATAAATATATAATATCTCAAATGAAAGAGATAATAGATAAACACACCACGTAATTTTGTATTTGATCTTCTATTGATGTCCCTAGAAAAAATGTTCTTAATGTAATGATTTATGAATATATCATAATATTTAAAATGAGATATAATATTAAATTCGATATATTATAATAAATAAAATTAATATATTTTTACATTCCATTATTTTGACAAAATAAATACTGATTTTTATATCTATTTTAT
The DNA here is from genome assembly GCA_963277665.1 of Viscum album. Lineage (NCBI taxonomy): Eukaryota > Viridiplantae > Streptophyta > Magnoliopsida > Santalales > Viscaceae > Viscum > Viscum album. The sequence goes on along the minus strand of OY728163.1, from coordinate 403,476,304 downwards.
AATTGAAGAACATAGGAAATCCTAGTTGCAGTAATATTTTTTAATGAGACATTTGGGATGAAAAATATATTTATTTGTTTTAAATAATAATATAGAATGTGTATTTATGAATAAAAAACTTCATACTGATAAATTATTGTGTATATATTGTATGTTAATTAGATATAGAATGAACAAAACACAGTATGTGGATCATTTACCTTTTCAGATACATCTTATATAATATTTTATAATTGATCTAAGTATAGTTTCATATGATACATAGTATAAAAAATTCAATTGAATTTTATTATAGTATATTTAAATTTCATTAACATGTATAAATTTCCATTTAAACTATAATCATAGTTGGATCTTTAATTAATGTATAAATTTATTCCATTAAATTAAAATTTTTATTTCAGCAAATCATCATGTACTTTTCTACGGTCACTAATATAAATGATTTAAAAAAGAATGATTTATGAAATAGTGTGGATACATATTTCATTTAATAATGTAGTTACTCTCTTTTATTTTATAAAATTATATCTTTAATTATAATATTATGAGTAGATCATAAGTTTCATAACCTATTTTAATGTGTATAATCCCAAATGAGTGAGATTGTATTCTGGGATTTTGGTTGTCATTATACAATACAAGAATAACTAATATTAAAATTTTAAAAAATAATCTTCTCCATGGGAATATCCACGAAACCTAAGAAATGATTTCTCAAATTTAATTTTCATTACCTAGATTTTAATAATATAAATGGTTTAAATAATTTTCATCTTGAATAATTAGATGTTTTAAAGTATATAATCTTATCTAATAATCATTAATATATTTGGGTTCTAATATTTAGTTGAAATATTATAACAAATTTTATTATATTCATAAATAATATATTCACTACAACATCAATTAAATTAATTTTATGAAAATACATAACATATTTATACTTTTATCTATATCCTCAAAACTCATATCATTTCTTAATGCAGTATGATCACACCATGTGTCCAACACATGTTCTTTTATCTGAATAATGAAACCAAAGTAACACCACAATAAATAATTTATAAACACTTCATGATAAAATTATTTAAATTTTATGTAATAATTTAATCAATTAATTTGTTAACTTCAATAATGACATCCTTGAATTCCTATTTCGGGATTGAACTCAGTGAACATTTTCAAAATCCCAGAAATGACTTTGACCCTAGTTTTTATTTTTTTCCATTTAAATCATAAAAAAATTTACCATTTAAAGAGGCCAAGGAGTATCATTATCCCAAAATCATCATAGATCACGTCTAGGTGTTGATCCTAAAAAAATTACATATTTAAATTTTTATTAGAAAAACGATCCATGTGATTTTACTCTTGCCTCTAAAAAATATGATCAATATCATCAAAATGGGATTACAAAATTATATTCTTTATAAAACTATATTCCATGATATTAGTAGTCATGAAATTGTAGATATATATTTCTATCACAATACAAAAACCCAAAAATTCCTACAATGTCCTATAAGTTATCGATTTCCAAACATACAGTGTCATAGTCCTTCAAAATACAGAAATGAAAATGTTATTAATTATAAATATTTATTCTTTATCACCTAATAAATTTAAATTGAAACTATAACCAATTCCAATTTAATTATTATCCTCATTATGAATCATCAAATAACCGTCAAATTTAGTTATTCCTCATAATAATCATTTAAAATAAATTTAGCATCATCATCAGTTGGACTAAAAATACTAAAAATCATTATTATTAATATATAATTATTATTCATATAAAAGATCTTTTCCAAAAAATATGGCATACAATCCATAATTAATAAGTGCCTTTATATAATATTCCCTAAATAAAATTTGTAACAATAATCCCATTATAATATTCCCTATATGAAATAATAAATTTATTATTTTATGTATCAATATCAGAAGATCAATTAGATGTAGAAGATGATGATGATACCAAAATTTAATTAGTTTTCACTATAATATAATGTTTCTGTCATTATACCCTCAGTGAAAAAATATAGTGATTCATATCAAGATAGACTCAATTTTTAGATATGTCCATTGATAGTAAACATCGGGATGTACACATATTTCATTGCCATTTTAGATTCACAATTCAAGATGATTGAATCATTAAAAACATATAATGTAGTTTTGAAATGTTTAGTCATTTTTTCATGACTCCCGGTAGTAGTATCCCTCATAAGATGAAAAAGAAAAATAGTGACCCATTGATGGATTTATCTAATAGGAACCATCTTTCTCACTTGAAACCAGGCTATTAAATATTTATGTTTTGAAATAATTATAAAATGCATGATTTAAGAGGAGAAATATAGATCAATAATGTTTCAAATAATAATTACATGATAAAAGATAAAAAATAAAGAAAAAAATTTCCATTCATAATGAAAAAATTATCCAAAATAATAATATAAAATAAATCCTATGTAGAATCTCGATGTTGTCCCACTTTAAGCATGTTAATATGACCCACATGATCATAAAAATTATATATATAGTAGTTTTTATGAAATGTATACTCATTAGGATTATATAAGAACTATACCTTGTTATGTGTAAAATACTAGATTTAATTTATGGGTTTTTAATGTTTTAGTGGAGTAAGAGATGTCTCGTGGTTGTTCCAGATGTTAGAGACATGATAAAAGATGAAAAATGAGATATGATCTAATGAAGGTATGGATGGATAACGGTTATTAGTAACCATGTGCCATCACCATGTAGTCTATAGAATTGGGTATATAGTTTTGGAAATAATTTGTGGTGGAAATGATACCGTGCAGCTTGAGATCCCCTCATATAGTGGAAGGGGAATGAATGCTTCATGGTTTGTAAAACCGTGTGAGTGTCTATGAAAACCATGTGGTTTTATTTCCTATTGGGTAGAGAGAACTACACTGTCGGTGCATGGTTTATAAAACCATGAATCCAAAAAATGAACCATATTAAAAGTATGGTTTTTTATATTATTAACTCAGAATCATATTTACTACTTCCTATATATTATCCCCCATTTAACCCACTAAAGAAAGGGTGAATAACAAGTATCATACTCATCCTCCATAGGTTATTCTCCCCCATTCCATGGTATATTGATTTGATTTTGTTGGTAATTGAAGCTCCAATTTTGTCTTTATCTTTGTTTCCTTCCATTGCAAAGAAAACAAAGGTTTTAAAGATTTTTCTTATTCTATATCCACACACCACCATATTTTAAGTAGATTTTAATATTAGATGTTAACAGTTGTTTGGTCTTGGATCAAGGACCACAGTACAATGATCAATTGTCTACGAGCATGAGGTAGGTGGTATTAATGATTTATTCCAATAGTATTTATGTTTATATGTGAATTTAGTTGTTTCTATATAATTTATTGATGAATCGAAATTTCAATGACTAAGGAGTGTAATTTGTGCCTTAAGTCGAGGTTTGATATCCATTAAGGACCCTATTGGGATGATGTTTTATTATAGACTAATCATTTGGCTACCTATGGTGTATATCGAAACTTAGGAAAATAGTGAAATAAATTGGGAAACATTTAATTAGTTAAATTGTGATAGTTATTGGGTAGGTGTGGTTCAAAGAAAAACGGAATGGTTAATGGGATGCAAAAATATTCATTTGATAGCATATATTAATTTCCTTGGAGGATTTTGAAATTTAGAAAATGATATGTTTTGTTTTTTGATATTATTTTGTTTTTCAATGTAGAAAATAAATATATTACAAAGGAGTAATGTATTAAAATGTGGTGTTGAAATTAAATTGATTTGTATATGGGTTTTATTAATAGATTTCAAATGATGATTTGAAATATGGGTGTGGTTTCTTTTTTTGTAAAAATTCCATAATAGTTTTTTTTCATTGTTTGAAATGGAAATTGAATACTAAGGGTCATGTTTTAGTTTTTCAATGATGATGCTACATGCTTTAATGTGTAACATATAGATTATTTATAATTTTTTTTTTGGAATTTTTGTTTGATGGAATTATATGACTGATGGGACCACCAAGACATTGGTAAATGAAATAAAAAAGTGTTGAAAATATATAAATTTTTAATGAAGAAATTATTTATGGGAAAAATTATGGATGTGAGGTATTTAACTAAGGATTTAATCTATCTATTCATGCAAGATGGATTCTATGGGACCACTAATGTATTGAATGACTAGAGTAATGGACTGAGGTACATGGTTTTCTTGTTGGGTGAGACTGAAGAGAGAGGCCCAACTGATATTTTTTCACTGTTAAGGAAGTAAGAAAGAGTATCTATGATCCTAAATATTTCATGTTTTGGGATGTTATAATGAGTCCTTATCCTCCAAAAGTACTGACAAGATATGGTAACTTGTATATATTCTAGAAGGGGGATAGTTTAACAAAATTGATAATGTATAGATAATTTGTGACTAAAAGTATATAACACCCTTATTATATAGAATAGGATATGGGTATGGATGGAGAAGGTTATATTGGTTGGATTTCATAATAAATCTTTATAGATGAAATAACTAATTAATACATGTTTATATGTGAAACATGATTCCTTTAAATCATTTTTTATTTACTACACATTGATTATCCACATACATTATTGTAAATTATAATTTTGTTTATTTATTTATTAGGGGTTTCATACTGAGTTTTAATCACACCCTTATCGAGTATCCACGGATCATGGGTAGCTAAGAAGATGATACTTATTTTTTCTAATGGGTCAGTACATGGACTTGGTGTTTGGTTGTGCATAGGATGATGGGTGGGATCATGGGATTTTATGAAAGTGTTAGAATGTGGGTCTATGTTTGTGATCATTTATTGTGTTCATATTGGGGTGTTTATCTATATTTATAAATTAAATGTTGTGTATACATTCAATGTTTATATATTGTTTCTTATGGTTTATTGTTTTCACTTACCTATGGTTGATTCGTTGTGCTATTTCATTTGGTATATATATTTATTATTATTATTTCTACATTAGTTTTTATTTGATAAGTTTATTTAGTCACTTTAATATACATTGATAGACTTAAATTTCTATAAGGTAGACTCTAATTTTTGTGAAGGTGCAACTAATTTCATGTGGAAACATATCTTTGGGAACCAGTTATAGGGACTACCAAGTCAGGCAATTACAAAATGGTATCAATGCGGTGTCATTTGTATTAATATTTGGGGCATGATATATATGAGAATAAGAACATGTACTGTGATGGTGATGAGCTCATTCTTAGGTTCATGTAGCACCATGAATTATGGAAAACCCATGTATTGAAGGGTGGGAATTGATGATCCTTTTTTTCATTTATGATTTATTGATACTTACACTTAAATTAACTCATTTGGATGTGTTGTTATAGATTTAAGAGGATATCTCCCTTATATGAGTATGGAAGGAGTGGGTGTGTTATTGCATCAATTATTCTAGGAATAGATGATTGATATACCATGAATATTTTTATTGTGATTGATTGTTCATTTGTATTCTAATTTTAGTAGAGTACTTCTCTTTAAAGGCTTGATGGCTATTGATAATTTGTGGAAATGGATATTAATGAAATAATATTGAAATGTTGATTTTGTGAAAATTAGTTATTTTTAAAATGATGGGTTGGAATTTTTTTTCAAAATTATAAATACTAGGTTTTAAAATATGTATATTATTGAAATGTGAATATTTTGGATTCATATTATAGAGTATAATTGAATAGGGAAATGGGAAATTATGAAACCTAGAGATATAGGAATATAGTGTAATTTATATTGTTGTCTTTCCAATTGTATGGTTATATTGGCCAGGGGAAGTGCCCTATTTTGAGAACATGGTTATGGTTCACAAGGATTGATTTTTTTTATTGTGTGGTTAAAGTGTTACGCTCATTATATGTTTGATAGGGTGGTGATCATGGTATTTTGAGATGCAATCTCATAATTGTTTTGGAGAATCTTTTGGGTGGAGATCATGTGAGTTGTGTTTTAGATCATATATTTGGTGATTAGATCATTGTACTAATGTATATGTACATGTAAATTGGTGTGGGATTAGTTCCAAATGGTCTCTTGGTGTGTTAGTGATAATGTTTTTGGAACGAGTTCAAGAGTTATGCACATGAGTGGAAATGTGTTGGATGATTTTGTGCATAAATTAGGGTAACACACAATTGAATTTTTAGATATGAATCCAGTTTTGGGTTTTTCCATTTAAAATTCAATGGTGAATTGATATAGGGTTCATCATGGATGATATGTTATTTTGGGTTTTAGAGAATACATGGTTTTTTTGGACATTGTGCGTTTCAAATTGAGAGTGCTTCTGATAATTATTTTTCTTGAAAACATTTTTCAGTATTTAATGAGCTTAATTTTATTTTTATTTAATTAATCATGCCAATTTAGGATTTTATAGATGTGATTTATGTTTTAGGGTAGGAAACATTGAATATTTTAAAAAGGAATAAAAATAGTTGAAAATATGATCCTAATGAAACTTCGCACCCCGAGATTCGCTCGCGGGACGACCATAGAATGTTGAAGTCGATGTGGAGCTGAAAATTCTAGATTAGAGAACCTACATGATGTGTACCATTATTACAGGAAATGTAGATTTAGATAGTGACATGTTTTAGACAACTTATAACTAGTCATGATAATCATACATGATGTGAACAACCATTACACATCATGTACATAAAGTACACCACGTGATAGAAGTCAAAGATCCAAATTAGTGAAGAAGAGTTGTCCAAGGGTATTGCATACATATACGAGAATGTGGACCATGATTACACAAGTTTTACCTTCAGTACACCTCTTGAAGATGTCAAATAGTCCAATAAGTTTCCACAGATTCAATGTTGGAGAGGAAAAAATATGATTTGGGAACATGATTATTAACCTATATAAACATCATTTACATGGCGAGACGCAGTGAAAAAAAGGAAACATGGAAGAAATGTTATGATGAGAAACACATAAAAAATGAGGCCTCTAGATGAAATTCCATATAACTATTGGGTATATTAAACTAAGGAACATATAGGGATGTCTGCTAGAACACATGTGACGATCTGGAGTCGTTCTTCGCTGTCATTTTTCCTTAGGTAACCATGCTTCTCACTCCCATCATGAGTGAGTAGTCTATCTAGTGCTGGGAGATGTGTTCTTAGGTATTATTGTTTTCATTATTCATGTTTTTTATTGATGAAAAGACCATTTATCAATTCCAAACTCATTCTTTTTGCAACTACATGACCATTGCTTGTGATTTGAGGTTGTTTGTTATTATTGCATCAGTTAATTGAATTTCTTAATGTATGACCATTACCCTATATGGGTTGATTATTTGTAAATATATTTTTAGGCCTTATATTTATGTTATTTAACCTATTATTTGAAGATTACAAAGGCTGAGTCATTGGATTAGGGTGGGATACCAAGACAAATGTTCCTTGCAGACCCAACAATCACACCAAAACTGAACTAATTAGTTATCATTGAATTCTTATTAAACAAACCCCAAATCGTTGAACAAGTCATTCCTCCCATATTAATTTCAACCCCAATCCCTACTAAAATATTTCGTTTTCTCAATTGAACCCAAAACTTTAAATACTATTTTTCTTTTTTAATTTAGATCGTACAATTTGTCTTTGTGTTTTCGACAACCAATAAATCATGATACTACATTTTAATTAATTGAGTAGCATTGTTTGAGTTATATAAAAACAAATTCATTGTAATCAAGGTAAATAGAAATTCCTTACAGGGTTTTCTTCTTCTTATTGTAAGTTTATAATTTTGGGATAACTGGGAAATACAATGGTTTTTCGAAGTGTGGAAAGATTTTTAGAATTTAATCGATGATTTATAGAAATTTATAGTAACAATGTAAACGGAAATACTGGTGTTCTAGGTACCATTGATTATACAAAACATGTTGGTTTTACTGAGGAGGATGATGATGCATAGTGGTTTCTGTTTAATTTGGATAAAACTGTTTGGTAATTCAATGATTTATTTCTCAAGGAATGAACCAGAGTGTGTGGGATTGGTTAAATGGTTGGTTTTAGAAGATGAATTATTTTTTTGTGGTGTTTGTCCCTCCAATTTATTGATGATTAATGATGCACTTGGTGTTGAATTTGGGTTGAAAAAATTGGTGACCAAAGCGAGGATAATAGATTTTGATATATAATGATGCTCGGAGTGATGGGAGATCACATTGTTGGACCTAACATATAAAATAGATCAATGTTTTATATAGTCATGCTGAAAGTGTATCATGTCTAATTAGTTAGATAGGATAAGATTCATGTTATTCTTTTTAAGAGTGTGTTATCCGTAGTTACTATGATGTATGGATCATATGATCTAGATATTTTTGAGTTAGTGTTAATTAGAAATTTCATGAAATAGAGGGTTTTGAAGAGGTCTATATTTTGGAACCGTTCAGGGATGAAAAATTACTTTTGGGATGGGTGAATGGGTGGCTTGGGATAAACGCCTCTCACACATTTGTGTAATCACAACATGATGTGATGGTAATGCCATTGAACATTTTGTTTTTGGATCTTGGTAAGATCCTATCATTTTCAGGTACGTTCCTCTATGAGGTTTTTATTTTATCCTTGGTGGCCAAGTCTTTTTCAGATACATAGATCCTTTATTAGGGTATGTTGCCTAAAATCTATGGATTTATGATTTTTTGAATTAATGGATTCCAGGTGAAAATGGAATTAAGTGTTATCATAATTTCATTATAATTTGATATTTTTTTAACTGGATTTGACAGGTTTAAAAGAAAAAAGGAACGAAACACAATCAACAGAACATTTACATGACATGTAAAGGGATTAAACAAAGAGTATTTTTATTTTGATTTTTAAAAAATTATATCATTGTAAGTGTGTTTTAAAGCATATTACATGAAAAATATTTACATGACATGTAACTACATTACACTCCATGTAATTCCCTAACCTACTATTTTAAAACATCTGTGTGTCATATATACATTTCATTCCATTTTTCTCCTCTCCTATTTTCCAAAAGTCATTCTCGAGGAAATTTAAGTGTTCCGAATTCCTTTCCAAATATCCCATTTGTGAGATAAATCACTATTTTGTGGTTTTGGTCCGGTCTTTCCTTCTCCACCATGGTTCTCCAACCATTTTGGTAAAATCTCTAGACTGATTTCACTATTGGATTTGATAATAAACTTTTTTTGAAAATGGAACCTCTTTACACATCATTTTAAACTCACCTCTTTTTGTCCTTTAACATTGGATGAATTTTATTTTCATCTATTATGTTAGTGGGATTGAATCATAACCATATGGTTTGATAATTTTCAAGACTATGTCATATTTTTATTGTGCCATCCTTTGTACACCCAAATAAATTAAATAATGAATTTCATTGTGCCTTGGAGTCTATTGGCTTTAGTTATCTTCTAATCAATCTTAAGGCTATATGTGGAGAGAGATAACAAATTAATATAATTACATTTTATAATGGTTTAATGTGTGTATATAATGGCATGTTACCATAAGTGATTTCTTGTTTTAAAATGCCTATATTGAGGCATATTAATTATTAATTTAATTTTAATCAATTTTTCTTCAAATTGTAAGTGGTATTTGTAATATAAATGATAAATTTCATAAATTAACATTGAGATCAATGATGTTGTATTTGGATATCCATGTTTCTTGAGAGGACTTTTGTTCCACACTGAAATTATTATATATTAGGATCAACTATGGAAATCGCACACACTTATATGATTTAATGTAGATATATAGTTGGCCCAGGCTAGTCCCATTATATAATGCTTATAGAGAGTGGGATATGCCCATTCCAATGTTGTAATGATCATAATTAATTTACACAGATGTTATTATGCTTATAGGTTTTTGAAAAACATTGTTCTTACTATATCATATTTATATATTGATGGTTGGAATATTTGTAAGATATGATCAGAGATATTCCAACATGGCACCAAAGAAAATTATCTTACCTTGGTTATAGGGTTTTTGATGGAATGATCGTAATATATCCTCAGAGATATTTTTTCATATAGGTGAAGTGAGTAGTCGTTGTATTTTTTAAATTTTTTAATTAATTAATAAACATGTGTTTATATTTATATAATATAGTTATTATCAGATTGGTTTATTTAGGAATGGTGTAGTCAGCCTACTAAGTTATACTCACACCCTATTCAGGCCACCGTTGGAACAAGTACATATTACCTGGATATAGTTTGGGGCAAGGGAAAAGGACATTATGATTGATTACTAGTTTGCTAGATGGGATAACTTTTGGAGTTGGGACCAATGTGGGTTTTGGGGTCAGTGACTATTCAGTCTCTATTTGAGTCTTCTAGTCTTTTACGTTCATTATTTATAGTGATAGATTTATCTATATTCCAGAAAACCAATACACTATTCTATTATTATTTATTATACTTTTCAGTTATAATTTTTTATTTTATTTCTCTAGTTATATACTATTATATTATTGTGGTTTTCTAGATTTTTATACTACTAAGAAACTTCATACAAGGGGATAGAGTCTCCCCACTATACCTTTCATGCCCTCTCTAGTATAAGGCTACTATTGACATATAAGGAGGAGAAGTTGCAGCCCTATGACCAAACATTTTGACCACATGGTATTGGGTCATATTAGGGGATGTTACATTGTTTTATCAGAGGAGTATAATTTAATTATTCTTTTTTACTATTTGGGAATGTTAAAAAGGAGAATTGGATGTTTTGATACATAGTAATGAGTTTGTGAATGGGGGTAACTAATCCATATATGGTGGAAAATTATAGTACTCAGGGATGGGTTTGTTGATTTTGTTTTTTCTGAGTTAATGATATATTTCACATTGTGTGATTTACATATTGTGTGAGGTTATAATGTTATGATGTTATTGATTCCATATATTTTTACATGTTCCCCGGTATGCCACGTGACATGAATACATGCATCATAACCGGGATATAGGGATATATTGACATGTATTTTTTATCACATGGATATTCATATTTTTCATGTGATATATACTTTTTCCTAAAAAACAATGATAAGAGATATCTATTTCTACTAGGTCAATGAAATATATTGGCATGTCTTACTAAAAAACTTAATGGATTTGTTAGGGATACCCTAAGTTCGTGGTTCTATACCGTATTAACCTATTAAGGATCAACATGTTGCTAGCTCATTCATCAAGGTGTGAGTTTTTCTTTTAGGGAAAATGAATCCCTATTGTCTTTGACTAGAGAATCAAGAAATTGGTAATCATCCTGATTGAACTAGAAATTCCTATTGTTCATGAGGATTAGATGGATGTTCAACTTCACAAGAGCGTCCTATGGGTTATGTGATCCATGTAATGAAATATTTTTCCTTCAATTCGATCGATGAATGAGTTACAAATATAGTTTCAAATACAACATAATACAATTTTAACTGGGGAATGAGGACCCTAGGAAGCTGAGTTCTGCATTTTTTTAGTCTATAAAATCATCAAGAAACTCAAGACACCTGCTAATAGAAAGATTAATATTGATGTATATATGCTTCAAGGACCTACGAAATATTGTTGGGGGTATTATAGAGGAATATGAATATCATTAGGAGCTATCTTGGAGGGACATCAAGTGGATGTTCATAATCCATTTATATCACAAAACAATTATGGATGAAAAAGATTTTGGATTCATTCATCTAACTTAGGAGAGAATTTCAGTGCTATTCTAAGATAGTATCTTTATCAACATACAATTACATACACAATATTTGGATGTTAATGAGATATCTAGGATGATACATTTCATTATGTTCTTCACTATGAAGTAAGGTCATGGGTAAATGTTTTCTGTTTGAGTATTATTGATGATGTGATGGACTTGGAACACATCATTAAACTGAATATGAGAGTGGATTTGAGTAGTATAAATACTATTTCAATAGATAAATATGGGAGTTCTTATTCAATTTGAATGAATTTCCTATATAATATTTTATCCCAAGATAGCAGTGGGAGGAGAAATTAGGGAAGTGGACAACAATATAATGTTATTATTCCATTTTAGTTCTAATAGTGTACCATGTTTGGAAAAATTCAATCCCAATATTCTTAAACAAAATTTATGTGACACATTTCTGGTATAATAGATCATCGTTAGAGGTTCAACATGTTCTTTCTACATTAGAGTAGTGGAATTTGATCAGAAGATTCATCTATATTGGGAAAGGGCTCAACTACACTTCACTAGGCTAGTAGCTGGATTTCCATTGGCTGTTTAGGGTAATTAAGTGGACATCATCCCCCAATTCATGAAAAATAGTATTAGGAATTAGAAATAGATCAGGGTAGTCAAAATGATACCCAAGGTTGAGGTATAAGAAATATGCATGTTATGCACACTACTCCGGTTATAATGGATGCATGCCCATCTACCATCCAAGGTGTGATTACTTAATCATCTACATTATGTTTTGTTTTTTTTAATTAAATATAATCACATTATTCTCTATATACACATTTCATAAATGGGTTGGGATCAGATGTGGAAATCCTAGAGGGCTTTATAATCATCAACGCACCATTGAGAGTGCATTCAGATAATATAAAATGTTATAAGTCATGTTATCTATATAAAGTGTGTTATTATTAAATTTTGGTGAAAAATGTTCATAATATGATAGGTTTTAACTTGTATCTTGATATATATTCGTTTGTTATATTATTGGCTTATATTAGTGGTTACTGGAGTAGATTTACTATTCTATCTTCTGAAGGAGGTCGATATTGTCACCAATTTGAGTTGGATATTCTGAATGGACGTATGGGACCAATTCAGTATGGATTAGATAACATCATGGATTATATATCTGGACTTTCTATAGATAATAGAAGAATGAAACATGATTCTTCACCCATAGTGGAGTTCATTATGTAGATGTCTTTTTGGAAGAGTTCTATGGCTTACTTCCTGAGTGAGAGATCAAGTTCATGATCAACTTGGTGTAGTGAGTAGAGTACATTTTTATACCACGTTATATAATGGGACTAGATGAGAATTGGGAAATGAGTATTCAATTGTATGTTCTATAATCTAATGGTATAAATAGCTTAATACACATCCTTGGTGTTTTCTAGTTCTATTTCTCAAGAATGTTGATGGGACATCTCACTTATGTGTTGATTATCATAGGTTGAACTAGTTAAAAGACAATAATCGGTATCCTCTACAGTATTTTGATGACATTTTAGATCAGTTTAGAGGTGCTAGGATCTTCTCCAACATTGATTTGATATCATGTTAACATTAGTTAAGGCTGATAACATCACACATACCTTAGACTGCTATTAGCTGTAGGTATGGCCTAAATGAATTCATAGTGATGTCGTTGGGGTTAAAAAACACAGAAATGATATTAATAGAATTAATTAATTTGATATTCCAACATTTTAGAAATATTTTTGTGTTTTTATTTATAATATCTTATTGTGAACCCCATCTGTAGACCATCTAGCATGACATATTTACGTAATCCTATGTATATTAATAGTGGTCCATCCTTATACCAAGCCACCAAATATAGTGTATTGATTAATAATTTTCACTTCATAAGATATGTCATCTTAGAGGTAATATATATAGTGGAAACAAAAAAATCATAAATATGGTATATTGGGAACATCATAAAAATGTCTTTCAAATTTATATCTTTGTTTGTTAAATAGGTTATTATATGTACTTTATCTAGGATGTCTCTTATTTTGATGAACCAACATTGGTCCTTACCATGAAATGGTTAATGTTTGCCTTCTCTGATACTGATAAAGAAGAGTTTTAAGTGATTATTGTAATACTGACCTTAACACCTATCCTCATTTTACCTATTCCAATTAATGCATATATGGTGTGCTCTGATGAAACTAGATATGGATATGGAGTAGATCTAGTGTAAGAGGATTGTGTGGTTACTTATGGAACCTTGAAGTTGAGATCACATGAGAGGAATTACCCTACTCATGATCTAGAGTTAGGAATAGTGTTTCATACATTGATAGTTTGCAGAAGCAATCTCATAGTTGAGATGACTGTGGAATATACTGACCAGAAGAGTAGCAAGTACATATTTTCTCAGTGATAGTTATACCTTGATTAGAGGAGGTTGGTTGAGTATTTTTTGCCTTTAGAATTTTCATTGGATTATACATTAGGCAAGGGGAACATCATTTATGGGTAATTGAGATGAAATATTTAAACAGAGGTGGTATTGCAGTATTCTGATCATTGTTGGATAATGGCCTTTTTTGTTTACATGCATATGGATGTTCAAGGGTCTTAAGGGAGGTTAAATGTATCTTCAAAATTTGTAATATCCGTGATTTTAAATTGGATCGTGACTATAAAATATTCTAACATGGAGGTATATATTCTTAATGATAGAGTATATAGTGGTGAAACACCTTCATTATGGTCTATCATAGGTATCCATTCAGTTCTTTTCTATGGCCAATTATGGGTTTTTACAATATTTCTTAAGAGTATGAGGATGGAGTTTCATGCTTCTATATGTGTGTTTCATCCAGGTCAAAACAAATATCACAATATGCATAAAAATAATGATTTTTATGAATTAAGAATATGGTGGAATAATTTATTGAAAGACGCTTCACTTATCAGCTTGTGGATGACATGAATCATAGGACAACAATTTTTTTGATGCCTTTTCAAATTTCTAAGTTGAAATTGGAAGATTTCACAATAGATTACGTGACCAGATTACCTAGGTTAACCTATAAGAATGATATTTTTTTTGGTTTTTGTAGATCAAATGAACATCGAATCCAAATTTATGCATATGAGGGGAACATTAATAGTTGATGATGTGGGAAGTAATTACATGGATGATGTTGTTCATTTTTTTGATGTTCCAATGAGTATTGTTCTATATTGAGATCCATGTTTCACATAATGTATCTAGTAGGGTCATTGGAGGAATTTAGGATTTTAGGTTCTTTGAATCCAACCCAACTACCCACAGACTAGCCAATCTGATCATACTAATCTTTTTTTAGAATTTTTGTAACAATCCAATGTTTTAGATTTTTGTGGTTCATGGTAGTAATATATGGAAATCAGTACGTTTCATTATAACAATATATTCCAAGAATCGATCCAAATGGAACCCTTTGTGGCCTTGTCTAGAAGTCCATTTAATATTAATCCTTTATGGATATATGCAGGTGAGTTAGGACCTGATTGGCCTAGTATCAAGAAGGATACATATGAGTAGGTTTATTGTATCATACAATGGTTGGTGACTATAGTGTTCTTGAAAAAAAAGAATTTACTGAACATTTTAGATGACCTATGAAATTCTAGGATGGTAATAATGCTTTGCTTCTGGAAATATATTGTTTGGGAAAATTTTGTATTATGAAAAAGGGAAAGCTAGATCCCTAGTTTTTCTAGTTTTTTTAAAATATTTGAATGGATCGGTCATGTGGCATACCATTATGCCTATATAAATTGCTACAACACTATGAATGATGTGTTCTATTTTTCATACCCATATAGATATCATCTAGACCCTTATGTTTATATAGATTTAATATATGTTTGTCTTTGTGCTAATGTTTCCACTGAGGAGAATCTGATATTAGTTGTAGATTATAGTGAGAAATAACATTTTTGATGCACTATATTATGGTTTCGAGTGTAGTGTTAGTATGGGTCATTTCTCGAGGAACAATTAGAAAGGGATTCTGATATGAAAAGAAATTGTCCATAAATGATCTGTAAGATCTCAAATGGATTATTCAAGAATCTAAATGATGGTGTGCTATACTGTGAGCAGCTTATATGATCTAATCTTTTCTAGGTATGTCCATTGAAATTATAATTTGATCATTGTTGAATGAGTCATATTAAGATATGTTGTGCCTTTTTCAGGGGAAGATGGACTGTGTTTTTGGGATGTATCCACATTTGAATTGATGGTGTCCATGTATAAATGGTATTAACTATTAACATGGGTTCATGGTATGTTGAGAAGTTTTAAATAGTGATCTGGTGGATTAAAAGGAAAATGATTTGAAAAACCATATGTAAAATATTACATTATATTTAAAGGGATTAGATATCATGTAATTGTTCAGGAATTTTAATAAAATAAATTTGACATGACGGGGTTTTTAGTGTATTCCATTAAAAACATTTACATTACTTGTTACTACATTGCGGGAAGTGAAATTCATCGACCTACTATTTTAAACAAGTTATGCGACTAATTTCAATTTCATTATACATTATCACAACTATTCATGACCCTATAGAATTTTCTAGGTGATTTTTGATTGGAAAATTCTTTTCTAGGGACCCCGTTTATCTAATAAATCACCGGTAAGTGGTTTTAGTCTTGTTTTTCCTTCTATCCCATTGTTCTCCAACCACTGTAGTGAAATCCCCTGACTTATGGAAGTGTTGGTTTTGATGTTGATATATTTTGATCTATGAACCTCTTTGAAAATCATCTAATACTTCTTCCTTTTGAGAATATATTTTTTGGAAGTGTTTCATTCTTCTTTGGTTAACGTAGGGGGTCTAAATCAGTACACTATGTTTTGATAATTTCAAATTTTTTGCAATATTTCTTTTTCACCAATGTATCCTGCACCAAAATCAACTAGATAATGAATTGATGATTTCCTTGGGGTCCATTGTTTTCAATTTTCTTCTAAACTCACTTATGGGTATATATTGAGTGGTAAAATCATTGGACATAATTATATTGTCTAATGGTTTATAGAGTTTTTTTCATGGAATATGACCATAGCCGATTCCATGTTATATGATGTAATGGGCTGGACATATCTAGACTATTTGTTTATGAATATCTAGTTTTTAAGGTGTTCTGGGAGGTAACATTTATTCATTTTAGGAGTTTTCTAAAAATCATGTTTTCCTAAAAGTAGGCCATCCCAATGGTGACGCATGTTGGTGAATTGTGATGGTGTGTCACAATAGTGGGTTAGGCCTAGTGAGTTGGGAATGATAATTCGTGATGGTAGATCACAATGGAGATTCTCAATGGTGACTCACACCGATAGGTGACGACATTGAGTCGTAAAGGTGAATCACACTGGTAGGTCACCTGTAGTGCCTAGTGAAGAGGACTTGTCAAATGGTTACTCACACAAGTAGGTTTCCAGCGGTGACTCGTGATAGGGACTAATCAAACAATGACTCGTTTTATGGAGATTCATCAAATTTTTATTCGCCCAATGATGTCTTATCCACTTGTATCTCATCAAATGGAGAGTCACCAAATGTTGACCCATCCACTGGTAGCTCATCCAATGGTGAGTCACCCAATGTTGACTCATCAACTGGTAGCTCATGCAATGGAGGGTCAACCAATGGTTATTCATCCACTGGTATCTGATCCAATGGTGTGTCACCCAATAATGACTCAACCACTAGTGAATAAAAAAGGCGACTCGCCTAATAGTGAGTCATTTTCGATAGTTTTTCAAAATTCATATTTTTCTCAATTTTTCTAATTGTGTCCCTTTAATATTTCCTTTGAAATTAATTGAGTTTAAAACCGAATTTAAGTGGTTTTGAAGAAACTTCATGGGATATATAACATATCGTTAAATTCCTTATGCTACATAGTCATTTAAAATAGTCAATGCACATGGAATTCGTAAATATCTAAATTTAACGGGGAATTCAAAATGGTTTCAAATATCATTAGGATCAGGTTTGATCCATCGAATCCAGAGGCCTTCCCTAGTTTATTCCATCTCTTTTCTATAGTAATGATGAACCCATAACCTTTCTTCACTAAGTGACTATGTGATTGTGCTATATCCTTCACATCAAATTTCCCTAGGGCCTTTTTCCTGCTACATGCACACTCCCTATATTGGTTCAAGGAGGAACCGATGATAATCTATTCTTTGAAGAAGGGAATCCATTTGTCTATATTAATTGTGTGTCATGTATGGTGGGAATAGAAATGTTACCCATTTAAGTATAATTTAATATAGATTTAATAATGATAAATGATTCGGTTTCAAACAAATATTAGGGGTTAAATAATGGGATGATGATCATATTTGTTTAATGATATTTTGATGAATATTGAGAATTGAATGGGATATATGAATAATAATAAGAATGGCCATTGGTGTCCTTTTTTGATAACTCATGATGGATTTTGGATGATATTGTTTTTAATGACTATATATATATATATATTAAATTATTAACAATGTATATTCAATTACATAAATGTATTCCTTATGATCAGAATTGTTCTGTGATCACCCAGATATTTAAAAAGTGGAACTAAAGAATGGGATCCTCATAAAATCTATAAATAGTAAATTGTATGGTTTTTTGGTGCTATTTTTGAGAGTACCTAAATGTTTGGGGTGGTTCAGATGGTGTAATGTAATATCAGGATAAGTGATTAATTGATTGGGTAATATATGGGCAGTATTATGTAGTGGAATTGAAACTCGGTTGTGTTTTTTTGTGTGTTTATACGTGCGGTGGGTTTGTGGAGAGGGGCTTCCAATGGTTGTGAATAGGGGTGTTTATGGGTGTGGTTGTGAGTCATCGAAGTTTTTGTTTGGTTGATAGGATGGGTTAGATGAATGACATTGAATAATGATGATGGAAGTGGCTGGTATGGGTAATTCTTCTAGTGTTTCTATATGTGTAGTAATGTAGAATTCTTCACCCCGTCTATCATGAATGGTATGATTTAGCTTGAATGGAGGTTAAACAGAGAGTAAATGTGAAGTGTGTTAAACTAGTAGTTTCTTTGCCTTATGAAATGATTGTGGGGGGTTTTGAATTTTTCCCTTGATGATTCTTTCCAGTTGTGCTTAGTAGTTTCCCAGGTAGAGATGGAATTATTAAAATAACAGTTCAATAAGAATAATAGAGGGTTAATTGAATTGGTTGGGGGTATGTTATTAGTTTGTGGATGGTTGTGTTGTTGTGCATTTAGAGGTAGCAGAAGTGGTTGTATCACAAGTTGGTTTATGGTTGAAAACCCATATGTTGGGATTGAGTATTTGATATTATATGTTTACATGTATTTACTTATGATTTATATATACACCCAACCCTATTCGAGGACTATGTTCCAATCCCTCCCATTGTTATGTGAGAGAGGGTCTTTCTGAAATATCATTGTTGGAGAATGGCTTGTTGGAACCTTAATATTCCCTTCTCCCTCTTCCTAGTGATGTTAGACCATGATTCATTACGAAGGTGGTGTTTTATGGTTCCTAGGTGTGTGCAGACATGTTTTGGTCTCAAAGGTGTCTTTGGGATGAAATGAGTTGTTTTTTTCCAAATGTCTTTAGGATGAAATGTTTTGTTACTCTCAAAAGTTTTTTCAGGATGTTACATGCATTGTGTTCCAGGTGTTTGCGGGCAAGAAGTGGTTTTGAGGCCCAGTTGGGTGCGGGTGGGTTGTGGCGTGGTACTTTCAAAAGATTTTAGAGCTCTAGGACATTTTTTAGGTTCTGAGAGTGTCTAGTTATTGGGAATGTGGTGTGGGCTAGCCTATAATTGATTTTATCTATGCTACTCTACATGAATTGCATTTTTGGGTGAGTGTTCCTTTGGTGAGTTTAGGTTGTCTAGAATACATTTTTAGGTTCTTTTGTTTTCTGTTATTTCTTAATAGAAGCATTAGTATGATTCTCCAACATGTGCACAAGAAAAATTTGTTTTTCCATATGAGTATACTTATATTCTCACCCTATGTTTTAAAACTATATTTAGCATTTCATGGGGACTACATGTACATTGTCAGTCCCCACTTTCTAAGACATTGAGATAGACTTTGTCTCCCTAATTCAAATTACTTTTGCATATTTACCTCAGTGAATCATTTTATATATTAGTTATATATTAATCATGCATGTGGGATGTTTTTGGATTACTTATATATATATTATTTGTAGTTATTTTGGGGTTTATTATCTTATCTTCTGATCCTGATTACTATGAAAAGGGAAATGCAACCCATTTTCTGTGATCTTTTTACCCTTGGTGTTAGACATCTCCCTAAGGCCTATAGGAGGTATGACTTGATTTTCATTATCTATCTTCTATCACGGCCAACACAAGAGGGGCATCTTTGGAGGGTGGTGGTTGTGAGAAAATGGTATCAACGATGTTGGTTGAGTGATATGATGAATTTTGGAGTTAGGAACAATGAGGATTTCATGGGTTGGTAGGGAAACTTTGTAAGGTGATATTGGTGAATGACATAGGCCAAAGAAGACTAACAAGGACACATAAATTTTGGACCCCTTGTGATCTGATACAACCACGCTAAACCTACTAAATGACTATGTAACGACCCGTCCCCCGAGGCTCGTGTCGAGACTACCCGAAGCCCGCCTTCCATATGCCAGGGACTGGTGACTAGCACTGAAAGGCATATTCCCTAAAACGGGAAGGCATTGCCCTTATAACCTCTAAACTCACACAAACCAAAAACAGAACAAGATATGAACATAAGTAAGTATTATAGTAAAAGGAGTGTATACAGTAAGTAAAATGGGCCATAATACAAGCCCTACTAAAAAGAACAAATAAAATAGGGAAGTATAAATATAACTGAAAACAGGCCCTCTGAACACCCGGCAAGGATCCTACCTATAGGGTTGGTGCATCTCTTGAATGGTCGTCTCTGCGGTACCCATCGTCTAATGTCCACCTCCGAGCTACCTCCAGTCCGGGTACTCTCGTCCTCAGTTAGCACTATCTATCATCTGCACTAAATACAATAATCTACGGGTGTAGCCCGTGCAGGGGTGAGTATAACAATACTCAGTAGGGACCCCAAGACCCCCGATGTTCTCTCAAAAATTTTACAAAGGATAAACTACAATGCATGAAAACAACTGATAACCATACATATGTATATTCCCATACACATACCAAAGTTCTCAAGTATACACATCTCATTCCTGAGGAAAGACAAGGCCCAACTCATTATCCCAAAGCTCAACTGTTCCACAAAAAAATAATACCACGAAGGTAACACCACAAAGTTAAGTACCACAATGGTAAAACCACAATGAAAAATACCAAAATGGAATCACCACGATGGTAAGGACTAATCTCACACCAGGTGTAACATAGGAATGTTAGTAAAGATGATTATATGTAACTACTGAATCATCTTACTTTGTTAAGAGGAAGACCCACGTAGGATCCTAAATCATCAGACCTACATAGAATCCTAAATCATCAAACCCACATATGATCCTAATACAGAAGAGCCACATGGGATCCTAGAGTAGTCCCACATGGATTCCAAGAGTGGATCCAGTTGAGACTCTCTAACATAGACCCACATAAGATCCCAAAGCATATACCCACATATGATCCTTTCTCATGTTACACCCAGCTACGGGGTTTCGACACTATGGTCGCTTGATTCCGAGAGGGTCTACTACTCAAGCCATAGGTCGATACTCCAACTTCCATGAAGTCCAATGAAAATGTATCTCAAAGGACTGTCACGTAACAGGGGCTTGAACGCAAAAGACAGTGCATCAAATGGATTACCGGTCAGTATGTTATTGTCCTTTTAGTCCTGAGGGCCCGGTTGGATTTGTGTTCATTCCAACCCGGTCCTACCCCAACATTATCCAATACTCAATTAGGGTATACATAAAAGACCATCTCTATCCAAGGATTTCGGCACCTTAGATGGTTCGTCAAACGGAAGTTCGTAACTCATGTTATGATCAAAAGAACGAAATGGGTCGAATCTGGTTTGGGTCTGGTCCAACCCGAACTGGTTCAGGTGGACCCGGTCCAACCCGGATTTGTCCAAGGTATGACCTGGTCTACGGGGTCCAACCCGGACCACTGGGTACAACACAGCCCACTGGGTCCGGCTCGACCACCGCTGCGGCACGACCCTCTGGGCGGCCGGTGGTGCAGCACGTGCTGGGTGGCACGTGGCCGGCCGGATGACCAGCCCTTCTCCATAGTGCAGTCGCACGTCGCACCTCCACCGGCAGGTGGCAACAAACTACCTGCCACACTATCGTCACCACGACCTCGCGCCGTGACGGCTACACAATGTGCGACATAGACGCGTGCCGCCACCCGCATCATGTGGCTGGTCTTGCGGCAGTATCTGCCATCAATCTGCTACGACCGACAGGTCATGGCCCTTCTCCAGTGGTGCGATCGCACTGCCTCTCCCAACTACCACTGATACTGGTCATCGGCACGTTCGCTGACGATGTTCTTCGAGTCACCGAGTGTGCACCGGTGGCCCGTGATTCATTCCGAAAATTTCTGCACTCTCCTCCGGATTTGGCCATCGATTCATGACCACCAAAGATTCCACAATGGATAAGGAGACCTCAGGCCATGTTCGTTCGACCAGTACCCTCCATGTTAGAATGGTAGAAAGCAGCTTATTTGTTCTTGAATCATAATGAACATCAAGAACAAGTAATGGGTATCCAAAATAGCAATCCCTATAACGATTTCTCATTGGAAGTGTCATGGGATGAGGTTTGTGAAGTTGATGGGGGGTGCCATGATCGTCGCTCCCAAAACATGCTTCCGAAGTAAGGATCTTCCATCATCCCCATTCATGATTATGAAATATGTTCTTCATTGGAGAGGGTGTTCTTCATATGGAGGAAAAGTACTTCGTTGGAGAGAACAATTTTCTACAATTCTCCTAAGCTACTTTTCCAATGATATCCTCCAACCCAATAAAAATTAAGAGCCAACTTATTAAAAATAAGTCTAACAATTAAATAAAGTTGACATATTTAATTATTTATAGTTGGCTCATTTGATTAATTTGTGAGTTTAGAGGTTTACCCCATTAAGAATGGTTTGGGTGGTCCACACCACTAAGAATTCAAATTGGGGGGTTTTCTGGCTTGTGTGGTCCCCACCTCCAAAATTTCAAAAAAGAGGTTTCAAAAAAAATGTAAACTGTATTATTTTTCTTCTCCCATGTAAAACAAAAAAAGTAACTTCATCTTTCGACCTACTATAGTCAAGGTGAAGGTATTCTTAAGAGAATATCGGTGTTGTGAGTTCAACGGTGTCCTTAGATTTCAATCCCGAGCACCGGTTTAAAATTTTCAAAAACCTGCTTGCACTTTTACTGAACGTACCAAAAAAGTCTAGAAATTCATTCCAGGAACACCGGCATAAGAATCATGTGTCGTCAATTTTTTTAGACTCTTAATTTTCCCATATAATTAAAAAATATTATATGAAAAAATCTGGGTCTTTACAGAGTATGTGAGCATACACCATTTGCAGGATAGAGACGCTAGGAATGGTACATGCATCAAAATGAATTTTTTTTCTATTTGAATTTGGTGTTTTGGAAAATTTGAAATAATTAATGAGATAAATGGAATATTATATAAAATTTCATAATACTCAGGCTTGGGAATTCATTGTTCACGTTTTCATCTATGTAACTTGGTCGTCATCCTTATGTGTATTGGTAAGTTGATTCTCAATAGGCCGATCTAGTTGATTGGTGGAGGTTTAATCCATTAGAGGTGGATGACCAGGGGAAGAGAATATTATGTGATTTCTAGTGGTATACTCTGGAATGTACGCGGGTTGTGTCTCAGAAAAGGATGTGAAGTGATGGCATGAGGAGCAAGAGATCACATTCAGTTTTATTCGTCATTTGAAAGAGCATGAGTTTCCATTGGGGTGAGACTAATCCATGGAGCTGTGCATCAGTGGTGGACACTATACTCTAGGAGAATATGGTGGATAACCTTATATGGGATGATATCATGAAGGATTAACAAGACTAATTCATTTCATTGGCCATGTTCTGTGAGAATAGGTAGGAGTGACTGTCCCTCAAGTAAGGGAGTATGTCGGTATGAGAGTTGGTGATTATGTTCAAGGTTCTCATTAGTTTTTCCTTATTTCTTTTTCTGAATGAGGAGTCCTGCATGAGATGTCTAGAGGAGGCACTTCATCCTTCTATCCAGTATTCGGTTTCCCCATTTACATTTTCGAGTAACAAAGTGGTATAGAATAAGGTAGATTTGATTGAGTATATACACATGCAAGGAGGTCTACCACGAGAGGGATTCCAATAGGGTACTTTGAGAGGCAAGGTTACCAGAAGCTGGTCTCAGGTACCAAGGCCTTCACAGTTTTGATTGGTGGGGAGTTGACCTCAGTAGCTTCCATTTCATCATTATGGTCCTCATGAAATTACCATTTTCGTTTGGATGATGTGTTTTATATTTGGAGTATGTGGGAATCATTATAATCTATTTCCAGCAACCGTTCAAGCTCAATATGGTGGATGAGGTAAAGTTTCATGCCAGCCGAAGAAATATTTGTCATCTTGTCTATTTTCCACTGTAGGGAGAGTATTCTCACACTCCACTGGGGGAATATAGAGAAGTTAGAGGTTGACCTCGTTGTGTTCCTTATGGACCATGACTCGAGCACGGTTGTGGAGGTGGTAAGTAAAATTAGGGGTAGAGGAGCTGGGCATGGTCAATTAAATGTAGTAAAGAAACAATTCCATCAGGTCCAAATATTATTGGGGATACAATCATGTTTTTTAGTTGTCTAACATGTTCTTTGTTTTATTCAGGAGCTTCACATTCCTTTTTTAAATTATATCTTTCCCATGCACTAGGACTTGATGCTGAGAATCTTTCCATGCCCCTGGTGAT
Source organism: Viscum album (assembly GCA_963277665.1). Classification (NCBI taxonomy): domain Eukaryota; kingdom Viridiplantae; phylum Streptophyta; class Magnoliopsida; order Santalales; family Viscaceae; genus Viscum; species Viscum album. The sequence continues at coordinate 403,451,453 of OY728163.1, read as the reverse complement.
AAGTACACTAGTTAAAGGTTAGAACAACTTGTTTGATGTGTAATAGCGATATAGACTGATGATGGTCCATATTAGTCCCATTTGGATCTCTTCATTCTACAAATGAAACCATTTGATGTTATTCATTGCATCAACTAGTTATATTCCATGCATGCTGTTATCGACTACTTTTAGAGATGATTCAGGTTTTCATGCTTGGATGGACGATGTGTGGTTTTCATTAGTGAGTGGAGCTATCAGATGGGCATCCATAATGTAGTAAACCTTCTTTAATTTTTGGTTGATCTATCAGTGGATTTAGTTGTAGTTGAGATGGGGGAATCACTAAGGGTAGTTATGGAGTTCCTGAATGCTTTCACTAAAAAATTCTCTTCTCTACATATTCAATGTGAATTCATTTCAGGATAGACACACAACCCAATGATTCTCTAATTTGTATGGATCTTTATCAGAGAAAATCTTCTAAGTTGTTGGATTGCAGATTTAGATAGATGATCTAATGAAGAAGGGATTTATGTAACGACCCAATCTTTTTGAGTAGTATATTAACTTACTCTTATTGATTTAATAAGATGTTAATGGTTAATGCAGAAAGAGGAGTCGATGGCTTCATCCAGTAGACTCAACCCTTATGAAGCCCACTTATCAGAGCTTGGGAAGGAGGTAGCATCTGTGGGCTTCGCTTTGGACCAAGCCCAAGCCGAACTCCAGCGTGTCAAGCTTGAACGAAAACGCTTGCAGGAGAAGTTCGAGTTAGTGGAGATTGCTACTAGGGCAATGTTATCTGAGCCTCCCTCAGATTCTCTCACCATAGCACACCTTACACTTAGGTCTTATGCCAGTGTTATAAGGGGCTATGTGATGAGACCCTAGTTTCCTTGTGTAATCCTTTCGGGTGAATAAATTGAGATTTCATCCTTTAGTAATGTTTGTGAAATTTCAAATGTCTAGATAATTTTAGAATGTATTTTATTGATGAATTTCGAAAAAAAGGATATTTTAAAATATTTATGTAAACCCTAAATAACTAATGATGTGTAATGATTTTCAAAAAATTGTCTTCTACAAAAGTGTTCAGTAAGGAATTTGGAGTCTAATAAGATCAACTTAATTTTTGATGAATAGTAAATTATGAATAGTGATTTTACGCTTAGGATTAGTAATGTGACCAAATGGATTAGTAATATCACTTAAAGAAAGTTTTAATATAATTTAGACACCTAGATTAAGTAATGTGATTCAATAAAATGGGTAAATAACAGTTTCATTAATTATTATTCAAGTATTGGTTTTTTCGGATGAATAGTTTTTTTAATTAAAAATTCAATTAAAAATAATTAGAAAATTATTTTTATAAAAATGACTTTGTTTTTGAACTCAGAGCATCGATATTATGTTATGGTAATTTTTGGGGATTTTTCTGAAAAAAATGAATTTTCGATGAATAGTGTTTTTATTTAAAAATTAAATTAAAAATATTTAGAAAACTATTTTTATAAAATGGATTTCATTTTTGAAATCAGAGCATTGATATTTGGTTAAGGTGAAATTTTGGGATTTATCTGAGAAAGTTGAATTTTCAGTGAATAGTAAAATTACAGTTTTAGGGTTTCGGTATGTTTAATGACATCATAAAGGTGTCATGATGATGTCATGAGATCTTTTGAGGGTTGTCCGGCCAAGGGTGATGAATTATTGTTTTGGGGGCCCCATGTGGCCTAACTCCATGATAAATTCCAAGGGAGAGCACATGGGTTTGAGAAAAGCACATGTGAGGTGTCCCTTGGCCATTAATGCTTTGTCCCCTCACTTTCCCTATAAATACCCACCCTTTCCTCCCTTAGTTTTCACTCCCAACTCTCCCCCAACGACGTTCTGGTCTTCTTACCTTCCAAGGAGTCCTCCCAAGGTGCCCCCAAGCCCTCAAGTTCCAATCCTTTTAGTTTCAAGAGTCACGTTTTAGGGTAAGGGATCCGACCCCTCGCTTTCTTTTCATGTAATCTCTTTTATGTCATTCCTATTATGCTCCATGTTTTTATGTGAGAGGATGTTCTTTTATATTCCTCTTACTGCCCTTTCATGTTTATATGATGAGATATCCCCTCTTACTCTCATCATTTCGTTTTATGAAAGTTTAAGTGACGTCGTTAGGCTGCCGAATGTTTAGGGATTCTTTCACCCTTCTCATTTTTCAAGTTCGATTTTCATGTCAAGTCTTTCAAGTTCCTTTTTATTATGTTGGGGTATGATCTCTATATCTATCATACTGATCTCTTATGATCATATGATGATGGACCCTATTTGATCTTGTCAAATCATTTTCTTTTGAAGTTAAGTGACGTCGTAAGGCTGCCGAATTTTCATAAGAGAAATCGAATCTTTTTCATTCCATGTTTTTCAGTTCAAATGGTATGTCCCTCAAATTTCATTACCATGTCCGTATTCCCTTCTTACTCTTTCACCCTACTGTTATATGGATCATTTATGAGTGGGTGACCCATGTCCCCTCTCATTTCAATGTTTTCTAAAACCCCGAAACTTAGCCGTTATGCTGCAGAATTTTCCCCTCAAAATGCCTCTCTCTTTTCTCAAAAATTATTTTATATTATAAAGTGAATACTCAATGATCCTATTTCTACAAGGGTATTCACATATATACCAAAATTTTCTATTTTAAATTCTGGGATTTACATACATGAGACCCACCTTCCTTTTCTGTGGGTTTTAAAGTGATATAAAGATCATGTCTTTAAAGCAGTTTTAAAAAAAAAGTTATGATTATGAAATGAAACCCATTTCCTTTATGCTATATGGGTTATTTATGAAATGTTTGATGATGATATATGTGTCTCACATGATAATAAAGGCAAATTTAAGGGTGCGCCCTGATAGCGCTCCAATGCATTGGGTAATGATGTAACCACTAGAGATTACAATTTTCACGATACCTTGGTGAATAACCTTGGTAATTTCCAAATGACACCTTGGGGATGGACCTTGGTGAAATGTTCATGATTGTCTGTGTTAAATGATGTAGCCACATCTTCAAGTTATGAAAAATGTTATTTTTATTATGAAATGCCTCTTGATTTCTTTCTCATGCCTTAAAGTTCTTTTCATGTCCTTATTGAAGTATCTCAAGTTCACATGTAAAATGTTCCTCTTGTTTCCCTTACTGGGACTTCTGCTCACCCTTTCTTTTGATGTATGTCCCCAGGTTATGAGATGCAGTAATGAACCTAGAATGAACATAAGGAGACGCCTTTCAAGTGTTTAAGAAGAATGTTTTATGTTGTTTTCATGTATTATGTTCCTGGTTTCCAAGACACTAGACCTTAAAGATCCTCAGTTTTGTGTAATGTAATGAAAGTTTATGATATAAAATGGAGGGATGCTATAGTTGGTATCAAAGGATGGTTTAGTTATTTGTGGAAATTAGGATATAAAAACTTTAGGAAGAACCCTATAGAAAAGTTTAAATATAGGAAAACTTCCTGGTATTTTGGTAAGTATTGAGTAAGTGGTTTATCAAACGAATACATCCCTGTCTGGATACGAGCAGGTAGAGGCGGCTCTGGCACAGATGTACATAGGGGTAAAACCCGAAAACACCGCTTTGAGCTAGTCTCAAACGGGAACTGGTGCACGATAACGGGCCTTGCTGCACTCTTGGTTACGACACTCCCGGTGGACATATTTGGTTAATCACAAGCTTTTTATGAATCATTATGAAGGAATTATAGAAAAGTGTAATTGTCTAAGCATGAAGTCTTAGTTAAAAGATCCATAAATGAAATAAGTTTCTCACTAAGGTTTTATTCTTTTAGAAAATGGCGGGCAATAGGAGGAATCGTGCCGATGGTGACCGCAATGCACCATGTGCTGACGGCCCTCCGATGGAAGCCAGAATGGAAACATTCATGCGAATGATGAACCAACTGACTCAAGTTATGAGTAATAACTTGAATCAAGCTGAGAGGCCGACCTCACCACGAAGGGAACAACTTTCTGTTGAGTCCTTCATGCGTCAACGGCCACCAACATTCAGTGGATCTACTGACCCTTTGGTTGCGGAACAATGGATAAGCTCCATGGAAAAGATCTTTTCTGTACTTCATTGTTCGGAACAAGAAAAAGTCACCCTTGTTGTTTACCGCCTAGAGGGAGAAGCTGATCAGTGGTGGTCACTGATCAAAAACACGAAGCCACGAGGAGAGATGGAATCTATGGAGTGGGAAGAGTTCTGGGGAATATTCTTTGACAAGTATTTCCCTCGTTCCATGAGAACGAAAATGGAGAAAGAGTTTCTCGAGCTGAAGCAAAAGGAGAATGAATCAGTTGGAACCTACGAGATGAACTTCACAAGGCTTTCCCGTTATACCTCAAGCTTTGTCATGGACCCTAATGGGAAGGTTGATAGATTCTTTGGCGGACTACAACCACATATGCGGAAGAATCTAGCCAACAGGGACTACGATAGCTATGAAGAAATAGTTCGAAGTGCTATGAAAGTTGAACTAGAGTTTGGGGAGACACAATGGTCTCACAAATCTAATGAGAAGAAGAGAACTCTAGAACCAAGCCTGGGAAGAAGTTTTGATCAGGAAAGAGGTGGAAAGCATATGCAACATGCCACATGCAATAAATGTGGGAAGAAGCATCCGGGGAACTGCTTGATCGGAAGTGGAAAGTGCTATAGGTTTGGAAAAGAAGGCCATATTTCTCGGAATTGTCGTGGTGATGTGAAGCCTCAACTTCCCAACACTAACGACAGAGGAAAGATGGTTCTGGCCCTACCCGAAGTCACATGCTTCACGTGTGGACAGCTTGGGCACTTTTCTAATCAATGTCCAAATCCGGGGGCGGTGGAGGGGAATCACCATCAACCTCAGCAGAGGCCAAGGGAGCAAGGTCGTTCTTTCGCTATCACAACAACTGATGTTGAAGTTCCGAACGATGTGGTAGCAGGTACTCTTGTTGTCCTCTCAAAACTAGCAAGTGCTTTATTTGATTCTGGTTCTACGCATTCCTTTATTTCCTCCAAGTTTGCAAGGAATATAGAATCAATCCCCGAATTGCTTGAGGTAGAGTTTTCAGTGAAGACTCCAAGTGGGATTATCCATGCATCAGCAGTGTTTAGAGACTCTAGTGTTTACTTTGGTGAGCACAATATTATCGCAAATCTAGTAGTCATTCCCATGATGGAATTCGACGTTATACTAGGGATGGACTGGCTCTCAAAGTATAATGCTAAGATCAAATGCAGAAGTAAGGAAATCTCAGTAGTCTGGAATGAACGACCTACAGTTATCTTCCGAGGAGAGATATCCCGAACTGATCCCTATCTAGAAGCACCTCCTATAGCTTTCTTTATGGAGTTAATCGGTGATGAGGAAGAAGGGAAAGGGAGCAAACAAATTGAAGATGTTCCGATTGTTCAGGAATACATGGATGTATTTCCTGAGGAGTTACCTGGACCTCCCCTAGAAAGAGAGGTAGAGTTCTCCATTGAACTCGTACCTGGGTCTCAACCGATATCAAAGACTCCGTATAGAATGGCAAATGTGGAGCTAGAAGAGCTAAAGAAACAACTCCAAGACTTGTTGGAGAAGGGGTTTATCCGACCGAGTGTGTCTCCTTGGGGAGCACCAGTTCTCTTTGTGAAGAAGAAGGATGGATCAATGAGGCTATGCATTGATTATAGAGAACTGAACGGGATTACAGTGAAGAACATATACCCTATTCCAAGAATTGATGATTTATTTGACCAACTTCGTGGGGCTCAATTCTTCTCTAAGATTGACCTTCGATCTGGTTATCATCAACTGAGGGTGAAGAAGGAAGATATTCCAAAGACTGCCTTCCGATCAAGATATGGGCATTATGAGTTTACTGTTATGCCCTTCGGCATGACTAATGCTCCTGCTATTTTCATGGATTTTATGAATTGAGTCTTTAAGGAATACCTTGATAACTTTGTTGTAGTTTTTATTGATGATATTTTGATATATTCAAAAAGTCGTGAGGAGCATGAAAATCATCTGAGGGTTATTTTGAAAACTCTACGGAAGGAGAGGCTCTTTGGGAAGTTCAGAAATTGTGAGTTTTGGTTACAACAAGTGGCTTTCTTGGGGCACATCGTAACCAATGAAGGAATCTCGGTTGACCCTGCAAAGACAATGGTTGTGGAGGAGTGGCCTAAACCCACAACAGTAACTGAGATTCATAGTTTCCTTGGTTTAGCGGGATATTATAGGAGGTTTGTGAAAAACTTTTCACGGCTTTCTAATCCACTAACCAAGTTGACTCGAAAAGGGGTTAAGTTCATCTGGACAAAGGAATGCGAGGAAAGTTTCCAAGAGCTGAAGAAGAGATTGGTTACTGCACCTGTGTTAACACTACCCTCTATCGGAGAAGGATTCGTTATTTTTAGCGATGCATCTCTGAAATGGCTTGGGTGCGTCCTCATGCAAAATGACAAAGTAATTGCTTATGCATCTCGACAGTTGAAGATTCATGAGTAGAATTATCCTATGCATGATCTAGAGCTGGCGGCAGTTGTTTTTGCTCTAAAGATATGGAGGCACTATCTTTATGGGGAGAAATGTGATATATACACTGACCACCAAAGTCTAAAGTATATTTTCACACAGAAAGAATTGAACATGAGACAAAGGAGATGGTTGGAGCTTATTAAAGTCTATGATTGTTCAATTCATTATCACCCTGGAAGAGCAAACAAAGTCGCGGATGCGTTAAGAAGGAAAGATCCTGTTGTTCTGGCAACAATGAGGATCCTGGGAGATCCCTTGATTAAAGATCTAGTAAAACCGGACATGGGAATTATAAGGAAAGGGACATCATCAACCCTATCCCAAATGATTTCTCAACCTTCATTACTAGAGAAGATCAAGAAGGCTCAAAAAGAAGGTCCTTTGCTGCAGGAGAAGTTCGAGGCTTTAAAGGATGGGAAGTTCCCTGATTTCAATATTGATCAGGAAGGTGTATTGAAATTTCGTACAAGACTATGTCTTCCATCTATTCCGGAGATAAAGAAAGAACTGATGGATGAAGCTCATAGCTCTAATTTCTCTATACATCCGGGAAGCACTAAGATGTATAGAGACCTTCGTGATCATTATTGGTGGGATAACATGAAGAGGGAGATTGCCGATTACACTACAAGGTGCCTGGTGTGTCAGCAAGTTAAGGCAGAAAGACAACTTCCGAAGGGGGTATTACAACCGCTACCCATACCAGTATGGAAGTGGGATAATATCACCACTGACTTTGTAACTGGTCTCCCAAAAACATCCAAAGGAAACAATGCGATATGGGTTATTGTGGACCGTCTCACCAAGACAGCCCATTTTATCTCTATTCGGGAAGATTTCTCTCTGGATCAGCTTGCCAAGATATACGTGAAAAAAGTGGTAAGGCTGCATGGGGTACCACTATCCATTGTATCTGATCGTGACCCAATATTCACATCAAAATTCTGGAGAAGTCTTCAGCATGCTCTTAATACTGAATTGAATTTTAGTACAGCCTATCATCCCCAAACTGATGGCCAATCTGAAAGGACTATTCAGACACTCGAAGACATGTTGAGATTATGCTCAATGGAATTTAAAGGTGGATGGGATCAACACCTCCCATTAGTGGAGTTCTCCTATAAAAACAGCTTCCATGCGAGTATTCAGATGGCACCCTATGAAGCTCTGTATGGAAAGCGGTGTAGAACTCCTACTTGTTGGGATGAAACTGGTGAGAGGAAGCTTCTTGGGCCTGATCTTGTGCAAGAAATGATAGAACAAGTCCATGCCATCCAACAACATATAAAAGCTGCTCAGAGTCGGCAGAAGAGAAATGCTGACAATTGACGAAGAGACTTGGAGTTTGGTGTTGGTGACAAAGTCTTCCTTCGAATCTCTCCATGGAAGAGAGTCATGCGGTTTGGGATGAAAGGGAAGCTCAGCCCTAGGTACATTGGCCCCTATGAAATCCTTGATCACATAGGAGCAGTGGCCTATCGTCTAGCACTTCCACCGAACCTAGCTCAAGTTCGCAATGGCTTCCATGTATCTCTCTTGAGGAAGTACATACCCGATCCTTCGCATGTACTGAACCCAGAGGTGGTACAACTGGAACATGACCTCTCTTATGAGGAGCAGCCAGTGGAGATCTTGGACCGTAGAGACAAGGTCCTATGAAACAAGACTACCCACCTTGTGAAAGTGTTGTGGAGGAATCATAAATATGAAGAAGCGACTTGGGAGGCTGAGGAAACGATGAAGCAAAAGTACCCTCACCTTTTCGACTAGGCCTCAAGTATAAATTTCGGGGACGAAATTTCTTAAGGGGGGAAGAATGTAACGACCCAATCTTTTTGAGTAGTATATTAACTTACTCTTATTGATTTAATAAGATGTTAATGGTTAATGCAGAAAGAGGAGTCGATGGCTTCATCCAGTAGACTCAACCCTTATAAAGCCCACTTATCAGAGCTTGGGAAGGAGGTAGCATCTGTGGGCTTCGCTTTGGACCAAGCCCAAGCCGAACTCCAGCATGTCAAGCTTGAACGAAAACGCTTGCAAGAGAAGTTCAAGTTAGTGGAGATTGCTACTAGGGCAATGTTATCTGAGCCTCCCTCAGATTCTCTCAACATAGCACACCTTACACTTAGGTCTTATGCCAGTGTTATAAGGGGCTATGTGATGAGACCCTAGTTTCCTTGTATAATCCTTTCGGGTGAATAAATTGAGATTTCTTCCTTTAGTAATGTTTGTGAAATTTAAAATGTCTAGATAATTTTAGAATGTATTTTATTGATGAATTTCGAAAAAAAGGATGTTTTAAAATATTTATGTAAACCCTAAATAACTAATGATGTGTAATGATTTTCAAAAAATGGTCTTCTACAAAAGTGTTCAGTAAGGAATTTGGAGTCTAATAAGATCAACTTAATTTTTGATGAATAGTAAATTATGAATAGTGATTTTACGCTTAGGATTAGTAATGTGACCAAATGGATTAGTAATCTCACTTAAAGAAAGTTTTAATATAATTTAGACACCTAGATTAAGTAATGTGATTCAATAAAATGGGTAAATAACGGTTTCATAAATTATTATTCAAGTATTAGTTTTTTCGGATGAATAGTTTTTTTAATTAAAAATTCAATTAAAAATAATTAGAAAATTATTTTTATAAAAATGACTTTGTTTTTGAACTCAGAGCATCGATATTATGTTATGGTAATTTTTGGGGATTTTTCTGAAAAAAATGAATTTTCGATGAATAGTGTTTTTATTTAAAAATTAAATTAAATGTATTTAGAAAACTATTTTTATAAAATGGATTTCATTTTTGAAATCAGAGCATTGATATTTGGTTAAGGTGAAATTTTGGGATTTATCTGAGAAAGTTGAATTTTCAGTGAATAGTAAAATTACAGTTTTAGGGTTTCGGTATGTTTAATGACATCATAACGGTGTCATGATGATGTCATGAGATCTTTTGAGGGTTGGACGGCCAAGGGTGATGAATTATTGTTTTGGGGGCCCCATTTGGCCTAACTCCATGATAAATGCCAAGGGAGAGCACATGGGTTTGTGAAAAGCACATGTGAGGTGTCCCTTGGCCATTAATGCTTTGTCCCCTCACTTTCCCTATAAATACCCACCCTTTCCTCCCTTAGTTTTCACTCCCAACTCTCCCCCAATGAAGTTCTGGTCTTCTTACCTTCCAAGGAGTCCTCTCAAGGTGCCCCCAAGCCCTCAAGGTCCAATCCATTGAGTTTCAAGAGTCACGTTTTAAGGTAAGGGATCCGACCCCTCGCTTTCTTTTCATGTAATCTCTTTTATGTAATTCCTATTATGCTCCATGTTTTTATGTGATAGGATGTTCTTTTATATTCCTATTACTTCCCTTTCATGTTTATATGATGATAGATCCCCTCTTACTCTCATCATTTCGTTTTATGAAAGTTTAAGTGACGCCGTTAGGCTGCCGAATTTTAAGGGATTCTTTCAGCCTTCTCATTTTTCAAGTTCGATTTTCATGTCAAGTCTTTCAAGTTCCTTTTTATTATGTTGGGGTATGATCTCTATATCTATCATACTGATCTCTTATGATCATATGATGAGGGACCCCATTTGATCTTGTCAAATCATTTTCTTTTGAAGTTAAGTGACGCCGTAAGGCTGCCGAATTTTCATAAGAGAAATCTAATCTTTTTCCTTCCATGTTTTTCATTTCAAATGGTATGTCCCTCAAATTTCATTACCATGTCCATATGTCCTTCTTACTCTTTCACCCTACTGTTCTATGGATCATTTATGAGTGGGTGACCCATGTCCCCTCTCATTTCAATGTTTTCTAAAACCCCGAAACTTAGCCGTTATGCTGCAGAATTTTCCCCTCAAAATGCCTCTCTCTTTTCTCAAAAATTATTTTATGTTATAAAGTGAATACTCAAATATCCTATTTCTACAAGGGTATTCACATATATACCAAAATGTTCTATTTTAAATTCTGGGATTTACATACATGAGACCCACCTTCCTTTTCTGTGGGTTTTAAAGTGATATAAAGATCATGTCTTTAAAGCAGTTTTAAAAAAAAAGTTATGATTATGAAATGAAACCCATTTCCTTTATGCTATATGGGTTATTTATGAAATGTTTGATGATGATATATGTGGATCACATGATAATAAAGGCAAATTTAAGTGTGCGCCCTGATAGCACTCCAATGCATTGGGTAATGATGTAACCACTAGAGATTACAATTTTCACGATACCTTGGTGAATAACCTTGGTAATTTTCAAATGACACCTTGGGGATGGACCTTGGTGAAATGTTCATGATTGTCTATGTTAAATGATGTAGCCACATCTTCAAGTTATGAAAAATGTTATTTTTATTATGAAATGCCTCATGATTTCTTTCTCATGCCTTAAAGTTCTTTTCATGTCCTTATTAAAGTATCTCAAGTTCACATGTAAAATGTTCCTCTTGTTTCCCTTACTGGGCCTTCTGCTCACCCTTTCTTTTGATGTATGACCCCAGGTTATGAGATGCAGTAATGAACCTAGAATGAACTTAAGGATACGCCTTTCAAGTGTTTAAGAAGAATGTTTTATGTTGTTTTCATGTATTATGTTCCTGGTTTCCAAGACACTAGACCTTAAAGATCCTCAGTTTTGTGTAATGTAATGAAAGTTTATGATATAAAATGGCGGGATGCTATAATTTATCTATCCCAATGTGTCACTATGGGGTCATCTAGTGTTGTTCACAATTAAGGGGGAGTGTGTTCTATAGTTGTGCATAGACTATCAGAGGTTGAATCAGGTAATGTTCAAGAACTATTACACCTTCATAAGAATATAGGATCTTTTTTAACATCTGATAGGGGAGTGTTTGATTTTTATGATGAATAAGCACAATAGATATCAATAGTTTATAGTAAAAGAGGGTGATATTCGAAATACTACTTTTAAATACATGTATGGGAACATCGAGTTTGTAGATAGGGTTTAGGTGTTATGAATGCACTAGCCATGTTGGTGGGACTCATGAAAACTGTATTTAATGAGTTACTAGAATGGTTCATCGTTCTGATCGTCGATGACATCATGATCTACTAGAGGTTATATCGGGAGCATATTGAGCCTCTCAGAACTGTCTTGTAGGTTCTTTGACGCCACCACCTCAATGAAAGGTTGACCAGGTGCATGCTATGTACATGGGAGGTTAACTTCATTGTGAATTTGGTGTCCCTCTAGGATGTCAAAGTGGACCCCTCAAAGGTTTAAGTAGTTGTTTCATCGGAATAAGCCATGAATGTTGTACAAGTTCCTATATTTCATGGTCTTGTGGTATATTTCTAGAGGTTTGTACTCAATTTATATCGTGTTTCTCCTCCATTGATTGATCTGACAAGGAATGGCCAGGATTTTGTGTCGAGTGACTGTGTCAGGTAGTGTTCGACTAAATAAAGTCAAAGTTGGTTAGTGCTCTAGTACATCAGTTTCTAGAGTATGGGGTGATGAATGAGGTGTATTATGATTCATCCCATCTAGGCTTGGGATGAGTACTAATGTAGTATTAGGGAGTTATCTCTTATAGATATATGTAGTTATTCCCCCAAAAAAGTCAACATGACACCACGATCTGGAGTTGATAATGGTTGTGTTTCCATTGATGTTGTGGATGAATTACCTCATTGTAGAGTGCTTTGTGGTCATCACAGATCATAATAATTTGTGTTATATCATTTCCCAATGAGATTTGAACATTAAAAAGTGAATGAGGATTTCACATTCATTAAAAAATTATATTTAGATCTCCTACAGCATTGGAATAGAAAATTTTGTTGCTGATTCCTTCAGTAAAAAATTTCATAAGGAGGTAGTTTATGAATATGTGTAAGAATAGAAGGTGATGTAGGAATTGGTAGCATTTCACTTGGATACAAGAATGGAAGGTGGAAAAGTAAATATATTTCAGATGACACTAAATTTTCACTAATGCAGTTTGTGGAGGAGTCTTTGTGGGAAGACTCATACATAGAGGTGATTTGTGTTCGCATTGACCATGGTGATGCTTTGGAGGGATTGTCAGAGGATGGAAACATTCAGATATTGTTCCCTTGAGGGGTATTTGTTCTAGTGGTGATTCATGAGGTAATCCTCTATAAATATCATAGGTCACCCTTAGAGGTACACTATGGATCTTCTGAGATGTACCATGGATTGAGGATGTTGTTTTTGTGGCTTGTGATAAAAGGGGAAGTGGTAGTGTTTGTTGAGAGTTTTTTAGTGTTCCAAGAGGTAAAGGATTAACACAATGTTCCCAATTGTTTCTTGCAATGCTCAGATGTCCCTGACTAAATGTTGGATGACATCACGAGGGATTTATTCAAAGTGTTACTCAAGGATCAGGGAGGTTTTGATACTTTCTGGGTTGTAGTGGATCAGATGATGAAATTGGATCGCTTATTAGCAATTAAGGAGTCTGGCATAGTGAATTCATTGGGAATGAGTTACATAGATGAGGTAGTGGGGATTCATGTCGTTTAGAGATCCATCATCTCATTTCAAATTTCACGATTTAGCACATTAATATAAAGGGGATTACAGAATGATTTTCTCACTCAGTTAGGCCTTAGAACTACATTCCACCCCCAGATAGATGGAAGATTGAATAGACTATAAAGATTCTAGAAGACATGTAATGATCATACCTCCTAGATTTTAGGGGTGTTGGGTGTGACACATACCAATGTTTGAGTTTTCTTATAATAGAAACTAGCACTCTTCTATTAAGGTATTGCAGAGAATGATTTGAATTTTTTGGCATGTTTGTGGGAGGATGAATTTAGTGGAGGACTGATGGAAGTCGTATGATGATTATTATAGGATGCTCTAGAAGTTCGAGGTTGGGGACCACATATTTTTGATGTTTTCCCCTTTACGTGGTCAACAAAGGTTTCACATGTGAAGTAAGCTTTCTTCTCTAAGGTTCATCAAACCCTTTGAGGTGTTGAGGAAAGTTGATGAGGTGGAATTCTAGATTGTACTTCCACTGTAGTTGTAGAGGATCCACAATGTCTTTCACATCTCTCACCTTCCCTGGTATCTTCACGATGAATTTCATGTCATCAAATGGGGAGAGATGGATATTGAAGATTCCGGACATATGTGAACTGTAAAGTAGAGATCCAGGTTCATTATGATAAGGAGTTGTGTGGATAGAAAATTATTTTGGTTCATGTGTTGTGGAGGAATTGTGTCTTCGATTAGAGTACATGGGATCTTGAAGAATAGATGTGTGCCATGTAGCATGATTTTATTTGTGTTTTCCCTTTTTTAATTATTCATTGTAATGTGATGTTTGAACATAGTTTTGTATGAGATGAGTTTTTTCTATATTCCATTGTGTGTGATATATTACTGACTTGTCAGAAGGGGGTGACCATATTCCTAAATGAGATGAATTAATTGTGATGTGATTAATCTTATTCAGGATAGTTAGTGTGGCCCAAAGTAGATAATTTCGTGACATGGAGGATAAGATTATCAAATTTGTGTCTTCAAACATTGTGATTGTTGAGCTATTGCGGTGTGTCTTCTGGTCATTTGGGTTCGTAGATTTTAAAGGAGGTGTCCATGGTTGTTGAGGATTAACTCCAACTTTCAAACAACATAGTGTGGTTTATCATTGAACCAATATGTTGGTAGCGGTGTTTCATGTGTAGTGAGAACATTGAGATGTATCTCATGGGGTGGATGTTCAAACCCCTATTTCTTCTAGTGGTGGTTTGAATTCTCATGGGAAATAATAGGTTTATAGGTATCTGATGTAATGGCCCAGACCACTCCAGTCCATTAATTTATGAAAATGTAGTATTTAAGGTGTTCTAGGAGGTAATAATGGAAAATTTTAGGAGTTTTCCAAAATTATAGTTTTTCCAATGGTAGGTCATCTCAACAGTGTGTTGAGTTTGAGAGATGTGATTATGACTCACAATAGTGGGTAATTACTGGTGAGTCAAAAATAGTAATTCATGATGGTAGGTTGTGATGGTGAGTCGTAGTGGTGAGTTAGTGGCAGGTCATGATGGTGAGTTGGAATTGTGACTCACACCTGTAGGTCGCCAACAATGACTTTTGATGGTGTATGGTCCAATAGTTACTCATACTAGTAGGTTGCTAGTGGTGACTTATAATGTTTACTTTTCCAATGGTGACCCGTTCGATGGTGGTTCGACCAATTATGACATGTTCATTGGTAGCACGTCCAATGGTGAGTCTCCTAATGGTGACTCAACCATCGGTAGCTCGTCCAACAATGAATCACACAATATTGACCCATCCATTGGAATCTCATACAATGGTGAGTTGCCTAATGGTGACACATAAAATTTTGACTCATGATGGTGACTCATCCAATGACGTGTCATTTCTGATAGTTTTCCAAAATTCCTTTTTTTCACATGTTCATCTAGTTTTGAACCATTATGGATTCCTTTGAAAGGAGTTGATTTTAAAACCAAATTTAAGTTGTTATGATTCCATTACAACGGATATAAAATATATCATTAAATTATTAATGATCCTGAGGGTTTTAAAATAGTCATGTGCACCTTTTTCATGTTCCACCTTTAATGGGGGATTCAAAATTGTTTCATATCCCATTAGCATGTGATATGATCCTTCAATGTCGAAGAAATTACCCAATTTATACCTTATCCATTATCTTGTAAAGAGGGTCATAGATCGTTTCATCCTTGGGTGATCATTCTCTATTTTGGTGGACTTCAGATCGTGTTTACGTGGAGGATTTTTCTTGCTGCATGTGCACTCCTCATATTAGAGGAAAAAAGAACTGCTGATCATCTATTCTTCAAGGTAGGTAATCCCTTCATCTATCAAAATCTTGTGTCATTTTAGGTGTTTTTACGAATGTTTACCATGTAATGATAGTTGAATCCAATTTTAATAAAGATACTTTTATCAGTTTCAAATCAATAAGAGGACCTAGGGAAAGTAATGATGATGATTTTTATTGATATTTTGATAAATATTATGAATTGTATGGGATATATGACTACTGAAAAGCATGTTTTCTAGTGGTCTTTGATTGAATACCTATGATGAATTGTTGTTTATCATGTGTTGAATGGCTGTATATATAAAATTCATTTACCATTTCTATTATGTTATTGAAATGGATTCCCCAAGAGTGAACTTGTTATGTGATCAACCTTAAATTAGAGAAGAGTAATTAATGAATGGGATCATTTTAAATCAATAACTTTTTCCTTTTATGGGTTGTGGTGATGAGTTTGAGGGTACACCTATGTTTGGGATGGTTTCAGTGATGTAATGAAATCTCAGGTTAAGATAATGATTTATTATAGACTGGATGAGTGGGGTTGTGTAGTGGAACTGCAATTGGTTTTTTTGTTGGTGTTGCCAGGTGTGGTGTGTTTGAACATTTGGTCTTCCAATGGTTATGATAAGGGATGTTGTTGGGAGTTTCTATGAGTTGTAAGTTGTTTTATTGTGGTTTAGATAATAGAATGAGTGCATTGCCTTTGAACAATGATGATGGTAGTGTTTGGTATGGGTAATTATCATAGAGATTTTCCATGTGTAGCATGATGTAACCTTCAACCCATGTATCACGATCAGTATATTATAGATTGAATGGGTGTTAAATGGAGAATAAATGTGATGTGTGTTAAACTAGAATTCTCTTCACCTTCAAAATTGAATATGGTGGTGTTTACTATTTTAATATGTTGATTGTTTCAAGTTTTTCTTAATAGATTCCTGTTTAGAGAAGGAATGAATAAAATAAGAATTTAACAAGAATGAAAGTTTGTTAAATGAATTAGTTGTGGGTATGTTTTGATTTTGGTATGGTTTTGTAGTTTTTCATTTTGAGGTAGGAGAAGAGATGGTATCATGAGTAGTTTGTTGGTTGAAAACCCTTAGGTTTGTCTTTAGTGTTTTGTATTATATATATACATTAATTTCATTTTGATTTCTCTACGCACCCCTCTAGTTGAGTACTATGTTCCAAACATTCCTATTTTTATGGGAAAGTGTGTCTTTTCGAATAATCATGTTGGGAGAATGGATGGATGGACACCCACTCTTCCTTGTCCCCTCGTCCATGTGGTGATGGATCAATATTATTCACGAAGGTGGTGGTTTGTGGGGCCTATCTCTATGTGGGTGATTTTTTTTCCCATTTGACCTTGGGTTGAGATGAGTTTTGGTTTCCCAGTATTCTCTGGGAAGATTTGTGTTTTTCTTTCCCAAGTGTTTTCAATATGTGTTGTGAAATTTTGACCAGGTGTTTGTGGGTGGGATCTGGTTGTGAGGCCCTGGTGTGTTATGGTGATATATGATGAGCTTTGATTCCCATGTTTTTGAGACTATTTGAGAGGCTTAGGTGTGTATGTGATGATTTTTTTTTGGTTCTTTCATAATAGTTGGGATATCCATGACGTTTTTACGTTAGGGTGTCAAATTGGATAAGCAATGGTAAAGTGGGGTAGGGAACCCTATCATTGATGTGATCTATATTAAATTAAATGATTGCATTATTTGTAAAGAAAGCCATTGGTGAGGATGGGGTGGCCAGTATACCTTGTTAGGTACTAGTGGTTTTTAATATTTTTTCATGTCAGAATTGGTATGATTCTCCCTCTTATGCATGAGAGTATTTGTGTTTTTCCTACATAGTATAATATTCTTCTCACCATATGTTATAAAACATCTTTCAGGTCTCCAAGAGGATTAGTTTATCTTTGTGGGGGCATTACAAGCTCAAATTTTGGGATGGTAGGTGCATCACTAAATAGATTTACATTTTATTATTTACATTTTTGACTCTTGTTTTGTATTAGGTATATTTTAAACATGCATATGGTATGATTATGAAGTACTTTTATATATTGTATTTTCAGTTGTTTTGGGGTGGATGATCTTATCTCTTGATCTTGTATACTACAAAAAGGGTCATGAATCTAATTTTTTTGTGATCCTTGTACCCATGGTGCTAGTCACCACCTTGAGGTCTACTCAGGGAAGGAATCCGTGGTCATTGTCTAAATTCTGTCATGTCCATTTTAGGATGTGTATCTTTGGAGGGAAGGGGGTCATGACAAAGAATCTATAACTTTTTTAATGCTTCAGTTTAATATAATTGTAAATAAATTTTGATTCAAATTTAATGTTGTATTGGAAAAGAAAACTGTATTTTTGATAATTAACCATTGAGATATATGATTTGATATTGTGATATCCATATTTCATGACATCACTTTTTATTCATGATGAACATTCAAATATCTTAGTCATTTCACTAGAATATGCATAATTTTATATTTAAATGTTGATATTGAGTGGGATCAAACTATTCCAATTATGCCACAAATATAATGATTGAACTATTCCCAGTCCCATGATAAACTATGTATTGGGATTAGACAAAAATTTAGTAAATTCTTAAAGGGTGTTAACCTAGATTGATGTGACTATACAATGGATTTATAGTGCTGGTTGTTTTGGTCATATGACAGGCATAGAGACATTCTAGTACAGATAAGAAGAATGTATTTTACCTTGGTTATATAATTTTGGATTTCCTAGTTCTAAGACAAGCTCTCAGTTATTCTGGTAAGAATCCAAATATGGATGTTGTTGCATTTTTTAAATGGTTTAATTATTCAATACAAATGATTAAAATTTAGTTTCATACAGTTCTCATCAGATGGATTTTTATGACATGGTGGTGTCAACCTAATTATTTATACTTATACATTATTTGTTTCACTGTTTGATAAAGGAAAATGACATTTCTATTCATTGCTTGTTTGCTGGATGGGCTGGAGCTGGAGTGTAGACCGATGTGTGGTTTAAGAATATGATCATTTGAGAATGTTTTTTTTCTTATAGTATTTTACTTATATTATTTATATCATGAAATTTACTTATATTCCACCATGTATTTTCATTATTCTTTAATTAGTAATTATATTATTCCATTTCATTTTTTTATTATATTTTGTTATGTCTACACTTTGATTTTATAATGGTTCAATGGTATTTTATTCTAATATGAAACTTTTCACCATGGGGTATAGTCTCCCAACTATAAATTTCACAACACATATGCTAGTCGGGAGCCTCTAGAAAATGAGGAGGCATACTTGAGGACACGTGGCCAACACTTTTTGAACACATGAGAGAGTTCCAGATTGGGAGATATTATAAGTACTGTGAAGGGACTTTATGTTTCTTATGTGAATCAACGAAGTCATGAATGATTAGCATGTGTGATGTGGTAGTAGTAGTGAAAAGTGAATTTTTTTTTATGAATACTTAGTAGAGTTTCTTGATGTTGTTGTTAGTATTGTTTGAAAATCCCACTTGAGCTGTGGTTGTTATATTTTGTTATTTAATGCAGGGGAATGGGGTCTAGATGAATTATAGTGGGTTGAGGTGTCCTTATATAAGTACATGACATTAGAATTGAACTAGTTGTTGTGTAATTTTTTGAATACATCTTGGTGTACATCCACATTCAAGGTTATCATTCCCAATATATTAGCATTATCTGGGTACACCGAGAGAATGTTTTCTATACACCAAAATACCTAATTTTTAATTTATTTTTTGGATAGAGAACATCTTAGAGGTATCATCTATTGGGTGGTGTGAGGAAAACCAAATTGTTAGAGGGTCACCATCACTAGGTTGATGGTGTTGTTCACATAATGATAATTTGGGGGTTGATAATCCAATTTATGTTATTCCCATTTATGTTACTCATAGATTCTGGGGATAAGCATGGGTTTAAATTTAGTTTTTTCCCATGGATGAGAGTCTGGTGGCCATTTTAACTTCCTTTATTAGTAGAATTGGAGCATCGGATTATTTTTTGTGAATTCAAGAGTAATTTGGTAATAAAGAAACTATCAAGGTGGGGAGTAGTATGTTAGTCTTTGATTTATAGAGAGGATCATGGGTTGTACATAGTGGCATCATGATTCCAAGTAGAAACCTTTGAGCTAGATGTTTGGTTACCTTGGGAAGACCATTTTAAAAATGTATGTGGTGGTGGTTTGGGGTGATTTTTCGCCTCAAGATCATGGTGGTTCTCAAAAAAATCATGGTGTTTGTGTCAGTGTTGTTTTAGTGGGTGTAGAAGTGCATGATAATGGTTTCTGGAGTAGTGGATTCTTTAACTATGATATTTCACCATAGGTCGAAGATAGACAATTTAAGGTGCATCTAATGATGGTGGTATACCTTATTCTAGAATGAAACATGACTTGGTGAAGTGGTAACATGCCAACAATGAATGTTGGGATTTAACAGGATTATTTAACTGGTGATGGAAAAACTCAGTAGGTAAAGGTAACTGATGCGGTGACTTGTAAGCCACATCGAGTTGATGTTTAGAATGAAATGATCATTTTGTAAATGGGAGAGACTTTTGAGGAAGATAATTTTTTCCTTAGTTCATTTATTGAGGGAGGATTCTCATATTTTCGTGGTGTCTTTTATAAAAATAATAAATGTTGTTGTTGTTGTTGTTGTTTTTATGTTGTAAGGGTGTGGTGAGTTGGGAATCACAAAGGGTTTGTTTTAGAATATTGTTTTTAGGTTATAGTGGTTCCATCAACTATAATGGGTTCCAAACTCCATTATTAGAGGGTGGTGATCTAAATTATATGGTGGGAGGTTTATATACGGTAAGTTGTAGGATGATAAAATGATCAGTGTTTGGGAAGGATGGGACTTGAAAAAATTCAACTGGGTTTTTTGTTTTGGAAATGGGTGCTTGAATGGGTTTTTAATGGTTAAATTCCTGATTTGTTTGATGTTCATTGGTTGTGTTAAGGTTATTACAATAGGGAATTATTTCATTGGGCCTTGATATCTAGACTGTCATAGGTCGACGTATATGGTTAGGTAAGCATGTGTTCCTTCGGTTATCTCTAATTGTAATGGGTTGTTTGGGTTTCTAGGAAGAATCAATCCTCATTTGTACTAGTTATCTCAAAAATGGAATCATATTTTTCTATAGATGTGTTCTTATAATGATGTTTTTGTGGTATTTTCCACATTAGATGAGGAAATTTTTTGATAGTTTTTAGTGTTGTTTTTTAGGTTGATGAGTTCATTGATGATCATTGTGTTCAAGTTATAGATTATAATTGCAATATTATTAAATGTAGGACTATTTCATGTATATGAGTTTTGTGATGTATTGGACACGATTCTGAAAAAAGTGTGAGTTTGGATGTTGATGAGTGGGACCCATAGAATGAACATTATTATGGGTGGGTCATTGATGTTGGGTAATGCAGCTCAAGGATGAGTTTTTATATAGAGGGTGGTTTTTGGATACCAACCCTGAGATAAGGTACTCCCTGGAAGTACTTCATGGTTTTTGGAAAGTATCTATGACATATAATTGGTCTTAAAGGTTTACTGGTTGATCATGATTTTTATTAAGTAGGAAATGAGACCAATCTATACTGAGAGTAGGTTTGGGGAATAGTTAGTAGTAACGAGGGTCCATAACCAAGATACCTATAAAAGGGGGTGAATTGATTGGAAACCCATATAGGGTTTCCCAAGATACTATAAATCACATGGTATCATTGGGATAGTGGTGAGAACATTTCCACCACATTGTATTTAAAACTATTGGTGGGGCTAGGTGGACCTTGTGGCTTAGTTTCCCCCGGAAAAAATGGAAACATAATGTTGTCAAATGATTTGGAAAATATTGTGGCCAAATCTTGCACCTCATTAAATGTATGGGTATTACATTTTTCCCCCATAAGATAACTTTTTTCATCATTAATTTTCTCCCCCATTAGAACCCCAAAAAAATGGTGACAACGTATCAACCGTCTTCTCATAGATGGGTGATTCTCCATTATTTCATGGGAATGTAGAATTTCATTGGATGAAAATCGATACATTAGGAAATTCATTGACTCTACTTCCTTCCATTTTAAGGAATATGAATTTAAGAACTATAATATATTTCTAATGAGAAAAAATAATATCATTCGTAATATTCTATGGTTGGATGTTAATGGTTTTGTACGATAGGATCAAGGGCCATGGTTAGACAAGTAGTTTTCTATGAGTAGAAGGTAGATGGTCTTAAATTAATTTTCCTAAAGTCAGGTTGTTTAAATATATATGTGGTTACACATTTTTACTTCAATGATGCATTTTAATGTCTATGAATAAGAAGAGTAATTTGGGCTTAGATTGAAGTTTGAGACCGTTCACATACCTGATTTGGATAGTGGATGATTTGAGTCATGTCACAGGGACACACATTGTGTATGATGAACCCTAGAGAAATGGTGAAATATATTGTTAAATGATGATATAGGTAAATTATTAGAGTTAATGGGTATGGTTTAAAACATACCTAATGAGAATTGTTTAGGTTATATTGAATATTTCGAAATGTTTGAAATTTGGAATTTCATAGGAGGATTGTGAAACAGTTTAATTGATGTGTTATGGACTTTTATCTAGTTATAGTTTTAATTTAAGGAAAATTCTTTATTGAAAATTGGTAATGTTTTAGAATTATTTGTTAAAAGAAATTTTTTTAAAGTATTTTCCTAATATATTTAAAATAATGATTTCAAATGAGAGCATGGTTTCACTTTTGGTAAAAATGAAACAAATTATACCATGAATGGTTTAAAATGTAAATGAATGGATTGAGTAAGAGTTTAGATTTTGAAATAGGAATACCCATGTTTTTAAGGGTTACTAAAATATTATTTTAAAAGAAGTGATTTTTTGTGTTTTATTCTATAATTTGATTAAATAGTCTAGTGGGACCATGGTAAATGAATTAAAAAATTGGGTAATATTGTTAAAATGCTATATAAGAATTCCCATGTGGGTAAATTATATTAGTGGGGTATTTGGATGAGGATATACGACCATTGGTAAGGCTAGACTAATGTTATAGGACCTACCAATGTGTTTTATGTCTAGTGCATTAGATTGTGGGCTCCCATTTCTATGTCTGGCATGACTGGGAATCTATGCCCCATGATGTTTTTCTTAGATTAGAATGTCAGACCATGGATCATTTTCATAATTATTTAATGGTTTGGGATGTGATTGTGAGGATCTGTGACCCCAATGCATGGATTTGATATAGATACCCAAATTGATGCTTCATTGCGTATGGTTTAATTGAATTTATTATTGAACACTCAATTGTGACTAAAAGACTGTAACTCCCCAATGTAATGGATTAGTCTAATGACATGCCCATAGTGGATATGGACTATTTTATTTTATTTTAGTATTTTATTGATTAAATGGTAAATTAATATTTGATTAAATGTGAGACATGATTCTTTATTGCACTATTTATTTGAAATTAACATGAATATCCCCACAAATTGTCGTACAAAATAGATTATGATTTACACACTAAAGGCGGTGACCTAATAATTTATACTCACACCCTTCATATAAATATAAATATCTTGGTTACCCAGGAAGATGCTACTCTTTTTAGTACATGTTAAAGATTGGGACCTAGTGTATGGTTGGGCACCTAATGATGTGGTGGAGAATGGGATATCAAGACTCGATTGGGACTCAAGTCTATGATTGGGATATTTTACAGTTTTTATTCTATTATTTATCTGTATGACTAAATTAAATCTTTTGTTTACATTCTATTAATATATTACATTTCACATGGTTTATTGTTTTATGATTCCTCTAGTTATTCAATTGATTTATTCCATTTCATTGATATATTTGTTGTTATTATTTCATCATAGTGTTTACAATGATATGAAGTTAAAGAATCCCCACTATACCTTTATAAAATTATGACGTTAGTTAGGATCTTGTGGTACACATTCAGGCACGACTGAGGACTTCTAGAGACCCAGTTCGGAAACCCATTATATATTCTACCAGGTCAGGGCGATACATATCCTTATCCTACCCTCTCAAAAAATTATGGAATAATCATAGTTATAATAACCCATATCATAATGAACAAATAATTATTGTTCACTAATATTTTTTGAACATTCATAAATTTGATATATTATTTCGTTATAGATACTGTGAAAATTTTGGAAATCATTACAAAAAATGCGAACACACATATAAATCATGGTTTTTTAAAAGAACATGGATTTATGGTAACATGATTCTTTTTATTGAAAATAAATTTTCCTTTTTTAATATGATCCTAATGAAGAATAATTTGCATTTTCATACATTATAATAATCGTTAGATCCTAATAATAATCATTTGAAAATGTGTTATGCACATAAAATGTCTTATTGGATAAAACAATAATGGATTCCAGTTAGTATATTTAAAATATGGAAATCCATGAAAAATATTACAGTTGAAAAATAAGACCATGAGATCATATATTAACCATTTCCAAAAACAAAAATAAACATTATCTATTTTTTTATTCCATTTATAAGTGTAGGAAAATCATGATGGAATACTGTGGAATATTGGAACTAATGAATACATTTAAAATGCATCACTTTTAAAATGTAATAAAATTTCAATACCACTTTAAATGAAATGATTTAAAAATATCCACTTTTTCATAAAAAAATGATGTGTTAGAATTCAATATTTATAACCTATTCTAACTCATGTTTAACCAATGACATAATAAAAAACTCCATATCCATTCAAAAATTTTATAGAACATAGTAATCTCATTCATTAACAAATTTCGGTAGCAAATCATTACCCAGGTCATTAGACAACTATTTTTGGTTTCCCCATTGTTAAATGATCTATCTCGACAAATCGTATTTCATGTATAATTCTCATTTATTAAATAATTAACAACATATTTCTAATATTTCCTCATTTATAATAAAATCAGTAAAATATCATCATAAATCATAAAAAATACTAATTCCATATTATAATAATTTTAAGAAGAAATTTACTTTATCATTAATAAATAATAAATAAGAAAACATAGAGTGGTAATTTGATATAATTTGAATGAAAATTAACATGCAGTGGAATACTGATTGTGAATAATGGATATGATAGTGTAAAATATAGGTCGTACTATATTTACTAAAAATTATTCATTTGTACCAGGGAAAAATAATTCAAAAATTTTTATACAGTAAATTATATAATTATAAATTTATTTCATTTAATTGAATTTAAAATATATATGAAAATGGACATTAATTTTTATTATTATTAAAAGAAATTATGGAAAATTTTGATAAATATTTACATTAGGAATATTGAGTTGATAGTAATACAATATTTTTTGATGATAAATCAATTAATTGGAGATTTCTTTGTATTTGAATGTTATGAAACTCAACATATCTGAAAACATACATTGAATTAAATTATAAATCATTATAGGGTTACCATTTTGTTATATGATAACCTGTAATATGTGATGAGGGATGTTAGGAAGGTATTTTGTTAGGGCTTAATAAATATAAAAGTCCCATTTTTAATGAGTAAGATAAGTAGTAGTTCCATTTTTTATTTTTGTGGTGTGAAAAATTACAACTAGCAAATAGTTTTAAATTATAAAATTTCTCAATCAAGATAATATGAAAGAAAAAATATATAATTTATATGTAAATGTTTTAATATACCAATATTTGAAATGAAATATTTTTTTGGTGGTGTATACAAGATACAACAAGGAATTTAAATGAATCATGAAATATTATTATTAATGTATGAATATTATCCCCAAGCCATTTAATTGGAAGGAATTAATAGAAATAACCAAATTATTAAATATATTTATGGTTACAACTCAAAGAAAATATATTCTTTAATTTGTAAGATATATGTACTCAATTTTTAGAAATGTTTTTTTTTGTTTCTGAAAAAAAAATCAACAAAATTGATTTTAATTTATTTTATGATAAAATAATATTATCAATTTAATTAAAATCTATAAATTTTATCATGTGAAACAAATTTTCATATGTTAAATCATCATATCATAAATAATGTTGAGGTGTAATATTATGATTTTTTATAAGTATGGATGTTAAAGTAAATAATACAAATTTCCCATCTTCACTGAATACAGTATACTTAGGATTAATAATGATCCTTTTTTAAATATCTAAATGTAAAAATGTTTTTCTAGTATTATATATAAACAATTAAAATTTAACAAAATAATGTTTTTTTTGAATTTGGTAAAAAGGAATTTTTATACATTAAAGGCATTTTCTAAGATGTTTTTTTTTCGAGGGTAATGAATTTAATTCATAATAAATTAAATTAATAAATATTTGGAATTATTTTAATGATATATATATATATATAATATTAAATAAAAAAAATTTATCATTAATTAAATATATTTCCATTCATGAGATAAAAGTAAAATTATTTTTAGGCTTAAAAGTGTATTTTTCTAAAAGGAGTTTTCATCACATTTTTCATGATTATTTTAAACAATAATTTATGACATACTAATGTGTATAATTTTTAAAAATATATATATATCTTTTTTATAATTAGGATTTATAATTTTTTAAATATCCCCATTCTATTTCTTGTTTTTATGAATAATATCCTTCCAAAATATTCTTTACCATGATGAGGGAAATTGTATAATTTTGGATAAAAGTAATATCATCAGGAATAAATAGTTCTCATAAAACATGAGATAATTATATTTTATTAGTATATCTCTTTCATAATCATGGAAATGATTAATATTGGATCTTTTGTTTCTATTTGGGCATTTGTTTTTACTAATATAATATTATATTAAGGGATAAAATGTGGTCACATTCTTATTTTAAAACATATAATACTTTATGAGTGGGAAAATTAAACTTATGATAATTTATAAATTGTAATTTGATATAAAAATGATTTATTTTTATTATATAAATTAGTTTTTTATTTTTAGTTATTTAATAAAAACATTGAGTACTTTCACAATAACGACCCATTATTTAGTTAATTAATAGAATGATAAAATAAATGAATTTAAAAATATTATATATGATAAAATTTAAAAGGTTTAATGATACCCATGGATTTTATAGATCTATTTGACATATAAGTTAGGTGTGTATGGTTTAGATTAAAAATCCATCTTTTTCTTGTAGTATTTGATGTTTTGTTAAATAAATTGTATCAAAATTGACATTATTAATATATATTGATAAATAATATATGATTAAAGGGTGAAAAAACACATTAAAATATTAATATGGGGAAAACAAATTATGTAAGGGCCTGGACCACCACGGTTTATTACCTTGTCAAAATCTAGTGTTTGAGGAGTTTTAGAGAGCCACTCTTGCTCATTTCATAAGTTTTTTTTTAAATCTGATTTTCCAATGGCAGGTGGCGTCGATATGTGACATCAGTATGTGGTGTCGGTAGGTGGTGTTGGTAGGTTGGGTTGGTGAGTTGTGTCGCTGACACAAGTCAGTGACTTGTGTTAGTGACTAACTAATGGTACGTTGCGATAGTGGTTCGCTGATAGTAGCTCACCTTGGTGACTCGTTCAATGGAAAGTCAGCCAACAATGACTCAACCATTGGTGAGTCAACATTGAAAACTCTCATCATTAACTCACCATCGGTGTCCCACATTGATGAATCACCATCTGGGAATCTCCATTAGTGACTCAAGTGGGTGACTCACTCAACAATAAGTTATTTCCAACAGTTTTTCAGAATTTATGTTTTCCCAGTTTTTTCAGATTCATCCCTATAACGTATTATATGTTGTAAAATGAGTTTAAAACCATGGTTTAGTGATTTTAAAGGTGATTCAAATGATATAAATTATATCATTATTTTCCTTACACTCAGGAGGATCCTAAATGGACAAGCCGCATGTTCTTTATTAAGATCTGTATTTAATGGATTTTAGAACCATTCATTCATTGATATATGATCTGGAATTTATCAAGACGGGGTCCTTTCAACCTTGAGAATTTTTTATTTACCCTTTCAATGAAGAATCCTAGAACCATTTTTCCCTGGAGAGTCATACATTAGTGCTATGGCCTTAGATCATTATCCCTAGAGGCTTCTTCTTATTGCTCATGCACCCCCTATTTTGGTTCTAGTAGGAGTTTCGGATTTTCGGTTCTTCCGACTAGGGATCCCTTTATCTCTTTTAACATGTGTTTCATTTGGGGTGTTTGTATGAATGTTCTCTTATGAAGATAAAGGAATTATGAATAAATAAATATAACCATATCCTTTTTACATTGATATACAGGGGCTGGGGAAAAGTAATGCATGTTTATTTTTTATTTGTTACTGATGTTGTTATCTGTATATGCTATATGCTTAGTGTAAACCATGGTCATTGGTAGTCTTTGTGTGCCCACCTGTGATGGCTTATGGATGTTTATATTTGATCCTCTTTGAAAAGATATGTGAATATGATATCTTTTAACCACATATATCTAGTTAAATAAAGAGATGCCCCAAGAATGAACTTGTTCTTTGATAACCCCTAAATTATCAATGTTTAATTAATGAAAGAGTGTTTTCTAAATTTTAATACACCTAACCATAGTTGGTGTTGATTTGTGTTTTGTGCGGTGTTTGTTTTGTATTTTTACATCTGTGGTTGTGTGGTGCCTGGGTTTGGAGCACGACGGTTAAGTAGGATGGTATGGGTGGTTTAAATCATTCCCATGATGATAGATTGAGAGATTGTGGAATGGATTGGAAGTGTCTGAGCATTGGAGCTCTAGGACTAGGGTTGGGAAATGTTTATGTAGTTGGGTGTGATGGGTGTGGTGTTGTTATGCAATGAGGCTACCATGTTTTTTATGATGAGGTTTTTTGTGAGGTTTGGAAGTAATTTTAGGGTTTACATATTGAGACTAAGGACATTGAGGAATGATTTTGAATAATGATGATGGTATTGTTTTATATAAGTATTGAATGGAGTGGAATTCTGATGAGAATTTATTTTTTATGTCACATGATTCATGTTGTGAATGGTAGTTTTCTATGTAGGGTTGGAATAAATAAGTGATATCCTATGAAAATTATGATATTTTGTTAAATGAGTTTTCTAAGGGTATGCTTCACTTGTGTCCTATTGTGAATGGATTTCTTTTATCATCTTCTAAAGTAATGTTAGTGGTGTTAAGAAATACATTTAGAGGTATTAGTATAGTTGGAATTATCATTGGGTGGTTGATTGTTTTATTGGGAACCCATAGGTTGGTCTTGATTATTTTATTGTATACATGCATACCTATATTTTCTGTGTGTTTTATATACTCACCCCACCCTATTTTAGCACTATATTCAGAACACCTCTATTTTTTATTGGAGGATGTATTTCCAAAACATTTGACTGAGAGTATTGATGTATTACCAACCTATCTACACTACTCCATCTTCCAGGGGATGATATCACAAGATTCGTCAGGTAGGTAGTTTTTTGTGAGGCCCATGTGTGTGCAGATGAGTTATTTTTTCCCAGGTGTCTTCAGGATGAGATGGGTTGTGTTTTCCAATGTGTTTTCAGGATGTGATGTGGTATGTAGAACAGGTGTCTATGGGTGGGTCATGGTTGTGAGGCCTTGGTGTGTATGGGTGATATGTCATGAGATTTGTTTTCCCGTGTTATTGAACTTGAAATGTGGCCGATGTGTGTGCAGGTAAGTTGTGACATGGTACATTCAGAAGAGGTTGGAGTGTGAGGACATTTTTAGTTAGGGTGTGAGAGGGGCTAATCATTGAAAATGTGGTGCAGGGTACCCTATCCTTGATGTGCCCTATATTAATTTATTTCACATGTGTTATTTGGTGAGAAATCATTTAGTGAGGTTGAATTGCCTACTATACCTTGTCAGGTGCTTATGGTTTATGTGGTTTTCTCATGGTGGTATTAGTATGCCTCTCCACTTATGCACAAGATACTTTTCATTTTACATACTTAGTATACTTGTGCGATCAACCTACATTATAAAAATACATTTTGGTTCCCAGGAGTACTACATAGAATGTGTTGGAAATTAAATGCTCTTACTTGGGGATAGTTTCTAGGTTGAAGCATAACATTGTTCTTTTGGTATTTTCTTTGAAGCATTACATTATATTCCTAGTAGTTTTACATTAAAACATGCATGTGGGATGGATTTTGGATTTCCTTTTATATAGTTATTGGAGTGGTACTTCTATGGACTATCTTTTCTATCGATGGAGTTTTCTAATAAAAATTATAATACATCCAATTTCGTGAGATTTTATACCCATGGAGATGGTTACCATATCGGGGCCGATTGGAGGCAGGACTCGGGGGTCATTATCTATGTTCTTTTATTTTCTGTTCAAGAGGGGAATATTTGGAGAGAGGGAGTCGTGAAAGAATGGTATCAGAGGTGATGGTTGTGATATTGGATAATCTTCAGAGTTAATAATAATACGGATTTAATGGGTTGGTTGGGAAACAGTGTTAGATGAACCCGGTACGTGACAAAGTCCAGGGAAGACCAGCTGGGATACGTGATTTTTGGGCCCCTGTTATCCTATTCAAGGACATGAAGCCTACTAAATGACCATGTGAAGCTTCACCATTTTCATGGTTGTGACCCTAGGATGGGTACAATAATCATAATGTGTTGATTTCTTATTGTAGTTGACGTCGTGGAGAAATTTGTAATTGATAAGAATAAAATGATTTAATATGCTATCCTAACAAAATTCCACACTTCTTTGGAATAGAAATTCCATATTTACCTTTTAGCTATGGTACCTGGTCTTCATCTGTGTGTAGTGAATGTATTGGAGGATCAGAATGATGACTTAACTAATTGATGAAGGTTTCACCTAGTGGAAGAGGATAACTATTGTTAAAAGATATTACATTGTTTCCAGCGAAAGACTCTAGAAATCATGAGGGTCGCATTACAGACATGGAGAAAGAGACATTTCCTGAAGAGATTGCGATCAGCTTTAAATTGATCCAATCCCCAATGTATTACATGTTTCTTATGGAGGTGATTTAGATGTGGGGTGACATGTGTTAGTGGCGGACGCTGTACATCAACGATAAAAAGGAGGCTGACATTTTTTGGGTCAATTTTGAGATGTATTTTTGACAATAATTTCTTTCTTCAACAATGAATTCCAATAATAAGTAGGATTTAGTATTCTTCTAGTTGGGGTGTATGTCGATACGAGAGTGTTGGGTCAAATTCAATGATCTCATACATTTTTATCTAGATCTATTTCTGGATGAGGAGTCTCATGTGAGGCACATAAAGGATGCACTTCTTCCTTCTCTCCAGTATGTTGTTCCCCCTTTTACCTTGCTAACATACATAGAAGTCCAGAAGAATGTTGAATTAGTTGAGAGGATGTACTCGTGAGGAGGTATACCATGATATGGATGTCGTCATAGTTCATTGAAGGGAAATGTTATCAGTATTATCTCCTACGCACTAGAGTCTTCGAGGTTCTCACTAGTGGGAAGGAGACCTCATCTGTTTTTATTTCATCCTTCTAGTACCCATTCATATCATGTGGTCTTGGAGATAGTGTGTTCTATATATTTATTCTCTTGTAATCATCAGAGCTAGTTCCCAGTAGTTGTTTGATCTCATTATGGTGGTGGTGGGAAGGTCTAGTGCTCACCATAGTAGGATTTCCGGCAGGGATGTTCCAGCTGTAGGTACCATATCCTCTTTCTTTACTAAGGGGGGATAGAGAAATTCGATACCAACCTTATGGTTCACATTAGGGATCTCTACATAGGAATGTTCAAGGTGTAGGTTATCATAATTGGGGTAGACGAGTTAGGATTTGTCAGTTTCTCCCCATAGAGTATGTGTTTCATTAGGACCAGAGATCATTCATTGTACGATCAGTTTGTTCAGTACTCTTTCTTGTACATTGTTTGATTATATATATATATACTCCTCTGATTCACCCAACATATCCCATTCTCTAGGGATATACATGGAGAGGCTTCCCATGCCCCTGGTATTTAGTACTCAATTCAGAGGTCAGAAAATCCTGTTTGATGTGTGCTGGGGCTGTAGACTGATGATTTCCCCACATTAGTCCGTGGGGGAATTTTCCTATTAACTATGCAACCATAAAATTTCATGCTTGGAATCTATTGGCTATACTCTATGCATTCATTTTACAAATACTTCAATAAGATTGTTGTGTTCTCATATGTGGATGGACAACATGTGGTTTTCATTGGCGGTCAGAGTTGTTAGATCAGAAGTCGGTGTATGGCGCCCTTTCATTCCTTGTAGGCCTAGATAGTAGTGGAATATATGGATGCAGATATAGAGGTTGTTACTATATTTCATGGGGATTTCATGAATGTATTCTCTAAGGATGTTTTACCTATACCCCCTCAACGTGATGTTGAGTTTGTGATATAATTTCATCTGATTGATTCTCCGATTTTTATGGCTCATTATTTGATGGCACCTTCAGAGTTGTGGGAGTTGAGTATTCATATTGATGAAATGATGAGGTAGGGATTTATCAGTCCCATTGTTTCTCCATGGGGTTATCTAGTATTGCTCGTGAAATGGTGGATGGTGGTCTGAGATGGTGCATAGACTACTCGAGGATGAATCAATTGACAGTCAAGAACAGTAACCCTCTGTAGAGGATAAATGATATTTTCAATCATCTTAGGGGAGAAAGTTGGTTCTCTATGATTGATCTATGTTCTGGGTATCATCAACTGAGGGTGAAGGAAGTTGGAATCCCAATGAATACATTCATGTGTAGGTATGGGTACTTCATCTTTGAGGTTATGTTGTTCTTTACAATTAATGTACCATTCATGTTCATTGGACTCATGAAATCCATTTTCCATGATTTCAATGGCTGGTTCATCATACTCATAGTCATAAGAGGAACCTGTTGAACATATCAAGACCATCTTGCAGGTTCTTTGACACCACCATCCCTACAAAAATTTGTTCAAATGAATGTTTAGTTGATAAGAGGTACAATTCCTCAGGCATGTGGTGTCTCGTAGGGTGTAGTGGAGGACCCATCTAAGGTTGAAGCAATTTTTTTGGAATCTACCATGACTATGATAGTGGTTTATAGTATTATCGCTCTAGCATGCTAGTTCTAGATATTTGTAGCTGATTTCTCCTAAATTGAGACACCATTAACATCATTGTTAAGGAATGACCCGGCTATTGTGCTGAGTGAGCAGTGTCATGCGGCATTCAGCTAGATGAAAGTGATGGTGTTCATGCTCCAGTGATCTGGTTTCCAGATAAAGAGGTGATGTTCGATGTGTTTTGTGATACTTCCCATCTAGTATTATGATGCATGTTGATGCAACATCGAGGGGTGATCTCTTATGGTTCCTGGAAGTTACTTCCCCATGAATATAAATATTCTACCCATGATCTTGATTTAGTGGTTGTTTTTTTTTCATGCTGATGTTGTGGAAACATTACCACATTGGGGAGTTCATTTTGGTCTTCACGGATCATAGGATATTTATCTATTTTTTTCCTAATGAGATCAGAACATATGATAGTAGAGGTGGATGGTGCTTTTTCTGGACTATGATTTCAATATTTTTTACACCTAAGGATAGGGGAATTTTGTGGCCCATTATCTGAGTAAGAAGTCATAGAAGGAAGTAGTTTGAGAATATACAAAAAATTGGAATGCGATGGAGGAGTTGGAATCCTTTTAGTTGGATATTAGATTTAATGGCAGTATAGGTTGATTATTTTAGATGAATCTGTCGAATTATTTGAGGTAGGTGGTGGAGGATCCTAAATGGGGAGATATAGAGGAAAAGTAGATTCATGATCACATTGACCAGGGTGATAATATGGTGGGATGGTAAGAGGATGGTCAGAATCAGATGTTGTTTCTTGGATGAATTTGGTTCCAGTGGCGATGCATGGGGGAGTTCTTTGTGAGTTTCACAACTCACCCATAGTGATACAACAATAAATTTATATGATTTTACATGTCTTGAGATAGTTTTTTTGGTTTCCCACGATGAAATGGGAGTTATTATAGTTTTTGGAAAAGTTCCTAATGTGCCAACTGGTGAAGGATGAGAACCATGTTGTTTGTGGACTGCTGTAGCCCCTAGATTTCTCTGAGTGGATGTGGGATAAAATATCAATGGATTTTATCATAGGATTACTAAAGGATCATGGAGTCTATTTCATAATCACTATATTGATGTATTTTCTAATGAAATTGGATCACATCATAGCGATTAAGGAGTCGAGCATAGTGGATGCCTCAGCTAAGAGGTTTGTGGATGAGGTGGTACAGATGCATGGAGTTCCAAGAACCATTATCTCAAATTAGGATGTGTGGTTTACCTTGCATGTCTATATAGGATTACATCATGATTTTGATACTAAGTTACACCTCATCACTTCTTTCTACCATTAGATGAATGGAAAAACAAAGCATTCTATTCATACATTGGATGATATGTTGCTGGAATGAGCCCAGGACATTGGTGGATCTTGGATGTGACACTTTCCCATGGTAGAGTTCACATACAATAATAGTTATTACTCTTCCATTAGTATGGATATGTTTGATTCATTGTATTTAATACAATTTTTTTCACCCTAGCGGTGGATAGAAGTCCGGGAGGCAGTTGTTCTTGGTCTAGACATGGTGTATAGAATGACTGAGAAGGTCTAGCATGTCCATGAGATGATGGAGGAAACACATAAATGATAGAAGTCATACATCAATTACAGGAGGTGGTCCATTGAGTATGATTATGGGTACTATGTGTTATGGAAGGTTTCCCCTCGACGTGTGCAATAGTGGTTTGGATGAGGGATAAAGTTTTCAGCAATTCTAATTAGACCCTTTGATGTGTTTGAGAATGTTGGAAAGGTGGAATACTATTTATAATTGACCCCATTGTTGGAGTGGATCCCTGAAATCTTCCAAATCACTCAGTATTATAACTATTTTAACTAAGACTCCCATGAGATTGACTGCAGAGAGTTGGATATTGAAGATGACTTGACATTTGTGGAATGGCTGATGGAAATACAAGATCGTTAGTAGAAGGTGTTGCATGGAAGGAACATTACATTGATTCATGTTTGGTGGAGGCGTGGTGTCATAGAGGAGAGTGCTGGAAAAGGGAGATGCATATGCGCTCCTAGTACCCTGATTTGTATTTGGTTTTTCTATGTTTTTTCCTTTGTAATGTAACGCATGAACCATGTTTTTATGAGATGTGTTCCTCCCTTATTCCATATTGTATAATGAGTTACTAAAATGTGTAAAGGAGAGGATATGATTCCTAGTAAAGAAACATCAAATTATGTGTGATTAAACATGTGAGGGTGATTTAGTTCCTCCCAGAATGGATAATATCTAGATATTGTTGGAGAAATTCCATGATTCAGGTGTTTATGATAGTGTGGTTTTTGTACATGTGTGGTGTGTATTTTGGCCAGTTGGTTTGGAATATTAAATATTATTTATTCTTAGATATTGAGGATTCACATTCTGGGATATTGAGGTTTCACTCCATCTTTTAAACAACATAGGGTTGTTTATCATTGATCATTATTGTAATTAATCAGGATTGGTGATCCAAGCAAAGTGGGAACAATGAAAGGTATCTAATGGGGTGATTTTATAGAACCCTATAATCCTTTATAGTTAGTTTTAAATTATATATATTTAGAATAGATTGATAGGTATATGATTTAAAGTCTCGTACCTCCACAATCCATTACTTTGTCAAAATCTAGTGTTTGAGGTGTTCTGGGGTGTCACACTGGCCATTTCAAGAGTTTTGAAAAAATATAGTTTCCAATAAATGGAGGTTCAGTAGGTGGAATCTGTAAGTGTAATATTTAAGAGATGTCCGTGAGTCACATCAGTGATTCACATCGATGACTCGAGTCATGGAATTACTAATAGTAGGACACGATGGTGAGTTACTGATGATAGCTCGCGCCGATGGCTCGTTAAATGGTAATTCACCCAACAGTGAATTAGTGGTCGGTGAATTGACATCTGTATCTAACATTGGCGACTCACCATCGGAGACTTTCCATTACTGACTCACCATTGGTGAGTCACCCGATGGTGATTCATTTCATATATTTTTCCAAAATTTATGTTTTCTTAGTTTGTCCATATTCATCCCTTTTACATTTTATATGACATAAAATGACTTAAAAATGATGTTTAAGTGTTTTTATATAATTTCAAATGTATATAATGTATTAATTAATTTTACTAATAATTGAGAGGCTCTTAAATGGACAAATTATGTGGTAATGTTTAAAATCCATATTTAGTGGATTTTAAAATCGTTCCTTTATTAATATAGGATCTGACCATTCTAAACATGAGATCCATTCTAATTTGTGTCTTTTATGTATATCATTGCTACCATGAATCCCAAAACCATTCATACCCATGGATTCATGATTTAGTGTTGTGGAATTGGATTTCATTTCACTGAAGGCATCATTCTGCTTCTTCTGCGCCCCCCGTATTTTGGTGCTAGGTAATGTTTTTGATTGCCTATTCTTCTTGGTAGGGATACCTTCATCTCTTTTAATTTGTGTATCATGTGGGGTGGGTGTATGAATGTTATCTTCTAAAAAACTGACAAATATTTATTTTTCTATATACGATCGCTTTATGTGATATAATATTACTTATTTTATCAGAACTACGATTATGTTGTAAATTGGTAATTGGATCAAATCCCTTAAAAAATATATTCCGAACATTCGCCTTTGATGAAAGTTATATGATTATTATGGTTGTTTATTTTTTTATAGTGGATGCCGATAAATTTTAGACATTGATCCAAAAAGGGGATGATGAAATATAAATAAGTGAATGAAAAAAAATTAATGTGATTTTAGTCAAAAAATAAATCCCTCCATAATAGTGAGATAAACATGTGAATATGTTCCGCACATTAATATTGAAGGATGCATAATGTATGATGGTGTATTAGTATAACATTTAAAGATTATAAAGGCATTATATTGACTACATACGTAATCAAGAATGTAATATTTATCATTTCATTCCTATTATTAATCCTAGCCTCCTAAGGGAATTATTTTCTCAAAAAATGTCTTCAATTTATGATATTTTATCATGTTCCATAAGGTATATGAAAGAATGTTCCAACCAAAAATTAAAAGAAATGAGATGAAATAAAATAATATAAGGATATATATTATTAAACTTTATAATACTTAAAACATTCACCCTGTTACATTCTTGAAGTGAATGTCTGTTTTCTTCAAATGTATCAAGGAAAGACACCATGAACATGAATAAAAGGGTATGAAAAAAACTATAATTTATAGTTATTCAAATAAAATGTGATGGGTAATTATTTAAAACATTTTTATAAGAACAAAGGTAACATAATAAAGATGAAACATAGTGTTCAATGACATATTATTCTATTGGAATAGTTAAGGTGATTGTGTTTTTGGATTGATAATGTATATAATAGAAAAATCAATGAATTTTTTTATAATTTTATTCATAAATATGTAAGGATTCTGTACATATGGTTAATTTATTTATTTTAATGAATATATTGAGTGGAATCGTTAACAACAAAATGTGATTTAATGGTAAATTATTATTTATAGATAATACATGATGAAGGGAAAGAAAACCATTATTACGTTATTGATCATGAGTTAATAATGTTTAGTTAGGATAAATAGAATTTTTAAAATAATGAAATAAATAATATATTAATGGTATCCTTGAAAATAATTATTTATTTAATGATAATTTAATTTAGGATAAATTTTAATTCATTTTTGGAATTATAGAATACAATTTATAATCATTTATTTTTTTTAACATTTAGAAATGATATGTATTTCATTGAGAGTTTAAGCTGAATTAGGTTATTAGAAATTATGTGATCATGATATTCACATGATTTATATGTGACATTATGAACTATGTCAGGTTGTATGTGGATACATTATTAGTAAAATATTAAATATTTTTTGGTTTTGAATTTGGTTAGAGAAATTTCGTAGGATTTATAAGGATATAAATTTAATAAATTGATAAATATGATCTTTTGAAGTTGTTATTGAATGAATTTTTAAGGAAAATGTGAAAAACTATTTGTGTTT
Organism: Viscum album; assembly: GCA_963277665.1. Taxonomy (NCBI): domain Eukaryota; kingdom Viridiplantae; phylum Streptophyta; class Magnoliopsida; order Santalales; family Viscaceae; genus Viscum; species Viscum album. The sequence goes on along the minus strand of OY728163.1, from coordinate 403,413,730 downwards.
TGTATGATACATTGAAAAATGGAATGAATTAGATTTTCCTCATGGATTTTACGATAAGTAAATTGTCAATTCTGATGTTTCGGGTATAAAAGCATCATCCTAAATACTGATTGTTTGCAGAAAACCTAAAACTGTAGTGGAAATTGATTAATGTATTAATTAAGCATTTCAACCAAGTAAATTCCATTATTTTCATAATGTATATATTAAAGAAATTTAATTAACATTTAAAAAGAAATCATGAAAAAAAATATCCTATTCTGGAAATCTATGATTAATTGTTGTGATTTTAAAAAACATTATGCTTTTAGTCAAAAGAATTCTCCAAAAAAAGTTATATATCACTATTGAGTATTCCATGGTTGTTATTTTTTCTTATATGTGTAGATTTTCACATCTTACTATTTTTCACCAATTTTGAATCATATTTGGGTGATGACCATTGTATTTCCCATTCCCCCTTTAATGATTGATGTTTTATTTACCCATTCTTTATTTGGGTTGTATACAATGAAATTATTAAATAACCAGTCCTCATTATATTGAAGAAAATAAAATTTCAACGAAAATATTTATTTATGGGGGATACAATTTTTATACAATGATATTTTAAAATATTAATATGTTTGATATCGTATACAACACGCAATACCATGCTTAATCAAACTGTAAAATATTATTATTTAAGTATGATTTTTATAACCTACCAATTTAATTTGTGGGTATTAATACTTTTTAAATAAAAATAAAATAAATATAAATTAACTAATCAATAAAATTTCAAATATTAATTTCTTGGAAATATGTAATCAATGTTCTATACTATAATTTTATGCTTTAATAATTATTTTTTCAAAAAAAATATTATTTTTATGATAAAATTTTATAAATTGTTTTGTTGATTTATTATAATTTTTATTTTAGAAAAATATTTAATTTATATTAAAAAACATATAAAAATTATCTTTGGGAGAAAATATCATGTTTTCAAAAATAATTTAATTTTTCATAAAATATTTTAAATTCCATAATTTCATTGAATACTATATTATTGTTTATTAAGATGTCATTTTTATTTCAAACTTTATATAAAATAAATTATTTTTATTATACATCATATACTCTAAATAAAAAAATTTAATCAATTTTTTCTCTGAATATTGTATGAAAACATTTATATAAGTAAACTCGAATTTTTTGAGAAATAGTTTTTTTATTCTTTAAATGTATTTTTATCTAAATAAATATAAGTTATAACTAAATGTGATTAAAATTAATTATATTTATATAATATTCCTTTCGTATGTATTTCAACAAATAGTTAATATTTTTTTATGCATTTGATAAGAATGAACTAGGTTTTATTCATAAATTATTTTTTCTAAAAAATGTTTTATGTCTAGTTTTGCACACTAATTCTAAAAGTTAATTTCCATGACTTATAGTTTTTAATATAAGAATAAGGTTCTATGTGTTTAATTGGGATATATGTTTTTTAAATATTTCCCCTTTATTTGTGTTAATTATTAATAGTAACCATAGTAAATAATAGTCACAACAATGAGGGTGGATATAGTAATTTAGGTTAAAATATTATAAGGACTAAAACCTGACCCTAACAAATGGATAAAATTTATTAGATTTGTATTACATTTCCCTAAATATAAAATTTATAATATATAATCTTTTATCAATTTTTAATGATTTTGACCATTATATTATTAATGTTAGAGAAAAACACAAAACTTATTAGTGCAGGAGCGATTAGTGCAGTATCAAGCGATGCATGTTCCTGGAAAATGGGGGGATGTTTTTGATAGTTGTAATGAAAATAATGGTGACATGATCAAGTCCTCATATAGTGGAATTTCCCTAGGGGGGGAGAAGAGTGACAATGAAATCGTTAATGTTGTCTCCAAACAGTCCTACTGTGATATTGTGAGAGGCGGAGAGAATAAGGTGTCTCCAAGTGATGGTGGTATGAATGCTCCACTAAGGAGAAGGCCGAGGAAATATTATATTTACCTACCAAATATGATGTCTACCAGATCATCCTATAAGAGGGAGTATTTTTCTGTGGCTGCCTCTGGTTTGAAAAAGGGAACACTATCCTCTTAGGATTTTATTTCGCTGGAAAAGTTGTATTTAAGGAAGAAATATGCCAAGATTCTAAAGAATTATGAAATCTCAGAGTGGGAATTGGCCTCTGCAGATGAAGTATCATATCATCAGTATGGTGACGGGTATGATGTTTTCTGATATGTTGTTGTCTTCCAGGTGTGTTGTACTCTTTTTCTTCACTTTTCCTTTATTTTAATAAATGGTCAGAGGTCTTCCTCTGACTGAGCTTTCCTGGTATATATAATGTTATATGTTAGAAATATATATAACAAATGATAGAATATATATAGTCATATAAATTATAAATTATTTATTTCTTATCATTTTTATTTATTTCTAATCGTATTGATGAAATTATAACACTCAATTCTTACGACACACCATAAAATCAATTATTTAATTTATTAAAAAGAAAATAATTTATTTTTATAATATTAGTATTGATACAAATTTAATGATAAATGTGTCCTATAATATTTAAAATATGTATATGAAATGTTATGTATTATTTAGAGGTATATATTTGAAATCAATCCTTTTCTTCTGTTATATAAATCCATATTAAAAGAATACATTCCAACTAAAAATTAACAATAATTGGTAATAGATAATATTTTTTTAAATTATATATGATTCACAAAAAACATATTTCAGTAAAAATAAAATATATAAGGTTTAAAATATCTACCATTGTTCATTTATTTTATCTCTACCCACATATAATAAAATCCATGACCATTAAATTGTGTGAAAATTGAATATTATAGAAACTATTAAAAGGGTTAACATGGGGTAAATGCATAAAGATATGACAGAACCATATGATTTATTTGTCATTTTGTAGACTATTTAATTACAACTTTTCATCACCATATATTAAAATTATTATTATTTTAATTCATTCTGAAATAGGAAGGTAATATATAATAATTAAATACTTGATGAAATTCTAATATTGTCACTCCCCTCGGTTATAAAAGGTCACCCCATCTCACAATTCATGGCATAATATTGAGTAATCATGGATGAGGAACCCATAAATATTTCCATTATATATATTATTATTTATGTTATAGTGGTTTTATAACATCCACAATACCATGTGTAGGTACCTTAAAAAGGCATATAGATGAATTCAAACGAATAAGAAGTAATCGATATTATCAACTAATTTAGGTTTATTTATTCTTTTACTCCCTCATAATGAGTTGAAGATTTAATACAATAATAATAAAATATAAAAAACATATGTATATGTTATTATGATTATGGGAAAACCATATTCCATCTTTTTTTCATTCAAATAAAAAATAAGGACATTGCTCATGTGTTTGTAAGGATGATCATTACCTCATTGTCATGCAGTTCATTTTTTATAAACACATTACATTGAAGAAAATAAAAAAGAATTTTTTGATCATATATAAAATTTATGACCTTTGTATTAATATAGAAAATAATATCATGTATATACCTTCATATGAATATTTTTATTTGTAACTAATAATGTCTTGAAAAATTGGTTTTAGAACACAAATACCATATTTCTCAGGGATACATTTTTAAATACGTTTTTTGGGGATGCAGATAAGGATTGATTAAATAAATATATATTATTAAATATTTATCCTAGAATTATTAATAAATATTCAAAATTCCTTCATTCCATTTTTCAAAATGTTAAATCTGCGTTCATGTGTACATGAACATAATGTATCTAGGAATGGTGTAATTTTTATTTATATATATGTATTTTATAAATTACTCAAAGATCACATAAAATTAATATATGTGATATTTATATCATGGTTAAAATTATTGTGATGATGGATCCATGAAAACCACAAAAGGAGTAAAACTACCAAAATACGACATATATGAAAAATGGAAAACTTATTAAAAAGAATAATGATTTTAAAAAATATTTTGTAACAAATTGGTTGTATATGATTATAAGTAAATAATATATGGTATTATATATGTGTGTATGGTTCTATAAAATATTAAAATATATATTATTTTATTATTCAGGATTTTTAGAAATATAGGAATGAATTCTGACATATAGTTTGGGTTAATTCTTTAGTTTCATCATTATTCAAGAATGTTTATGTTTATGTACTAATTTTAGGAATTGTTTTATATTTTTATTTTAATAAATATATTTTAATTTCATTTAGTTTCTTCTAAAAATTACTTATGTTCATTTCAATTTTACACTTTTTATGTAGTCAAAACCGATGAATAATTTATTTAAGGATAGAAAAAATAATTTTTCTTAACGGTAGATTATTTTTTCTCTATCATGTCAATGTATTCATAGATTATCATAAATAATTATTATTATATTATAAAATGAATTTTTAACATCATTTCATCCCCAATAAACGATTTTTTAAAAAAATATTATATTCTTTTTCAAGATGAGTTACCTTTTGACTTTTTACAAATGTGTGAATGGGTTGTTTTTAAAATATACAACTTGAAATGAATTTTTCACTACCATTACAACATATTTCATTAATCTTTACATTTAAAACTTTAATTATTATTTTTAGTGAACATACTTTAATTAATATATGGGATGTGTTTCTTTATTAAAAAATTGATTTAAATATGTAATATGGTATTTTCCAAAATAAGTTTTAATAATATATATTTAATGTCTTTTCATTGATGTAAACTTATTTTGTTGAAACATGTGATTTAATGAGGTCATATTCTTATGATATCATACACCATATTTATTTTCATTGTTTATGATCTGCATAATAGGGGAATGTATTAATATTTTTTATGGCTGATCATTCAATAAATAATTTCACCTATTTTTAGGAATGTTTATTATGGTATGATATTTATTCAGAAGATGAATTTATTGGAATTTCATTGTGATACAAGGGGATTGAAACTGCATATCCACTTGATTCATCAAAATAACTTACGAGACGTATTATATTATATATTTATGAAAGGCATTTCAAAATTATTTAGATGTCTTGGCAGGAGGACTTAAATATAATTTTATATTTATAGGAACCATTCCATGATGGTATGTTTGGATGTTCATTATTATGAATTTCATTATAAAGAAACCAGTTATTTCTATCTGTGTGATTATTGTATTAGTTATGAAATCCATAGGTATTTTTATAGCACATGTGGTCATATATATGGAATTAATTATGCAGAGAGACTTGTTTTTTCTATAATAATTTGAAATATTGATAAGAATATATTCAAATATAGGTGCTAAGATATGGTGCGATTATGAGGACCTGTGTTCCTATAATTAATTTTGTAAAAATATTTAATATATTTTTAATTTTTTCATTAAATTTTTCAAACAAAATGTAATATATTCTAAATGTAATCTTAGATCAAACAAATGATAGTGCGGTTGATTCTAGAATGTGGAGTTTAACCTAGGCGTGACAAAACTTTTGTCGGCATGGGTCATCTATAGAAAAGTATATAGAAGATGTAACCATAAATAAAATTATTAAATAAAATTATTTTATATTTAATTCTAATCCAAATAAATCCTGTATGGGGACTCAGATTGGGAATATGAGACCATTATTTAGTTCATAACATAGTTTTTTCTTTTGTCACAACATAATGTATGTCGGTGTGGTACATTTAGATGAGATAGTCTTTGGTGGTACATTCCATGAGTAAATTATTTAATTTAATTAAATAATTAATTCATTTTTGACCTAGATGGAAAATATATAAATATATCTACATGGAATCCAGCCTAGGGATAGCCTCATATTATTTATAATTTTTCAAGAGCACTCCCCTTCCTTCCATTGGTGAATAATGACAAAAGATGATAGAACTCAAGATCAGAGAATACTATGATGTAGGGAATGTAATGATAACTCTTGAATTGTTGGAAAACACGTTATTCCCCAATCAATGATCCGTAATAGAGGTATGAATCAATATATATGGGTTTTGGTCCATGTAACTATAAGATTTTGCATTATAGTTCGTTATAGTTGATCTGAGTAAATTTTAACACCATTCACAAACACCTTAGTTTGGAGTTTTAGTTATTTTATGATTTCATCATCAAACATTGTTCCCAATTCTTGATCGCACATAGTGAACTCTTGGACTATGATGTTTAAAACATTTTTATCGGTGCCTTTCCCCCTAATTCTCTTTAAAGTCATCATTGTAATTCCACGGGGCCATGATTCAACATTGATGTCGAGGGTTCATGTGTAATCGAACACACATATTCATTGGGGTGGAACCAATGATAACTGAATCAATAATTTTGGGATGTATTGATAAAAGTATGGTATGGTGTTTGGATAATGGATTGGTTCAGCACCACTGGTGCATGTTTTTTTTATGAATGCCGGTTTGGGATTGGGTCGATAACCCCCATTCTCGTGACTGGCCTGCAATAATGACATGTGCTGCGATAGGGACAATTCCATACAGAGGTCGTGTGTGAGATCTCAAGGAGGAGGCTATTTTTAATATACATGATGGTGGCCAGACTCTCATCTTCGATGAGGTCATCAAATGTGGCTGACATGACATTTGATAATAACTAATAATAAAAATAATAATTTTAATGATTTGGGAAAAATTAAAGGAGATTATTATTATAATTTTTATATTATTTAACAATAATAAGGGATGGAATAAAATGTCTGGGTTTAATTAAATTATGTGGTTTTAATTTAATAGATTAAAATGGATTCAATTAAATGGATTTAATTTGTATTAGTATGTTATGTTCACTTATTATTATTATTACCATTCATAATAATAACTATGTAATAAAAAATAGATGAAACAATTAAGGGGTGATCCAATTGGGAGGGATGCATGTTCACACATATGTGGACCACCTAAAAAGGGTGTATTAATGATAATATTATTATACATGGTAATCATATTATTGATATAATTATATTTTAAAGGATGATCCATGGGACTTATCCACAAACAATAAGTGGGGAGGAAGAATTGGGTGTTCATATCATTAGATTTATGGGTTATGAAAAAATCACAAAATAAAAATATTTTATTTTGGTTACCATAACATAATTCGTCCAAAACATCCTCATACTAACTACGAAAGATGAACCCTTAGTGGTAGTGTGATCCCAAAATTAATTCGTTCATTTTAAGACTGATGTTGGATACATTTTATAGACTCATGCATCAGGTCAAAAAACACCCTATAATAATAATATTTTTATTATCATCGGATGTTGTATTCGAAACATCTCCCACATATAGTGTTAGAATTATCAAATTTATGTGATGTTGTGACCTTGATTTTGATGTGAATCCATTGATTCCAATATATGAAAATCAAAAACAATCTGGAGCCTAATCCACAACTACCCCAAGCCCACCTCCATGAGCCATCGGTGGAGAAAAGCTCTAAATTCACAGAAGACACAGGGAGTACTTTTCATAAATACCTACAAACACACATAACCAAATCAAGGAAAACATGTAGGGGAAAAATATTCAACACTGATATAAATACAATAAATATGCATGCACCACTAAACAAAATGAAGTATGGTAGTCAATGATTGATAGAGAGGCTCTCGGCTCTTAGTTGATTACTTTTTCCAGTTTTTTCTGGTTGGGACATGTTCACTGGTTGATTGTGTATTTTTTCCATTTTACATTTCATTATAAACAATAGTACGTTGTTTTGTTTAGTAGTCCATGCATATTTGGTATATTTATAATAATGTAGCATATTTTATTTTTCTTTCCCTTTGTACTTTTTCTTTGAGTTGGTTGTGTGTGTGTTTAAGAATTTAAAAAATGAACTCCCCGAGTTTTGTGTTCCTTTTATTATTATCGCTATCCCTAACCAATGGAAGTGTCCTTTGGGTAATTATGGATTTAGTCCAAATCAGGTTAGTTCGTGGTAGATTGTTATCATAGGTGGTTAGAACATTTGGACGTTGTTTAGAAGTTTCCCTTAAAAATATTTTTTGTGATTATGGAAAAATGCTAAAGTGTCTCAAGTGTGACACTCAGACCAGGGGGTCCAGTGATGGGGTGGTGGGAGATGTAACCATTCACCAAGCCCTTCAGTACCTACATGTGGACTTGACATACTAAGATGTTTGCTTTAAGGATCAATGGTACATTCATCAAATAAGATTGAGGCTTTGATTGTGCTTCTTGAGTTAGATCCTCTTTACTATAGATATATATATTATCATCTAACTATAATACTCCATGTATACATTAAATATTCACCCATGAAAAAAACCATCTAGGATCCCATCTCAACTTCATGATTATGAGACTATGAGTGATTAGCCATCAGTTCAGGGTCCATCATGTGATACCCTTTCTCTATGTGGATATATAGAAGCAACTCCACTTGTTGAAAAGTAGATCATATTAATAGAGATGGTAGAGGGTGTGAGAAGGCTGATCACACTCTGAGTGTTCTAGAATTAGAGACCACATGGGTTCCACAGTGATCAAGATACCCAAGTAACAAAGGATTGGTTAGAGTCTGTGGTTTGAATCACTATGATTTTATGGAAATTAGAAGTTCATATGGTGGATTTGGAATCCAATCATTTCCATGGTGTTGGTGGGTATTGGTGGATCTTGGTTTCCTAGATGTACGATGAGTCGACCCTCTTACGGGATGACTTCTAGAATCTATTTTGTGAGGATTTATACACCTCCTAATTATAATTTTCTTGGATTCATGAGTTTTTTGAACTTCTATAGGGAGGTTTGTTGGTGGTAGAGTACATTTCTAGGTTCACATAACTTTGAAGGAACTCTCTAAACATGTATCGCGATGGGTACTTCTGAGCATAGAATATTGAGAAGATACTGTGAAGATAAATTTGAGCCAACATAGATCCCTTGTGCATCCCCACCTATATTGGGGTGACATAGGAGGAACTAGGGAATAAAATATTAATTTCATAGGGATTATTGGTAGCTAGAGATAGCATTGGGTACCACAGAACTGAGACATCTATTGTAGCTGGTAGGTGCCAGAGATGTCAGAACTAGAGTACTTTCTATGAGTAGGCTCAGGCATGTGATTTTGAGGTTAATGAAAAATGAAAATGTCTAGGGAAACCCAAATAGTGGATGTTATATTCTTGTGATCTGTGAGGTCACATGGCACGGGACTTCATGAAATGAAATTCCAAGAAGCATAGGCAGATAGGTGATAAAACACTACAGGAGAGACAACACCATGAACAATGATCTCCCAGGTGTGGACTAGGTGTTTCCCTAGGAGGGGAGCTATTAGAGGAGTAGAAGTATATAGGAGTGGATAAAATATCTATGAGATCCCCCCACCAGCACCAAACATCTCATGTTAGGCTCCGTGAGCTTGTAGTCATGGTTGTGGGTAGCTGCATACTTTTGATATCTATGATCCCGCAACACACAGGGTAATTAGAGGTTTGAAATATGTAAAATCTGCCTTCTATTGTAGAAATTGTTAGACACTATGTTGGGTACTCTTTTATTTCCACTCCGTTACCAAGGATTAAGCTAGATTGATGCAGTGAATCGGTGTAACCATGTGCCAGTGTTGTTCAATGTACATTCAAGTTCACAAGAAACTTGTGTTCTCCACCCCCCCCCCTTGAGATGAATTTTTATAATGAGGGAAAAACCATGGGGTTGAGTCATTACCATAAAAAGTGGATAATATCAATGTATTATGGATGACTCCCTATTATGTGATCGTTCAGGGTGAGGTTGAAGGATGGAGTGTCAGGCATGTCCTAAATTTTTTTGTAGTGTTTTTTTGCTTAACCATTTTTATTTGGGATGACACAAGTGGGTTTGGTGGAGATTCTATGATAGAGTAATATTCATCCAAGTGAGTTAATGATTAATGTGGTATTCGACGTGATTTCTATATCTCCCTTATCATGGTTGGATGAGTTTACTCACATACACTGTTCGTTGGTACACATGCATACTTGGTGTCAACCATGATATCATAAGAAATTTATGAAATAAAGGTCAAGGTAGTGAATACCCCAACAATATAACTATGAGACTCACTACTAATAGATAACATCATAATTCATCACCTTGAGGATGTTGATGCACTACCTTCTGGGGGACATCGTCTCTGAGGTATGTCATGACAAGGTATCATTAAGAGTATCACATCATAGATTTTTCTAAATAATGTAATCATTTCATCATTTTTTAGGGAATAATAGTTATCCATTGTACATTATGATAGGATGTGAAGATCGAGTATCACACTTCTCCTTTGGTGGTACATCCCAGTGTAGGGAAGAGCCAAGTGTAGGATCAGTGTCCCCCCCAATTTTCATAGTTTTTGCTTTTCATGTATTAAAACATTTGAAAAATGGAATAATATATTGAACATGGTTTTTTCATATAATACATTATAATATTTGTAGGAATATTATCAGAGATAAGAACTCGGATAGAATGTGATTATATGGTCAGGTGTGCCCGAAATTAAATTTTTTTAAATATTAAATATATATTTAATGATATGGTGTAATGTTTGACAAATTATGCAATATCAACATAAAGGAATCGTAGATCAAAGATCAAAGGTAACTGTTTGGTTTGTTACATGGAATTTATTATAGGAATGGAATAATTACTGTCAGGGAAAGTCATCTGTAGAAAAATATAACAAGAACGTAATGGTAAATAAAATAATTGAATAAAATTATTTTATTTTTAATGCTAATTAAAATAAATCATGAACTGAGAGTTATATTGAGAATCTATCACCACTGTTGAGTTTTTAATTTGGTGTTTTCCCAATGAGTAGCCTAATGTTGTTTGTCCCTTGATGTTCAGATGACACAGTCATTGGTGGTACATTCATTGAGTTAATTAATTAATTAATTTGTTTTTGACCTTGGTTAAAAATATACAAATATATCACCATGGGGAGCAACATAAGGATAGTCTCATAATCCTAAAATTTTAACAATATCTCTCCCCTTAATATTATTGTAAAATCATGAATAAACATAATCTAACTCCAGATCAGAGTAGATTAAGATGCACTAAATGCAACAACATCTTTTGAATTGTTGGAAAATGTGTTCTTCACCAATGGTCGATCCATAGTTGAGGTAGGAATCTTTATACGTCGTTTTTTCATTATAATTAAATTATTGAGCATTATCGATCACTGTTTTTGATTTTCATTAATATGAACACCCTTTTCAAGGGCTCATGTATGGAGTTTTAATTATTTTCTAATTTTTTCATCTAACAATAGTGGCTCATTCATGATTGGTGGCCATGAATGCTTGTCCTGTGATGCATAATTTTTTTTTATTACTTCTCATTCACCATTTTTCTTTTAATTTTTTATCATTAAACACATGGTCAATATTCTAAATTCTCGAGGTAGGATTGAGTGCGATCGAACCCATAGTTTTTTTGAAGTATCATAGATGACATGAAAATTGATGTTTTGGAGTTGGATTGATAAACATGTATAATGGTGTATGGTGAATAAATCAGATTGGAACTACGGTTTCATATTTTTTATTAGAGATGGATGAGTATTTCTTTGATAACCATGTTTTCCCGATTGGCGAATGATGATGACATATGATGTGATGGGGTCAGTTTCATACGGAGGTCGGTCGTAGGATATTAGGGAGGAGGTTGTTTGGTGTGGAGGTAATGATAGTGTGACTCATATATCTGAAAAGGTGGTTGGACGTGGTTGATGTGATGTTCATTAATAATAGTAGTTATTATTATTATTATTTTAAATGAGTGGAGAAAAATTAATGCATCATTTTTTTATTATTATTATATTAAATAATATAAATAATAAGTGGTGGAATAAAATATTTAAGGTTAATTAAGTTAAATGTTTTTAATTTAAAAATGGAAAACGCTTTAATTGAATGGATTGAATTTTTTTTGTGGAAGTTGTGTTTATTTATTACTATTATTATTATCAATAATAATAATAATGATCTAATGATATGAAAAATAAATGAAAAAATTAAGGGGTGTTGCGCCTAGGAGGGAGGTGTGCACACATACGTTATAACACATAAAAGGTGATTTTTAATAACAATATTATTATAACATAATAATAATACTATTGAATTAATAAAATATTAAAAGGAGTATCCATGTGGGCATTAAACATATAGAAAGTGTGGATGATTAATTGGGACCACCCGTTATACGATTTGTGGCTTAAGAAAAATAAATAATAATAATAAAATAATATTATTATTATTTTGTTTTCCAAACCTTAATTCATCTTTAAATTCCTCATATGACATATTATTGATGAACTATCACTAGTAGCGTGATCCTGAAATTGAAACGGTCATTTTAAATTGATGTTGGATACATTATCTAGACTCATGCCTAAGCTCAACCAAACAGCCTATAATAATAAAATTATTATTATCTTGGGAACTTGTATATGAATGATCTACCCCATATTTCTTATGAATGACAATAAATATATGATCTTGTGACCATGATTTTGAGGTGAATCATTTGATAGAAATTTTACGTATTTAAATTGAGATTGAGCACTGACCCCATAGAGCCCAATTCGGGCATGTTGCAATGAAAGTTTACTTTTTTTTGTTGGTGTTAGATTTAGACAAATCAATAAATGATATGGTATTATTCTATAAAATGATCGTAGTGGTGAAATTAATATTTTTTGTTTGGGGATTAAAACATGGGCCCCAGGATAAGCAATTAATGCACATTGTTGTGAAAGATAGCTTCCTCACTAGGTATTTGAATCGAGTGAACGAATAGTCGACCATGTGCATTGTTCAATAAGAATCGAAATGGAATGATCTATTTGCAAATCCAAGGCCCTTTGTGGATATGTTTTAGTGAAATTAAATTTTTTTACTTCAGACCAACGACAAGAATCGTGCCCTCATCAGCCTTTTGGCCAGATATGTCATGTAATATGGGAGTACACTAGCATACATAAGAGAATATGTACACAACATAGTACCAGAGCATGGATACCTACATGGCTATGTGATGGGGTAGGGTAATATATCATTAGGGTTCCATATGTGTTGTGTACCTCATTATGAATGAACTACAACTCATATCTCTATCATTTAGATTTGGACTTTGTCCAATGAGTAGCATATCTTGAGTGTGTTTTCCATGTAGAATGTGATGGTTCCCTCCATAATTGATTTTGAGATACGATGTGAAGTGTTATAAGAAAGAATAATATTCATGAAGTGTTCGATGACAACAATTCTCATGTAGAAATATAAAAGAATTCATAGTGGCACCCTCCTTCCGACCTAGGTACAAGTCCTCAAAAAAACTTAGTGTAACCCTCAAGATAGGTTGGGAATGGGTCCTCGAAGACACTAGAGTAGAACACTCCAACAAGGATAGATATGGGTACTCATATTATTCTAAGTTTTACCCTCTAGCCGGGCTGGGCATAAGTCATCAATAACACTAGAGTGGCACCCTCTAGCCATGATGTGCATGGAATATGAACTTATTCCGAGTCTCACCCTCCAGCAGGGCTGTGTAAGGGTCCTTAATGACACTATAGTTGCACCCTCCAATAGGATTAGGAATGGTTCATTAACATTGATACATGACCCCTATATTGTGCAGCATAGGTATGATATGTGGTTTGATGTACCATTAGGCTCATGGGATTGAGGGATGATTTTATTACTGAGATGCCTCCTTATATCATGACCGAAAACCATGTGGGTGAGTCAATTATTCCCAATGATGATAGTATCAGGTTGTGATGATTGATTACCTTTGACTTGTACGCCATTGGTAGACGAATGAGGCTATGTGAATCATATATGGACTTATTTTGGGGACTAATGGTGACGCTTCTTCTTGGGATGAGTTTTGAGATGGAGATCTCCATACTCTCTCATTTGGGCTTATTTAACTGAGCATATATATATATATATATATCCTCCTTTATTTCCCACTCATTGGGTTTTGGTTACTCTCCATCCATGAGAGGTGAACACAAGCAAGGTATGTGACGCACGCCAGTCTTAGGGTGTGGCAAAATCAATTTAATTTTTCCTAGTGCAGCATAGAGGCTGACAAGGGTTGTCTCACTTGAGGAGCTTTCTCAATTGTTTACTTACATAATATAATTTAACTAAACTACTTCTTTTTGGAGTTTTTATATTTTCTTAGTAATGGAAAACAATTAAATTAAAATAAATGATAAAACATACATGCAAGGACAAAATGCAATTAATTGAGAAAGAACTTGGCCTTTATTGGTTGGTCTGTGGGTTTCATCATTCTCCTTGTTGGTATTTAAATTAAGTTTGATAATTCAATTATGAGATCTCATTCATGAATTACTAATCTTTTATTTATTAGTTTGAAATCTTGAATTCATTTTGCAATCTTATCTTCACCTCCTCCTATAATCAAGGTTGATGACACACCTCGACCAAGAGTGTGTCATCTTCCAAGACCTGGCTCCATCGTATGCCATTTCAACCACTGAATGGATCAACTAAATCATATGAAGAGCTTGTATCCAGTAGAAGGGAGGGAAAATATTTAATAAAAGAATAGAAATGAGTTTGAGATCAGTGTCGTGGTGGACGATCGCCACACATGTGTACATCACTCTTACTCATCACAAACTTAATAAAACATAGGAATTTAAGAACAAAATAATTAAAATATCCACATACCTCCCCCGGACCAAGTCTCGGGTTAACCCCTCATATTTTCGGGTAATAGGTTACGGTGGAGAATATGAGAAGAATAAAAGAAGAAAAGGAAAAAAAGATGAAGAAGAAAATAGGGAGGATGGGTGGACACAAAAATGAAAACAATGCATGAAATTTATTTGAAATCTAAATTACAAATGAAAAAAACTAACATAAAGAAAATAAATGAAATGGGGAAGATTTGTGGCCGGCATCCCTCAGTGGAGATCTCCTCCTTGGTTCCTTGAAGGAATGGATGGAGAATGAGATGCTTTGAGGAGGTGGTGATGACCTCATTTTATAGGCATACTTCGACCACTGAAAGTCGACCAGTTTTAGACCCCATTAATGACTTTTCATTCATTCCACCCTTAATGAATGTTGTTCATAATTATCATGGCCGTCTCTCCTCACAATTTCAGCTAATTTGAAAACCGGATGAAGGAGTTATGAATTTTTCCTTCTCGGTTTCTGTTTCTGGAAGAAGCTTACAGGATGGTTCCTCCAAATGTTTGTCTTTTAATGGACTCCATAATGACTTCCAAACATCCACAAATTTCTTGTAGAGTCGGAACTATATTTCCTCGTCATATCCGAGGTGGAAACACATCATTTAGATATGTGTAGGCAGAGTTTGATATCCATTATGTTGGGTGGGTCCACGCTGTCCTCCCGGAAAAAGTCCCAACTTCAATGAATTTCTAAACCCTTTAGATGACCGAATCAGCTCCTGGTCCAGCAGACAAAAATGAAGGAAATATTATAAGGATTCTCAAAAAAGTTGAATAAAAAAATTTGGAATTTTATTTTTCCGTAAATGACCAAAATACCCCTGACGTAAAATTCTGTCAAAAATCCAGAATTAGTCTTTTTTCACATTTGGGCTCAAAATAACACTAAAACCTAAAAACATGACAATTACCCATCCAATAACACTTTTGTGGGATTATAAAAATTAATTACAGTATAAAATATATGAAAATTTGAGCTTCATCACTCCCCCACACTTAAACATTGCACTCCCGGGCAATCATCATACATCCAAATAAATTTCCACATAACAATCAAAAATGAGAAAACATCAATGATTTTATCCAAAATAGAATTCCATCATGTCTCAAATACGAATAATAATTCTCTATAATTTTCATTTCAATCACTAAAATTTGTTAAACCTCATAATTCAATCCATGGCCCAATCACAACCTACCTCACATTGAATTTTATGTCACTCTTCACTCATGAGAAATTGAATCTATAGTTATAATTATACTTGAATATCGCATGTATCACCATAGGTTGGTGAAAATTATCATTTCTCCACAGCGCAAAACATGAAAATGAATTTAATCATTAGGGATTTAATTAACGGTTCAAATGATTCTGTGACTTAGGGTTGGTGGGAAAATTATTGAAAAAAAAGTTCCTGGCTAGAAAGAGGAGGTTTGACTTTTAAGTACAATGCATGATTAATTCAAGTGAAAACATAGGGAATTATTCACTCAATACCACTTATAAATGTTAAAAACAAACCCAAACATCTTTATGACATGGTACATGAGCCTATAATTGATTATAATGAATGATATCATCTAAGTGATCCAACTTTTTTTTCAAAGCTCCAGAAAGAAACAACATTTTTTTCTTTTTTTTCTTTTTTTTATGGAGGATGAGCTGAAAATTGAATACAATGAATGAATGACAATTAATGCCCATGATTTTTTTGGGAGGGACATGAGTCATAAAAGAATGTATAATGAGAAATTCAAGCTCATCTCCATTTTTTTGTTTTCTTTTTTTAGGAGAAATGGATAAAACAAATAAAGCATAATGAAATGACAACACATGCCCAATTCTCTTGTTATCCATAGCCTAGGATATTGACACACACTTCACACTACCCATAAATGATACACATCCCAAGTAACGCACACAAAAGGCCCTTCCCACACACTCAAACTTGAAATAACCATGCAAAAATTAAGTGCGGGTAGGTGAGGAAAAATTGGCTTGTAATGTGGCTTAAACCTATAAGGAAATTCATGGAATCTAAGGTCTTACAAAGGATAAATGTAAAGGTGGGTCTCAAGATAAAATGTGGCTAGGCAAAGAGATGCCTCAATAATTTTAAATATATTCCATGAAGTCCAAAGATTCGAAAGGGAATATTCACAAATTCTAGTTCTCACACAATATTCATGTTTCCCTCATGAAAGTGTGGGTATTAGGAAGAATATGTAAAATTGGTTTATAATAGCTCATAGGATTGGAAAAATATTTTTAGTCAGTGTTTCATGGGCATGGATTTCAAAAATCAGTCAAACTCATTAAAATGCTTGAAAATCCATTTCAAGGGAAAATAATTCATATCAACAATCATTTAAAATCAATTATTTCAAAAAGCATTTCAACTCTTTCAAAATCAATTTATGTGTGAAATGTGATAAGAATATTCAATAAAGCTCAAAATATGTTTTGGACCAAAAATATTATAGGAGTTTAAATGATAATCGTAAAAAGTTAACTCCCTTTTGAAATAATGATTCGGTCCTCTTTCTCTAATTCTCGGGGCTTTCTTTTGCATTCATGATCCTACACAAGAAAAATTACTCAATTAATCAAAAGGATCATTTCATTTAATCTCAAAATGAAAAGAGGGAGGGGGACACATTATAGACTAATTCCTAATACTGGATTTGAAAATCTAGAAATCATGTAAAGATAAATCTTGGTATGATCCCCCAAGTGGGCCCTCGCATATTTTACTGCCTCCAGAGGGCAGTACCAGCTTTTATCCATAATCTATTGGTGCATGAAGCTTCTTTGATTTGAACCACCACATGTAGCTCTTCCTAGATTGTGCTTCATTGTTGTTCATGTTGAGTAGGACTCCATAGATAGAGTATACCAGATTCGCCCCCTTCGCAATTTGGTAAAGCTTGCATAGCGGGGGTTGGATGAAGTAGGGAACCTCCTATTCATTTGTTGCTACTTGTGGAACATTCCCTTTCCCGTATTGTGCTCCACCTAGTAAATATTCAGTGTGTTCAGGGAGCTTTAAATGTTCCACAACAGGTGCAATTTCTCTTCCTTCATCATCCTCCAAGGCATAATGTGAGATGGCCGAATCTGAAAATTCCAAACTATTAGGGGTGATACTCAAATCATTTTCAATAAAATTAAAAGAGTTTGAGTTTAAGATTGTATCATCTCCCAGAGTCGGTTCTACTTTAATATCATCTTCAATTGAATGTGCCTCTTGGAGTTGATCTTCATTGGATGGAGGTAGGTAGTCGGGCTGCTCCACCTCAGGTTTGGATTCAACTTCATGGATGTCATCAGTGAAATCAGGAAAGACTAGTGGCACTTCTTTCTTGGCCTTGAATCTTTTTTAAGTCACCTTGGAGTTCATCGACCATTGCCATCAAATATTCTAATGAGATCTATGTTGCTATGCCTCTTTCCACTTGCCTGACCGTTATCATCAGTGCATCGGCTCTTCGTTGGAGGGCCTCCTCAGTATAGTCTTTTTCTTCCTCCTGTACCAGTGAGTAATTTTTCCATGCAGAATAATTTTATTTTGAATGGATCATGAAAAAAAGTTTTTTTCCCAGTTTTTTAAAATAATAATAATAATAATCATGAAAGCTATCTAAAATTTAAAAATATAAAAAGTAAAGAAAACACCTGATTAGATCCCCTGCAACAGCGCCAGTTTTGACGCACGCCTATCGTAGGGCACGACAAAAGCAATTTAATTTTTTCTAGTGTAGCATAGAGGCTGACAAGGGTCATCTCACTTGAGGAGCTTTCTCAATCGTTTACTTACTTAATATAATTTAACTAGACTACTTCTTTTTGGAGTTTTTATATTATCTAGTAATGGAAAACAAATAAATTAAAATAAATGATAAAACTTACATGCAATGACAAAATGAAATTAATTGAGAAAGAACATGGCCTTTATGGGTTGGTTTGTGGGTTTCATCATTCTCCTTGTTGGTATTTAAATTAAGTTTGATAATTCAATTATGAGATCTCATTAATGAATTACTATTCTTTTATATATTGGTGTGAAATCTTGAATGCATTTTTCAATCTTAACTTCACCTCCTCCTATAATCAAGGTTGATGGCACACCTCGATCGAGAGTGTGTCATCTTCCAGGACCTGGCTCCATCGTATGCCATTTTATCCACTGAATGGATCAACTCCATCATATGAAGAGATTTTATCCAGTATAAGGGAGGGAAAATATTTAATAAAATAATAGAAATGAGTTTGGGATCAGTGTCGTGGTGGACGATCGCCACACCCGTGCACATCACTCTTACTAATCACAAACTTAATAAAACATATGAATTTAAGAACAACATAATTAAAATTTCATCATACCTACCCTGGGCCAAGTCTCGGGTTAACCACTAATATTTGATGGTAATAGGTCACGGTGGAGAATATGAGAAGAATAAATTAAGAAAAGGACAAAAAAGATGAAGAATAAAACAGGGAGGATAGGTGGACACAAAAATAAAAACAATGCATGAATTTTATTAGAAATCTAAATTACAAATAAAAACTAAAATAAAATAATGAAAATAAACGAAATGGGGAAGATTTGTGGCTGTCCTCTCGTGGTGGAGATCTCCTCCTTGGTGCCTTGAAGGAATGGATGGAGAATGAGATGCTTTGAGGAGGAGGTGATGACCTCCTTTTATAGGAAAAATTCGACCCCTGAATGTCAACGCGTTTTAGACCCCATTAATGACTTCTTCACGCATTAAACCCTTCCTGAATGTTGTTTATAATTATCCTGGCCATCTCTCCTAAAAATTTCAGATAATTTGAAAACTGGATGAAGGAGTTAGGAATTTTTCATTCTCAGTTTCGGTTTCTGGACGAAGCTTCCAAGATGGTTCCTCCAAATGTATGTCGTTTAATGGACTCCTTAATGACTTCCAAACTTCCCCAAATTTCATGTAGGGTCGGAACTCTATGTCCTCGTCATATAACAGGTGGAAACACATCATTTAGATATGTGTAGTCAGAGTTTGATATTCGTTATGTTGGGTGGGTCCACGTTGTCCGCCCGGAAAAAGTCCCAACTTTAATGAATTTTTAAGCCCTTTAGATGACCGAATCATCTCCTGGTCCAGAAGATAAAAATCAAGGAAATACAATAAGTATTCTAACAAAATTTGAATTAGAAAATCTGGAATTGTATTTTTCCATAATTGACCAAAATACCCCTGACGTAAAACTCTGTCAAAAATCCAGAATTAGTCGTTTTTCACATTTGGGCTCAAAATAACACTAAAACATAAAAACATGACAATTACCCATCCAATAACAATTTTGTGGGATTATAAAAATTATTTACAGTATAAAATATATGAAAATGTGAGATTCATCAGTATTCCACATGATTTACGTGTCTAGATTCCTATGGTTGGAAGAGTCTACTCTCCTACTATGTGTAGCGAATACTCATTGAGAGGTTCAACTTCTCCCCAATTCTAGCTACTTCTACTTCGATGAGTTTACATTCAATATCTTTTTAGTTTGAGATATACCCTTTTATTATACCATATTATATCTTATTATTACTATTAAGTAGTATTTATTGCTACCCCTTCAACCTTTTGGGGTGTTAAAATGGTTATGTATATAGTCACTCTTCCATGGGCCTTTCCAACACATATCATAACATTTGCAGTTGAAAAAAAGGTCTATCGTGATTTTAGATGAGCATAATAACAAAGACATCTTGGACATGATATGGTGATTATATCTTTGGATATAAGAGTTGGTCTCTAAGTTGCTTAATATTTCTATTCTTTTAATGTTGGGACATGTTCTCTAGTTGGGCATGTATTTTTACCATTTTAAATTCTAATATACACTACTGTTATTTTTTTTTTATTAGTCCATGAAAATATGCTATATTTAATGAAATTTAGAATATTTATTTATTCCCCTCTTCATTTTTTCATTTAGTTGGTTTCTTTCAGGTGTACATGTATTTTGGAAAATGACTCCCTGAGTTTAGTGTTCTTTCAACGATTCTTGCCACCCCCAAGCCTATGGAGGCGAGCTTGAGGTAGTTAAAGCTCATGAAACCACTTAGGTTAGGTTGTGACAATTTGATCGTAATTCATTAGTGCCTATTATTCATGTATCATATAGATTCTTATATATTCATTCCATTTTTGAGTAAATGTGGTCACCATATTATTTTCTTTCCATTCCTTATGATAAGATTAAGGATATTATCAATGATGAACAAATTTTATTATAATATGTAATTTTATATTTAAAATATAATAATAAAATAGTTTATGTATCTCGTTCTTGAATTCATTCCAAACTGATTGATCCTACAAGGTGCGATACCACATTTCTTTGAATATGAATCAAATAAGAAACAACCAATAGATTACAATCTACGCAGTCTTTAAAATGGTGATAATTGTAAAAATAAAATCATATAATATTTCTTATGATATGATTCATTACATTATCACATAATTTTTACCCTAATTTCCATGTTTTACCCTTTACTGTGGTAATAACATTACCATGGAATCTATTATCTATAAAAAAATGAAAATAATATTTTTTAAATCAGTAAAACCCTAAATTATAAATTTGAAATCTATTTTTCTAAATAATCTGTATTGAATATGAAAATATTTCTTCAAATAAAAGTGTGCAAAGAACAAAGAAATGTAATTTTTAGAACAACATTCATTTCAATGAATAAATGTTATTTTATAAAAAATAATTTATAATTATAATAAATATGGAATTAAATGATGTATATTATTTCAAATGGGAATAACGTAGTTTTATAAAATATCAAAACTATAAAGGTATATTTTAAAAACATGATAATGAATAAAAATTTAAATGGAAATAATTATTTTTAAATATTCACAAAAAAAATTAATATTTCCAAATAAATTCCACAAAATCACTCTATGATAAATTAGATATGACAAATATAAATAATAACACATTTTTATAAATTTATTATTATGAAATAATTAAAATTATATTTTAAATAAGACAACGTATTCAATCGAACACCAATGTAGTTAAGTAAAATCGTTCAATTATTATGATGGAATTATATAAAATTATGAATAAAACCATGATAAAAAGGAATTACAAAATATGAATACATCTAAATCATGTGATTTATTTCTTTCTAATCAAACATGGGTTATTTAATTATTTCCTATATTAATAAATTGCATCTCAATTTGTTTAATTTCATAAACTAATTGGGGAATTTTACCCTCATTCATTTTTCATATTCCCATGTTACTTCATCAATTATATTAATAATTCATATATCATTTCCATTATAAATGAAATAATTTCATAGTACATACTCTCTATGTACCTGAATATTTTCAATACTTTATGCAAAATAAATATTATATTCTAGCTGATTTTAAATAGATAATAATACAATAGATTCATCATGTATATATTTTCATAGAAAAGAATCATAAAGCACATCATGAACCTAAGATAAAATAAGATATAAGAGGTCTTAGTAAAAAAAATAACCCACAATTTTCCAAAATATCCTATAGTTCAAGGATGTTTTGGATAAAAATTAATGTTTTTAATAAAATTCTATTCACTTTTCCATAGATAGACTCTCTGAAAATAATATCTCATGCATCATAAAATAGATATTTCCTCTCCTTTTAAATTTATATTTCTTCAAATCCAGGATAAAATTATATACTATTGATTCTGCCTTTGCATATAGAATATATATTCCACAAAATATTGTATCAACTACTTCATTTCTACGAATTCATCTCAAAATAATGTAGATAATACCTATATTCCATTTAATTTTTCCAAACATGGCATCATTATACTATAATAAAGGCTTTTATTAACTAAAAATTGAACTAGTAAAAGATAATGATTGGAAAATCCCCAAAATATAATGAAAAATATTTAATCACATCATTAAAGGTATAAATCATTCCCTTTGAATATCTATAATATTGAAGATTATGATATATATATATAGATATTTAACATTATATGAATTGACTTTTCAAGTCTTAAAAAATTATGATGTAAATATTAGATCAAATTTTGAAATAATTGAGATTGGGGATCCATATAATATTACCATATATTTTTGGAAGTATATTACATGTTGATCCAAATACATTGACTTTTGAGTTGGAAAGAATAGAAAAACTTATTAAAATTATAAAAAATAAACAAATTCAAGTTTTTACCTCAAAATTCCATTGTTTATCCCACCATGAAATCTGGGAATATATTATATCATTAAAAATCAAGAACTATATCAGGCTCAAATGTCCTCATTTTAAACTTTCATTAGGTTTATCCTTTTAAGAGTTTAAAAATTTCTTATTGAAATATGAAATATCATTCTTCATTCAACCCAAAAAATATTTCCTTTAGTTTTCTATACATTTATTTATTTTTTTCTGGATAAACGAAACATAGAGATTTATGATATTAACTTGTAAATTCCTTCTTAATATTGGAAATATTTAAAACACAATTCCACATTCCAAATATTATTACACAATGTTTTTTAATGTCAAATTTATGAAATAGTCACATCATTAATTATATTATATTTTCCAAACATTATCGTAATTTTGATCATAATTAATTATATAAAATATAGATAACTTCACTGAATCCTAAACAAAAATAGAGGGGGTTTCTATATTAAATTATTATAGGATAATATTCATTAAAACATTAACCAAAGGATAATGGAAAATATGTATCATGATTAATGATACATTAAAATTTATACTCAATGCATTGGTTACATTATTTTCATTACATGGATTATAGTAAATCTTGACATCATAATCCAATATATTTTCCAACCATATTCTATATATTATGATCAAATAATTTATAGTTAATATATATCTTTAAATTTTATGCTCAGTATATATTTCACATTTACACCATATAAAAATTCATATACCATTTTATAGAAAAAAACACCACATGAAGACCAAGATCATTGTCGGTAATTGTAATCAAGAAGATTTATCTAACATGAATCATATGAAATTACCGCATTATCAAACATCAAAGAATCTATAATTAAATTAAAACATGAATAAAAGTATATAAAAAAATTTATGTAGGTATAATATATTAATATCATCCAAGATTATGATTAATTATGAGATATTTTCATAAAATTAATTTTTCCCATATGAATATTAATCCATTCCATGTTAATATAGACAGTGGGATAAATAAATAATAAATATTCCCAACATACCAGAAATTATCGATCATAACATCATTATTAATCTATTATCCAAATTTAAAATCAAATATAGTTTTAATTACTATTTCTGGACCACTATTTTAATACATTACATTTATTAGGATCAATTTTAATTCTATATATATATATATATAGATAAATTTTCCAAATGAATAAATTCTACTGGATTAAAAAAATAAATTTAATAAATAATATATATAACCTATTTTATTTTAATTTATATATAAATTCCTAATGTGTTTCACATGTTCATCATAACATTTAAAATAATAAAAAATTTCATAATTTTTTTAATTTTTTTGGAAATAATCAAATATTCAAATATTCATAAGTTCTATATATACCATGGGTAAATTCATTAACCAAATTAGGATAATAATAAACTAAAAATTAAAAACCCAAGTACATTATGTTAGCCATGGAATAAATTCATCCTTCACCATAAATTGGGGATTCAACATCCTCAAATTAATTTTAAAAAAAATGTATTCACTACAAAACAGATCAAATATGTTATCTAAATTAAAAAATAGATATGTTTTCATTGTAGTGATGTTATCGAGTGGTATTTAATCAATTCATATCCCCATGGACCCATATTTATATAAAGATGATAAAACTAATTATTGATAAGATTATGTGATTGGATGAATGAAACCCTTATCATGAAAATATTTTATGTTAATCTTATAATCCCAAAATATCTACTGGATCCAATTTTTATAGTAGAGATTCAAATTTGGAATATCATCATGAAATAAGTCAATATTATGTTTCAACTCTTGATTTTGAATAACACTATGAACATATATTAGAAATACATCTATATATTCATCAACAATTAGATGATCACCAATTTTAATAATTCCATAATGTAAATTATTTTTAACACGATTCATTATACTCTCATATTTTATTAGTTTCTCAGCATTCTAAGGTTTCATAAAAGGTATGAATTATTTCTTACAGACAAGCTAAAACAAATTTAATAAAATAACATTTGTGTCACCAAAATATATCATTAGATGATAAAATATATTCCAATCTATACATATACTGACATCAATATCTACAATAAGAATGAAAAAACAGTTTATAGTAAAAACCATTACACATAACATAACATGAAGCTACATATTACTCCACATTTCATTAATATTGTTCCCATGATATTTTTGAAAGTAATTAATTCATTTATGAAGATTTTATTTTAGTTATATATCACATTTTTCTAGATTTAAATGATTATGTGGTTCCATAAACAAATAATATAATAAATAATTGGGAATGGATAATAAATTCTCTTGAAATAACATTAATTATGTGTATAATATCAATGATTATAGTAGAAAAAGTTATTTATTCCAATTTATTTTATTGTGATAATGATTCACACCTCAAGTAATATTCATTGTATATGTGATAAAATGTCTTTATAAAGTTAATTAAATTAAAACATATTAATAATTACTGATAATATGTTTTCGAACATTTCTAATCAAATAAAATTTCCATTAAATAATGATCCAAATAAATAGGATTACTACATTGGTAACACTTCAGTATACCCAAAAAACATTATTTTAAATTTATATAATTAAATATGCAATATTTGGGGCGTTTACAAAAAACCTTCTTAGATCACTATATTTCTATTTTTATCCAAAAATTTAGATTCATAAATTTTCTATAATTAAGAACATAAATATCTAAAATTTCAATTTCAACATTATAAGAATAAAAAACAAGAAAATATGATTTTTGACATTAAAACATGTCCACACTATCCATAAAAATGATTTCAAAACTATGTAAAATATATCAATTTTAACATCATGATTGGGAAAAACATTTGGTCATAAATTATTCATTGTAGTAAAATATTATTCAAAAGGGGAAACTAATTCTTCATATTCTTTACAAGGAAACAAAATAGCATACTTCTATTGTATGTGGGAGAATATTAGGAATATAAATATCATTGAAATTTTTATTTAAAACCCTGAACTATGTAATATCAACAGCATAATTTTCCATACTATTATTATTTAGAGATATCATTCAATTAAATTCAATAAAAAGATATTAAATTCTAAAACTTCTATTCGAATTTATGTGCATTCCACAAAATAAAATGACTACTAAAATTATTTTATCAACCAATAATGTTTCATGAATATTGATGATCTATGAACTGTTGTAGGGTTCTATTAAATTAAAAACTCCAATGAAAACGTTTCCCTCAATAGAGAATTTTTGTTTTTCACTTTAATGGGTGAATCTACTAATATCATTGCCCAACTATGTTAAAAATACAACAAACTAATATATTGAAATCATACTAGTTTGATTATTTGAATGTTTATTTTCCTCATGATTCCATAATATTTTATGCACACTCTTTCCTTAATAAAAACTCAATCTAAATATTCATGTATTATGTAAATAATTATGAAAGTCATCAGAATCTTTATCATAAAAATATTATAATAAATCAAAATTTCATAATAATTTTATTTTAAATTATTTAATCCTCTAATATTATCAAATCATTTTCGTTGATAGTAATTATAACATCTCATAATAAAAAAACAATTACTACATGATTTATAATTATAGGTTCACTTTAATTAAATTAAATAAACATTTAGTAAATATTAATATATAGGTATTGAAATGTCTATATAAAAAAATAATCCTTCCACATAGTGAACATTTTATTACAAAAATCAAGGATTACTATTTACATTAGAGTTCAATCAAATACACGCTTTCATATTTTAAAATGATCACAAAGTAAATAGTTTGAATTTAAAATATTTCCTACAAATCCTTAGATAATATAAGAAAAATCAATAATTTCTAATGAGATAAAAAATATTAGTAAGGTATATAATGCTAAACTAATATATTGAGTTTAGTTAAAACCATATTAACATGAAAATTTTTACATATTTAATAATATGAAATTTAACACATGAATATAAAATTTCATATTAAAATTGAATTATTATTTTTAAAGATAACATTTAGGGATATATTATTATGCATAGGACAACCATGAAGGAATATTTAGTCATTTAATAACTCATGAATTTAATATAATCATTTCACAATTAAATGTTTATTAAATTCTATTATCGCATGAAATAAATCAATTTCAGTAAAACCCTTTTAGAGGAGATAATATAGGTTTATGGGATGTCATATTTAAATGTTATGTTTTTTAATATAGAATAAATTTTAAAAAACTAATGACTAATTAATTTCATAGATGTATTAAACTAGGTTATCTCCATCATTATCACATTCAAAGACAATATCAGTACCCACAAAATTAGAGAGATATAATGGGAACACCCATAATCATATATAGTGATCACGTGTTTTATCATTAACAAAAAACTTGTATGATCCCAGTTTTTCTGTATGAGCACTTGATAAAATTAATAAAACAAAAAAGACGAAATACTTTCAATTTTAACATAATGAAAATGGGAAATACCCTTTATAATTGAAGACGCTTTGAAATAATAAATTCTATTAAGATAAGAAATATGATTGATAATGAAAAATTATTATATATTTTAGATTGATTGATATTCAATAACATGTATTATTATAGAAAAATACAGTGATGTAGAATTTGTTAAGAAAATGTGTTATTGAGATATAATTAAAAACTATAAAATGAAAAATATATTTGATCATATAATGATTCATTTTATAATCATTGTAATGATAGTTAATAGAATTTTTAAGTGAACATTAATGATAAATGATTAATAATTAATTAAATTCATTTATCATTATGAATAATAATTATATGGTAGATAAATTTTTTAAATAAATAATTCAAACCATGTTTTCAATCAAACATTCATCACATGGAGTCTCATCTAGAATCCTAAATTCTCAAATTGATCTTATGGGAAAAACTCAATATGTTTAAACCATTAAAATTATTATGATCGACTTTTATGAAGACCAGAAACTCTAAAAATGATGAGGGATGTTTGGAGGTAATATGGGTATTTCCTAGTTGTGATAAAAGGTGCATGCTATTTGAATAAGTGAGGATAGAGGGTTACAATATATATGTATTCAGAGTCGAACTCTTGAAATAATTAAATGTTTTGACATAATATAAAACCTAAATCATGTGAATATGGATGTAAAACACAAAACGTTGTAATATAAGGATTGATGTGTTGAACTATCATCATCCTATAATAATCATGATATTATTTTTTGACAATGGAACTAAATGATTACCTTCCATAACCTATTTTACCCGTCATGTTGTAATGATTTTTTACCAAGATAATTATTCATTATAATGAAAGTTGAAATTAATTTTTTTAATAATTTTATATCCCAATATTCAAAAAATAAAATTCATTTTTATTTTTTAAATATATATATGTGATGTAAATAAATAATAGTTTAAGTTCAAAAAATGTACAAGAAAAAAATATTTTGTAGAAAAAATATGTGCTAGAAAATAAATATGATATTTGACCAATAATTATTATAATTTTTATACTAATGGATAAAATGGAATTATTTTTTCATTAGAGAATAATTTATTATTTTAAAAAAATAAATAATATAAAGATACATTTTAAATACCATAAAATAAAATAAATTATAATAAAAAGAAAATTTTTCACTATTTACAAAAAATTTATGTTAAAATAAAAAAACTAAAAAACAAAATAATATAGATTAAATATAATATTTTAAAAAATTAAATCATTTTTGTATAATTAAAATCCTGTAATTTAAAAAAAATTAAATTAAAACCATCTAATACATGGAAATGTTATTTAAAAAAAAGAATTAAATTATAGATTGATTAATTATATAAAATAATATTTCAAACAATGATGAATATTAATCCATAATAATTATTGATTATCAACCATAATATTTTATTAACTCATTGATTAATTATATATTCATAGTATTGTTTCCCTTGTGAGTAATGATTTTATTCAACATGCATCAATTTAGTTCCCAACCCATTCCTAACGTCACTAAAGCCAAACCACCAATAATTTCAGCCACGTAAAATAAAATAATAATTAGATGAATATAATGAGCGTATTTATTCATTGACTATTGATCATGTTTTCTTCTCTAAAACCAGAATTCCAAATGTCGCTTTATCTTATACCTTCCTTCCCAGTATGGTTTTTGTCTCAACACGACCTAACCAAACTCTCTCAATGCCCATAATCTCATGTTGGAAATAGTGAAGAAAATAAAATTATAACACCATCACATATTAACCACATAACACTAAAATATATCACATCTCAAGTAGATTAATATAGTACTATTAAAATTAAAGACATCAACATCATCCCCTCTTCCTATTATGCTCAACCCTAATCAACTAACAATTTCTCGATAACATCATGTGGTAAATAACATTCCCCTCCCACATATTTTTTTGATAATAGCTTCCATGTGTTATTATGGATATTATAATACTACTGTGATTGTGGAGAATAGGTTGTATTATTACATCCTTTCTCGCCAAGATTTATATTGTAGAAACACCAATAAGAAAAACAATTATCATTAGTATAGAACAATCAGCTCAGGTGGTGGTTAATCAGAAATAATATGTTAATAAATAGTGTTATAGATAGTCCCAATAATATACCTATGTTGTCTAGAAAACAAAAAACACTATCATGGATCAAAAAGTTACTACAATGCCATAATTAATAAAAATACACTAAATAACCATTAGAACACAAGATGGAAATAACCACACAAGCGATCATCACTACGAAACACTATTCCACCTTTATTTAGTATTAAATAAAACTCCATAATTTTATTCATCATTGAACAATTTTTTAATTAATGCATTTATTTTTGATATAAAACGAGAAGCTATTATTATCGATCTCTCTTATTTATTCTCGTGTATTACCAATTCAATCAAGGCATATATTTATCATTTATAGTTTGAAACTATGAATTTCATACAATTTTAATTTTAAATTTTTACTTAATAGATTCCACATTATTATTGTATAATTTTTTATTTTCATTAATTGAAATCAATTCCATAGAGGATCATTAAAAACTATCAACATAATCCTTCCATAACCCCATCCCACATATCATGTATAACCACACAACATACATAAACTATTATATTCAAGGACTATCATTAGATATGTCCTCATCAAAGTTAATATATTTTACGATTATTGTAACTACCAAGTTAATCACCATTTTGACGTAATAATTAACTACAATAAGTGATTTTTGAAAAAAAAACAAATATTCGATTGGGGAAGTAGTTTTAAAAAATATAATTGATAATAAAGGAAGAAAAATTTCAAATAAATGATTTATTAGTTAAATAGAATTGAAAACCATAAAAATATTTTAATTTAATCACCAAAGTATTCCCATAATTATATCGGTTCCATTTCCACTATATCCATTTATAAATATATAGAATTTTTATTTATCATAATATAAAAAAATATAAAATAAGCTATAAAATCTATATAAAACATACATACCACACTTTCCAATTATATTCCCATAATTCTAATTAATTTAATCTTAATTATATTAATACATATTAATTATACATTGAAAATTTAAAAAAATATTAAACCAAGATTTTTTAGTAAATATTATAGAGAATTCATTAGTGCATGACATTAGTAATATTTACTTTTTGTAGTTAAAAAATAATATATAGAGAAACTATGGAATTTTTTGAAACCTTCCAAAAGGGGTTGACCATATAATATAGGGGCTAAATGACTTGACTAGAGGATTATGGAACACCCAAAATAAATAAATTTCTTCAAGAACACAAATTTTATATAGTATTTAACATAGATTACAAAAGATATAGTCTCATAATATTTTACAGAATATAGATCCAACTATAATATTTTCATTCACATTAAATAGTCTCAATTTAATTTTCCCCCATATCCATATTAATATATAAAACTTTAGAATTATATGAATTTATTTAATAATTTCAAAATTCCTTTAATACAATAGTTTTTAGTTAAACATACTTATAATATAATGAAATGGTATTTTCAAAATGGAACGAGGGAAAAATATGATTTTTGTGGATAAACATATTCCACAATATTATATATATATATACTATGTACTAATAAGTGTATTATAGAGACCCATTATTGGTGTGAGATTTATTTTCAATAATTATTTAAAATTATATAATGGATTGTTTATAGATGATGAATTCATTGTGGATATTATCAAGGAAAAGAGGACTATGCATTGAGAAATACAATGAGAGCTTCTTGATATCATAATTTTCCATGAACTATGTTTACGTATTGGGTTAGATGATTGAAAAATTGATATGTATAGAAAAATTAATTGAATGTTATTGATGTTTAAAGGCATGTATAATTTTTTTTATAATTTTATTGAAAAGAGAGAAGTATAACTTGCTAATTATATAGGTTCTATAAGAGAAATAAATGTATTATTTAGAAGTCTAGGAAATTTGATTGGTATTAAAGGTAATAAAATATGGAATAAAATAATCCTATTATCATATAAAAAACATATCTCTCAATTTCATGGGTTGGAAGTTGATTAGTGGTCTCATAAGATTCGTTGAATTGAGAAATATAGGATAGTTTTGACATAGATGCCTATAATGTGTGATAAAGTTTTAGTTCACAAATAATTATTGATCACACGATTTACCATGTTCTAAGGATAACATAAGATTTAGTAGATTACATGATAGGGTATTATAAATTACATGAAACAATATTTCAAAGAAATGATATATATTTTTTACAATATCATTATTTTTTACATAACTGACATATGTTTATAAGGGGTTTCATGTTTTTTGTATAAGATTCAATTTATAAAATAAAATATTTTGGATGTTTTTTTTGAACTATAAAATGGAATAGTCTCATGATATCAAATAGAATTAGTTATGTTATTGAATATAGGATATATAAAAATTTCTTCTATACCTGATGATAATAGAATAAATAGGAATGGATTATTTTCGAGTACTATGTATGTAGGAACCACTATTAATACCCATATTTCATATAATTTGAATGTATAATCAATAATTTATGTTTAATCAAATTTGGAATAATTTCTATCATGCTTGGGATCTTGTATATCAATGGCCATGAAACAATTATGAGTAAATGGATTATTATAAGTCATTCCATCATTGATTTATGTATAATTTATCAATATATTTTATATAGATGAAGAATGATTTTTCCGACCATGGGGCTCACACTCAAGGGTTTCAATATCATCAATATCTTGATCAATAGTAACATTTCATGGTTATGTGCATGAAGTATCATGCTCAATGTTACACCAATAGTCATTCACCTAAGAATAACCTCCACAAGTATAACACGTTAGGTTGAAAGAAAATATTTACACACGATGGATTATGAACGAAGGTTAAGGTGATCAACTTTATATTATAGTTTAGATTCTTTCAAGGATGATTAAAATAATTATTTTTCACAAATCCATCTGGTGGATGTTATGGAGATCATAGAGAACAGGTATGGTCTAAGAGTTGTCAATATGGAAGATGTGTGTTAACCATTTTTTATATTTCTCTTTGAATGTATATGGAGTATAGTGAGAGAAAAAATATGGCATTATCTTGATATATGAAAATATTTTTTTCGATAGTGTCATGGATTGAAATGGATTAAATCTCATATTGTATAGTTATAGAATAATAATTATGTAGCATAGGAGAAAAGATATTGAGAATTAAATTATATGTAATCATGAAAGAAGATAATAATGTGTAATAGATACCAACCATCATGATCCAAAATGTTTTATTAGACCTATAATTATATAAATTATAGATGATACCTCTATAAATATATTAAAGGTTAGTGAAGAAATAGAACAATTCCATGGTGGTAGAGGGTAATAAAACCAAAAGATTTAATGTTAGTAATTCCAAAACAGATATACCTTGAGTAGAATATTTTTCCATTAAAAATTTGATTACGAAAGTATGATAGAATTTTGACACATCATCAGTGTGTAATACATAGAAATATACCTTTTTTATAAAATAAGTAATTTTATTGTTTTTTTCATTATTTACATTCATGTATGTATATATTTTTATTTTGGTGATATTTATATAACTATAAGAAGATAAACTTTATTTATAACCAATGTTGGAATGATTTTATAAATGAAATATTAGGATATTCAATAACATGTTTAATTTTAAAAACAACCTTATTCTCACCCTTCTCATGTTTTCTTCAGTTATAATAAGTATAATTATGTCAAGGTGAAAGGTTCTGACATAGTTCTCAACCTATCAAATAGTTTTCTGGTTATCAATATATAATTAATGATGAAGACTCTATTCTATGAGTGAATTGATTTTGATGTGTTTTATAAAGTATCCCTTTTGATCTTAAACTCTTTGGGCAGTAATTTTATAGAATAATTTTATAGGGATTCTAACTATAGAATGAAAAGTGAATAATAACATTATACAATTAAATAAAATTTAAAATATAGATACTTATTAAGTGGTACTGAGTAAAAATATTTTTCTATATTTATGTATAAAAATATAGTTGTCCCTGAATGATGGCTATGGGAAATTGATAGTGGAAATATAGTGATGTAAACTATCCATATGGAGAATCTAGTGACTAAGTTTGATAAATACTTTTGAATGATAACTATTAAGATCGTGATAAATATTAATAATAAAACCCTATAAGAGTATAAAAACATTTAGGTGAGTGGGATAAGAATCAAAGATACATTTACTACATAAATTTTATTAAATAATGCTTGTACATCATGGAATTTATATTTTCTCTTCATGGATGGAAAATATGATGTTTACAATGAGTAAGCAGTAGATTTTAAGATAATGATTAATGAACTAGTAATGGTATTTGAATCATTACATTCTGTAATTTATGAATAAAATATGAATATTGAGAAAAATTATGAACATGAAACCATATCTAAAGTAAGCACCTTCTTAGATCATATCAATGATGAATCTAATTAAAGGAATAGATTTGGAGGGTTATTTGTAAAGATAAACCACTTGCGTTTGATGTGAAATATAACCTGTATGAAGTGTATACGATGTATAGTTGTTAATTCACAGGTATTGTATGAAATGGTCATGATGATATCTTACCCCCACATAGGAATTGGGATCAATAGGTGATTATACATGATATGGACTATAAAATAATTGAAGATCCATTTATAGAGAAAATGTGTATTAAACGTGTATCGGAGGACCTAAATGATCAATTAACTTTGATCATTGGTAGTATTAAAGAATATAATTATATATCTAAGGTATTTTCATTGATGATGTGATACATTTTATCACAAAGAAATAATGGATGGAATCTGTCTACACTCAGAAGACTCAATTATAAGATATTCCAAAATTTGGAAACAATAATAATTCTTAATTTTCTGTTATAGAAGCTCAATTGTAGGAGAAATACTATAAAATCGTGAAACTAGTGGGAATTAATTTATAAGGGAAATAATAAGGTAGTGTTTCCCTACAGATATTCCTCTATAGGTATAGGTATAAAGTATTCGATTATAAAATTTAAAAGTAGTGAAAAAATATTGATAAATCAAATAATCAATAAAATATAAAAGAAAATTATTTATTAATTTAATATTTGAATAATGTTCTAATGAAATGTTATTATTATGGAAGGTATGTTCACATAATGTGTATGTGTTTAGAGGCCTATGGTCATAGTTTCATAGGAGCAATTATTATACCAACATATCATCTAAGAAATAATAATAGTAGTTATGTTTTTAATGAATTATTTTTCATTTTGTCTAATCATTTGAAATTTAAAAAATACCTTATTAGGAATAATATAGGGAATGAAAAAATATCATTAAATGTTGTCCTAATTACATTTCTAATGTCATTTTAGAGTATATATGTAAATACACAGAGTTTCTGTGGAAATGTTCTTCTTAAATATATCGGAATTTTACGAGTCCATGAAAACTGACGGCATATGATTCCGATGCCTCATGTGCCCAGAATCAATTTCTAATATTTTTTAAGGTACATTCAATAAAAGTATTAGTATGATTTTAAAACATTTGAACTGGTGCTCAGAATTAAAATCTGTGGTCACCGTTGAACTCACATCAATGATATTCGCTTAAGAAGACCTTCACCTTGACAACAGATGTTATTGAATGAAAGTAAGTTTTTTTGTGTTTTATGAAGGAAAAATATATAATTTAAGTGCGTATCTTAATTTATTTTATTTGATCCGCCATGTGGGTGTGTGTTGGTTAAATACTCCCCATGGGAGTTAGCAGTGGGATCACCACACCTTAACCTCCCATGAGAGGTTATGGTGGTGGGGCCCAGATGAACACAACCTCCAATTTTAGAATTAATGTGGTGGGGACCACCTGAGGATGAAACCCCTTGAACTCCCCAATAAGTGGCGGAGAAACCTATTGAGCTCCCCACTTTAGGGTTCCACTACCCCACCACCTTAATGGAGCCAACACACATCATTTATGGTGCCAATCCTCCCATTAATTTGAATGTGCCAACAACTAAATAATATAAAAATCTATTATTTTGTTGGGGTTGGGACACACTTTCATTTTGGTGGATCCTGGAGGAAGGGAGAACATGGGAGAAGGCTTCCAGTGAAGAACGTTTTCCACCGACGAAGAATGATCCAATGGACGAAGAATGTCAACCTCGATCCAGACTTCAACTAATTTCCTCAGAACCTCCTCGACATGCGACGCCTTTGTCTACAATGAAACGACGTACACTTTCACGCGACTCCATTAACAAACAATAAATCTGTGGTAGGGGTGTGTTTTGATTTGAGCAACATTTATTCTTCCTTCCATGATTGTTTCTCCGGACCCACTTGCAACCAAACTAACGCGGAAGGATTGCGCCAAACAGACACGGCCCGATCCCTCTGCCATTCTGGTGAAAGTTTGGTGTGTTCTTCGTGTTCTTCATGTGTGATGAATAACGGAATATTTCAAGTCCATTTTATGATGTAATGGTCCCAAATTGAAGACCCAACACCACAAAGACCTAGCGGAGTTGAGGCGACGATAGTAGGTGAAAGATTGGACCGAAGCTGAAGGACCATTCCTCGACCGTTCATCAAGAGGGTGAATCAAATCATGTTTTTGGAGCCGATCAGAGGCCTGAAAAACAATAGAGACGATTAAAAGACATCGGGGTGACCTGGTGTCTCATGTTTCGTGACAAACAGACCATCAAGACGAAGAATGGACTTCACCGTAGGCACACTGGCCGGAGGCGTCGTTTATGGAAAATTCCAGAATAGAAGGTCTGTACTTCTAACAAACACACCGTTTAGTATGAGAATTCCTCATCTTGACTTTCAGTCATTAGACAAGTAACAGATGGCGTGTGACCCCGATCACATGATCTGTATTTTCTATGGAGAATGGTAGAAGCGGCTTCGCGAGACATGGTGTGTATTCTAGGAAATACACGGACACTGGCAGAATTACACAACCAAGAGGCACGACGTGTACTGTCTACAAAGAATGGAATAATTGGATTCGTGAGACTTGGAATATATCCCAGGGACACACGGACATGGGTTAGAGTACACAGGCATGTACTCCACCACACGGACAGACATGTCCAGTGACATAGGATACCCCGTGTACCTTTTACACGGGTTGGAAAACAAGGGTTGAGGCCGTGTATGGGCACATGGCCAGTGTATATGGAGCTAACCCCAGATGCTTGGATACAATGTGTAACCATACCACACGTCCTATAATATATTTTCTACATGACCATCCTTACTAAATGGGCCATGGTACTCCTACAGTACCAGTGGTTTGAAAACACGATGTGTGCCTCATTCCTAGACGTAGTGAAATATTTGAGAAATGTCATGGTCATCATGCCCTCAGTATCATAGACACGTTTGTTTTGGTTAGAAAAATATTAAGTGGTATACCGTTTGTATACACCAACTTTGGAATTTGTGGCAGTTTATGTATCGACACTTTTCTTGAAGAGTGGACCCTCCCGGAATCAAGCATAATTTGTTTAGAACCCTGAGGCTAGCTATGCACTGACGATTGTTCCTAGAACCTGTGTTTGTCTGACAGTTCTAAAATCTGTTCCTGGATCATGTATGGGTCCGAAAAAATAGCAGGTCCTAAATAATGTGTGGGTTCGACAGCTCTGACTACTGTTCCCGGATCCTATCTGGGTCCGACAGTTCTGACATCTGTACCAGGATCCTGTGTGGGTTTGACAGAATAGCTGGTCCTGGATCCTGTGTGGGTCCGACAGTTATGACTACTATTCTTGGATTCTGTGTGGGTCCGATAGTTCTAACTACTAGTCCTGGATCCTATGTGGGTCCGACAGCTCAGATTATTAAATTACTATATCAGATCATCTTTATCTCTCTACATAAGTTGTATACATGTGTGTGATGATTCAATGACTTTTGTTTTTTCATCATGATTATGATGTGTTACTTGATAACATAGGTATATGTATGGGCATATACATAATTAATGGTTATCTATTGATTTCATACCCTTTTGTTTGTCCTTGGTGTATTTGAGAGTCCTTGGTGGTCTTGAGATCCCTAGTCAGTATCATTATACTCACCCATGTATAGGCAGGGCCCGCACCTTGTTGTGTTGGATGGAGACGACAGAGAGTGCAGACTGAGGCTGACTGTGTGAGGACTGATGGATGTGGACTGTTGAGGAGGCTATCGGTACCTACCATACATGTAGGATCTGTGAGGGACGATCCAGGAGCGACTTTCACCTTTGATCCATTTTTCCCTCCTCAGTGGTACTTGTACTTTATAGCTGGGCTTGTATTTTCAGCCCCTTTAATTTTCAGCACTCTCTTTGTATAAAATTTTTACATAGTTTTTTCTTCTAGATTGTACTCTGATTGAGTGTGTTTAAAATTTCTAAAGGCAATTATTTTGAAGCTTAGGGATTTATGCCTTTGGTGCTTGTCTCCAGCCCCTGGCCATTGGAAGGCGGGCTTGAGGTAGTCAAGGAACGATCCCTGAGGGATAGGTCATGACAATTCGGTAGAAGAGGTAGACGGTTCTGCTGTATAAAATAGTACTCTGATCATTATTTTCT
Source organism: Viscum album (assembly GCA_963277665.1). Taxonomy (NCBI): domain Eukaryota; kingdom Viridiplantae; phylum Streptophyta; class Magnoliopsida; order Santalales; family Viscaceae; genus Viscum; species Viscum album. Next base: position 403,375,312 of record OY728163.1, on the reverse strand, counting down.
GTGAATAAATAGTGTTAAGATTAATGGGTGTGGTTTTCAATCCAGTGAGTCTAGTGTTGGTGTGGCAGCCGACGTATCCATACACCAGGACACTGACTTCTGATTTCTAACTCAGTGCATGAAAACCCTAATTTCATGTGTGTTTTGAAGAGTCTTCTTTGTGATTTATTTTGATTCCGCTCACCAGGTATAACTTATTGACCATGGCAGACCTATTTCATTACAAGATGCTTCCACGATGACATCTAGTCAGGGTTCCGAGAGTTATAAAATATGGTAGCCCACCGACCGACAAGGCCTTGGTGCAGGGCCCTATTATAGTAGATGCTCCTATGGTACCACTACCCGTTGGGGCACTGATTCCACCTTCCCCAGCAGTAGATAGTGTTTTCCTCTTGAGCCCATTGCACGAAATCAAGAGCCAGAGGCTGCCCAGGTTCAGGGGGAGATGGACCACCAGACAGCTGAGGATTGGCTGGAGGTTATGCTGAGAGTCTTCAGACTAGTAGGGACACCGGCCGATCTTATGGGGGTCCTTGCCACGAGTCTTCTTTATGAAGCAGTAGTAAGATGGTGGTGCCCAAAGCTCTAGGTGCATGGTGAGGCGACCCTTCTCCGGGAAGACTTCAAGTGCCTGTTTCAGGAAATGTTGGTCTCAACCACCCTTCATACGGTGCAGATACATGAGATAATACATCCATAGTATGGTAGCATGATAGTGGTGCAGTACATAGCGAGGTTCACCAACCTCTCGCACTACTCCACCGATATGGTGTGGGACCCTTTCTTTAGGGCCCAAACCTTTTAGTAGGGACTGAGGAGAAAGATCAGAGTGACGATGATATCACTCTGCATCCCGACGCAGGCAGGGGTGTTTGAAAGAGTTCTCCTAGTTGAGAGTTTCCTTACTGAGAAGTCACCAGTAGCGAGACCCATCACTAGTCTATATGTAGCAGAGTCTTATACTGCTGGCAGTATCCAGATGTCACAGATGTCCAAGAGGACTAGGACATTCAGTGGACGAACTCAGGATACATGATCAGTTGTTCGGGGCACACCCGACATATCTAGTCATGCCAGGAGCGGGCAATGTTACTCTTGCGGCGGCCTGGGTCGCATGGGTAGTGACTGTCCGACCTGCTGTAATGACGATCAAAACATCGTCGAAGGACCTCCCAGGTAGAGACATATATTCGATCGAGGTCGTCCACAGGGCATAGGTGTATGTGGTAGAGGAGCTGGTCGAGCAGCTAGAAGTGGGCGACTTTTCGAGGTGTTACCGCCACCACCACTAGGAGGTCCACCCTGACTGCCAGGAGTAGGTGGATAGGCGAGAGCTTAGCTCTAGGAAGTTTAGGATTACGATCACGATGCTATGTATATGATTCGAGGTATGATCTGTGTCTACTCGACCATAGCTACAGTACTTATAGACACAAGTGCCAGTCACTCTTTCATTTCCACTGTCGTTGTTCAGAGATCGGAGATTCTGAAGGAGCCAATGCCTCAATCCTTACTACTAGAGACTAATACAAGATCAAACTCAATGATTATGCACTGGTTCTGGTATTGTGAGCTTACTCTAGGAGGCAAGAGCTTCGGTTGTGATCTCCTCATATAGACGTTGAGGCCTTACGACATCATCTTGTGTATGGAATTGTTATCTACAATCCATGCCCATATTGGATGTATTAGGCACAATGTGTGGTGTGACCACACAGATGGGACCAGGTTCACCTTCACTGGTGAAAAGTGAGCCTTTTCATCATAGGATGGACTTACTCATAGGATGGTGTAGCCGATCGACCATGAGTTAGCATTCCATACCCTATGAGAAATTGATGTGCAGTGTCCGACTTATCTTGTAGTGGTGGACCAGTACACAAATGTTTTCCATGATGATGTTCTAGGGATACATCCTCACAGAGTGGTGGAATTTTACATTGAAATATACGCTAGTACTAAACTGATATCTATAACAGTGTATCGGAGGGCTCCCGGGGTGCATCGCGAGATTTAGGTACAACTAGAGGACTTGCAGGAGAAGGGATTCAGCCGGCCCAGTGTTTCTCATTAGGAAGCCACGATTTTTTTTAACATGAAGGCGGATGGGAGCCTGAGGATTTGTGTCGACTACCGTCGCCTGAACATGGTGACCCTGAAGAACAAGAACCCACACCCGAGGATTGATGACCTCTTTGACCAGCTAAAGGGAGCAAGATAGTACTTGAAGATAGACCTCAGATCAGGATATCACCAACTCAGAGTTTGAGATGAGGATGTGCAGAAGACGTCCTTCATATGTCGGTATGGTAGCTATGAGTTGTTGGTTATACCTTTTGGAGTAACAGACACTCCAGCGGTGTTCATGGGACTCATGAACAGGTTCTTCCAGCCATACCTCGATCGCTTTGTCTTTTTCTTAATTGACAAAATTCTAATATACTCGACTACTGACAAGGAGAATGCCTACCATTTGCAGGTAGTACTGGACACACACCGAGAGCTCCAGATTTATGGTATGCTCTCGATGTGCTAGTTTTGGATATGAGTGGTTCACTTTTTGGGAAATGTCATCTCAGAGGCTGGAGTTGCAGTTGATCTAGTGAAGATTGAGGTGGTACTTGCTTGGGATCCAACCATGAGTGTGATGGAGGATCGGAGTTTCCTGGGCTTGGATGGATATTAAAGGAGGTTCGTACCAGACTTCTCTAGAGTTGCATCACCACTTTCATCCTTGAAAATGAAGGGTTAACCTTTCGAGTGGTTGAAGAGATTCCAGTAGAGATTTTAGGATTTGAGGAATAGGCTGACTAGTGCCCCCATTTTAAGGCTTCCAGAAGAGGGCGTAGGGTACGTAGTCTACTGCGACGCATCATGGACTGGACTTGGGTGTTTCCGGATTCTGGATTGAGTAGTGATCACATATGGTTCTCGTCAGCTGAGAAAACATGAGCAAAACTATGCTTCCCATGACCTGGAGTTAGCATCAGTGGTCTTCGCCTTGAAGATATGGAAACACTATCTAATGGGAGAGCGTTTTATAGTCTACTCTGACTAATAGAGTCTAACGTATATCATATCCCAGAAGGACCTGATCCTGAGAAAGTGACGATGGCTTGGGTTCCTCTAGGACTATGACTTCGAGATAGTCTAAAATCCTGGGAAGGGGAACGTTGTAGCAGATGCACTCAGTAAGAGATCTGGTATACAACTTCTAGGCAAGCCGACATAGCAGCTGGTTGCTTTATAGATATCCTTTGTGGACCGATATGGAGAATCGTTCCTTTAGTCACATATAGTCACTCATCTACTTCTTCAGCAAGTTAGGGAGGCACAGTGTGAAGATGCTGACTATGAGACACGACGTGCTAAGAGATCCATAGGGCAGGAACTTGATGGATTTTTTGAAGGTGGGGATCATTTCATCCTCTTTAGAGGAAGTACTATGGTGCCAGTGTCACTTCATGAAAAATTGTTGAGGGAGATCCACACATCCCCTGTAGTGGTGCATCTTCGAGCTGAGAAGATGTATCAGGAACATCAGCGACAGCACTGGTGGCCAGGTATGATGAAGGTAGTAGCATAATGTTTCCCACGATGCGTCACTTCTTAGAAAATAAGGCGAAGAATCATGTACCAGTAGGATTGGTTCATCCTTTAGGGGTCCCAGAGCAGAAGTGGTATGTGATATCCATGGACTTCGTTACACGACTTCCACGTATGTCCAGGGGACATGACTTGATTTGGCTGATTGATGATCGACTCACCATGTTGGCCCACTTCCTACCGATTAGAGAGCAGGTTTCATTAGAGAGATTGGAATGCCTCTACACATAGGATATTTTGCGGCTACATGGAGTACCCTCGACGATTGTATATGATTGTGACGAGCGATTTACTTCCTGGCCATGGAAGGGGTTGAAGGAGGCTTTTAGGATGCAGCTTCGTCTGAGCACATCCTTGCATCCTCAGATAGGTGGTCAGACCGAGTTGACCATACAAACCCTCAAGTACATGCTACATGCTTGTTCCCTTGACTTCAGTTGTAGCTGGGAGGATCACTTACCTTTGGCGGAGTTTTCATACAATAACAGCTATCACTCCACCATAGGGATGCCACCTTTTAAGGCATTATTTGGGTGAACATGAAGATCACCCTTTTTCTTGATAGTCCTAGGGGAGTCAGCACTAGTGGGACCAGAGATGGTACGGGCTACCACATAGAAGGTACAGATCATCTAGGAGCAGATGAAGACTAGACAGAGCAGGCATAAGTCTTATGCCGAAATGAGATGGAGACGTCTGGTGTTCGAGGATGGTGACCATGTCTTTCTACGGGTCTCACCCCGATGAGGTTTATGGATATTTGGACGAGGCGTAAAGTTATCTCTGAGGTTCATCAGTCCTTTTCAGGTCCCCAACAGAGTTGGCGAGGTGGCTTACCGCTTGACTCTTCCACCTCACTTACACAAGGTGCATGACGTCTTCCACGTATCTTAGCTGAGGAGATACGTGCATGACTCTTCTCACATCATCGACCATGGGGACCTAGATGTCGAGGATGGGGAATCTTTTATGGAGGTTTCAGTGGATATTGAGGATCGATAGGAGCGAGTCCTTTTTGGATGGTCGATAACTCTATTGCAAGTTTGTTGGATGTATGGGAACCACTAGGATAGAACATGGGAGTGGGAGGATAATATTCAGTCTCAGTACCACCATTTATTCCCTTAGATCGAGTTTTATCTTATGGGGATGTAAATCCCTGAGGTGGGTAGAATTTCAAGACCCGGAATTTTCGTGGAAATGTTTTTCTTAAATACATGGGAATTTTACAAGTCTGTGAAAACTAACGGTGTGTGATTCCGATGATTGGTGTGCCTGGAATCAATTTCTTAAGTACTGTTTAGGTACATTCAATAAACGTATGACTGGGATTTTAAAACATTTGGACTGGTGCTCAGAATTGAAATATGAGGGCACCATTCAACTCGCAGTGCTGGTATTTTCATAATAAGACATTCACATAGACGACGGATGTTTGGGAATGAAAGTTAGATTTTTTGGGGTTTTACGATGGAATAATAAATAATTTAAGTGCATGTCATAATTTATTTTCTTTGAGCTTCCATGTGGGTGTTTGTTGGTTAAATCCTCCTCATGGGAGTTAGAGGTGGGACCACCACACTTTAACCTACATTGAAAGGTTATAGAGGTGGGGCCCACTCGAACACAACCTCCCATGTCAGGATTAATGTGATGGGGACCACCAATGGATGAAACCCCTTGAACTCCCCATTATGTGGGGAGAAACCTCTTGAGCTCCCCACTTAAGAGTGCAACCACCCCACCACCTTAATGGAGCCAATGCGCATCATTTATGGCGCCAATCCTCCCATTAATTCTAATGTTCCAATAACTAATTATTAGATAAAACTATTATTTTCTAGGGGGGACTCACTTTTTTTTGTGGTGGAGCATGGAGGAAGGGAGAACTTGGGAGAAGGATTCTAGTGAAGAACATGTTCCACCGATGTAGAACACATTAATCAACAAAAATTGTCAACCTCGATCCTGACTTCGACTTATTTCCTCAGATCCTCCTCGATGTGGGATGTGTTCATCTATAATGAGACAACATCTGCATTCCCTCAACTCCATCAACGAAAAATGAATATGAGGTAGGTGAGTGTTTTGATTTGAAAAACATGGATTCTTTATTCAATGGTTGATTCTCCTGACACGCTTACTACCAAACTAACGGAGACAGACCGGGCCAATCGAACACCGCCCGATCCCTCCATCGTTCTTATGAATGTCTGCTGTGTTCTTTGCATTCTTCATGGGTGACGAACAACAGATCATTGCGAGTCCTTTGTACGATGCAACGGTCCCAAATTGAAGACCCAACACCATAACTACCTAGTGGATATGAGAGGACGATAGCGGATGACAGATCAGACCGGAACTGGAAGGACCATTCCTTGATTGTTCTTCTAGCGGTGTGAATCAAATCATGTTCTTGGATCCCATCAGAGACCTAAAAACACTGGAGACAACTACAAGACATCAGGAAGACCTTGTGTCTAATGTTTTGTGATGAACAGAGTGTCAAAACATAGAATGGACTTCACGGGGGGGTGCACTAGCCGGAGGCGTTGTTTCTGGAAAATTTCCAGAATGCACGACATGTACTTCTGATGAAAAGACCATGTGTTACGGGCATTCCCCGACATGAGTTTTAGACGTTAGACATGTAACACATGGCGTGTGACCCTGGTAACAAGACATGTATTCTATGTGTAGAATGGAAGAAGAGGCTTCGTGAGACATATCACGTATTCTTGGAAATACATAGACACTGGCAGAATTACATGGCCAAGAAGTATAGCATTTCATGTCTACACAAGATTTAAGAAGGGACTTCGCGAGACTCGGCGTGTATCCTAGGGACACACGGACACGAGGTGGAGTACGCAGGCATGTGTTCCACCACACGTCCATACATGGCAAGTGGCACGGGCTACCCCATGTACTAGTTACACGGGTTGGAGAACACAGGATGAGGCTATGTACGGGCACATGGCCAGCATATATAGAGCAAAACCCAGATGTTTGGACATAGCAGGTAACTATACCACACGATGTGTATTTTCTATTCTACAGGACCAGCCTTACGACATGGGTTGTAGTAAATAGGCTGCACCAGTGGTATGAAGACACGACATGTGCCTCATTCCTACACGCTATGTACATTTTATGAAATGGATTGGTCATCTTGTCCTCAGTATGTTGGACACGTTTGTTTTGGTTATCCCCCTATTACATGGCATACCTTTTGGATACATCAATTGGGGACATTATGGTAGTTGATGTATCAACACTAGTGTTGCGGAGCAGACACACCCATAATCAATCATACTTTGTATGGAACCCTCAGGCTGGCTGTGCACCGACGACTGTTCCTTGATCATGTTTGGGTCCGATAGCTCTGACATCTGTTCCTGTATCCTATGTGGGACTGACAGAATGGCTAGTTCTGGAACCTGTGTGGGTCTAACATCTCTGACTACTATTCATGGATCTTGTGTGGTTCTGACAGTTCTGACTTATGTTCCTGGATCCTGTGTGGGTCTAACAGAAAAGCTGGTCCTGGATCCTATGTGGGTCTGACAGTTCCAACTACTGTTCCTGGATCCTGGGTGGGTCCGACAATAATAACTGCTGGTCCTGAATCTTGTGTGGGACCGACAGTTGAGATGATTCAATTACTATATCTTATCATCTTTATCTATCTACATAATTTATATAACTGTGTGAGCTGAGTTAGTGACTTCTATGTTTTCCTCATGATTGAGATGTGTTACTTGATAACTTACATATATGTATGGTCATATACCTATGTATTGGTTATCCATTGATTTCGTACTTTGTTGTTTGTCCTTGGTGGTTTTGGGGTCCCTACTGAGTATCGTTATACTCACCCTTACACGGGCTATGCCCACTCCACATTGTGTTGGATGTAGAAGACAAATAGCGCTGACCGAGTCTGAGTATTTGTGTACTGGATGGTACCCGGAGGTGGACCTCACAACGAGTCGATACCCGGAGGAGACTGCCAGATGTGGAGTGTTGAGGAAGCTATCTGTACCTAACCTTCTGGTAGGATCCATGGTGGATGATCTAGGAGCTACTTTCACCTTTCATCCATTTTGTCCTTTTTCACTTATACATGTACATTACAGTTGGGCTTGTATTTTTTCCCCTTTACATTTCAACACTCTCTTTGTATACATATTTTACTTAGTGTTTCCTTCCAGTTTGTACTCTGATTGTGTGTTTTTACAATTTATAAAGGAAATGCCTTCCTAGATTAGGGATTTTTGCATTTGGTGATAGTCACCAGCCCCTGGCCTATGGAAGGTGGGCTTGGGGTAGTCAAGGCTTGGGCCCCGAGCGACGGGTCTTCACAATATAAATGAATGTGTACTAATAATAATTAAAATAACTTTATATTCATAGAGGTAAAATAAGGATCTTAATGAATTATGTACCAATAACCTACCAATTCATGATCATAGTATCCCCTTTTGAAATAATTTAATGGAATATGGAAGACAAAATAATTTGTTTTACTATATATGAATATGAATGAATTAAACATGAAGTAAATATCAATATGGAATGAAAATGATGACATAATGTTTATGGTCAAATTTAGGGAGATACTAAAATAATTCCCCAGTGGATTCATAATTAATTGCATAATGATATAATTTATGGTACGAAATATATCCCCCCCAATAAAGGAGAAATCATGATAAAAAGATAGGTTGTTTGTTTGTGTATGAAATTTAAACATTGGGTTTAATAACTCTAATTTATCATAGACGATTCTCAATGAACTAGTGTAAAAATAAATGGCTCTGAATTTTAATAAATAATTCTTGATTATGTGGACCAATAATTTCATGTTATCTAATATGACAAAAGATGAACAAATAAATAAATCTTATTTAATTTCATGTGTGATGAATCAAAAGGAATGAAATGGGAATATCAAAAAGATATTATAAAATAGATAATTATACATTTAAATAAATCAAAAAAGTAATGTTTTGGAATACACCATAATATTAAGGGTTGGTTTATCATGACCTACCAATGAATCTTATTCTAATATTCTAAAGGATCCCCTCTCCACATGAATTGTATGATTGTAATTTATATTTACTTTTTTTAATAATTAAAGGTGAGGTATGATTCATGATATTCATGTTCACAATGGGCATAGGTTAATAATGTTTTTAGTTTAAAAATCTACAATAATAATTAGAATTCATAAAATTCACATATGTTGTTACACTCAACTAGTGGTGTTATGAAACAACTTTGAACATCAACGTTGATTACGAAAGGCATATGTTGTTAAAAAAAGAGTTAAAAAACTAAAGTATAACTAGATATAAAGCTCACTATTATGCCATGTTATATTTATTTTTTCTTAAGATGTCACAGATCATTAAATATTTAACCATTACTATTAGCCCTTATTTTGAGTAGTAATAGAAGAACTAGATAATACATATTAAAAGATATGTAACATTAAATATGTTTTTCACAGGTAGATTGTTTTTCTCGAAATGTGGTATCAATTAAGTATATTAATGTTAAAAATAAGCTACTATAAAATAATAAAAAACCCCAAAAAGTATTCTCCCCATTCATAAGGCATGTTAATCATGTATTTGTATCTCAAAATTTCATTTCCATAATATGTATCAATGCAATGATAAAAATTTACAAGGAGAATTGGTGACATGAAATCTTGTTTTTTGGGAATAATATAAAAATGGGGTACATTATAAAATAGAATAAGAAAAAATAAAAATTCATACCATAAGGTTAATATTAATAAGGTGTTAATTTTTACATAGCATGTGGCATGAATTAGAAACAATTTCTTAATTGAATATTATCATACTATTTAGTGAATGTGTGAATGAGAAAACATGATGAATTTTTAAAAAATATAGTCATGTTGTTAGAATATATTGAAGTAAGTGATTGACATGGATATAATTCGTGTCAGGTGACATAAAATATTATTTAATAGAAAATTTTTCCACAGTGTAGGAATCGATTTCTTTTCAATAATATTTTTTCTAGTGTTAATTTAGCTCACTGAAAATCTACCAATAGTGTATAGAAATAAACAAGAATGTGGAACCATGATTGAATTGGTTTTATGTAGAGGAATGATTCAATATAAAATTGTGAGATAGATCAAAACAATGATATTAATCCATATATAAATGGATTCAATAGCTTTAATATTAATTTATATAGCCACATGTTGTGTTAATAGTTATTTTATCATCATATTAGTCATTAAGGGGAGGGGGGTTTTATGAAAAATCATGTTTTATAAAGACCTTTCAATATTGATGTTAATAGGAAGGAAATTTTGGAGTAAAAAATATAAAAAATTATTATTTTAGATATATTACATGTAATTGAATTTAATATTTTCCAAAAAAAATTCCAATGTTGGAGATTAGTATCAATAATCGTTTATATAGTATTTGGATTTCTATCATTCATTGTACAATAATATATCAATAGAGTGATTGTGGATAATGAAGTCATTTATAGAGATTTAGCTGTCCATAGAAACATTATGTGCATAATGACAATGATAGACCCTAGGTATCGTTATATATAATTTGAGATGTTTCTAGTTTGGGTAGCAGATTGCATACCCGGTGGATTTTGATTGATTTAGGGTGTGTTCAAAATTTCCCATAGCTATATTTAAAGAGTTTATAGAGAATAGATATTCAAAGAGTTCATGAAATAATTTTATTTTTGGTTCCTAGTAGATCAGAGGAAACTATATTTTTATGAAAGAGAGAGTCATTAAGAATTCAGCTCTTTTTGAATCTGTACATTCCATTAGTTGTATATAAAAATATTTTAGTGGATAAGACATTATTTTGAAATACCTGATTTAAAAAATGTGTTTTAAATTTAGAGAGGTGTTTGAAAAATTTTGTGACCATTAATGCTTCATGCATTTTGATAACAAAAAATTTATATAAAAGTTTCATATGGTTAAAGTTATTTAATTATTGAATACTAATCATCACTTGTATAAATAAAAAATGTTTTTGATTGTGAGGATTATACTGTATGGTGTAATTAATGTGAAAAAATCATTATTAACCACATTATTACACCTATTAAAATTATTAAATAGTCCTCAATAGGTTATATTATGTGGTATTTAGAATCACACGATGAAATGTTCACTAGAATTTTCCATGTTTTTACGAAATATTATACCTTTATTGAATTATATGATACACATTGAAGTAATTAAATAATTTTATTAAAAATATTTCATTTTATTAATTTTTCGTTTCTGAGAAAAAATTCATTCATAAAATGGAGTGTTCTCATAAAACTGTTCTATTTTGGTTATTTGATCGATAAACAGATGGCTATGGAGAACACACATCCTTGATACCATTAGAATGAATAGTTTTGAATGATTTATGGGGTTTAATTCAATATTAATTACCCTATAAATAACCACAGTTTTGATCATTTAAAGTATTGATTAAGAATTATAGTTAAATCATGTTTGTATAAATTTTATATGAATGTTATGATCTCTTATATTTAATTTCACATATTTTTCATGTGTAAATTGTTCCACTTAAGTGAATTGTAGTGGTAGTTATGTGAATGACATTTTATTAATTAATTAGTCTATTTACTTCCATTGGATCGGTGACATGGACTTATTATATAAATAATGACATATAGAGGTGTTAGGTAGTTACATTCACACACTCATGGTTCATGTGATTAGTGTTAGTGTGATCAGTGGTTGGGTTCCCATGATGATTCCAACGTCATGTGCATGGGGTCTCACATTTGGTCTTACACCAATAGTTATTTTCCCATAGATATGCTATAAGAAGTTTATAGTTGAGATGTTAAAAAATGCGTTACACAATATGAGTGATGTTCTAAGGGTATGTAATAAAATAATTTTATGGAAATTGGTTTCCTAGTTAATTAACGCGTGTATTTTCACATTATAAAATATGGGGTATTCTAGAAATCAATGATTACTTTTGGGTTTTTTGATAAATCCATAATGATGAAGGGTTAATTTCAATTATCATTTTTGATTTTTAAAGATAAAAAAGGAAATCAAAAAAATTGGGTGTTGAAATATCCTTATCTGGAGAAGAAGTGTTAAAGAGACTATGTAATGGAAAATAATTAAAAATATTTTCATTAATGATATAATATCATCAGTTTGTGAAACTTTTGGTCGAAGTGGAGGTGTAGATAAATTAACCTTAAAATCTCTCATAATGATTAAGGCATAGTGTAGTGGTGAATAGAGATACACCATCATGATCCATATTTATTTAAGAGGCTATAAGGTTTGAATCTCCACTACTGGGAAGTTGGGTTTTTCAAAAACTTATATACCAACAGTTCAATAGAACCATTAGTATAGGGGTCCTTTACCAACAGTTTATTCAAACCATTGGTAAAGGTTGAGTAATTGAATAATTTCCCAACGGTTTGAAGAAAATGTTAGGAAATTTACAATTTTTTATCCCTTTACCAATAGTATGTAAAAACACGTTGGTAAAGTCCATGCTTTTCCCAACAGTTTCTAAAAAAAGATGGGAAAAGTCCCCTCCCCCCCTAATATAACACCTCAGCCCCCAATTACATAGAATCCAGACATTTACCCCGATCTCCAAAATCCCCTGCACTGGTGAACCCTAACCCGAGGTCTTCCATCTAATCAGATGCAACTCCCCCATCTAGGTTAGAATCCTTCAAATTATTCCCAAATACCGACATATAAGTCCTCATTAAGGTAATTGACATGGTTGGTGTGTGGTCTACCAAACTCTGTGACCTAACATGATGAGTTGAGGTATATTATACGTTTTTAGTGTTATTCATCCCAACTATGAGTGGATATCCTTCTATTATCAACCTTTGTCCATTTATTTCACTATCTAGAAAGATCACGTCATTATTACCTCTTTCTAGGGATTTGGGAAAACGTTATAATTCAAACTATTTGATATTGAATCAATTACAAATACATGATTTGTAGATTTCTAGGAGTATATAAAAGATGGTTTATAAACTATCCATTTTAAGTATAACTATTTTGTGTTCTTTATGATGTGTAATATCATTGACATACTTTATTATTAATCTCAAATTTAAAAATAAATGTCTTTTCTCTAATTTATGAAATTAAACTTATTTACGATCCATGAACAACCTATTATTGTAGAATCCTAAACTTTATCCACCCATGGGGTGTGATTGACTTGGGGAACTAATTGGGTAATGAATGGAATGAATATAGGGGTTCCCAGAATGAGTTATTGAACAAGAGTGAGTGATTTGGGATGCTTATAACCCATAATGGTACTTGAGGCATGTCCCTCTTATATAAGACCTATCGAAAATTAATATAAATAAATTTAAATTTAATTATTGAGTACTTGTTCTTTGACTAATGATTTGGAATTTCATTAATAAACCAACCAAGGATTCATGTTAAAAACATATCTTTTTATTCCATTTCGAAACCCCCTTGGATTCATGATGATTTGGTTTAGAATAAATTGGGGAAATTAACCATGGATTCATAGTGATTATGATTTAGGATACCTTGGGGATGTCCCCCTTGGATTCTAATCTTGATACCTCTCTCTTTACATTGGATGGGAACTCCTTCCTCCCTATAAATCCATCTGAATTCAATAAATTTTTCAGTTCTACACTCCAAATCTGTAAGGATTAACATAGTTTTAATTTTTTGTATCTATTAGTCTTGGTTTCTATTTTCATTTGACCTAAACCAGGTTGTGACTTGTGTGGCATGACATACCCAATAAGTGTAGTTTTATTTGTTTTATATTTCTGTTTTACAATTCATGTTTCATGATTATATGAATAAACATGATTTGTAGTCCTCATAGGACACCTATTATGTAGTTAGTGAATCATATCGACTAATGGATGTGCTGTTGAGATATATCCCCACTCAAAGATGATAAATGGTTTGTTTAGTAATATTTTCTCAAGGTGGGTAATGGATATAAGGATAATCCATGTAAAGAGACTTGGGAGGGTTGGGGTAGTTGGGTAGGTGGTATTCCTTTTTTTATTGGGGAAATATGGTACTTTCTGTGGACTTTAGTTTGGGTGTAATGAAATGTAATAACTTTTCAGAATATTTCTAATTATTAGCATTAATAACTTATTTAAAAAACTCTCTTTACACATTCTACATCTATCATGAAAATACCTCACATTGTAATATCTTGAATAATATTCTATCAGGTCTACGTAGTCTTCTTGTATGTGATAAATGAAAAAATTACAAAACAAATCTCGCCTCAAATATAGGAACACATAACTGAATTATTATATCATTACATTGTTTTATTAGTTCACTATATCATCTAGAAAACCCTTCCTTTATCGTTTAAAAAAATATATTTTATATTAAACGTCAATCATATTGAATTTCTTATGATGAAATGACTTATAAAAATTCTTTTTTCAGAATGGATAGAAGTTGGATGTATGAAATCGATCAGATGGAAATTGATTTTCAAAACAATTTGGAGTTCTTTTTTGATTTTGAATTTCACAATTCTTCAGATAGTGGTCGTATACACTACCCAGGTTCCAATTGTGTTGGTAGACCTTGTTTGTGCCATGAAGAAGTCAACTACTACATAACTAAATATGTTTTTCAAGAAAACTACTATTTTTGGAATCACAATGAGTAGAAAATGAAATTACAGATTTCGAATGATCAAAATGAAAGGACTAGACTGGAGAATTTGTTAGACGACCAGTTTCCATTTATTTATCATCAAGAAAAAGATAGGATTACTACTCATGAATACTTATATATGAGGACAGATGATGCATCTCATGAAAATGATGATATTTTTAGGGTGAAATGATTGAATGAGGATGGCCAACTCCAGTGCATCGATAGTGCGATAAAATGAAAAGGCTATAATTTTTAATCTGACTGCTTCATGGGATAAATATTTATGGGATTTATAATACATCAATTGATTACATTATTACCTTCTTGAAGGATTTAATTTTAGATGATGCAGATATTACCTCAAACCAGTATATGGAATGGATGTTAGTTGAGGAACATGGATTAAAAAAACAAAATTCTTGCTTGCCCAAAATATTTTTCTTTATTCTAGGAGGAAACTGTTGAACAAAATTATTGTATAAAATGTGGCACATCCCACTGGAGGTCAAAATCTGATGGAACACCATCCCGTGTACCACATAATGTAATGTGTCACATTTCAATGATCCCTAGACTCAAGAATCTTTTTATGTCTGATGAAATATCAGTAAAATGAGATGGCATGATACCGAGAGAAAGACGGCTAATGATGAGTTGGTTCACCCTGCTGATGGATTTTCATGGTAGAGATTTCATGCTAGATATCCTGATATTCCAGCTGACGTTTGTAATGTGAGGTTGGGTCTTTCATGCGACAATTTTAATCCGTTTGGGTAGATGATTACATCGTACAACACATGGGATGTTTTTATACACATTTATAATCTTCCCCCATGGTTGTGTATGAAAAAACCACTCACTTTCATGAGTATACTCATATCTGGCACTTTTGATCTCGACATTGATATTGACGTATACATGCAACCTTTAATAAAAGAGTTGAAACTTCTTTGGGATGTGGTTGTGCGCACATACGATGCATATTATAAAGAAATATTTCAGATGTGTTTTGTGCTTATGTGGATGATCAATGATATTCTGGCTTAAGCAATGTTTTCTGGATGGAGCACAAAGGGAAAACTGTCATGTCCTATTGCTATGAAGAATAAACGATCTAGAAGATTGAAACATTGATGTAGTTTTAGTTTAATGGGACATCGACTATTCTTTCCAATGGACATTCTATATAGAAATAATCATCGAAGATTTGATAATACCATAGAGACTGATGATCCACCTCAGCGTATGTCTGGAATTGATGTTCTTAATGAATTGAATGATTACATTTTTTCATTCGAAATGTATCAAATGAAATCTAAAAAGAGAAAAAACGTTTCAACTGAAAACTATTACAATTGGAGGAAGAGGAGTATATTTTATGATTTTTATTATTGGTCAACCAATTTGTTATGTCATTTCATATATGTAATGCACATTGAAAATAATATATGTGATATGTTTCTTTTGATACTTCTACATGTTAAGAGAAAGAAAAATGATAATTTACAATCTCGGCGTGACTTGGTGGATTGGGTCATTAGAGCGGAATTGCGTCTTGTGCGTATCAATGGAAATAAATGACAAGTTCCATGTGCTTCTTATGTGATGGAACCTATGAAAAAAAACAATTTCTAGAAGCATTAGAGACTATTAGTGTTCCTGATGGATATTCAAGCAATATATCTAAATGTGCCAAAAGAAAAGGGTTGAAGCTGAAAACGTTGATGACTCATGATTATCATGTTCTTCTACATGAGTTGATTCCAATATAAATCTTTTATATTTTATCCAATAATGTAAGGGTAACTGTTATTTGGTTATTCCAATTGTTTAGAGAAGATTGTGCTAAGAATTTTTCAAATTATTTCTTGCAAAAAATGATGATATATTCCCAATTAATTTCGTGTGAGTTGGAGAAAATATTTCCTCTAACATTTTTCACATTAATGATTCATCTAACTATCCATATTCCCACAGAAATATTTCTCGGAGGACTTTTTTGTTTTCATTGGATGTATCCAACTGAATGAAAAATGTACACATTAAAGTCTTATGTCTAAAATAGGAATCATCCCAAAGGTTCTATCGTGAATGGTAACTTGGCTCATGAATCTATGGATTTCTGCTCAATGTATTTGTCTGATCTTACTAAAAGAATTAATAGACCAATGAGAAATGAAGATGAATAGTATAAGAAAATTGATCCCAGGTTTCTATCACTTCTTCAAGCAGGAGGAATTCATAGATCATATACATTGAAGACATTAATCCTTGAAGAGTGGGAGATGGCACATCACACAGTTTTAATAAACTGGGATTTGTTCGATGACTACATCTGGTAACTAAATTGAATATGTATATCTTACATATATATCTATTAAATAATTCATATTTGTTATCTACAGGGTACATAAAACAGTGATAAATAGATAGTATCGTTATTTATCATTGAGAAGGAGGGAGACTTTGCATAGCAAAGTGTTTTCTGCTTGGTGAAAATAGAAGCTAAAAATATTACTATTTGAAATAATTAAATAAATATTTAATTAAGTTTAATATTCATTTATATTGCAAGTATTTAGTTTTCTTATAGACTCTATCTCTGAGGAAATAAGAGCTTTGGATTTTGGTCCTAATTTTGTGGTGCGTGACTGTAAATCCATTTTTATCAAAGGGTAAAAATTTATTATCACTAAACTAGAAAAGAACCCAAGAACACAACATGATGGTTTTATGGTTAATGCCATAATAGACTGTTATGCCAGTGCATCAAATAGTATACTGTGATCTGAAAATGTGGGTTATTATGGAGTTGTTGAAATAATAATAATATTGGATTATTACTCTCATGGATGAGTCACGATGATGAAATGTCATTGGTTTGACTGGATGATGAGACATGGCTCATTTATTGATGATTGTGGATTTTAATTAATTAATATGACTCGAAGTCTTGCTACCGAAGAACCATATGTATTGGCGTCAATGGCTAAACAATTTTTTTATGTCAAGGACCAACTTCGGCCTGAATTTTGTGTCATAGTTGAAGTAATTCCAAAAAATATTTTTGATGATGGTGATGATGGAATGGACACCATCCCTACTGCCATTTGACCCAATCCATTTATTTCTTTTGATGACTCCAATAGCTCAATTTTCATAGTTCTCTATTAACCAGATGTTTTGGTGGGAAATATAAAAAATAATCCATTCATGTTATCAATTATTTTAGTTTACCTAGACCTGGATTATTAAGGTTAGTTCTGTTAAAACTGATTTAATATTGATTACAAATATGTTGTATCTGAATTGACTGTTATGTGAATTTTAAATTCTTATTAGATGAAATTTTTATTTGAATTTCATTTTCTAATTTGGAATTGAACTGTATTTAAACCTACATAACCAACATTTATAACTTGGTGAACATGTCAATGCTTCAACTGTGATTTGTATAAAATTTGTATGACTATAAGACCTCTATTTATCATTTTACCAGGTAATGAACATGATGGTTTGTATTCTTTTTCAAAACATGTATTAAAACGTGCATCATCTACCTTAGCTAAAGAAAATAAATTTTTTACTTAATTTTGACAATTTCATTACCACTTATGAATATGGTAGAATCAATGTTCTATGATATAAATATATTGATGACACATAGTAAATAATCATCCTACTAAAAATTAAATTTATTTATTACTTCTTGTACGATTTACTGACATCATTATATATTTTTTCAAGCTCACAAAAAACAATGGTTAGATAAATTATCTATGAATTCTCCCAATTCCCTCTCATTTATTTTGTTTTTTGGTTTACAAATTAGTTATCATTTTCTAATTAGTTCCATATTTTTTTCAAATGCAGGAATTGAATCCAATTAAAGAGAGGCGATGAAAAAAGATTATGTACACCAATCATTGCATGACTGAGCTGGGCATTCCCCCACTAGTGCCTGTAGTGAGTATTTTATTTCAAATATATTTATTTAAATAATATATAATGTCATGTGATTAATTTTTTTGAAACACTTTTTCAGGATCCATCTATTAGGGAACAATTTTTTGATGAGCATCCTAGTAGTGGTCCCATTACTCGTGGGTTCGTACGAGGGGGTGGTACGGGAGCTAGACGATCTTGTCAGTGTACCCAATTAGACCCTGCCCCTCCCACTGACATACCATCCATCCCACATTCTGATCCCAGTGTGCCGGTAGGGACACACAAGTTATTTAGGCCTCCCATGTTTTCACAAGCCTTTACATCTCACCCTCCTCACCCGTCCTTACCTTATATGATGATGATTCCCACTACTCATCCAACATTTGGCCAGCCATCCCTTTCATCTTCTTTTACTTCTGCTTCATTCTCTCTGGGATTTTATATTCCATCTTCTTCGACTCCTACTCTACTAGAGTCTATCCTTGTGGAGCATACATTGGGACTCACTCCATCTGTACAGGGTGTTCCTTTTGTTTCTACGGATCCAGTAGCACCCATTGATCGGACTACCGCAGGTATACTTATACAACCCTAAGAAATTGTTACACCATAATTTATTTTCATTATAACATGTATAGATACAATATTTGTTTTTATTTCATAAATGATACATATACAAATAGAAGGTGGGGTGGGGACGTACATGAATGTGTGCGGTGTGGAACCGCCGCACGCAATTGATGGTGGACTACAATGAAGAGAGTAAGATTATTGAAAAATTAGGCCAGCAATGTCGGAGTTTTTTGGCGATGCTTTCCAAATACTCTTACATCATTCCTGTCAGTCCGTTCTAATGGAAAATGATTCCAAAATAAGTCAAGGATAAATCCTGGGCAGAGATATGGGAACAAAAATCTGTTGTATAATTAAATATATTAATTTTTGTAATTATATGAATTAATATTTTCGTGTCACCAGCGGTTTAATTTCCCCAACGGTGTGGGTGCACGACAAACATGTCTAAATGATTTAATCGAGCTTTGTAGAGATTATAAGAATGATTTGTACATTGGATGGCATGATAGAGTGGGTAAAAAGTTTGAGGTGGTCCCTGTCATGGATGAGTTTCCGTTATAACAGTATCGTTAGATGATTACTCATTGGACGACTAGCCAAATTAAAGTATTAATCAAATTAGAGGCATTTAAATTAAAATTTTTATGTTTTTAATTAGTAATAATTATTTAATTTTATTTTGGATGCATCTGGAAGAAATAAAAAAAATATATGCTATGAAATACATCCACACATTGGGACGTACTACGATTCCAGATCATGAGAGACATCGGGTATGACAGTTTAAAATCATTCTTTATGACTTCCACTTTCTATTTCTTCCCCCATAATTTATTCGATTTCTAATGTTGTTATATAATTTTAGTTATTAAATTACTATTTTTTGTTATCCGATTTTTAATTATGGTTTCTTACATTAAATGCCATTATAGAGGCATAAATTGAATATAGAAGGACGTGTGCCTCAAGAAAAACTTTTTTTCTCGAGTAGAAAGAAGAAGGATTGAAGTACGGTTAATGAACCGACTCCACAATAGATAGTAAGTTTTACTTTGTAGATTTAAAATTTTAATCTCCATTTTATAAGATAATAATTTATTTCTATTTTTAAAAGGCTGCTTTAGAGGCCCTTCTTTCACATGAACATAACAATTTGGGGCCAAACAATCACTTACATCAAGTTTTGGAAGATGATTATGCTATAGACCTTGGAAGAGTATAGTTCTGATGAGGTATTTTCCAACCTTTGGTATGAGTTATAGTGCCATCAAGTCGAAGCAGGTTAAGGCACAGGATGAACAGACTGAAAAAGGGCCATTGAGACGGCAGATCGGTCTACTAGAGAAAATAATGCATTTATGAAACTGATGGAAGTATTACATCCAACACTTCCACTAGAGGCCAAAAATTCTTGTGATGAATATATGTCATTGATTCATTCTATATATGGTGCATAAGGGGGAATTTCTAGTGGTGGTTGAGACGATGGCGAGGAAGAGGCCGAGGGGTAGGAGGAGGGCGAGGAGGAGGCCGAGGTGGAGGAGGAGGGTGAGGTGCAAGTCGAGGCGGAGGAGGAGGGTGATAAAGAGGCCGAAGCTGAGTTCAAGGGAGAGAAGGAGGGCATGGATGATGATGGTGATAACTATGAGGATGAGGGTGAGGGTAAAGATGATGGTGATGATAGTGATGGTGATGAGGGACCGATTGATCTGTTACATTTTTTACTGATATTATTAACGTTTGATGTTTATTGATTAGTTGTGCCTGAATATATGGGTGATTTGGTAGGTCACATTATATTAATGTTTTTATCTATAAATAATAAATTATGACTTGATTATTTAATGAGAAGACCCCTCTAATTTAATGAAATTGTAATTTTTTAGTGGAATTTAGAAAATTGGTGGTTTTATTATAAGTTGATATAATGAAATTATATTTTTAACCATGAAATAATTTTCTTAGAAAATATGTAAATACCAACTCATGAACATGGGACAGCCCCCGGTAGGCCCCACAAATATCCCCCGGAGATCCACCCCCCTACCCACCCTCCTCCCTAGACCCCAGACAGCCCCCCACCATCCTCCCTGGACCCCGGACAGCCACCCCACCCTCATTCCAGGACACCAGACAGCCCCCGGATAGACCCCCACCCTCCTCCTAGGATTGAAGACAACCCCCAGGAAAGCCCCCCCCCCCCACCCTCCTCCCTGGACCCCGGACAACCCCCCAGACACCTCCCCCCCTTCTTCCTAGACCCCAGACAGACTCCCCACCATCCTTCCTGGACCCTGGATAGCCCCACACAATCCTCTCTGGACCCTGAAAAGCCCCCCAAATAGCCTCCCCACCCTCTTTCCTAGGCCTCAGACACCCCCCACCCCACTCTCCTCCCTGGACCGCAGACATCACCCAGATAACCTCCCCACCCTCCTTCCTGGACCCCGGACAGCCCCCCCCCCCCCCCCGGGCAGCCCCCATCCACCTCCCTCGACCCCAAACAGCCCCCCCAAAAATCCACCAAGACAGCCCCTAGATAGCCTCCCAACCCACCTCCTTGGACCTCGGACAGCCCACACCCTCCTCCCTGAACCCTAGACACCCCCCGCTTTTCCAGACACCGGACCACCCCCACCCTCCTCCTTGGACCCCGAACAGCCCCCCCCCCCCCACCCACCCACCTCCTTGGACCCTAGACAGCCCCCCCCCCACACCTTTATGGACCTCAGAGAGCCCACCAGACAGCCCCCACCCTACCCTCTGTACCCCGGACAGCCCCCCAGATAGCCTCCCCACCCTCCTTCTGGGACCCGGACAACACCCCAGATTTCCCACCAGACAGCCCTCCCCCCCACCTCCTCCTAGGACCCCAATCAGGACACTGGATAGCCCCCGGACACCATCACCACCCTCCTCTAGGGTCCCCGGACATCCTGCCACCCTCCTCCACGGACCCCGGACAGCCCCCCGAACAGCACCAAAAATCCCCCCAGATAGCCCCTGGACAACCCCCCCCCCCCAGACAACCCCCACCCTCCTCCCTGGACCCCGGATAGTGCCCTCCTTCATAGACCCTAGACAACCTCACCCTCCTCCCCGGACCCTAGACAGCCCCCACCCCCTTCCTGGACCCTGCACAGCCCCCCACCCCCCCACTCCCTCCTTCTTGGACCCCGGAAAACCCCCCACACCCTCATCACTGGACCCCGGACAGCCCCCCCGACCTGACACTCCATCATTGGGTGAGTGACGATTTGGAATTATTAAAACATCATGATAGTTCACGAAAGGCTAAGGACCACCTACCATTATTCTAGAGACAATCACACCCTTAATTCGGCACCTCAGATCATAATCTATGCTCTCTTCCAGAATCACCCCAAATCCCAACGGAAAAGAGGGATTTAGACCTTTGGATTAATATCAGAGAAGTGTGAAAACCTTATTCAAAAATAGGATGCTAGGAGGGGATTCGACTCACCTAGATCTTGAATACGCACATGACGGCACTCAAAATGCCCAAGGATCAAATGAAATCCTCCTTTAAGATCAATTTGGAGCTTTTGATTGTGTTGATACATTAGCACAATGATTCATGGGTCATTTTTGACATGTAAGAGTCAACTATACCACAATACAAGGCACAGTGTGGCCTAAACCACTCAAAGTGTCTCACTTTTACTTGAAATGGACAACATTTTAAGTGAAAACAATAATTGGCCTACAGAAAAACGACCAAACACATTCAGACTCTGTTGATACATTAGCACAAGGATCCATGGGTCATTTTTGACGTGTACGAGTCAACCATGCCTCAATCTAAGGCACAGTGTGGTCGGTACCACTTAATGTGTATCACTTTTATTTGAAATGGACAACATTTTATGTGAAAACAACAACTGGCATATGGAAAATAGACCAAATGCATTCGGATTGTGTTGATACATTAATACAATGATCCATGGGTCATATGTGATGTGTACAAGACAACGTTGCCTCCATCCAATGCACTGTGTGGCTGGTATCACAAGAAGTTTCTTTCATTTGTTTAAAATGGACACCCTTTTAAGTAAAAACAACTAGCGTATGCAAAACTGACCAGGCATTTTCGGATTGTGTTGATACATTAGCACAAGGATCCATGAGTCATTTTTAACATTTACGATTCAACCCTGCCTTAATATGAGGCACGGTATGGCCAGTACCACACAAAGTGTCTCACTTTTATTTCAAATTGACAACAATTTAAGTGAAAACAACAACTAGAATTTGAAAAACTAACCTAACACATTTGGATTGTGTTGATACTTTAGGATATTGATCCATGGGTCATATGTGATGTGTACGAGTGAACCTTGCCTCAATCCGAGGCATGGTGTGGCTGGTATCACTCAAAGTGTCATTCCTTTGTTTAAAATGGACACCCTTTTATGTAAAAATAACTGGAATACGTAAAACTCACCAACATATTTGGATTGTGTTTATACATTAGTGAAAGAATCCATGGGTCATTGTTGATGTGTATGAGTCAACACCACCTAAATCCATGGAATGATGTGGCTGATACCACTCAAAGTGTCTCACTTTTATTTTAAATGGAAAACATTTTATGTGAAAACAACAACTGACATACAGAAAAACCACCGAACACATTTGGGAT
Organism: Viscum album; assembly: GCA_963277665.1. NCBI lineage: Eukaryota > Viridiplantae > Streptophyta > Magnoliopsida > Santalales > Viscaceae > Viscum > Viscum album. The sequence continues at coordinate 403,351,775 of OY728163.1, read as the reverse complement.
TTGATGATACTTTAGGACAATGATGCATGGGACATATGCAACGTGTATGAGTCAACCCTTCCTCAATCCGAGCCACGGTGTGGCCAGTATCACTCGTAGTGTCATTCAATTGTTTAAAATGGACACCCATTTAAGTAAAAACAACTCGCATATGGAAAACTAACCATACGTTTTTAGATTGTATTGATACATTAGCATAAGGATCCGTGAATAATTTTGGACACGTACGAGTCAACCCCGCTTTAATCCGAGGCACGGTGTGGCCAATACCACTCAAAGCGTCTCACTTTTATTTGAAATTGACAACATTTTAAGTGAAAAAAATACTGGAAAATGAAAAACTAATCAAATGAATTAGAATTGTGATAATAATTTAGGAAAATGATCTATTGGTCAATTGTGATGTGTATGAGTCAAACCCGCCTCTATCTGAGGCACGATGTGGCCAATATTACTTTAAGTGTCTTTCTTTTATTTAAAATGGACACCTTTTTAATTAAAAAGAACTAGCATACGGAGAAATGACAAAACGTATTCAGATTATATTGATACATTATCACAAGGATCCATGGTTCTTTTTCTGATGTGTATGAGTCAACCCCACATCAATCTGGGGCATGGTGTGTCCGGTCCACGCAAAGTGTCTCACTATTATTTGAAATGGAAAACATTTTACGTGAAAACATCACCTGTCATACAAAAAAACTGACCAAATTCATCTGGATATTGTTGATACTCTAGGAAAATGATCCATGGGTCATTTGTGATGTGTACGAGTCAAACCACCTCAATTTGAGGCACAGTGTAGCCAGTATCACTCCAAGTGTTCTCCTTTTGTTTAACATGGACACTATTTAAAGTAAAAACAACTGGTATACGAAAAACCAAATAAAATTATTCGGATTTTGTTGATACTTTATCAAAAGGGTCCATGGGTAATTTTTTATGTGTATGAGTCAACACTGACACAATTTGAGGCACGTTGTGGCGAGTACCACTCAAAGTGTCTCACTTTTATTTGAATTGGAAAACATTTTAAGTGAAAACAACAACTGGCATACGAAAAACCAACCAAACTCTTTCTGATTGTATTGATACTTCTGGACAACGATTCATGGGTCATTTGTGGCGTTTACGAGTCAACCCGCCTCATTATGTGGCACAATGTGGCCAGTATCACTCATTATGTCTCTATAATGTTTAAAATGGACAATGTTTTACGTAAAAATAACAGACATACAGAAAACTGACCAAACTTATTCTGATTGTCTTGATACATTAGAAAAACTATCCATGGGTCATTTTTGACATGTACAAGTCATCCTCGCCACAATTTGAGGCACGATGTGTCTGGTACCACTCAAAGTGTCTCACCTTTTTTAGAAATGGACATCATTTTATGTAAAAACAACCACTGGCATACAGAAAACTGAGCTAACGCATTCAGATTGTGTTGATACTTTAGGAAAATGATCCATGGGTCATATATGAGGTGTATGAGTCAAGCCCACCTCAATATGAGGCATGGTGTGGAAAGTATCAGTCAAAGTGACTTTCTTCTGTTTAAAATGGACACCCTTTTATGTAGAAACAATTGGCATACGGCAAACCAACCAAATGTACTCAGATTGTGTAGATACTTTAGTACAATGATCAATGGTTCATTTTTTGACATGTAAGAGTCAACCCCAACTCAATCTGAGGTATGGTGTTGCCGGTACCACTCAAAGTGTCTCACTTTTATTTTAAATGGACAACATTTTAAGTGAAAACAACAAATGGAATATGGAAAACTGACCAAACACATTCAAATTCTATTGATACACTAGGAAAACTATCCATGGGTCATATGAGACGTGTAAGAGTCAACCCTGCCTCAATCTGAGGCATAGTGTGGCTAGTATCACATGACGTTTCTTTTTTTTTTTTGGTATAAAATGGATATCATTTTAAGTAAAAACAACAACTAGCATACAGAAAACTTACCTAACTTATTCCGATTGTGTTGATACTTTTTGAAAACAGTCCATCGATCATATGTTACGTGTATGAGTCAACCCCAACTCAATATAAGGCACGGTGTGGCCGGTATCACTCTATGTGTCTTTTTTTTAATGGACACCCTTTTAAGTAAAAACAACAACGAGTATACGGAAAACCGAAAAAAACGTATTTGGATTGTGTTGATACATTAGAACAATGATCCATGGGTCATTTTTGACATGTACGAGTCAACTCCCCCTCAATTAGAGGCATGGTGTGGCTGATACCACCCAGAGTGTCTCACTTTTTTTTTGGAATGGACAACATCTTAAGTTAAAACAACAACTAGCATACGGAAAACTAACCAAATTCATTCGGATTATAGAGATACTTTAGGAAAACGTTCCATTGGCCATATGTGATGTTTATGAGTCATTCCCTCCCCAATATGAGGTACAGTGTGCTTGATATCACTTGTAATGTCCTTCTTTTTTTTAAAATGGACACCCTTCTTAGTAAAAACAACATGCATATAGAAAACCAACCCAACTCATTATGATTGTGTTGATAAATTAGCATAAGGATCCATGGGTCATCTTTGACGTGTATGAGAAAACCCCACCTCAATATGAGTCATGGTGTGGCCGGTACCACTCAAAGTGTCTCACTTTTATTTGAAATGGACAACATTTTAAGTGAAAACAACAACTGGCATATGGAAAACTGACCAAATGCATTCGGATTTTGTTGATACTTTAGGAAAACGATCCATGGGTCATTTGTGATGTGTACGTGTCAAACCACCTCAATTTGAGGCATGTTGGGGCCTGTATCACTCAAAGTGTCTTCATTTTATTTAACATGGACACAACTTTAAGTAAAAAAAACTGGTAAATGAAAAACCAAAGAAACATATTCGGATTGTGTTGATACATTAGCAAAATGATCCATGGGTCATTTTTGACGTGTATGAGTCAACCCCGCCTCGATCTGAGGCATAGTGTGGCCGGTACCACTCAAAGTGTCTCACATTTATTTGAAATGAAAAAAATTTTAAGTGAAAACAACAACCAGAATATAGAAAACTGACCAAACGCATTCATATTGTCTTGATAATTTAGGACAATGATCCATGGTTCATATGTGATATGTACGAGTCATCCCCGCTTCAATCTGATTCATGGTGTGGCTAGTATCACTCAAAGTGTCTTTCTTTTGTTTAAAATGGAAATCATTTTTAGTAAAAACAACCGGCATATGGAAAACTGACCAAATGTATTCGGATTGTGTAGATACATTAGCACAAGGATCCACGGTCCAGCCTCCCACAATCCACTTCTCATGTGAGGAACTCCTACCCATATTCTAAAACATGTGACATTTAATACGCTAAGGACAACTACATTCCCTAAGTCACAAAAGCTCATTGATATAGACCCATTATCATCATCACTAAGTTCAAACACACCCGCCCCAAACAATGGGACATTATTTTTGTGTTTGGTTGAAGTCATTTATCTGTTTCCTTATTTTGGGGTTATTAGCTTCTAATTTTGGAATTCAATCATGTGTGTGTTAAACAAAATGAAATATTGTATGTATTCTTAATTCTTTATAACACATATAATTACATATTGAATTTTTTATGTATTGTATTCATAAATGATAATTAAATTATGTATGTATTCAATTCAGTATTCCATTATGAATTGAATTTGGAATTGCACATGTAATTATCATCACAATTCTGAATTGAATTCTAAATCAATTATGTATGTTTATAAATACCTTATGAATTATGTTTTAATTCTGTATGTGTATAGTTTCAGGGTGCATTATGTTTTAAATATATATGAGTTAATTGTGTATATTAATGTGTTATAGTTGGTTATTGTAGGAAATTGGATTTGGGAAGCTGAAAATGGAGATAGTGCAGCCTGCAGTAGGTTGCTGCCTAAATTGCACAGCAAAGCCTATGCGAACGGTTGTAAACCATTATCATAATGTTGTGAATGTGTTTTATACCAATGGTTCTGGGAGAACCATTGGAAAAAATAGTTTCCCAATGGTTTACAAACCGTTGGGATATAGTGAAATGTATAGCCTTTAAAACGGTTTACCCAAACCGTTGGTAAAAAGCTATACAAAATTATATTCAAACGGTTTGAAACCGTTTGAATAGTATGTTTATCAACGGTTTCAAACCATTGGTGAAAAGTTATACCAACGGTTTGACATAAACATTAGTATAATGTAGATTTCCAAACATAAACCAACGGTATTACAAAAACCATTGGCATATGTATTTCTCAACGGTTTACTTCCCAAAAGTCTGGATATTCATTGGTATATATTTTACCAAAGGTTATCCAGCCTTTACCAACTATTTGGAATCGTTGGTAAGGGGTTCATTTCCAGTTGTGCTTAAAGAATTCCATTATCCAAAATAGTTCATGGAAGTGTTGAAAAATGTTTTCCGCTTCATTGAGTCATGATATTACAGTATATATTCCAAAATAAGTGAGGCCGGAAATGAGTGAATGTGACCAAACATTGTATATATAGAATCAGTGAAGATTAGTGGATTTAGGATCATTTAACCTCCTTTATGGTCTGTACAATGGATGTATCCCTTTTCAATAAAATATTTAAAATCATTTTATCATATACCTTAACTAATATCATATATATTTGATATCGTTTTGTTGATTTTATTTATAAGAGTGATAGGATGGACACATTTCCTTCCAATGTGGGAAAGAGATCCGAATGTCAAGATAATTTGAATATATAAAATGACTACTTTGATCATCTCCTTGATTTAATCCCCTCACAGAGTGTTTCATGTCCTAATAGTATGTTGGAACAACCATTATCAAACATTTAATACATTACCGAAATATAAAGGATACATGTTTTCAAATAGTGAGATTACTTAAACAAGTTATAATAGTTAAAAATCATGTCTATGTTACATAAATTTAGTATGCCCCTAACAAATCACAGAGGATCTTCCCTGATGGGACAATACACTGCCCCTTTTAAAATAAAAGAACCCTCATATATATTTTATATTGGAATAAGGACCACACTAACATAACTAATGGAAATATTCATTAAATAATAATATACCCCAATATAACCTAATTAAATATTGAATCCACAACTAACATCAACTACTTCATCTACAATGTAATTGTATAGGATCCGTATCCATTTTGACATACCATGCACAAGAAGATGTTGTTGAGACCAACTACTCTCTTTTTGAAACAACACTCACATACGTAGCCTCACCATTATTGTAACATCCCCAAATGATAAAGGGTTAAATGGCTAAATGATATGACTCATGTCAAGAAGGTGCACCTTCCTTTTCAAGAGCATGTTTGATTAGAACTCCATAGTTAAGCGTGCTTGGCTTGGAGTAGTGATCAGGATGGGTGACCTTCTGGAAAGTTTCCCAAGGTGTGTGTGAGTGAGGACAAAGCACACTGGAAAGGAAATGTGTTGGCCTATGGGGACTATCATTAGTCAGATAATCCGGTCAAGAATATGGGTGGACCCTGGGGTGGGCCCCACATGTTTGCGGGGGTAACTGGTGGTACCTGGTGGGCTTGGAACCGACAGCCATGTTAAAGGCGAAGTGGCTGTGCTTTCACCGGGACCCGGTTGTCACATTTGGTATGGGGGAAACTAGTGGTACCTGGTGGGCTAGGACCCGACGACCATGTTAAAGGTGGGGTGGCTGTGCTGTCACTGGGACCCGGTTGTCACATTTGGTATCAGAGGAGGAACCCAACCTTAAGTGTGGTGCACTGCCTGGGTTGAGATGTAGGGCCCACAAGGAGGGCGTTGTGCTCTAAAGGGGGGTGATTGTAACATCCCCAAATGATAAAGGGTTAAATGGCTAAATGATAGGACTCATGTCAACAAGGTGCACCTTCCATTTCAGGAGCCTGTCTGATTAGAACTCCATAGTTAAGCGTGTTTGGCCTGGAGTAGTGATCAGGATGAGTGACCTTCTGGGAAGTTACCCAAGGTGTGTGTGAGTGGGGAAAAAGCACACTTGAAAGGACATGTGTTGGCCTGTGGGGACTATCATTAGTCAGATGACCCGATCAGGAATGTGGGTGGACCCTGGGGTGGGCCCTACATTTCTGCGGGGGCAACTACTAGTACCTGGTGGGCTAGGACCCGACGGCCATGTTAATGGCGGGGTGGCTGTGCTGTCACCGGGACCCGGTTGTCACAATTATCATATAAGAATATACTGTTATTGTTATGCTCCAAACCTTTCTGGTCCATCCCTTTTCAAAAATCTGGTGTTTGAGGTGTTCTGTGAGGTCAAGGGGCACATCCCCAACACGTTGCCAAATATCCAATTCTGTGAACAGTGTTTCCAGTTTTATGAACAGTGCCACAGTGAGTTAGAAATGGTGTCACAGAAATGGTGAGACAGAAATAGTGTCATAGAAACGGTGAGAGAAATATGGTACCACAAAAATGGTGAAAAATAAATGGTGATTCTGACACAGTGTCACAACTCATGAACAATGATTCCAGAATAGTTTCATATTTCCTTTTCGAAATTTCCAGATTTTTCCAGTTTCGCCAATTTAACATTTTATTTGATGTAAAACACATTTATGGACTTTCATTAAGTTATTTAAGGACAAATCAAATCCCATAAATCCTATATTAATTTTCCAAAGGCCTGAGATGAATTTACATAGTAAAATGTGTGGTTTAATTTGATTCGATTTTAATAGAAAATCCACAGTATCTTAAACAGTTGCTCCATTAAATCTTCTAAAGGGACCAGATATATTCATCAATTGTTCTTTCTCCTTGTTATATATTGAGATATGCTTGAACCTATCCTTCCTTCATGTAGGAATTGTTATATTAAACATTTCTTGGTGGATTGGTTTCCCTCTTCGTTCATTGTGCTGCAAGTGTAACCTCTGTTTTGGTGCAACCATGCAGTATCCATCAATCAATGATATAAGGTATGATATTTCATCTTTCTTTTGGGTTCAACATCTCGTGTTTCTCCTTGCCATATTATGAAATGTGATATCCATGCTTCTAATGGATCTTCTTGGGTTTCATTTGTTGCAGTCATGCTGCGACATCCTCGGGTGGATGCAGTTGTCACAACAGGAGGTGATCGTGATCAATTGTGTGAATCGTTCTCGTATAAATATCCTTAAGAACCTTATTATGGTAGGGTATTCATTTATTATCTTTTATTTTTATGTGAAACTAATGTGTTAGCATGTTTTATCCACTAGATCACAATGGAATTGACATACTAAATATTTGAATGGGATAAATAAATTGATATCAATCATATGGTATTGCCTCTTGTTTTTGATCTATAGTGTGATATTTGTGCTTTATTTTTTTATATGTTCATTCTTGATGGAAATTTGTATAGAACGTAAACCAAAATTAATTGATCATTGTTTGACTAAAGATAAAGAGGCATGGAAATTAATCTTCTTCTTATTGTTGTATTTTTTTATGTTATACAAATAGTATCAGTAAACATGTTTAATTTATTTTAAATAGCTTACTGTTTGGGTTTCCTGAATATTAAAACTACAAATAATAAATCGGTTAATTCATGATATATTAAAGAACTTATTGTTTGATAACTCCCTGAAGGTTTCTTAGTTACCCTCTTACTTGTTCAAGGGCCAAGATCCCAACAGATATTATTATTGTTTTCATGCTGCTTGTGTTGTGATGTGAGCCCAGATAGCTATTGTGATATGTAGGGGCATGAAGACTTTCTGGTTGTTGTAGTAGTTGACGCCTAGAATGGAGAGATATATCAGTTTATGCATGTGGTTGTCAAAGAGGACACCAGGGATGATGAAATGGGTTGGATGTGAATGTTCGGTTTTCTTCTGATTCTTCTTGGTTGTTTACCTTCATTATTTTCCCTACTACTCAAGGCAGCTGGTCTTACATACCCTTATACCGAATTGGGAGAAGACAAGTGGGGTACACCACGTGCTTTCCATTATTAGCTTCTCAAGGTAGGATGAGTCTACGCTCTTTCTATAGGATGAAAATACTCGATGGGTAGTTCATCTACTCACTTTGTTGAGCCCCTCATGTTTAGAAGCATAGATTGTTTTCCTAAAATCTTTAGGAATATGGGAATGTAATGATGTATATAAATAATTAAATAAATGATGTTAACCCATGGGGTTTGGAGATTGATGGAGTGTAATGTTGAGGTTGTGATTTGAAGGAACACCGTACTTTGGGTGTGATGCTATTGAAATTTAATCTGGAATTGTTATTGGTTAATTAATGATTATTGAATTCATTAACATAAACTGCAACTAATAAAAAGGGAATTAAATAATGTATTAAATCTCTTTAAATGGTTGCGTGGATATAGGATACATAGTCTTAGAAGTAGCACCCCGAAGTCCAATAGACGTTATCTTCAGTTGATTCTAAGACTAGGTTACACCCATAGTGTGGTTGTGAGGTATATTATATTCTACTTATTTTGTGTTTCTATATGATACTCCACCCTGTCCATAACAGAAACTAACTCCCCAGGGATTCTAAGCCCTGGGGGGTGTTTTCCCCAACATTCTTGTGGGAGGATGATGGATGACTACCCCCTTTGGACCCACTATCTTCTCTTGGTAGATTATTTTCCTAGTAGGCACATTGGTTAGTTTTCCCCATATATGTGTGTAGAGGGTTGTAATGGCTTGTAGTTATTCACACACATATATTCTGGATATAGTTTTCTATTAAACACTATGTGTGTAACGTGTATAGGTTGTGATGGCTTGAGGATCATTACTCAGTGTATGGGCTGTAATGGCATGAGGAATAATACCAGATGTATGATACACGTTATGCGAACTGTGGTGGTTACTAGAAACTACATATTTAATTTTCTTATGTGGACGTGGTGGATTTTTTTGAATGAGGTGAAAGTTGTGATGCTTCGCTCAGGTGTCTGCGGGAAAGACTTTTTGGAGAGAGATGCTCATGATGTTCAACACTAGGGAAATGTGTAAAACCAGTGGGGATGTAGTTGTGGGGAACCCTTGATATTCATTATTATATTATATACTCTAGTATTCATTAATTGGTGAGAGTATCCATGGTGAGGATGGTAACATAGTATACAAGGTTAGGTGGTGAGTTAGTTTCACTTTTTTCACTGTACTTTAGATTGATTTCATTACTTTTTCATGAGAGGCTTCAGGGTGGATCATATTGATTATATTTTTATACTCACCCTAAGTATATATAATCGGATTTTCAGGTAACTTGGAGTAGGCTGGAGATTGTGCTGGTTACTACTAGCTTACGGTTGTAGGAGCTGTGCGGGCTTATGGTAGCTGATGTTTTACTTTCTTTTGGGTACTTACTATTTTTACCCTATCGGTTGTAGTATTTTTGCAAAAAATTTATATGTGTACATGGGATTTATTTTATCTTACTGGTTGAGTTGTATTTGGTTGGTATCTATCTTTTCTCCATCTTCTATATGTGTTCTCTTAGAGGGTAATTCCCCCCATTTTTGTGTTCGTTATACCCTCGGTGCTAGTCACTAACTCGGGGCCTATTGGAGGCAGGACTCCGGGGTCATTATCTCCCTTATCACATTATCGGTCTAGGAGGGGTACACTGTGGGGAGGGGGTCGTGACATATTAGTATCAAAGGGTCATGTTAAGAGCTATCATGTATTTTGGAGTTAGGCATTGGTGAGGTTTCATGGGATGGTAGGGAAACAATGTCATTTATGTTTAGCAAGTGATATAAACACTAGTGACCGGCTGAGACATAGGAATTTATGGCCCCCTATGATCTGTTGTACAGAACATTATGTTTACAATTAATACTAAACAAGGTGATACTAGTTGCAAGGTACATACATAGGAAACGATCATGCTTCATTCTTCTGTGTGCCTATGTTTGAATATATAGACCTAGGGAAAGTATAACCTAAAATGAATAAAAGTAAACAATTAAATAATTAATTAATTATGATTCTCCCATATTCCAGGTTTAGGAGATCTAATTCTTTATTATTTTAAATGTATTTCTCCAAGTCGACGTCCCTGTCAGGATCACATAGAAGATGTCTAGTAGGTTGTTCCAGTAGATCGCCACCAGGTAGAGGTTGGCGATGATGACACATGGAGGAGGACACTCTGAGAGTTTAAACACCAGAGTCTACAAATGTATGAGGGCTTTATTTACATTAATGTCACAGAAGACTGGTTAGAGTATGTTGATATAGGCTTCAGTTCGATCCGTGCTCTAAAGGAGCACTCGGTGTCCTTGGTTGAGATGATACTGGATGGAGAAGCAGGGAAGTGGTGGTTCTTGTTCTTCAGGGATCGCGAGGAGTCAGCGATTTCATGGGAGGTGTTCCAAGACATGTTTAGAGTAATTTTTCATTCTTCGACCGCGAAGGAATCCAATCACCAGGAGCTTCTTAACATTCGGCAGGGGACCTCCAGTGTGCGAGAATTTGGAATCTGTTTCAGGAACCTTTTGTAATATTCTTAGGAACTGTTTCTAGATGAGGAGGCCAGTGTGAGGCATTTTGAGGAGGCTTTGCATCTAGAGATCCAGCATTAGGTCACCCCATTTATGATGAAGACATATATTGACGTTCTGGAAAGGGCAGAGGTAATCGAGAGGACATTGTCCAGGACTGGACCATCACAAGAGCGTAATCATCATGATTCCTCACGAAGATGAGCTGTGGTCTGGGGTTCCCAATTTTCAGGGAAGAGGAGTTTCCATTCGGCCAGGGGTAGGTCCCAGCCCTCATCATCTCGTTTCTCCAGGGGAACCATCTCTTAGGACTATTCCAAGGGATCATGCACTTTTTTTCTTGTGGTGGTCAGGGTCATAAGCAGCGAGAGTGCTCAACCATTCAGAGTAGTCATCGTGCAATAAGTTTTCCATTCCATGTTCCTCCATTGAGGTAGTTCTATCCGAGGAAACAATTGTAGGTTACACCATCTTGAGATCAGCAGAGGTAATATGGGGTAGGCAGATGACATCCCCACGATGCTCCCCATCCTCACAGAGTAGATCACGGCCGTGGGGGTGGTCTTCATCTGAGTCAGAGAGGTCGTGGAGAAGGTCATGGTCAACTTCATGCTTTAGCATTGCTAGCACCAGGCAAGTCAGATGTCATTCGAGGTGCACTTTCCGGGTTTTCTACCATGGTGTATGCCTTGTTTGATTTAGGAATGACACACTCCTTCATATCACCTAAACATGTCTTTTCTTTGGGACATGAGGTAGAGAGGAGTCTGGTGCCCTTGGCGTTGACTACGCTAGTTGGATGTCAATCTTACTTGTTTGAAGTATGTACAAACAATGAGCTAGTGGTTGGGAAACATTGCTCTTGGGGAGATTTCCTATGATTACAAACACAACCATGTGGATTCATCCTCGACATAGAATGGTTGTATTTAGTGCAGGCTATTGTGGATTTCTTCTGGAGGAAGGTTGTGTTCTATGATGCGAATGGAAAGCCGGTGGTGTTCATTGGTGAGCGAGACCCTCGGATGGGCTATAGGTGTGTTCTATCCTTATCATCCATGATGGTTGAGATGATTGTGAGTTCTTCAGAGGTTCATCATTTGGTGTTTCCTATGGTCATAGAATAGTACCCTGATGTCTTTCCCGACGAGGTTTTAGCATTAACACCTTGATGAGAGATTGAGTTTCTGATCGAGCTAAAACCAGGAGCATCTCCTATCTCTATGTCCCCATATAGGATGGACCCATCTGAGTTGTGAGAGTTATGTATATAACTTGATGTTCTGTTAGGGTTCAGTTTTGTTCGAACGAGTGTGTCACTGTGGGGTGCACCAGTTTTGTTTGTGATGAAGGCTGATGACAGCTTGCGGTTGTGTGACGATTATCGTCAATTAAAAAAAGCGACAGTAATAAATCGCTATCCTCTTCCACAGATTGATGATTTATTGGACCAACTGAAGAGTGGAAGTTGGTTTTCAAAGAACGATTTGTAGTCAGGATATCATCAAATGCGTGTGAAGGATGAAGATATCCCGAATACTGCTTTCTGTTGTCCTCATGGGAATTATGTGTTTGTCCTAATGTTGTTCAGTGGGTTTATTTCTCTAGATGTGTTCATGGGATTGATGATCTATGTGTTCCATATGTTCCTACACATGTTTCTGGTGGTTTTCATTGACGAAATCCTTGTGTACTCCACCTATGAGAGGGAGCATGTAGAGAATCTACACTCTATTTTGGGAGTTATTCGTCAACATCAGATTTTGGGGAAGTTGTAGAAGTGTGAGTTTTGGGCTCGAGAAGTCTGTTTCTTGTGGCATGTTTTGTCCTAGTGCGGGGTAGTTGAGGATCCATAAATGATAGAAGCAGTTGTTTCTTGGGAATCCCCCAATACAGTGTCAGTGGTGCGATGATTCCTTGGTCTCGCAGGCTACCACAAGAGGTTCGTATCCGATTTCTCTCGAGTTGTGACTCCTCTAACATCTTTGAACAGGAAGGATCAGATGTTCATATGGACTGATCAGTGTCAGTCATCTTTTGAGAATCTAAAGGAGAAGTTAGAAATTGATCCAGTTATTTTTCTCCCAGTAGAGGGAGTTTAGTTTGATGTTTTCTCTGATGCATTGCATCTGAGGGTTGTCTATGTTCTGATGTAGTGAAGATCAATTGTTTCTTATGGGTATCGGTAGTTGAGTCTTCATGAACATAACTATTTCACCTATTATCTTGAGTTGGTATCCGTAGTGTTTTCTCTGAATTTGTGGAGACATTCATTCATTGGTGAGCACTTTGTGGTTTTCAACGATCATAAGCACCTCAAAAATGTTTTCTCCTAATGTGACATGAACTTACAATAGTGTCAGTAGATGGAGTTCTTAAAGGAATACGGCTTTGAAATATCGTATACACCTGGAAAGGGTAATGTTGTAGCTGATGCACTGAGTCAAAAGTCACGTAGTGATGCTGTGTCTAAATCTGGTGATTACTATAGAGTAATAGAAGAATTATCAGCATTACATCATGATATGGGAGAATTTGGGTGCAGAGTTTGTCTTTTATCGATGAAGGTGCATTCATTTTTGTTGGAGTAGGTGGAAGATTCCTAGTTGGGGGATCATGATGTGGAGGTCTAGAGAGATCAAGTTATTTGTGGTGAGTCCCCTGATGGTTGTACTGAGGAAGAACAATAGCGAGTGTTATATCATTCAAGGCCTTTTGTTTCTTTGACAATGCATGAGACAGTTCTCAAAGAGTTCCATAGTTCTCCTTTAGTGGTACATCCTGGCGTTAAAAAGATGTACTGAGCCTTGAGGAGTCATATTCAGTGTCCTAGGATGACGCGTGTGGTTTTAGAGTTTGTTTCTCGATGTTTAGTCTATCAGAAGTTCAATATTGAGCACCGCATCCCTGATGGTTTTCTCCATCCATTAGATATTCCTCAGTTGAAGTGGGAGGAAAACTCAATGGACTTTGTTACTGGTTTAACTCAAGCTTGAAGAGGGCATGATGCTATTTTTGTGGTAGTGGATCATTTAACAAAATCATCCCACTTCATAGCGATCAAGGAGTAGAGCTCAGTGGAAGTATTGTCGATGCAGTATCTAGAGGAGGTGGTGAGACTTTATGGAGTCCAAGGATGATCATTTATGATCAATATCCTCACTTTATTTATAGGGTGTGGAGATGCCTCCAGCATGCTTTTGGTTCTCAGCTATTCCTTAACACTGCTTTTCATCCTCAAATAGATGGTAAAATAGAGCAAACCATCTAGTATCTTGAAGACATGTTACACTCTTATGTTCATTACTTTAGAGGATTGTGGATGAGGCACTTAACCTTGCTGGAGTTCACCTAAAATTATAGTTTTCACTCCCCCATCGATATGGAGACATTTGAATCCCTATGTGGTCGGCCTTACTTTTCTCCGTTGTGCTGGACTGGGGTCGGAGAGTCATCAATTCTCAAACCAAAACAACTGTCGAATAAAACAGAGACAGTTCTAGTGATTTGTGAGAGGATGAAGACAACACAGTATCATCAGGAATCACATGTTGTTCAAAGGAGGATACCCTTTGAGTTTGATGTTGGGGATCACGTGTTTCTAAAGGTGACTCCCAGTAGTGGGAAGTGACAGTTTGGTCGTGGGAGTAAGCTTTATACATTAGTTCTTGGGCATTTCAAGGTGGTAACTTGTGTTGGAGCTGTGGTGTATCGAGTAGCACTTCCCCCGCAGATGAGACAAATACACGGTGTTTTTCATGTATCCCAGCTCTGTCACTATCTTCATGATGACTCTCACGTCATTGATTGGGGAGAGATCAATTTTGATGATGATTAAACCATCGAGAAGCGACCTCTGGAGATCCATGACCATAAATAGAAGGTGTTTCATGGGCGTTCTATTCCCTTGGTTCATGTCTTATGGTGACTCTGTGGCATGGAGGAGAGTACCTAGGAACATGATTTACAGATATGTGGTTGGTACCCAGAGTTGATTGATGTTTAAACTATTTTCGTGTAATGGTGTACCCTTTGTGGTTATAGACCATTGGTTTTTATAAGATAAATTTATTTTGTTTCTTCTTATAGATTTATCTCATTTGAGAGGTATCTTGAGGAGTTGTTGTTTGGACCCCTTTTCAGTTTCCTTTTGGGTTGGTTTTGGATTCTCGAGGATTAGAATGTTATGAGAGGTTTTTGATGTAATGGCTTGGACCACTCAAGTCCACCCCTTTTCAAAAATCTGGTGTTTGAGGTATTCTGGGAGGTCAAGGTGACTCATCCCCAACACTTTGCCAAATTTACAGTTTTGTAAACAGTGTTTACAATTTTATGAACATTGTCACGGTGACTCAGAAACGGTGAGATGGAAACGGTGTCACAGAAACAATGAGACAGAAATGGTGAGACAGTAACGATGTCACAGAAATGGTGAGATAGAAATGGTGAGTTAGACACGGTGTCACAGCTCATTAACAGTGTTTCTATAATTTTTTCATATTTCATTTTCCAAATTTCCAGATTTTCCTAGTTTCAGCAATTTAACATTTTCTTTGATGTGAAATGAATTTATGGCCTTGTTTTAAGGATTTTTGGTAGAATCAAATCCCATAACTCCTATATTAATTTTCCTAAGGATCAGGATGAATTTACTTGGTCAAAACACGTGGTTTAATGCAATCTAATTTTAATGGAAAATTCATTGTATCTTAAACCGCTGCTCTGTTAAATCTTCTAAAGGGACTAGATATCTTCCTCTTTTGTTCTTTCTTATTGTTCTATGGTGTGAGATGCTTGAACCAATACTTCCTTCCGATAGGAATCATGAGATTAATCTTTTCATAGTGGATTGGTATCCCTCGACGTTCTTCTTTCTACAAGTGAACCCCATATTTTGGTGCAACCAAGCAGTATCCATCAATCTTCGATAGAAGGTGCGATTTATCATCATTATTTTGGGTTAACCTTCTCCTATTTCTTCTTTTCATATTATCTAATGTGATCTCCAGGATTCTGATAGTGTTTCTTGGGTTTCAGTTGGTGTGGTCGTGTCGCGACATCCTCGGGTGTGTGCAATTGTCATGGGAGGAGGCGATCTTGATTTGTTGTGTGGATTTTTCTCGTATAAAAATCCTAAATAACCTTTTTAAGGTAGGAGATTCGTTGCTTCTATTTTATTTTAACGTGAATCTATAGATTTAGCATGTTTTATCCACTAGATCATAATGGAATTGACATAATAAATATTTGAACCGGATAAATAAATTGATATCAATCATATTGTATTGCCGATTGTTTTTGCAAGATAGTGTGGTATCTATGCATTCATTGTTTAGTTGTTCATTCATGATTGAAAATGTTAAAGAATGTAATCCAAAATTAATTGATAATTGTTTGGATAATGATTAAGAGCCATGTAAATGAATCTGGTTCTTATTTTTGTATTTTTTTATGTTATTCAAATTGGTGCAGTAAGCATGGTTAAGTTATTTCTGATAGCTTACTGTTTAGGTTTCCCGAATATGGAACCTATGAATAATAAATCTATTAATTCAAGATGGATTAATTAACTGATT
Source organism: Viscum album (assembly GCA_963277665.1). Classification (NCBI taxonomy): domain Eukaryota; kingdom Viridiplantae; phylum Streptophyta; class Magnoliopsida; order Santalales; family Viscaceae; genus Viscum; species Viscum album. Next base: position 403,335,659 of record OY728163.1, on the reverse strand, counting down.
TTTTGATAATTCCTTGAAGGGTTATGAGTTACCTTCTTTCTAATTCTAGGGCCAAGAGCCAAACTGATATGATTGTTGTTTTCCTGTTACTTTGGATTTGATGTGAGTCTGGATGGCTGTTGTGATATGTGGGGGCATGGATTCCTACTGGTTTTTGTAGAAGATGACGCCTAGAGTGGAATGATGCATCAGTTTATGCATGTGTGTGTCAAGGAGGACACTAGGGATGATGAAATGGGTTGGATGTTAATGTTTTGTTTTCTGCTGATTCATCTTTGTTGTTTATCTTCTTTACATTCCCCACTACTCATGGAAGCTGGACTGGCTTAACCATCTTCCAAAAGGGGCAAACATGTGTTGGGTATGCCATGTTCTTTACGTGTTTAACTTATCAAGGGAGTATGGGTTTATGCTCTTGCTATAGGTGGAAAATACTCGACAGGTAGTTCATTTACTCACCATGTTGAGCCCCTTGTGTTTAGAAGCATCGATTGTTTTTATAGAATGCATGGGAATATAGGAAGGTAATCCTATAAATAAATAATTGTATAAATGATGTTATCTCATTGAGTTTGGAGCTTGCTGGGGCGCAATGATGAGGTTGTGATTTGAAGGAACAAAGTACTTTGGGTGTGATGCTAATGAAATTTAATGTGGAATTGTTATTGGTTAATTAATATTTAATGAATTAATTAATATAATGTCAAATCGATATAAAGGGAATGATGTAATGTATTAAATTTCTTTAAATGGTTGTGTGCTGATAGGATACCATATCATTGAAGTAACATGCCGGAGTCGGAGAGATGTTATCTGTAGTTGAGTTTAAGAGTAGGTTATGCTCATATTGTGGTTGTGAGCTATAGTATATTTTGTACTTTTTTTGTTTCTATACACTACTCCTCACTGTCAGTAAGGGAAACTGACACCTCATGGATTCTGAGCTATGGGGGGTATTTTCCCCAAAATTCTGGTGGTAGGATGGATGGGTGACTACCCCCTTTGGCCCAACTCTCTTATCTTGGTAGTTACATGTGCTGGTAGACACATTGGTTAGTTTTCCCCATATATGTCTATCAAGGGTTTTAATGGCATGTGGTTATTCACACATAGTTATTCTGGATATAGTTTTCTATAGACTGCTATAAGTGTAACATGTATAGGCTGTCATGGCTTGAGGAACCTTACTCAGTGTATGGACTATAATGACTTGAGGTATAATACCCGATGTATGATACACGTTATGCGAGGTGTGGTGGCTCCCAGAAACTACATGGTAACATTTCTTACGTGTACGTGGTGGTTATGTTTCAGGAGGTGCATGTTGTGGTGGTACGCCCAGGTGTCTTCGGGAAAGCCTTTTTGGAGAGAGATGCTTTGGACATGTGATGTTGGGACAAAGCGTAAAACCAATGGGGAAGTAGTAGCGGTGTACAATTGATATTCATTATTTTATTATAAACTCATATATTCATTACTTGGTGAGAGTAGCCATGGTGATTCTCGGAACATAGTATACCTGTTTAGATGATGAGATAGTTTCACTTATTGTTCAATGTGATTTAGCATGATTTCTTTACTTTTGTCCAAGAGGCTTCGGGGAGGATCCTTATGAGTATACTATTATACTCTCCCTATGTATATATAAACTCTTTTTCAGGTCACTTGGAGAAGGTTGGAGATCATACTGGTTACTAATATCTTGCGGTTGCAGGAGCTGGCCGGGCTTGTGTTTGCTGTTGTTTTACATTCTTTTGGGTACATTTAGTTTTTCCTCTTTTAGTTGTAATAGTTTTTAATGAAATTTCATATGTGTACTTGGAATTTATTTTATCTTACAGGTTGAATTGGAGTTGGTTGATGTCTATCTAATATCCCTCTTCTACATGTGTTCTCTTAGAGGGTAATGCCTCCCATTTGTGTGTTCGTTATACCCCCAATGCCAGTCTCCAACCCGGGGAGTGCTGGAGGCAGGACTCGGGGGGCATTATCTCCCTTCTGACATTCCCGTCCTATGAGGGGTACACATTGTGGGATGGGTTTCATGACAGTTATATCCATTACATATTCCCTTACATGTTTTACATCAGATGTATCCCCAGAGAAAGAAAATTTTTAGATTTCCATCCCATTTCACTCCCCATGGTGCACCAATCATAACACCAGAATCTCTAAAATTAAGACCTCATTTCCACCACCAAATATTATTTTTTATTTCTAAGAAACAATAAGAAGAAGTGGGAAACCACAATAATCTTAATGAAAAGAACACTTTATTGAAGGGGCACACAAATTGATTGAAAACAATACATATATTATTTTAGTTAAACACTCTCTATAATTCCTAGTGATGTGTACTAACCTCAATTTCTGGTTCCTAGATGATGAGTTATTCAATGTGATTAGCCATTCTGTCCAGTATTTGTATAAATTCATCTGTTCTAGTTTATGTGCATTGAAACCCTGTGCTAGTATTCGGTCTTATGGGTTTATCCACTCCAATTGGTCCTAATTAGTATAAAATCGAAACCTTATTTTATAGATTTGTTCAACCTTCTCATTTGAGGCATTTACCCGAAAAACCTTTTCATTCATATCATCCTTACAATTGATGATGATCTCCCCAAAATCTCCTTTTTTCTACCACTATTCATGGTTTCTCACTTCTTTCATCACTAGGCAACTTTCCACAAGACTGTATCTTGCCTGTCTGCTTTGGAAGTTAATGATTCTACTGCACCTATTTATGCTACACTTTCATGGATTTACTTGATGATCTGGTAACAACTTTTTTAGAGAGGTTCGAGTAATATTTGTGGGGAATAGTCTTCTTCCAACCCTTTTAAACTACAAAATTCCTAGATTAGATTTACGTTGATTACCATTTCTCAATTTGTCTTTAGTATTCATATCCACATAATGGTCCTACTCATATTTTATCATTTTTTGGGAGTCACTATCTCTATCACCTATCTCGGTGTCTTAATTGTTTTTGGTTTAACCCATTTATTTGTTTTTTTAAAATAATTTCTTACACCATTTATTTTTTTCATCTTCTTGATCACTAATGACTATCGATAAAATTAGTTATAGGTATTAAGAGAACATGTTCCATCAAAATTTCGATAAGACACTGGTTCTTTAATAGGCGAACATGGTACTGGAGACCTCACCCATTCACTCTCAAAACTGATAAAAAGGGCATAATCTTGACCACATTGCATCTCTCATGAAAAATGATTTTTATTAACAATTATGCAAAGACATCCTAAATTGATCCTCAAATGCTTGAATATATCAGTGACCTTCTGATCATCGGTATATAATATATCAGATTTGTTGATCTGATCATATATTTTATCCTTTTTCTTTAATGGGTCATTATCCACCTTCATGCTGAGAATATATATCCCTAAATGACCCCCTGGTATGCTTATATCTTGTATTGGGGAGGAAGACAAACAGATTTCACTGCCTCTGCAAACGAAAAAGGAATACGTTAACTGCTTCTCGGACCAACGGATATCCAGTAGTCCTCTGACAGAACAGACTTATTGAAACACAAATTGCTAGGATCCTCCACCACATGGCATCTGTATTAAATTTCATAACCTCATTTTGGAAAATAGAAGGTATTCCATCCCCACCTATACCCTGGCGATCTATCTTGGTCACACAGCCCCCATCAGTCATGACACCACGGGAAATTGGAAAGGCCATGAGAGGGGAACTATATCTAGGTAGGGTAATAAACCCCACTCCCTATATGTAGTTGGTCGGATCGGGGCGTTAGAGGCTCCACCATGACGAATATCATGGTAGATTATGGAAAGTGAAAATCTCCAATGAAACCATTTAAAAACATCATTAAACCATCTTAAAACACAAAAGTGGATGTCCATAATTATTGACCCTAATACATTATGTAATTATGGTATTTTGTAATCCACAAATTTTTTTTTCTTATTTACATTACAAATCCTAACATGAATCCAAATTATCTCTTAAATGTACTGAATGTTATTAGTGAAATAACAAGTCTCATGAGAGAACGAATTATCTATTACATCATTAACTTTTAGTGAAAAAATTTCCAATGTTTCTTATTTGATGGTAGGAATAATTTTCCACTTAATCATTAATTAAAGAAGAGACACGTGAATCTTATATATAAAATATTATGAAATCATTTTTCATCCATAATAATAACAATGTTTGAATTTAATATAATTGCAATTTCCCTTAATGTTTTATATAATTAAGATATTATTAACTTTTTCTACTTTTTTAGTCATGTATGACATTATTAATTGTTTCTAATGTAATTTATTTCCATCATTCATTATCATTTTGAAATATTTATATTCAACCTTGTACACACAATTAATTTAGCTTTTTAATTATTTTATGCCTTCTTGCATTATTTATAAATTATTCAATATATTTGAAATAGTTTTATAAGAATTTATTTAAACATAATCGTATCTACTAATGAAAAAGTATTATTATTAAAAAATTTAAAATTTACAAAAAAATGATGCACAATTATAAAATAACTTTTGATTGTTAAATTATTGTGATGTATTTTGTTTCAGAAATATATTCTTGTACTCAATTAATTTTTTGTTACGAATACTTACATTAAATATTATCTATAAAAAATTTATTCATTGAATAATAAATTTCTTAATGGATCTCTTAATTTAGTTTCTTTTATGCTGGTCTTCATAGGGATAGATTTTACACCCATGGATTTCGGTGTCTAGGTATTACAATTATGTATCTAAAAGTATATTTTGTTAAGAATAACATTTAAATAATAAAATCTCATCTATTATATGATACCAAATATGATGTATCATGAAACATAAAAATAGAGATAATATTTCAAATAAAGAGTTTACTAAGATTTAAACATTTAAAATCTACTCAAACGACTGATACAAAATGACAGTCGATGTCAATTTTAATCATAAAAACAGGTTAAATATATAAATTTTCCTAAATATTTCAAAAAATATGATATTTTAGGTCAATAGAAATAATTATTATTTTTGGTCTCTTTTCAAAGTTCAAATATTAAATATACATTCAATATTCAAATTCTATTGATATACACCCTCATCAATATCAATCACTCAACTTTTCAGTAATATATTTTATTTAAAAAAATTAGGGATTTAGATTTATATATATTTGGTTCATTTTTGGATATTCATGTAGATATCCAACAATCTCCTCTAAATAGAGAAAAATAATACCCCCTAGAGAGCTTCTATTGGTAGTTCTTTTTTATGGTTTTCTTTTGAAAATGAGAATATAATATAAACAATCGAGGTTATATAATTAATTTAATGTAAAAATTATCTAACTTTATAAAAACTAAAATATTTTAGTTTAATTGAATCATGTATTATATATGAGAGATTTTAATGGACAAAAAAAATAAATAAATCCACTAACTAATAAATTTTATTTACATAAAATAAAATAGAATAAAATATCAAGCAGGTGGTTGATAATATAATTTTTTTTATAAATTTTTAATGAATTTTGTATGAATTACAAAAAGTTATGTTTATTTTTTCATTTTATTTTAAATTCTTTTATTGTACTAGATTGAATTTTTTATTATTTTTTAATGTATACCCCATTATTTAATTTAATTATGAATTTAAAATAGAAAATCAATAATATTAGATTTTTTTTATATTTGAACCAATTTGATTTTATTTCACAAATTTTAGTAAAATCACAGTATAATAAAAGAGTTTAGAAGACCTAATAATATATTTATTTACATTTATGTAAATAAAAAATTAAACAACCTTGATGAACAGATGAATGTAACATAGAATGAATGAATTTGACAACCATAATGATGAAATAAATAATGTCATCTACCCAAAATAAAATTTATTTATTTTTTATTAAAACAAAGCTCTAACATAATAACTCACAAGTATATATAATTTATTTTAATTAAAAAATTGATTATAAATTGTGATTTCTGATTTTACACCAATAAAACGTTCTTAATAAATCAAAATCCTTCTACAAATTTTTTGTGGAATTTTTTTAAAAATTAAATGTTTCTAATTTTTTTACTTCTATTAATCATTGAATAATATAAATAAATAGAATAAACAATAAAAAAAATATGTTATCTAAAAAATATATTTTGATTAGGAATTAAATCACTTTTCATAAGAGAATCTAATTTTTAATGAATAAATACACTTAGTAAAATACACATTAAAATTTTATCATGTTCAGTTATCAAAGTAAAATATCAAGGGTGGTGGAAAATTAAAAAATGAAAATACCAATGATAAAAAATTTACATCTATTTCTCCAACTCATCTCCCAATGAAATAGAATATTATAAAATTAAAAGATTAAACAATATAGCTTAAAATTAATTTCCACTAAAAATTATTATAAAAGAAACTCTTTGAAATATTATGAGAATGATAGGAAACTAATACAAATACAATTTATATAAAAACCATTTAAATATAATATTTCATATTTTGAATCATATCAAAAAAACCATACCATTGAACAATGATATTGTAACATTAAACATCTACAAATTTTCTGTCTTTTGAATTGTAAGACCCATGAAATAATTCCCCATGTTACAAATTTATATCCCATAATAAAAATAGTATGGATCATAAAATAAATTAATGAGAACTATATACTCAAAAATATATTGAAGTGGTGTATAAGGCATGTGTCTCACATACATAAAAGATAATAAAAATTCTATTACCTTACCTCTCAAATTTCTTTATACATGTTTGAATATACCTTATTTTAAATTTTACATTATTATAAATTTAAAATAGAAAAATAATCATATGTTTCATTCCATAGTTGATTTACTTAGGAACATTTAAATCTAGATTATGAATAAAACTTTTTTAATATAAGATTTTAGGTAATAAGATATTTTTTTGTCATGTATGTTTTATTTTGGAATTGTTTGTTATATTACACTGATAAAGGTTATATAATTTTCATAATGTTAAAAATGATATATATATATATAATAACATCCTTATATATGTATTTAGTGTAATCTAATAATTATGGTGATAAAAATTTAGTTACTCTATTCAATGGTATTGTTGGTTGTATGCATTATGGAATCCTATTTCAATTGTATCAACAGTTGAAACAAGAAAATTTAAATAACATATTACATCTATATAATCATTTAAAGTATATTATTTAAGGACCCAGAAATTTCAAGGAATTTTTTTTCTAAATACTTTGGAATTTTGAGAGTCTGTGGACTCTGACGACACTTGATTCCGAGTCCCGGTGTGCCTGTAATCAATCTCCGAAGTTTAGCTTGGGTAAGTTCAGTGAACAGACAAGAAAGATTTTCTAACTTTTGAACTCGTGCTCGGAATTAAAATCTGCGGGCACTGATGAACTCGCAACGCCAGTAATTGCTTAAGGGGATACTTACCTTAGTTGCGTTCGCAAAGTAGGTGATGTTAATTTTTGTGGGTTTATTTAAGAAATAAATAAAAATTGTCAGAATAATTTTTATTACTAAAGGAGATTACCCCCTCCCATGGGTAGTTAAGGGTGGGGCCCGCAGCCACTTAATTACCCAAGGTAGGAGGTTAGAGGGATGGGACCCACATGAGCCCCACCATTTAATTTCCACTACCCCATTTATTCCCCTACTCTTTCCTTGACTTTTCCTCCATTAATAGCCCTTGATTAATTCTTGGGTAACTCCTCGTATTGATTAATGAGAAACATTCCTTTCCTGCTTTTAAATTTAAATAGCCAATGCGTTTAATTATGGGGAACCTTATCTCTCCCTTATTTAATTAAATGTCAACACATTTTAATTAGTGTGGTCAATTAATTATGCGAGAGTTTCTTTGTGTATAGTAAAATAATAGTGGAAACCTATTATTTTATCAAGGGAAGAGCTTCGTTGCGCGAGGAAGAACGCCAGCCTCCAACGAAGAACGACGAAGAATGCCGGCCTCCGACGAAGAATGACAAAAAACACCGGTTCCTCGAAGATCAAAGACGCGCCACCAATATTCTTCCTCGTGAAAAGAGAGGAGATGCCACCTCCTCCTCGACATTTTCCGTTGACAAATACAAACCCCATTTTCCACGACGTCATCTTTCGCGATGCCGATGAATGCCTTCTTTGTTAATGTAGGGGTTTTGGTATAAATGTCTTCATGTGATTTCTATACTCTCGTCAAGGGGTGTTTATTGATGGTGTTTTATTAAATCCACTAATGTGGTGGGTGTGAACTAGTGAACAAGTCTGAACCCACCGCTTTTTTGTTCCTGATGCGTGAAATCCTTGGTGACGACGAAACGGGACCATTTTGGCTATTAGAGGCAATCACAGTAAAGTACGGGTTTCAAGACGACCGCAGGCACAAATAGGAGCAAGAACGGACCACCAGAACGACTCCAGTGGCCCGTGGAAATCACGGGTGGTGCGGGTTGCTGGCGGCGCCCCGGTGCCCCGCCGGTAGTAGCCGCCGCAGCCGCGGCGATGGGAGGTCGGATCCTGTGGCCATGTGGGATCCGGTAAAGGGGTGGCGCCATGTCCTCGGGACATAGGGGGGACCATGTCCCCCCCTGCTCGGAAGCTAGTTGAGCCAGTGCACCCCCCCCCTCGGCCGGGCCGAGGCAGGTCGCACGGACCGGGCTGACCCAGGGGGGGTTGGTGTAGAGACCCGAAGCCTGACGTACATAGACTTTACATTACTTTTGCGGAATACTTAGTACATAACAAAAACACACACACACAAGGATCGTAATAGTTTAGTGTCTTTGGAAACTCGGAACGTAATCTTCTAATCGTGGTGAAAGATCTTCAATATCTCCCATAAAGATCTTCCCCTTTTTTATACCTAAAACCTTTCTTTATATCCTGGGGAAAAGAAAACATAAAAGGGTGAGCTCAAATGCTCAGTAAGGGTATACAAAAGAAATAAAAAACATATCATATCTTTTTGAAAATCATAACCTGCAAAAGAGATCATAATATCTTAACATGGAAAAAATCATAGAAGTGAAAATGAGATCACCATAATCATAACATGAAACTTGAAACTTTGTGGCATGCACACATAATCATGGAAAATCATTTCTTGTTAGTCATGACTCATTGCCAAGACTATCTTAGTGGACAAAGTCCCTTTCTGAACCGAGTTCACTCCTCGTTTCAGTCCTGTATCACTGAACCGAAATAACCTTCCGTTCCAGCCATGTCTATCTCATGAGATATAAAATCTTTACCCAATGCATTGGAGGGAGATATAGGTCCCACCCATCTCATAATGATACCATTCTTATGTGTGCCACAAAATCATAAACCATACATCATTTCATAACCCATGTAATAAAAATGGGATTCTTAAACAACATGACATCATAAAACAATTCATATAAGATAAAGGAATTCATAAAAATATTTCCATCACAACATAATCAAATCCATGTAATAATAGGGATAAAAACAGAACCCTTTATTATCTTAGATGGAAAATAAGTTTGACAAAACACTTGAAATGAATTCTTGAGGAAAATATCCTTTCTTCTTCAAAATCAATTTCTTTTCACAAAACGTCATGAAATTTTAAAAGAAAGAGATTTTATTGAAAATAGTCATGAAATCTTTTGAAGGAAGCTTCATGAAAATAAGGCTTTATAAAACTGTAAAAATCCGTTCGTGCCGTATAAGTTAAAAAAAACATTATTCTCGTAATTTTGTCGGAAAAGTCAAAAAGTACCTCGTACGAAAAACGACAAAATATTCCTTTCATACATATTACTAAAAACTCACCGAAGGGTAAAATTGGATTTAAACCATTGTAGGTGGATGGAAACAGTATTACATATTGATGAAACATGGATGTGGATGATAAAATACACCCCAGTAAATACTTACGAATAAACAATCTTGGATAAAAATGAGATTGTCATATTTTCCCTTACCTTATGTCCGACTTGCTTTGTAAGTTTCCAAACCTCCTGTATAATGATTTAAATCATGTTATTGACTTATTATATTACCCGTTCTTTTGTAAATTCCATGTTAAAGAAGCGTTTTGGGTAAAATCGTTTCATTTATCTTAGGTGTTTTGACTTGTTGTTCTTGACATCATTATTACTTATATCATGATTTACTTACTTCCAGAATATAAAATATGATTTATATATCATATATATTCAGTATATATATATATAATTGGTAGATAAATAAAATGAAAAACACCGTTCATTGAGACAGTAGTCCGTACGTACGCATGAACGCTGTTTTCCTTTCCTTATTGTCTTGAAATGGAAGTAAGTAGATGACATACATATGTATATATATACATAAATCCAGTAGCTTTAATGTCATATATTTCATTATTATTTCTTATATATACATTATAATCATTCTTAAATGGTTAACATGGAGAATGAATCTCATCGCGTCGTGGAGACGGTAGTCCGTACGTACGCACGAGCGATGATATCATTTCTATAAATATTGAATTGAATTGGAGTGGATTATACAATATATAAGAATCAATATGATGTTGTAATAACTATGTATAGTTATTCTTTACACCATTATACCCATCCATGTAAGGTGGTGGTGGAAAATAGATTACACCACGGCGTGGAGACGGTATTCCGTACGTACGCAGCACGGTGATTTCTTTTTCCGTAGGATGGATAGATGGTGAAATAGGGTTGTTTCATAATTATAATAACATATCAGTATATGATTGATACTGATGTTATTACTTCATAATGAAACAACCTAATAAGAAGAAGTGGAAGAAGAAATAAAGATGAAAGAATTGGTAACGGTAATTACCTCTTCTTTAAAGTGCCTCTTTGAGACCTCCTCTTAGGGCACTAAAATTGGTCTTTGAGGAAGACCAGAACCTCTAGGATGTTGCTAGGGAAGTGGAGAGGAGAAATTGGCAGGGTTTGGCCGAGCTTGAGTGCTCAAATTGGTGTGAGGAGGAGGGGGAGGAGGTGTCCTTTTATAGGGGAGGAGAGGGGCACCTTAGGAATATCTCAAAATATTATTATATATTAAAGTCAAAATCGGTTTATAATGGTTCCAAAGGGTCTTATTTCGAAGCTAAAGTGGGGATGGGTCGAAATCCTATCAACCAATAGGATTTAGACAAGTTTAGGGTATTATTTTAACCTTATCAATTAGATTTAACTCTAAGTTAAATAATTTAACTTTTACCGTGTCTTTTTGTTTTCTTTCACTATATGGTTAATAAACTTACTATAACATGCCAAACGAACCCCAAATTGTATATTATTAATACATATATCCTTATCTAAGTCATTTGGCCGAACCTTAGATTTTTAGGAATAAAATAACAATCAATAATATAATATTTGATTTAACAACTATTTTGTGTCAATTTTGACACTAGTTGATATATGATTTTTGTGAAAGTCATAACAGAATTATATGTTCGAACCAAGTTGATTAAATCAACACTAATATATCATAGTAACCTAGAATTTAGTGGAATTCATAAAACGTCTCAAATTACATTTATTTTGGTATTTATATTATCAATTTTGTCAATATTTCATTAATAAGATAATTACTGCATCATCTTTGTGTCATAAATAAATTAAATTATTTGATGTCTAAAAATTACAAATAAAATACCATAATGTAGGAAATCGTTTTAGCTTTCTAATGAATATTTACAATCGAATTTATCTTATTTATAACCCAATATTAAAAATGATTTACTTATTAAACTTTGATTTTAACTATTTTAACTCTTCTTTAAATAAATTAATAATAAATGTCCTAATCTAATCCAAGTGGGCCTAAATGGTCATATTTTATTCCTAATTTTGTTTTTGGTCGAATTAAACTTGTCCAATAGAATTAGGACATGTGTTAGGGTAATATTAATATCATATTTACCCTTAGTTACCCTATTTACTATTAACCGCGGTAAAAAAAAGTAAAAAGTTACTATTCACCAAAAATTATTTTCATCTCATTGAACCACATTTTAGTCCTTGATATTAACCGTGTCTCTCGGATTTTCGAAATTCCATTCACAGAAGCGGTAAAATTAAGTTTTATGCAAAATTCAGTTTTTAACCTACCACTTAGTAGTTTCACTATTCATCAAAAATTGATGTTTTTCAGAACAATGCCAAAATTTCATCCCAAGCTATATTTCATATTCCGAATTCAAAAATGAAGTCTATTTTACCAAATTCATAACATAAAAGTTGCATTAATTAATTTTATAATTAAATCCCGCTGTTAAAACAAATAGCGTGTTTTTAATAAACAATATCTATCAAAAGATTGACACTTGTTTATGTCTAGTTTAAATGTGAAATTACATCCAATGACCAACATTGTATTAAATTGTAAAAATATATTCTAAATATACTTTTAAACCACTCAAATTAATGATTTATCACTATTAATTATTTCGATTAAAAAAAGTTGTTTTTTAATTATAATTTAGTAATTTTCACTATTCATCAGAATATGAAAGTTATCCGAAAAGTACCAAAATTTCACCTTAGGCTAAATTCGATACTCCGAATCCAAAAATGAAGTCCATTTTGAGAGTTAAAATTTCTAAAATTTAAAAAGTGGTTATTACTATTCATAACGGCTAGTTTTAATAATATTTTAATAGCATATCATTGTTTCGTGAAACTCAGTATTACGTACCACACACGCTATCGAGGAAGGTTGCGATTGCGTGTAATGCAAGGCAAGTCAAGGATGCGTGTTGTGCAAGCTCCTTTTGGTGTAGCGTACAACACAAGACATTAATAAAAATAAAAAGAATATTTCTTTATAAAATCTTGGGCTGTTACATTCTACCCCCCTTAAAATGAATTTCGCCCTCGAAATTCGTCGGGGTTATAAATGGTTTACTATTAGAAAGTTTCTTTAATAGAAACCCACATCGTAAAAAGGAATACCAAAACTTGGCTTTAAAAACTAAAGTATGAAATGTAACGATTACCCAAATAAACTAATCACTGGGTTTCCACATAGGTGAAAATATGGATATGGAAGAGAAATCTAACCATCATGTTCTGATGGAGAGTGGTAGAGAACATGGCTATGGAAAAGCCAGTATTCACAAATCCATAGATTTGTGATGATATAAGGTACCATCTGATTCATCAGGTATAAGATCACTAGGACAACATTTTTGGTTTTCAAGATCATTTCCCTAAAGTTGAAAATTTGCTTAGAATAAATACTTACTTTATTTTGGTACAATCTCACTTTTGTTCGTGCCTTGAACAATTTCTACTTCATCTCTTAAATAAATGAAGTTGAATTTGTTATTCGTGAAGTGTTAGCAGATCATGTGATAGAATGACGGGTCATTCCATCTGTCTCAAACAAAAGGTTAGCAAAAATTATATACATAAGTCGATCTATAGTGAGATTAATCATATATGGTTCCTAAAATGGACTTATACTTCATATATCCTGCTGCTTAATATAATAAAACTAGTTTCTACTAAACAAGGACTTCCTGTAAGCCAGTGGTAGGCGATAAAGGCCAGTCGCACTTCGGTTGTGGGTTCGATTCCTACAGCCTTGTCCGAAGTGATGGGCTGTCGCCCGTCCTGCAGGTTGTCCTTTTTCTAAAACTACGTTACTATAACATCCCATCTTCTATCCTTAAACAATACTAACTTATGTCCAACATAATCCAGTCTAATCTTTAGGCTTATACATAATACTGCAGTCCACTCTCATAATATAGTGACATCGATTACCAGAGATTTAATACTGTCGTTGATCCCCACATATCATAAGATATGTCTTTTTGGTCACATTCCAAACATTCAAAGTCCTTAATCGTGTATTCTCTTGAATACCTTAGTGAAAACATGAGTGCAGTTAAAAGTTAACACTTTCCACATACCAAAATCCTCAAAATTCTATATACTCAAACCATGATATCACTTAGTCCTTATATCAATCATGAGCTCATGAATACAATCAAACATCTCATTATCTTCTTATCCTTTCATTATGCACTTATCATCTACTTTCCAAAAGTATCTGAATAACCTTTCATGGTTACTGGTAACATTAATCAGACAATCAATGTAACAATCCTTACATGTCTCTTTATTCCATAGTACCATGAGATTACTTATACAACATTACACATGATAAACATGTAATCATTCCACTACATTCTTAAACCATTAACCAAGCTTCAACAATTCTTTCATCTCACATATCATTTGTAGTCTCTTCATCATCATCCACATAAATACTACCCATACGGCCATACTGATTCTCTTCATGAGTCTTTCCCTTAGGAAATTGGGTTGCATAATGCCCATACATTCCACATTTAAAACACTTAACCATTTTTGATGTCGTAGCAATACCATTATCCTCATCCATGGTGTTAATTGAACCTTTTCCTTTGCACTTACTTGCTTTGTGTCTTTCTTTTCCACACCCAAAGCATCTTCCAGTTCCTTTGAAACATTCTCCTTGATGCCTCTTCCCACATGAATTACATAGGGGAAATTGAACTTTCTTTCCTCTATGATCATCATGAAACTCCATCTTTCTCTTATTAGCCGAGTCAGGAAACTTACCAAATTTTACTTTATTGATCATATTATGAGATTGCTGATTCGGCATAATAATTATGTTTGGACTTCCAAATCCCATTTCATTATGAAGAATATCATTCCATTGTCCATCATATCCTCCATTATCGTGAATCATCTTGTTTCTAGCCATTTTCTAAAACCCAAAAAGAATAGTGTGAGAGGCAAAAATCATGCTAGGGAAAACAACATAATAAAGGGGGAGTACCTTCAATATCTAACATCTTAGGTTTAATTCTATGATCGTTAGCGTAGTTCTAGTACTATAACTTATATGTCTACCTAACCTTAGGGACATCCCTAGACATACCGTAGAAATATCTCTAGGGATCTCACTAACGTTTTCGCATCCTAGTTTCCAAAGGTTGACTAAACCTTTCCTCTGATACCAACTGTAGAGACCCGAAGCCTGACGTACATAGACTTTACATTACTTTTGCGGAATACTTAGTACATAACAAAAACACACACACACAAGGATCGTAATAGTTTAGTGTCTTTGGAAACTCGGAACGTAATCTTCTAATCGTGGTGAAAGATCTTCAATATCTCCCATAAAGATCTTCCCCTTTTTTTTACCTAAAACCTTTCTTTATATCCTGGGGAAAAGAAAACATAAAAGGGTGAGCTCAAATGCTCAGTAAGGGTATACAAAAGAAATAAAAATCATATCATATCTTTTTGAAAATCATAACCTGCAAAAGAGATCATAATATTTTAACATGGAAAAAATCATAGAAGTGAAAATGAGATCACCATAATCATAACATGAAACTTGAAACTTTGTGGCATGCACACATAATCATGGAAAATCATTTCTTGTTAGTCATGACTCATTTCCAAGACTATCTTAGTGGACAAAGTCCCTTTCTGAACCGAGTTCACTCCTCGTTTCAGTCCTGTATCACTGAACCGAAATAACCTTCCGTTCCAGCCATGTCTATCTCATGAGATATAAAATCTTTACCCAATGCATTGGAGGGAGATATAGGTCCCACCCATCTCATAATGATACCATTCTTATGTGTGCCACAAAATCATAAACCATACATCATTTCATAACCCATGTAATAAAAATGGGATTCTTAAACAACATGACATCATAAAACAATTCATATAAGATAAAGGAATACATAAAAATATTTCCATCACAACATAATCAAATCCATGTAATAATAGGGATAAAAACAGAACCCTTTATTATCTTATATGGAAAATAAGTTTGACAAAACACTTGAAATGAATTCTTGAGGAAAATATCCTTTCTTCTTCAAAATCAATTTCTTTTCACAAAACGTCATGAAATTTTAAAAGAAAGAGATTTTATTGAAAATAGTCATGAAATCTTTTGAAGGAAGCTTCATGAAAATAAGGTTTTATAAAACTGTAAAAATCCATTCGTGCCGTATAAGTTAAAAAAACATTATTCTCGTACTTTTGTCGGAAAAGTCAAAAAGTACCTCGTACGAAAAACGACAAAAGATTCCTTTCATACATATTACTAAAAACTCACCGAAGGGTAAAATTGGATTTAAACCATTGTAGGTGGATGGAAACAATATTACATATTGATGAAACATGGATGTGGATGATAAAATACACCCCAGTAAATACTTACGAATAAACAATCTTGGATAAAAATGAGATTGTCATATTTTCCCTTACCTTATGTCCGACTTGATTTGTAAGTGTCCAAACCTCCTGTATAATGATTTAAATCATGTTATTGACTTATTATATTACCCGTTCTTTTGTAAATTCCATGTTAAAGAAGCGTTTTGGGTAAAATCGTTTCATTTATCTTAGGTGTTTTTACTTGTTGTTCTTGACATCATTATTACTTATATCATGATTTACTTACTTCCAGAATATAAAATATGATTTATATATCATATATATTCAGTATATATATATATAATAGGTAGATAAATAAAATGAAAAACACCGTTCATGGAGACGGTAGTCCGTACGTACGCATGAACGCTGTTTTCCTTTCCTTATTGTCTTGAAATGGAAGTAAGAAGATGACATACATATGTATATATATACATAAATCCAGTAGCTTTAATGTCATATATTTCATTATTATTTCTTATATATACATTATAATCATTCTTAAATGGTTAACATGGAGAATGAATCTCATCGCGTCGTGGAGACGGTAGTTCGTACGTACGCACGAGCGATGATATCATTTCTATAAATAGTGAATTGAATTGGAGTGGATTATAAAATATATCAGAATCAATATGATGTTGTAATAACTATGTATAGTTATTCTTTACACCATTATACCCATCCATGTAAGGTGGTGGTGGAAAATAGATTACACCACGGCGTGGAGACGGTATTCCGTACGGACGCACGCACGGTGATTTCTTTTTCCGTAGGATGGATAGATGGTGAAATAGGGTTGTTTCATACTTATAATAACATATCAATATATGATTGATACTGATGTTATTACTTCATAATGAAACAACCTAATAAGAAGAAGTGGAAGAAGAAATAAAGATGAAAGAATTGGTAACGGTAATTACCTCTTCTTTAAAGTGCCTCTTTGAGACCTCCTCTTAGGGCACTAAAATTGGTCTTTGAGGAAGACCAGAACCTCTAGGATGTTGCTAGGGAAGTGGAGAGGAGAAATTGGCAGGGTTTGGCCGAGCTTGAGTGCTCAAATTGGTGTGAGGAGGAGGGGGAGGAGGTGTCCTTTTATAGGGGAGGAGAGGGGCACCTTAGGAATATCTCAAAATATTATTTTATATTAAAGTCAAAATCGGTTTATAATGGTTCCAAAGGGTCTTATTTCGAAGCTAAAGTGGGGATGGGTCGAAATCCTATCAACCAATAGGATTTAGACAAGTTTAGGGTATTATTTTAACCTTATCAATTAGATTTAACTCTAAGTTAAATAATTTAACTTTTACCGTGTCTTTTTGTTTTCTTTCACTATATGGTTAATAAACTTACTATAACATGCCAAACGAACCCCAAATTGTATATTATTAATACATATATCCTTATCTAAGTCATTTGGCCGATCCTTAGATTTTTAGGAATAAAATAACAATCAATAATATAATATTTGATTTAACAACTATTTTGTGTCAATTTTGACACTATTTGATATATGATTTTTGTGAAAGTCATAAAAGAATTATATGTTCGAACCAAGTTGATTAAATCAACACTCATATATCATAGTAACCTAGAAAATTAGTGGAATTCATAAAAAGTCTCAAATTACATTTATTTTGGTATTTATATTATCAATTTTGTCAATATTCCATTAATGAGATAATTACTGCATCATCTTTGTGTCATAAATAAATTAAATTATTTGATGTCTAAAAATTACAAATAAAATACCATCATGTAGGAAATCGTTTTAGCTTTCTAATGAATATTTACAATCGAATTTATCTTATGTATAACCCAATATTAAAAATGATTTACTTATTAAACTTTGATTTTAACTATTTTAA
Organism: Viscum album; assembly: GCA_963277665.1. Taxonomy (NCBI): domain Eukaryota; kingdom Viridiplantae; phylum Streptophyta; class Magnoliopsida; order Santalales; family Viscaceae; genus Viscum; species Viscum album. The sequence continues at coordinate 403,317,501 of OY728163.1, read as the reverse complement.
CTCTTCTTTAAATAAATTAATAATAAATGTCCTAATCTAATCCAAGTGGGCCTAAATGGTCATATTTTATTCTTAAGTTTGTTTTTTGTCGAATTACACTTGTCCAATAGAATTAGGACATGTGTTAGGGTAATATTAATATCATATTTACCCTTAGATACCCTATTTACTATTAATCGCGGTAAAAAAAAGTAAAAAGTTACTATTCACCAAAAATTATTTTCATCTCATTGAACCACATTTTAGTCATTGATATTAACCGTGTTTCTCGGATTTTCGAAATTCCATTCACAGAAGCGGTAAAATTAATTTTTATGCAAAATTCAGTTTTTAACCTACCACTTAGTAGTTTCACTATTCATCAAAAATTGATGTTTTTCAGAACAATGCCAAAATTTCATCCCAAGCTATATTTCATATTCCGAATTCAAAAATGAAGTCTATTTTACCAAATTCATAACATAAAAGTTGCATTAATTAATTTTATAATTAAATCCCGCTGTTAAAACAAATAGCGTGTTTTTAAGAAACAATATCTATCAAAAGATTGACACTTGTTTATGTCTAGTTTAAATGTGAAATTACATCCAATGACCAACATTGTATTAAATTGTAAAAATATATTCTAAATATACTTTAAAACCACTCAAATTAATGATTTATCACTATTAATTATTTCGATTAAAAAAGTTGTTTTTTAATTATAATTTAGTAATATTCACTATTCATCAGAATATGAAAGTTATCCGAAAAGTACCAAAATTTCACCTTAGGCTAAATTCGATACTCCGAATCCAAAAATGAAGTCCATTTTGAGAGTTAAAATTTCTAAAATTTAAAAAGTGGTTATTACTATTCATAACGGCTAGTTTTAATAATATTTTAATAGCATATCATTGTTTCGTGAAACTCAGTATTACGTACCACACACGCTATCGAGGAAGGTTGCGATTGCGTGTAATGCAAGGCAAGTCAAGGATGCGTTTTGTGCAAGCTCCTTTTGGTGTAGCGTACAACACAAGACATTAATAAAATTAAAAAGAATATTTCTTTATAAAATCTTGGGCTGTTACAGTTGGGCCGGGTTGGACCGGGCCCAGACCCCCCACTTCGGTCCACTTTCGATCTTTTTCCCATAACATGGGTTACAGAGCTCTAGTTGACGCACTTTTAGTTGCGTATGGATCCTTGGATCGAGACGGGAATTTCTGTATATTACACTTGATGTTTTACCAATGTTTGGATACAGCCGGGTTGGTTCGAACTCGAAACCAACCGGGCCCTTTGAGCGGAAACGCTTATATCTCAAGGACCTGACATCCGAATGACGTTCCATCAATTGTGTTGGGATAATTTTATTGATACAGTCCATTTGGCTTACTCCTCTTGAGGTTTGGATGAAGCTGGAGTACGGTCGGGTTGGTTTTAGCTTAAATATCAACCGGGCCCTGGAATGGAAAAGCCAATAACTCTCAGACCGGGCGTCTGATTGACGCACCGACTATCGCGCTGGGTTTCTTTTGACAAGACGGAACATTGGTATATATAAACTATAGAATTTATAATAGTTTATGTATCGAATCCCTTTTTCTTGAGGATCAGACCTTCCCAGAATCAAACAAGCTTTGTGCGGGAACCCTAGAGTTGGCTGCGACGATGACGACTGCACTTGGATCCTCCTTCGGTTCGGTAGTGAGGACGATTGTATTTGGATCCTCCATGGGTTAGGTAGTGACGATTACCGTACTAGAATCCTCCATGGATTTGACGGCAATGACTACTATTCTTGAATCCTATGTGGGTCCGGTATTATTTGACTCTGTACTTGTATCTTGTGTGGTCTCGACAGAGTAGCTAGTCTTGTAACCATTGTGGGTCCGATAGTTTTGTTGTTCTTGTATCCTATGTGCTTCCGGAAGTATTTGAATATGTACATGAATCCTGTGTGGGTCCGGCAGAGTAGCTGGTCTTGTATCCTTTGTGGTCCGACAGCTTAACTGGTCTTGTATCCTATGTGGGTCTGACAACTTAGATGAATCTATGGCTACATCTGATCATCTCTATCGCCATAAGAAGCGTATAACTGTGTGAGCAGAGTCTTGATTCTCAATCATTATCACTGATGTGTTTGACTTTCTTTTCTTGTGTGGATTGGGTTGTTCTTTCCTGTGTAGACTAGGTTGTGCTTGGGATCGGGAGCAGGAGCCAAACTGTAACAGACGACTTAGGTATATTTATGGTCATATACCTAAGTAGTGTTGTTGATACTTAGTTATTGTATCTTTCCTTTGTTGTTTATCCTTCATGGATTCTTATAGACCTTCAGGGGTCTCTGGGTCCCTACTGAGTATCGTATACTCACCCCTGCACGGGCTATGCCTGCACTACATTGTGTTGGATTCAGAAAATGGACAACACTGATTGAGGTGGAGGATTGTTGAGATGGAAGGTAACTGGAGGTGAACCACTTGAAGGGATGTACTCGGAGTGGACGACCGAACCTGAGGAGCTGAGGAGGTTATCTATACCCACCCTTCAGGTGGGACACCTGGAGGATGACTCGGTGTTGCTGTTTACCTACTGCTGTTGTACTTTCCCTTTCAGTTGTACTGTACTTTCAGTTGGGTTTGTATACTGGCCCATTTACCTTTTTTACAGCACTTATCTTGTACTCAGTTTTACTTATTGTTTACTTCTATTACATACTCTGTTGTGTATGTTACTTCATAAAGGCAACGCCTTCCCTTCTTTTGGATTTACGCCTTTGGTGCTAGTCGCCAGCCCCTGGCCTATGGAAGGCGGGTTTGGGGTAGTCACGGCACGGGTCCCGAGGATGGGTCATGACATATATATATATATAACAAATCATCATTAAAAATATCCTTATTAACTTCCCCAAAAAGTGTATTTGATGAAAAAATCACATCTCTTTGTGTGGAAGTATTCTTCCATACACAAGGGCATTGTAATCACATCTCGATGGAATGTAACGTAAGAATGTATAAATCATATATTATTTACAGATTTATTATTCTTTAATAAATATCATACACATATGTGAATAGCAAAATTATATCTAGAAATGAGAGTTGATAATGGAAAACAAGTTAAATTAGTTCGTCAGGCAGTAGTCTACCATACATATGATCGAAGGTTTCTTTCACCACATGACGAATGATAACATAGATGTAGAAAATTTAAATAACATACTATAATCTAAGTATATGAGATATAATTTTTTTATCTCATCGTATTTATTGAAGATTTTAATGGGTTAGATAAAGAAATAAAATAAAAACATAAGTTTATAATTTTACATCTTCTTTGAGGAACCTATTTAGGATTATACCTATAGACTTCACATGATGGGTTCCTAATAAATCTCTGGACAATATGATTTTGAGAAGGGATGTAAGGATTATATTAAGGTTGGTTGTGGCTAAGACTATATGTTTTTTATGTTTTAAAGGGCGATGAGGGTTGTATCCCATTTATAAGTGCATGAGAATGCACCCGTTAATTTTTTTAAGAGAATAAATTGTACAATTGTTATTCATTTTCCAAAATGTTCTAAAATGATCATTATTTTTCCATATTGGGGATTAATTCAATATATGGCCATAACATAATATTTAGACATGTGTATAAGTAATTTTTACCCTTTTACCTTTTTAAATTTTTGTATTTACCTTGACATAATTCTTGATAATTATCATTCAATAATACATGTAATAAATATTTGATACTTTTGATAATATATTTCTAGTGATAATTACCTTATAATTCTCTATTCATAATTGAAATTTTTATATATTGATAATAATGTGTAATTATCCATTGATAATTAATTGTGATTATTAATTGATAATTATTTTCAATAATATTTGACACAATAGAAATAGAAGAATATTTATTAAATTAAAAAAATCACACCACACCACCTTTAGTATAAAAAATTGGGTTAAATTTCATCACATCAAGATGAAGGAAACAACACCAGCGGTGAGTCAATATGATCAACATCATAGATGTTATTGAAGATAGATGTTTCGAATAAATAATATAAAATAAAATAATATATATATATAATAGGGGAATATTGATATAGGATGTCGTGAGTGAGGATCACCACCTATATAATTCTACATAGTCACCTCCCAATCACTCATTTTACAGATTTCTTCGTAATTTATTATTTCATATTTGATCAAATATTTATATTTTTACTTCTCCATATTCAGTCCATGTGAATCCCCCAATATGGTTGTCCCATCTAAAAAAATTTATAAAACTTATTTCATCGATTCATTGTATGTACTGAAATTATTCTACATATGTATATAAATTATATACATACAGACCGACATAAAAATATAATTGATATACACCTTCATCATATTTAATTCAATCAAATTATCTGTCAAATATAATATAATATACAAATCTTACATTCACAGATTCATTCATTTGGTTCATCATAAAAAATTGTTATAGGGTCCCAACAATATCCACTAAATAGAGAAAAGTAAAACCATTTAGAGAACTCATCTAGGTTTTTTTAATTTCAATTTGGAAAAAGAGTTGAAAATAAAAGGAATGTTATATGAATGGATTAGTTTCGTAGAAAAATTTATTTAATTAAGAATTAATAAAAGTGATTAATTTACATGAAACATGTTATAATTTTGAAATAATGTAATGGATTACACATGAAAAATATATAAACAAACTAAAATAATGGAATGGATGGAAATATACCTGATTAAAATATTATAATATTGTTTCAAAATACATTTTTAAAATTTATAATGAATTTTTATGGAAATAATAAAACTATCAAATTTTTTATATTTTAGATATTTTTTATCACTTACATGAAATTCAGTTATGTTATTTATTAATATATACATCATTATTTTTTTTATATTAAAAAAGTAATGAAAAATCAACTAAAATTTTAAAAATCACATTTTTATCAATAAGATGTTATTTACAAATTATTAATAAAAATATATTATAAGAGAAAATGTAGTATTATACAAATATTGATTTATTAACTATTATGGAAATAATTGAATTAATTAATGTAAAGAAATGAGTAATCTTGAAAATAATTTTTGAATTTAATGACAAAAAAATGAAATACAACAAATCCACAAAAAAAATTAAGGAATTATAATTCTAAATACAAATTAGATGAAATAGAATAATACCAACTGTATCCAGTTTTATTTATTCATGAATATTATTATTATAAAATTATATTAGAAATTTAGATACATATAATGTTATCAAGAAAAAAAACATTCATTCTACATGTATATTGGGAGAATAAAAATAATTTATATTTATATAAATTTATATTATAGCATTGAAATTTGAATAATATATTTCAATGTAATGATATAATCATTAATATGAAACTATTTTGTTATATATTTTATTATTAACATAATAAATTTTAGATGAGAATCACATTAATAATTAAACATTACACACACAAAAAGTCACTATAGAATTTTTTCATGTTTAGTTTCTGTAGTTAAATATCTATATTAATGGAAACTAATGGAATGAAAAACCAATGATACTAAATGAACATTCTTTTCTGTGACAAACCCCTTAAAAATTAAATTATTACAGAATTGAATTTTTTTTAAAAATTATTGTTGAAATATCATTTTAAAAATTTTCTTTTTGATATATTAAATAAAATGATAATTAACCAAAAACAAAATTAAATTATAATAAAACTATTTAAAGATAATTTTTTTAAAAAAACAAACCATTAACAAACTTATGTAAAATATTACCTCAAATAAATTTATTTTAAATACATACTATATTGTTCCAAACATATTTTCATTTACCGAAAATAAAATTAATATTAATATAAAATGAGACATAAACTATAAATTAATTTATTTATGACTCAAATATAAAAATAAATCAATTAAAAATAAAATTAAAAACCTTTATATTCAATTTTAATACATATAAAAAATTATAATGAAAATATACTTCTAATAAAAATACATCAATAAAATAAAAATGAATGTTAAAGTCATTAAAATAAAAAAAATTATGAAAAGAGTTTATCATTTGCGAGTCATTAGATAAATAAAATTAAATTAATGGAATTTATTTACAATTATATTAGGAACAAAAAACTAAAATAGTTCATCGATGGAAAAAATAATATCAATCAATTTTTTATATAAATAAGAAATACAAATATTTATGAATATAAAGATTATTATTTCTGTGAATTTGTTTTACATTTTAAGGTTTTATGATTATCCCCTCATTTAAATGTTAATTTTTTACAATTATATTATGATATTTTTAATATTTTTTTACCTATGTTGATAGTTTAGAAATTAATTTTTTTCTAAACATGAAAACTATTTTGGAAAATAAAATCTATAATGTATGCTTATTTACTAAATTATTTATGTATCTTTTTCATGCATTAGGATGAATTTAAATTATATTATATGAAATTTATATTAAAACTAAATAATATTAAGTAGTGGTTAGAAAAAAATGTAAGACAAGATATCTACACAACTTCACTAAGATCAATGTGAATATATATCCTAACTAATTGCATACTCTATGATACATCAACACCCTACAAAATTAACATGTGTCACATATCATCAATAATAAGTAAACTCTAGGATTTTATGTATTAGAATAGGTATAAACAATATCATTTGATTTTATAATTATAAAAGGATTAAAAAATCTGGGCACATAACAGTGAATAATCATTTAGAGTTTCAAGATAATAAATTTGAGAACAAAATAAACTGTTTACTTGTTATATTTTGAAAATGGGTTCCCTTTATTATTTATTTTTCAATTAAATTTTCATTTATATTCAATTTAAACACTTTATTTTATAGAAAATTGGGATATGATTTTAATTATATATTAAATGTCGATGATTCCTTTAATACACTACCGTAATTTTAAAAAATAGTTAGCAAAATGTGTTTCCCCTATTTAACGATTAAATTAATTATTTATTTCAAAACAATCTTCAATAACAAATTAATGTCAAATTTTACATAAATGTATGTTAATAAAACTTGTAAAAATGTTTAATAAATTTATAATCCCCACAAAGAACCTTATTGTTTTTATCCCGTGTAAATATAATTTCATAATAATTAATTTGTATGTCAATAATACCAAGTCCATTTTAGATAAATTTTGAATCACATTATAATTCCTAAAATAATTTATATTTTAAAAAATAGGAATAAATATGCAAGTTTTATTTTAACATAGATTATTTAATGGATTATATTATAAATAAAATAAAATTTTAGTTTGAAATTCATATTGAACAATTCATAACTCATTTTCATATAGTGATAACACATTTCTAACAAAATCTAATATTATGATAATTTTAGTTTATTTAATTCTCTTCATCTTCGTATAGAGAATAAAAATTAAAAAATTTATCCTCTACAATAAGTGGAGATTGTATTTATTAGTTGATTTTTTTAACAAAAAAACAAAGAAAATTAATATAGTTTTATTATAATCCGTAATTAATTATTTAATATTGATTTTTGAAAAAAGTTGATTTATATGAAAAGTATCATCCCAAAGTGAATCACCACATTTAGAGATATTGTTTGTAATTTTAATCATTATTTTTCCGTATAGTTAATTATATACATAAAAAAGTGACAAATTTTCAAAAAAAAATAGATGTATGTCTTTTTATATAAATACATTACAAGGGATATAAAATGATATTAATTAATGGCCAAGATTGGAAAACACATAATGACAAAAAATAATTATAATTACTATCAATTATAATATATTTAGTTTTATAGCTTTCTTATATTAAAATAATTGGTAAAACAATGTTTATATTCTCCAACATCCCATACATGATTGAAAATATATTCCAATATTCATATTTATGTACCCAATTAAAAAACAAAAATTCAACACAATTCAAAATTTTCAAATATTGATAATGAAATGATGGAGTATGTCAACATAATTGATAATATAATTAATATAAATGTTGGCATTGAATGGTTTAATCATATTTATTTGATCCATTATAATTTTTACAATTCAAAATTTTAAAGCCCATAAATATCCATTTGGATTAGTATCGGTAAAACCACTATATTCATGATCCTAAATTAAAATTCAGTTAAGTTTTTTTAAAATCATTCTATTTTTCAAATGAAAAAAATTATTTATCTATATGAAAAAAATATGAATTATTTTTGTTACATTTATTGTCATCCACAAATTTTAAATTACAAAAATGAGGTACTCCATGGTTTATCATAATTATGAGAATGTTTTTATTGGCCTATTAAAAAAATAATTTTTATAAATTACTAATAATGTTACATTGAGGTTAATTGATTTTTCATTTTGAAAATTTTCATTAAAAACTATATTAGTGAATTTTTAAAAATTCATTATAATGACTTGATTATGGATGATATTTAAAAAAATTATACTTTTGAAATATTATAATAAAATTTGATATCAGTGAATAACGTTAAAAAATAATGTACATTGTTACACATTGAATGTATAAAAAACATAATAATAAAAGAAGTGTGAATGTGATTTTCCTCTATATATGATAGCCAACTACTATCACGCATCCTCTAACACTGCTATGTGGTTAGTTGTGATAAGAAAGAGAGAACCTACAGTCCCTCCTCTAGTATTCATAGTCTTAGTGACCATCCATGGGGGTACAAAACAATAAAATGGTTGGAATTACCATAAAAAGGATTGAATGATAATATGAACATCCATAAAAAACCAATCATATTTTAAAATTTTTTCAAAAATAAAATAAAAATGACAACCCACTAGTGTGGATATTAAAAATAATTGAATGTATCCATGGAAGAAACAATACCAAAATATTAACTTTTGGTCATTACCATAAGAACACAATAACTAAAGATAATCTATCCATATAGATAACCCAAAAAATATTGGAAACCAAGATACTTGTATAAATATATGTTTAGTTAGTAAACCGTGTACACTCATTAGGTTCATTCTAATGGTCTCTTGTGAATGTGTGAAACATACATACGAATATCAAGGTGAAAAAACTATAGAACTAACCATCAACTACACAAGTTGACAAGACCAAAAAAATCACCTAGGAAAACAAACCAAATAATTAATCCTTGTATAATTTGATAATAATAGTTTTAATATAATCAAGGATCCCATATAAATTCGTCCCCAATGATAATCAACTCTAGATTAATAGGAGAACACCTGTTAATCTACTCCCTTCTCTACTGAAAACATACCACACTAAACCTACAGAACAAATTAGTGCAACAACTAAATATCATATCATATGGAACAAAACACAAATCTCATTTCACATAATCTGGGTAGTACGTAGCACAAATTTGTTGGACACTTTCCTAGTTCGCTACTCCTACCACACATGACACTCACCATAAGTCATATCATCTCCCACAAGAGTCACTATATGTTTCTACCTAAGGACTAGGATGGGGGAGTCATTTTTTCTCCATTAATAGCCTTTCAATCATAGATTTTATGGATTAAATTTCATATGGAATCTGGGTGTGGTTCAAGTTAACCTACAAGGGATGTGATCATATAAAAAACTGAACGTTGGAAGAGAATAGTATCGCACAATCCCACTAAATTTATTTTACATATTAAGCATCACCAAAACACATTCTGAGTCACTATGAATAATATTTAACTAAATTCATTTTATAATGCATAACAGACATTCTAAACCATTACATAATGGTCCAATAATAGATTTCTATTTAAAAAAAATTTACATGTCAATTCATCATACCATTAGTTACTAATTTTATTGTTATTTTGAATTGGAAATGATAAGTTATTTTATCATTACCATATTAATTTATAAATAATTATTATCTAATTGTAACTTAATATTTTCTCAGTATCACCCAGGTTTAGTTGTCTAATCAAAACCTATTCCACTAATCTGTAGAGATCCAAGTCCACAAATCCCTAATGTCCATGGCTACTAAGACATACATAACCAAATCCTCATATCCCAAACATGAAAAACTTGAAAGTTATAAAAAAATATCAATCACAGTCAAAGTAGCTTCAAAATACTATTTTCAATTAAAGATTGTATATAATTAACCACTTTATGGTTATTCTCAAATAAATAAAAGTATGAAGGTATAATTACATATCCTTTATATATAATGTAAATATATTAAACATTACTAAAAAAATTGGTAACCGTATTTCCATCACTACATTACATTAAAAATTCTTAATCATATTTTTTATATTCAACATGGATGTTAAAATCAGTCACCTAATGAAATGAAAACGAATGATAACACCATTTTTTCACATATATGAGATAAATATTTATACCCCTATAATTGGGGATTAAAATAGATATATAACTCACATTTTAATTATTAAGGGATCAAAACTCATCATGATCTAAGTGAAACATAGTAGAATCTTTCCATTAATACCTTATATGAACCAATTTTTTTATATAAAAATATAAAATAGAGCATGTTATTACTAATATCCTCTAGAATGGAATGATTTCAAGAATACAACGAAAATTTAAAGGAGAAATCATACCATGTTATATAGTACATTAATCCAAAAATTCTATGGATTGAAATCCTCAATGGGTCTACTGAAGAAGGTTTGGGAGGAAAAGAAGATGTTTAGGGGTCAAATAAGAAAGAATTATTCAAAAGGTATATATGACCATATTTAATTATAAAAATCCAAAAAAATCCACCATTATAGGGTGAAAACCTAAAATTATTGGGTTGGATTCAGTCAATAACATTTGATTTCTGATTATTTATGTTTATTTTGTACCTTAATTATCATGCTCATTTAAACCCCTTATTAAAACAAAAAAATTCACCAAACATTTCTGCGTTGTGTGGGGAAACGAGAATATAATTCCTAGCATCCTACCTAAAAATCTGACCATAGTGTATAGTTAAATAATTAACCATTACCATATCACAATTCTAATGAACAAGTGATTTCGATATACATATCTTTTTGATACGAAAGGGATTTCTAAATTTCATAGTATAGACATTGTTACATTGGTGGGCCTTTCCATTCAAACTATTTTAAAAAGGAAGAACCCTTGGACACATGACCACAAAAACATACAGTTTCTCTATTTTACTTGTATATGTTTATGAAACAGCATATTTCATTTTTAATCTTTTGAAAGGGTTATCTAATTCTATGATTAATGGAATATCTATACATTCAGAAACAAAACAATAACATGAATTATCACTACAATGACATGGTAACAACAAAAAATTCCCCCCAAATCAACTTATTCAAAAAACAACAACTAAGATACCCCAAGAATTCCTCTTACTTTTTGAAAAAACAACATAATGTTATATAATGTTTGAACCATTACATTAGTTATAACATTAATGATTCTCATTTTGGAAAATCAAAACTAAAACCTGAATAATATAAAACCTGTATACCATCAATCACCTCATGAGATATTCCTATTAAGAAATAATAAAACCACACCATGAAACATAATAATGGTATTATAAAACATAACATCAAAAATTAAAACAACCAAATCAAACAGAAGATATAAAAATAACCAAAATCATGTATGAATAAAAAACTCAAACTCTCATTTACACTCATCAAGGCATCCATGCCTTTATAGACATTGAATGAGATAACATCCCCTCAAAATACATTCTATTGATTGTAAATTGGATCTATTGGTAATTCAAGGAACATCCCATTGTGGCTAAATTTAAAAAATTCCATATTCTATGGGGGTTGAATAATTTTGGTGATTACAATTATAATGGATATGTTGAATACATAATTAATGTTTTATATTAGTTTTAGAAGAACAAACTTATAGAACACCCAACTATCTTAAAAACACAAAGGGTCCAAACAATTGGTTTTACGGATTGATCTCAAGACTAATCTTTCATTCCCCATGTTAAAGGGAATCCATTATAAAAACATGGTATCTAATTATAAACATCATGTTCATACTTTTACAAAAAGAATATAACATATTTTGGTTATTTAGTAACATCGTCCTCTAGGGAACCATGTTAATCTTCTCTACCACATTCCTCATGACATTGAGTCCTAGAATTTTTACCACTATAAATTTTTCCCATATCTATTTTGACCATCATGAACTACCTTGAAAAAAATATTGTATTCATATCAATTATTATTTCTATATTATATTATAATAAAGAATAAAAAATTTATTTATTTCGCACAAGATCCATTGATATTCAAGTCTTCTTCGTACGTAATACCCCATAGTGGCTCAATGGGAAGCAATATATTTGCATATATATAGAGAATTGAACCAGTGCTATAATATATTTGAGGGATAATTGTATGCCAAAATCCCATCTAATAATGAAAATTGTATTAAGGTTCTTAGTTATAAATAATCATCCATATGAATAAATGAAGAATCACATCATCATCGACATTCCACCTCAGTAGAAAATATAGGTTAAATTAAACATGAGTCAATAGATTGTATGATGAATTCAACAGATAATCCATGATCAAATAGTTAAAATCAAATCCCCACAATGAAAAGGGAGTTCATGTGATAAAATACATCATGATGACAATCTGCATCCTCTCATTTACATTGAAAAGTAGTATAAAACAATGAGGGACATTTTGTTGTTCCATTAAAAAATAAGATACTTATCATAATTAAATGAACTCCCCCACTGAATTATTTTTACATTTCCACTGAAATTACCTTATAAACCCATATTATATATCATATATGACATTGTGTTCATATCAGGGATAATTTTCAAATTCATAGGGACTCCATGGATGGATACCATAACCAATCAATGATAAATAACAAAATCTTATTCTAAAAATCTTCAAACAACCCATCCAGTTATTCAATCATAATGAAGTAGTATCACATCATGTTCACATTTCAGTATATACACTAAAACTCATAAACCATACACATCAGATATAATTCCATTTTCTTTACATTGTGACTACCTCGTCTACTAATTTTTTTGTACAATGATAGACATTATGAGATGCTCCTACAAACCTCTCCATACATCCTAATAATTTTGAAATAACCCCATCATGACATATATATCATCATGTCAATTACCACATTACTATTCCATTAGATTTAGGATATATAAATATCAAAAACCTATATAATATAAATCCAAATACACTAACATGTATTAAGGTTATGATGAAGAACATAAACTGTGTGATCTTTTGATCCTTTAGGACTGCAATGCATTCCTTGATTATGTAATGTACCCATTACATTAGGGAAAACACAAATTATATTAAATTTATATTGTTGGTGGAATAGTTTGTCTCATATGGTTGTAATTGAATATATTCATATATTTCCACTACCTACTTATACATTAGAAAAAATGTCAATATAATTATGGTAGAATCATATATTTACTCAGACCTAATTCCCTCCTCATGAAAATAAAAAAAATGTGGAGCTAACCAACCACACATTGAGGAAATTTAAAACTACTTAGAACTAGTAAATATAAACAATTTTTTGTCTTTTTATAGCAAGGGATGTTAACATGGATAGAATATATTAAAAATGTTTTGAAAACCATTGATAATAACCCCTGAAACTAGGAATCCAACTGACCTATATAAGACTCTTTGATTTTTTTCAAATATAATGCTACCCCATACATCATTATTTACACTTCTAACCCATTTTGGGACACAAATTGTTCATCAAAATTCACCTATAATATCATAAATATACACAAGTAAAATTTCACACAGATGATGGTGTAATATATTCAAACAAAATTACCCACATTATCTAAAAATGTTGGCCCTATGATAAAAAAATATGTAGATTTATTATATTATCATTACTATGACTTCTTGTTGGAACTTTCTAAATAAAGACACTTTTCCTAAAATAATCATTATGTAACCTTAAATCCTATATCTATATGGATTTCATTCGATAATGATTCAATGAAATATATTTTTTCACATGAATAAAAATCTATTATAAACATAAAATTATGAAAAGGATTTATTCTGAAATGATTTATAGGGAAAAATTATGAAAATACAAGACAACACTAGAGAAATCCATCACTAGAGCTCCCACTCTCTCTATCAATTACACAAGAAACAATATATGTGGGTATTTTCTCACTTATATTCAATTTTTTGAAATACTTATCTATACACCATTAATGAAAATTAAACCATACATTCGAAATAATCAGCCCCCAAGGTAATTTAATATAGCAGACCCATGCAAGGAATGTCTATGTACGGTTGTATATTAGGTAGAATCAAATCATCCAATGAATTATTCATCATCATCATATGTATACGTTTGGAATAGCACTAAACAATCTATTATGGACTTTTAATTATGTGTATAACAATAGGGGAGGAGATATCCATTCCAAATATTATTATAATGTTTGGATTAGGATGTTAGAAATAACAGATTTGACGATCTGTAATCAGAAAATTCATAAATAGGGTAAGAGAATAAATTAATTATACTATGAAGAAACTATGAACTCCCTGTAAATGATAACACAAACACATGCATCAATATTTTACACGTTCAAATGCCTATTTTTTATAGACTCTAATTATATTCTCTAGTATGTGTCTTTGAGGGTGAGGTACATCCTAGTGGTTCCCTGGTACAACTACACCAAAGCTTATCATTGAATAAGCATATTAAGAATTATTTGGAACATATCATAGTACAAATTGCTGCTAAAACTGACAGAGGGGTGACAATATCTACTATGGGAAGGGATTTCAACTGACCAATCAATACATAACCATTTAAGATAATGGAAGCCATCAATTATACAGACCATAACTCTATAGATAAACTATAATAAGTATATCTCTATATAGATAAATATTAACTTCCATCTCATGGGAAACCTGATTTCAAATACTACTATATTTTTACTACTGATTAAATACTTAAGTATCTCATCATCTATTGAGATATATTTATTTCACTACTACTTGGAGGACACTATTATCTAAAACTATCAGTATTTTTATTCTTAAAATTCACCAACTCGTTCACTTCTAAATAATTATACACCACCAAAAACATTGGTCACATCTATTGGAAAATTATAAAATAATCCTCTTGGTGAAACAACTACTAAAATTACTATGATTGTGTCACATCATTTAGAAAGCCTGCTTGGGAATCCCCTAAAAATTAATTATACTCAATCAATATATTCAATATTCAAATTGTGTCGTACATAGGTGACATGATATCTTACCATTTTTATAACATTTTCATTTATGATAAGAAATCATTCATAAAACACTTAAATAATTTATCCCATGGTATTTATGAACACTTATACTCCATAGGGAAAAACATCCTCCACTAATTTTTAATCCAACTTCTTCAATACATCAAATTAAACATAATTCCATAAAAAAATTACTTAAATTACATTTAATGGACTTTAGAGGACTATATTTTTGGTAACATGGAACACATTATATGTAACATGCAAGGAAAAAATAAACATTGACATGATTTATTCATTTTATAAGACTCAATTTCTAAAAATTTCTTGGTTACTTAACTGTAAAAAGTTTCATTGGGACATACATCAAAATAAATTTGTGGGAATAATTCCTATAAAGGGACAATAAATTAAACCGAACAAGAAAATTCATCATTGATAATACAAGAGTCATGAGATGATATAATACTGATTAGTACATGAAACATAATATGATCGGATTTCTACAATAAAAATATATATACATATTTATATCACTAAATATTCCTAGAAAGTTGTCATAAAAAATAATCACCAAGTATAATAACCAACTATTTATTAAAAATTTCATGTTTTGATATTAATAAATTACCTAATTAATTAATGTTTTATTATGGTTCAACCATAAAAATCAATTGTTTATGTGACCCAAATTGAACATAATAAACCATTTCATCTATAACATAATGATAATAATGAATGAGTTTCACAGAGAAATATTTAGTACACTAGTGCTCAAATAATGAATTGTTAAATCATTTGTATCCTATTAAAATGGAATGAGGGATTAATAAAGGAGATTAAATGAAAAAAATAGTATGGATTCATCTAGGTGAATTCTTAGGGATATAGATGTTTTTTGGGTAATGTAAATTTAATAATACTTTATGAATTCGACTGTATAATGATTTACCCTATGGAATAAAAAATAAAAAATTGAGGTGTAAAAAACCTCTAAAATTGAAAAAAAAAGTAATTACATAGTAATATGATAAATAAAAGTTAATGAGATGAATGTAATGCAATATTTGGAAGGAATAATACCATCTTTTTACTTCAATGGAATAAAAAATGATGGGATTTCTCTTACCACGAAGAGTTATTTCGATGATCATATGGGTGGAACCCAATGTTGTTGAAGACCACATGGTTTAACTTAATAAGAGGGAAAATGAAAAAAATAGTAGATTAATAATTATTTTATAGTGTAATAGTGGAATTTTTATGTAATTATATAAATGAATTAGAATTGTTTAATTATTTTAAAATATAGTTTTCTTAATTCATGGTTGTCAAAAACGAATAACAAATGACTTTCCCATGTTTTTTTCACTGGTGTTTTTTCATTTAAGACATTACATATATATATATTATTTGGGAACCGAATTCTATTTGTTAATATTGGTTTGTAAATGGGAAAATCAACAAAATATTGTTTTCAGGTCCCAAAATTCCATTTTATATATTGAAAATTCTTTTATATGTTAATAAATTGACTTATATGCACAAGATTTATATATTCTAATGAAATAATTATTATTCCATTTATACCTAATTAAGAACTCATAAAAAATAAAAATAAGAAATGTATTTTTGCTATTTATAAAAATAAATTTTAGTTTAGAGAAATTTAAAAATACTACCCAATAATAAATTCAACACTAGTATTTAAATATTATTTTTACTTTTATTTATATGGTTATATAGATATAATAATTTAATGATATAATTAATAAACAATTATTATAAAGAAAAATAACATTTTCTATAACATAGGGAAATTTATGAAAAATGTATAAAATTCCAAAGAAATTATAATATAATATAATATTTTGTATTTAAATAGACAATTTTTAATGAAATAATTTTTTTATAATAACATATTTTATTATAAAGGTCTATATGATTTCCCAAAATACAATTATGTTTTACTTGTATAGAAAAACAATACATTTCTAAATAAACCTATCTATATGAATATTTTCTTAAAAAAGTAAAAATGAAAATCAGAATGATGAAATAGATATTTCATGTATAAAAATTAAATTTAGCATTTATGATACTATAGTCTAGATACATAACCCAATATTATAATCGCACACACATTAAAGGTGTGGTGTGTAATAGTTTTAGTTTCATGGGTTATCTCATCTAATATTCACTGGATGATAATCTATACTGCGAACATCTTATTCCTTAAGAGATTAATTTTAGGCCTCACTAATTGAAGATCTAAGCAGTCAAAATAATGGATGAACCCCAATGATTTTGAAACCTTAAAATGGTAAAAAAATGGGATTCTAACGTTCATAATATATTAGGTGTATCCATTTTTAACTTTATAAATAAATTTTATTCATAATTTTCATTTATAAATAGTATTGGTAATGGAAAAATTATTACCACTAGTCACATTCCCTAATAATAATATTGACCAATGGTAATATTGTGAAATATTCCTACTGAATAACATTAACTTTGACTAGTTGTCATATTGATCATAGGTTGTATAGAACAATGGTAATGTAAAGGCAAAATCCCAATTTTCACTTCTCCATATATATCATATTTACAATAAACCAATCATCATGATTTACGGCTATATTACCAATGATTTCTATAATTACTCTGATAATTTACATTATATTTTAAATGTTTGATTTTCTTTATTTATTTTTCTAGGAATTTTTAATATTCATTATAGAGTTCAATCCAAGGTATTTTAAAATTATATTGTTGATAATATTTGGTTTATATATCCATGTATTATTATTAGTTATAGTAATTGTTATTATTAAATTAAATTTATTTTCTTAATAGCTTTTCTATTTAATTTCATTGCGAAATATTAATAAATTTTCATTATAGATTTATTATAGTTCTATTATTATTCATTGAATGAATTTTATGGTTGTTTCATACACCCCATTAAGAAATTTCATATTCAGAATTTGAATTTTGCATACAAAACGGGTTCTTATACCTATTTCATCCTCAGTCTCAAATGTATTCATCTAATGATTTTATTTCTAGATTGGAATTTCACTTTCCATATATTCATTTTCATTTTTATTTTTTATATACGTAATGAATCTAGTGTTTTTAGTCACTATTGGAAAAGTTTTCTTCCAACTTAACTACAATAGTGTCAGCTACTTGGGTCAGGAAAGATATATAATTTCATAGAAATGACATCTATATGAAATAATATAAATTGGAATCATTAATTTTACATGGTTAATAAATATTAACCATCTCCAACATGTTATATAATATCAATCTATTTAATATATATTGGACACAATTTCCCCTTCATTACAAATTTTGTTAATATATTACACTATGGGGTCTTGAGAAATATATAATCCCCAACATAAAAACATATGTTAATTCTTTTCTTGCTAGTATAAATTTTCTATCAACTATGAGATTAAATGATGTGTTTTTGATAAAACGATTCTTTTATGTGAACTCATTCATAATATAAGGTAGCATAATTTTTTATTTTCTTTCATCATCCAAAAATATTGGTGTTCTAGAAGTTTTTCTATAGGGGGATTCAAAAGGATCCACTTGAATTATCAAGCAGAAAATTTTTTTATCATAGAATTAAAAAGTGGATGATATTGGTCACCAATGCCTTGAAAATCATGTTACCCACCCCTTAAAATATCTTTTATTATTCAAATAGTCCTATCATATTTCCCATAACTTTGATGAAGATAGTATATGTTGTGTTTTCCTTATTAATGAAAATACCAATGATGGATCCCCCAAAATTTATATGTAAATCATGGATCTCAATTAGAAAACTTAATTAGTGGTACTCTATGTATTATCCTTAAATATTGATTATAGAAGTATTCTATGTGTTATAGGATAAAATCTTGTGTTCTAGTAATGAGATTGGTTGACTTTCTCATTCTATTGGTGATTTCCTATATATCATTATTACTCTAGAATATCATCGTATGGAATGTGAAACATCAATAGATATATTTTCTCACATACATACTGGTATATGTAGTTGTTATAATAACAATTTCCGATGTTTTTCTTTTTTGTAACATATTTTTACACCATGTAACTTGTATTAGTACTAGTAATCTCCATCTTCATAATATCTAATAAAAAATTATCACAAATTTCCCAATGCATTTCATTGTTTCTAGGACGTAAATGAGATTTAAATCCATGTTCTCAATCCGTCATCTACTTCATTATCACAATAATACATGGAAGACATATGCTTTGAAAAATTTAATTAAACCTTCTTTTTTTGTATTAAAGTCATGAAACTTATAAATACTAACATATTCTACCTCTTATTGCATCAAAATATAATATCTTTGAGATTTTTTGATTCTCTCTAGTAATTATGGTGGATATAATTTTTGGTATATTATTTATGATGTCCCTTCCATTATTTTTCCCATGTAGAAACATAATTGTATTTAATGAAAGGATATACATCAAGTCTCTATATTTCCAGAAGACATAAATCTTTCTAACTGAATTCTATTTCAACCATTTCTTGCTATTTGTGGAGATAAAAAATTTAATAACCACATTCTTTAATAAACCTCAATAATATTATTTATCATATGTTAAATTTTTTAATTCAATATATACTTCAATATTTTCTATTTTGTATATATATCACAATTTTCCCTATAATCATAGTGTCACCATATCATCATACATTAAATTACTACTTATAAATATATAAAATGATTTGGATAATTATTAACATTAGGCATTACCTATTTAGATTGATATCAAATAACCATTTGATATTAAATGAAAATATATCCATTGCCTTTTAGATATTCATTTCTATAGAATAAAAGATTCATATGATTGAGTGTATAGTTATAACCTGATCACCAACTAACATCTAATTCAGTTCGATGAAAAATTCTTCATAATAAATTGTCCATATAAATATAACCCCATTTATAGTTAACATTATTAGTGTAATGGAATGTAGTATATTTTTCTACAAAACAACTTTAGTATGAATATATATAAAGGTAAATATGAATATCATTTATAAATTTTGGACACAAACATTATTTTATATATATTATCTTCCTTAAATATACTAAAATTCAATTTAAGATAATGATGTTCATTAATAATGTGACACTTTGTGACTAGAAATGACATTAATTGAAATTAAAAAATATTTTATCCATCTTTAGTGTTTTTAATATTAACCATAGATGATCCTCATTCTACTCATGACTTCTAGATTATGTTAGAATATCATCAATAAAGGAAATAATAAATTTATTAAGGTTTCCCTTAAATTAAATATTAATCAAATTAATTAATATGGATATTTAATTATTCAATCCAAATGTTATAACAAAATTATCATAATGCCCAAATATTGTAAAGAATGCAGTCATTGGGATTCATTATAAGGACCCAAATTAAACATTACATAATCTTGAGATAAGTCAAGAATTCACATTAAATATATTTTCAAATTTAAAGGTTTATATAATTAGTTAATAACTATTATTTTACATCTCAAAAAATATAAATTACACACTTCTACTTAGTTTCTATTTTTTTCATAAAATAAAAACTCTTATTAAACATGTCTACTTCCATGTTTTAGATAGCATGAAATTTCCTTGACCCCATCCTTGACATTATTCATCTTTATGTCATATGAAAAAGATTTCGAAACATGGGATGAGAATAAAAATCTCAGTAAGGGTTATAACATAATGGAAGGAAACATTTACCCGTTAATAAATACAAATAATTAAAACCATTCTTTTCAATCATAACATACCTGATGAAATCATAATATTTACAAATAACACACCGAAATCATAAATCATAAATGTAACATATGGAATACCTAACATAAATACAGTGTAGCTTTCACAGATAAGTAGGGAGTTACATTTTAAATGCCCATCAAAGTATATTCCCTAAATCTCGTAGGAAAAACATTAACGTTTACCTCTATCACATTACCCAATGCGTTGGAGAGCTATCTCGAGCTCACCCACTCTAGGTTTGTCATGAAACCATCTATATACATAAACAATTCCCAAGATCTATAACATAATAATAACACATAAAATAAGCATAAAATAAAGATAACATTTCCACATTGAAATCACAATAAATCATTTAATGATATTAATAAAATCAATGCTTCCTAAAAACCATTTAAAACATTTAATAAAGAGAATTTTAATCAATGTGTCCCATACCACATTGAAGATTTTGAATGAAATTTTAATTCAAAACATTTATTTTCATATAAATAAATCCATAAAACCATTTTTAAAACATGAACATTAATAAGAAATATTTAGAAGAATAAATCATTAGATCATTTAAAATGATATTTTAGTTAGAGTTTCTAACAAAATGAGAGATGTTTGAATAAAAATAATTGAGGAAAAACATTAATAAAAGATAATAATATCATGAGAATAAGTAGATTAATGATATAATATGTTAATGGCCATTATATACACCACATAAAAGTGAATTGGTGTATGACCACAAATAAATCTCAATGGAATGTAAATCGAAACAAAGTCCCTTGCAAAGAACATATCCATAGATTATGGACAAATCAATGAAATAACTATGTGTGAAAAATAATAATACACACAATATAAGTGGATATTAAGTGTAAGAAAATAATAGGTAATTCAAACATATTAATATCATGACATATTCAAGAAATAGAAGTTTAACCGAAAGAATTGAAGTTTTGTTAAGATGTTCCCTTACAGAAATTTGAAAGCATAACGACATCGCTTTAAAATTAAAGAAAATGATTTGATGAGAGAGAAAAGGATATCTAATCACATTGAAATAAAATTTAAAACAATATTGATATATAATACCATATCCCAACATAGGAAAAATGAAATTAAAATACATATCAAAAAAAGAAGTCTTTGACTAAAAGAGGAGGGTGAAAGGTTCCCTTACAAAGAGCATATCATTAAATTAAGGATTAATCAATTACATAATTATGTTTGGAAAATTTAAATAAAACCAATATAAGTGGATATTAACTTAAAAAAAATCATTTTTCATTCAAACATATTTATATCATGACTTATTCAAGATGTTGATGGTTATCCCAACGAATAGAAATTGGGTGAAGAAGCTCTCTTACCTCATGTTCGACTTGACTCGTTTGTTCCATGTACTTCCTGAATAATAAAAGTAATTTAATTTATAATTGATTTGGAAATTTTTTCATGTTTATTATTCCTTTTATATCACTTATTTCTCTTAAATAACAATTATTTAATTATTTGAGTTCATATCGGACATTTTTTCAATTTTCGGAATTTCAGTAGAAAACAAACTTGTTATAATCAAAAAATATTCCATGTTGTAAAAAGTATATTATCTAAAAAATTATATAAATGATTTATATAAAATATATGTCATATATATCCAGTATACATTTATTTATAAGAGTCGATAAAATTTTTAAATAAGAAATGAAATGCACCATTCACTAAGACGGTAAGTCATATGTTTAGATGAACACCACAATCATTTCATTTTTTCAGTTTTAAAGAAATAAAAATGTAATGATAAATATGTATATATTAATTCCAGTATAATATTATGATTTATATATATTTCAAAATTTCATTAACTCTATCATTTATAAATTCCATGTATGGTATGAAGGAGTCATATAACTTTGAGGGTGCGGTAGTCCGCACTCCCTAAAATGAAATTGTCGTATTTATACAACATGAAAAGAAAAAATGTACGTTTTAAATGTGAATTATAAAAGAATAAAATAATATATATATAATATATAATTATAGTTCCATCATAATGGCCACTGTGATAGGTGGTAAGGAATATTGAACAAACATCATTTGGTGTGGCAATAGTTCACCGTCCACAAAAACAGTATGTTCGTAAAGATTAGATTGAGGTCTGTGTAATTGTAGTGGTAATTAATATAAAAACATAGTATACTAAATATACTAGTGTTGTTATAAAATAATGGAATATATAGATTTTAGGGGGTTGTATAAGGAAAATATAAGAAAAAAATTAAGAGAAGTCATTACCTTTAAATCTGGTATCTTCTTTCGGTTTGAAGAAAATGGTCTACTTGAATTGCCTTATTCTTAGGGGAAGGATTAAAAGAAGAAGACATGGATTTAGGGAGATTAATTAGGCTGATGATGGGTGAGACAAGGGGCATGAGTAGTTTTAGTAATGGGTTAGAGGTTACAACTTTTTATAATGGGAGGAGGGGCTGTTTAGGATTGTTTGAAATTATTATTTTATTATAAAATTAAAATCAGTTTCCAAAGGTTCAAAAATTATTTAAATATTTTATAAGGTAAATATAATTCTAAATAAAATCATCCAGTAATAATTGGATAGGGTTTGGATATGTTTTTTAAATCTTATATTTTTAATTTATCCTTTTGTTAACTTATGAAATGCACTGTGTTGCATTTGTTGTCAATGAGGTATGTTGTTGCCAAGGAATGAATGGATGGATGTCAAGGAGTTTCAATATGTGAATGACAAAGGATGTGATGGTGTTGGTGAGGAAAGGAGAATTGCCATGGTACTAAGATGCATGTCACTTAGGAGATTCACTTAGTGACATAGGATGTTGTGGTTGAAACATTCTCTATGAATATCAGACGATTGTAGAACTGATCTTAATGTTTCAATACGTGTATCAAGATGATACTAAGTTACACCACTTGAAGAATTGATGATGATGGAGCATCATCATTACATCTGACGATTGATGAGCTGATCTTTAAGTTCTAAGAACCTGTATCAACTGGATACAAAGTCACAACAATGTTAGAAGGCCATGTATTGTATTGACAATGCATCAGGAGATGAAAGGGATCCATCCACAATTTCTAAGTGGATGAAGTGGTTTAATGAAGTCCATGCACTATCACTTAGTGCATGTGAATTAGAAGCTGACCCAACTTGATCTCTGATTGGATCAATGAAGCACATTGAAGATCTATGTGATTCAGTAGCTCGGTTGATGAAGACCCTTCGGGAATTCCATTCCTAAGTGATGAATAAATGTTGAAGAGAATTGGAGGAATTCTAATGAAGAAGAAGAAATAAAGAAGAGTAAATGAAGAGGAAGATGGCTTGAAGTGGCATTTGGAATTTTCACTTGGTTACTTTGTTTTTATACAAAGTCCTAAGTGTTTTACTTAGCAAAAAAAGAAGCCACCAAGGGCCAGCCTTAAGGGTTAAACCCAAGGCACATGTGGGACTAAGTCACCACGCCCAAGGGGATCCCATGGGGCCAGACCGAGAGGCCGCGGCCGTGTGTAAGCCGGGGCCACGCAGGGGAGTCAGGTCCTGCGCAGCATGGGCGCCAGAGCGCGCGCCCAAAGGTGTATAGTAGGTGCCAGTGGCGCGCCCGCAGGGAGCAGATGTGGGCGCAAGAGCGCACCCGCTAAGAGAACACGGTGCGGGGCGGCACCGTGGAGGAGGAAGTTCAATTGAGCTGAGGATGGCACGCAGTATTTATTAAAGTGTGGATAAACCGTGAGAGGTTTCGATGTGGGATGCGGGATTTTGCCGCGGAGCGAATCCTGGCCGTCCGTCTCATCGCGCGCCCGATCTCCGCCGCTCATCGCATCTCGCCGCTCGAGATCTTATCCCGGTCGTCCAAGTTCATTCGACGCACGGATCCAACGGTGCTGAGCTTATCTTCATCCCCGAGCTCGGCTGAGTCCTCCCCACGCATTCCCGTAGCCACCAACGAACCAGGCACCCTCAGAGCAAGCCAAATCGTGTTTCCGGCCACCTCTGATCAAACTGAAGGCTCCATTGAGATCGTCTGGCCCTTCTGAACCCATCCATGCATGAAAATGAGTTTGCATGCAATGAAAGGAATATTTCGTTCGAAGCGGAAGCAAACCGAAGGTGCGAGGCATTGAAGAATTCGTGTTTTGCATGGGATGGCCAAAACAGAGGCTGTGCATGCGTTCTAAGTCGCATGCACGAGGAGGAAATAAAGAGGAAGATAAAGCCGCATGAAACAGCGAAGGAAAACAAGATTTGGAGAAAATCTTGAAGATCCGAAATCTTCGGTGATTTTATATTTATCACGCGGATGGACAGAGGCATCCCTCTGCCTATATAAGGAGAGCTCGAGGCTCTCATTGAGTCTGCTGATCTGTTGAAAACTCGAAGTCCCGTGAGTGCCTTTGTGCCTCGCGAAGTAGAAGCCCCGCGCACACTTGTGCAGCTATTGTCCCGAAGCCACCAGAGGCTTTGAAGGTGTTCCTTGCGTGCAACTCCTTTGCGTGACAAGAAGAAGGGGGTGAAGTGTTCCCTGCGCGCCTACTCCTTGCGCGGCAGGAAGTACCCGGGGCAGTAGCACTTGTGCGCCCCGTGGTTGAGGTGCCTTGCACCCTGTCCAGAGGACTTGCGCGATTGAAGAAAGGAAGACAGGCCGCACCCCTTGCACGGCTGCCCCTTGCACCGAAACCTTGCGCGCCTTGCACCTTGTGCTTGTGAGTTTGAAGAAGGCAGTGGGGTGTCGCACCTTGCACACCTGAGGCCTTGCGCGCTGCCTTGTGCACCCAAGTGCTTGCGTGACAGAAGATAAGTTGGCCGCACCCCTTGCATGCCTCCTTTGGAGTTCGGGTGGAATAGCAAAAGCATGACGAGACATTTTTGTGTCTGCATGCTGGAAGAAACAAGTTGGCCCATGCTTAGTATTTGTGTGTGCAAGAAGAAGAAGGCCACAACACACCCTGTGTGTGTGCAAAGTGGAGGAAGGTCGGGCCTTAGTGCCTTGTGTGAAAGTGGAGGCCGAGTCTACACATTGTGTGTGTTTAAGAATTGGAGAAGGCCGCAACCAAGTGTGTGCAAGACAAGTGAACAAGAAGCCGAACCTTAGTGTGTGTGAAAAGTGAAGTGTACACACTAAGAAGAAGAAGAAGAAGGATACTCACACTAAATAAGAACACACATTAAGTGTGTAAACAAAATGTACAAAGAGTGTGAAAGAATTTGAGACCGTGTGTGTGTGCCACTTGGGAGAACACCCTACGGGCAGTGGGTGTGCAAAGAAGTGAAGGGCCGTAGCCTTGTGGGTGCACACATTGAAGAAAAAATAAAATAACACCTTTTGTATGTGTGCAAAACAAGATGAAGAATAGGCCATGTCTCAAGTGTGTGCAAAAGTGAATGAAGTGTGTGCAAAGTGAAAAGAGGCCGAACCTAGTGTGTGTGCACTAAGTGAAGTGAACACACCTAGAAGAAGGATGAAGGAGGATACTCACACAAAGTAGAACACACTTTTAAGTGTGTAAGCAAAGAGAATAAAAGTGTGTGAAGAAGTTCAAAGAAGGTGTGTGTGCTAAAAAGAATTACACCCTTTGAGGGTTTACTGCACCAAGAAGAGAAGAAGGGGAGTGCATGCTTGCATGCATGCACGTGCACACGTAAACAAGTCAAATCAGTGAGTGTGCATCTGAGTTGACCAAGACTGAATGTTCTTGAAGAAGATTTTGAGAACCCATGCTATCAGTGCATGAAGATGAAGAGTTTCCATGCACTCAGTGCATGAAGTTGAAGTGTTGTGAGACTGGACCTGACTAAAGTTAATGATATCAGTTGTCTGAGTATTCAGTAGTTGAAGAGAGAAGCCAGGTCATCCATAGAAGAAGGAGATAAATCCTGAGCAAGACGAGAAGACATGTTCACCAAAAGTGATCAGAAGAAGAGCAAGACCAGCGGCCTTTATCCCAGGCTGCTGAAGATACTTGAAGAGCTGAAGAAGAAGAAGAGCTACTCGTGTGACTCGAGGAGCCAGGAGAAGCCCCCTGTGAGACTCAGGGTGGAAGAAGTCTTCAGTGGGATTCTGGAGCAGGCCAGTAGGACTCTGGTAACACTGTGGGACGCAGTATAAAGACCCTCCTATGGGACTCAAGAGAGATACAGTGGGATGCTGTATCAACCATTGTAATTCTAACAAGTTATAATGGAGAAACCATGTTGGGGCATATAACCAACATGGCAAGGACATAGGCCTTTGGTGCCGAACCTTGTAAATCCTTGTGTCCTGTGCCTTTACATTTACTGCATCATTCGAGGAAAGGCTTTGAGATACAAGAAGAGTGGATCAAGGCCTTAACAAGCCATAGAGGTTTAATTGATTAAGAATCAATTATTAAAAAGTTTTGAAGGATCACTGATTCACCCCCTCCCCCTCTCAGTGATTCACACTGATCTGAGCACTTCAATTGGTATCAGAGGGAGGTTACCTCTAAAAGATCCAAGGGAGTCTTTATGAAGTGAATATTTAAGGAAATGAGCAACCAACCTCAAATGGAGATATCTGCCAAGACTCAGAAAAATAGAAAGATGAAACAGGCCAAGAAGATGAAGAAATCCTGTCCTAGATGTGATGAAGTTGGAACAATGAAATATCTTCAAAGTGCAATCAAATATCTTCAGAAGACAGTCCCCAAGGAAGTGGCAATGTGTATTACTACATGCATCCTTGATCTTCAAGAAGAAAAATTACAGCTAGAAGAAGAAGCCAATGCAATGGAAGATCAATTGGCAAAACGGGTTGGCATAACCAACACTCTCAGAAAGCTGGTGAAGGCCAAAGATGAAACATTTTCTCTTTGCAATGAAAGATATGAAGACACTGCTGAAGAATTGCAAAGGAGCCTTTCTGAGAAAGATTTCTTTAAAATAATGGTCAGAGATGTTTTCCATGCACTGGAAAAGAGGCACAAAGTTTCAATGAATGTCAGAGATGCTCAACATGAAGACAAAGTAAACAGGGTAAAGGAGCTTGACAATTCATTACAAGAAATAAAGAAGGTGCATGAAGACCAGTTAGAACAGCTGAAAGAAAATTGGGAAGGAAGGATATGAACTGTTGAGGATGAGAAGAACTCCCTTAACATGAAATGCTTAGAACTAGAGGTGATATTGAAAAATCTGCAATCACCCAAAGCTGAAGCCTCCCAGTCAGCTGAAAGAAGAAATGTTGCTACTCAAGTGAGCTTTGAGAAGGATGATTCTAAAAGAAAGACATCCTCTAATGAAAGGGAAACATCTTTTAAAAAGAAGGTACCATCCATACCATCTTGTACTAATGCTTCTAATTGTGTTTCCACAAAAAGTGCAGGATGGAATAATAATTCCAAACAAGTATGGATGAAGACAATGAAGAAAGAAAGCTCTCCTAAAGCAGCACAACAATTCAAGACAAGTACCCTACAATCAGAAGGAATCAAAAATTCAAGATTTGTGGGTCAATGTTGGTGTTTTAACAAGTATGGGCATTGTGCAAAGGATTGTTGGTACAATCCACTGAATGCCAAAGCACAGAGGAAGCCCATGCCAAGGGGGAGCAAGCCAGAAGAAAAGAAGCAGCATCCACAGGTCTAGAGACATCTGTTTACTGCAAATAGATTTGGATTACTTGACAACATCTGGGATGATTGCAAAAGTGGTCAAAAAGATACATGTCAATCTCCAACTGTATCCAGAGCTCAAAAGAAGAAAAGATCACAGAACCTGGCTCAGAAAGAATCCTTGGGAAGCAAGCATAAGAAAGTGGAAGATGCTCCCAAGAAGATTTTGAAAAAGGAAAAGAAGTCCTTGGAGTCTAAATCCAAGAAGGGTGATGCATCCAGAAGGACCACCAAAAAAAGATGCTTATACTGTGGAAAGAAAGGACACACCATGGATCTTTGTGAACAAGCCATGGAACTGAATAGAAGCAGACTGGACTCAAACAGACAATCAATCCAGATGAAGCAGAAGGGATTGGTTGAAAACAAGTTTCCTAAGAAAGGTAGCTTGACAGCATCAAAAGACCCATGTGGAATATCCAGAACTGACGCCACACTTCCAAGTGACTTACTAGTCATATGGCCAAATCAGTTGCAAATTGACAAAGATCTTCAGAGAGCTGAAGATGAAGTTCTGGAAATTGCTAAGGCAAAAGGGAAGTAGAAGATTTCACATGAAGATGTGTTGAGATCCACACCAGCACAAACATCATTGAAGATCAGATGTGCAAGTGTGAAGAATGGTGAAAATGGGGCATCTCGGTTGAGAGAATCTTCTCAACCTTGTTGTTCACATTGATGAACCAAGGAGGTTCCATCTTATTCCCTAATCACTTGTATTTACATGTGCTGACATTGCAGGGAATTGAAGATGATGATCATTCTCAACAGGATAGTGGTTTGGGTAGAATGGAGAGCACCCCTTGAGGGGGAGCCAATCTGTAGAAGATGGGATTCTAAGATTTAATACCATCTTGAGAAAAGTGAAGGTATTCCAATCATACTTTCATCCCTTGTTTCTTAATTGTATTCATCATGAAAATTAAAGGGGAGTATTGATTGAAGTCAAATGGATGAAAGGGGGAGCTTTATCATTGCACTGAACTTTCTAATGAGTTTTGTGAAGTATGTGCTGGATTTAGCAATTCATTGTTATATCTGAAAAATTTCAAACCCCTGAAGCATGATCTCAAATGTACAGTGAATGATGGATAGCATTGAGTTCCTTGGTTACATCACTCTTGTTTTCTACACCGGGTTAGCCCAAGTAGACTTAGAGATGATTTACTAAAGGTTCTTTGCTAAAGAGAACATGTGACATCATCCCTCTCTTAGTGCTTTTCATGAAGATGATATTCGAAGGGAGGAAGAGATATTTTAGAAGAGAACCACACCACACCTTTGCATTTGATTGCCAATAAGGGGGAGAAAATATTGGCACACATATTGACCCATTCATATGTGCTGAAGAAGTGTATTGACAACAAATACAAAGGGGGAGATTGAAATGCACTGTGTTGCATTTGTTGTCAATGAGGTATGTTGTTGTCAAGGAATGAATGGATGGATGTCAAGGAGTTTCAATATGTGAATGACAAAGGATGTGATGGTGTTGGTGAGGAAAGGAGAATGGCCATGGTACTAAGATGCATGTCACTTAGGAGATTCACTAAGTGACATAGGATGGTGTGGTTGAAACATTCTCTATGAATATCAGACGATTGTAGAACTGATCGTAATGTTTCAATACTTGTATCAAGATGATACTAAGTTACACCACATGAAGAATTGATGATGATGGAGCATCATCATTACATCTGACGATTGATGAGCTGATCTTTAAGTTCTAAGAACTTGTATCAACTAGATACAAAGTCACAACAATGTTAGAAGGCCGTGTATTGTATTGACAATGCATGAGGATATGAAAGGGATCCATCCACAAGTTCTAAGTGGATGAAGTGGTTTAATGAAGTCCATGCACTATCACTTAGTGCATGTGAATTAGAAGCTGACCCAACTTGATCTCTGATTGGATCAATGAAGCACATTGAAGATCTATGTGATTCAGGAGCTCGGTTGATGAAGACCCTTCGGGAATTCCATTCCTAAGTGATGAATAAATGTTGAAGAGAATTGGAGAAATTCTAATGAAGAAGAAGAAATAAAGAAGAGTAAATGAAGAGGAAGATGGCTTGAAGTGGCATTTGGCATTTTCACTTGGTTACTTTGTTTTTATACAAAGTCCTAAGTGTTTTACTTAGCAAAAAAAAAAAGAAGCCACCAAGGGCCAGCCTTAAGGGTTCAACCCAAGGCTCATGTGGGACTAAGTCACCACGCCCAAGGCACATGAAGTTTTCCCTGCGCGCCTACTCCTTGCGCGGCAGGAAGTACCCAGGGCAGTAGCACTTGTGCGCCCCGTGGTTGAGGTGCCTTGCACCCTGTCCAGAGGACTTGCGCGATTGAAGAAAGGAAGATAGGCCGCACCCCTTGCACGGCTGCCCCTTGCACCGAAACCTTGCGCACCTTGCACCTTGTGCTTGTGTGTTTGAAGAAGGCAGTGGGGTGTTTCACCTTGCACACCCGAGGCCTTGCGAGCTGCCTTGTGCACCCATGTGCTTGCGCGACAGAAGATAAGTTTGCCGCACCCCTTGCGTGCCTCCTTTGGAGTTCGGGTGGAATAGCAAAAGCAGGCCGAGACATTTTTGTGTGTGCATGCTTGAAGAAACAAGTTGGCCCAGGCTTAGTATTTGTGTGTGCAAGAAGAAGAAGGCCACAACACACCCCGTGTGTGTGCAAAGTGGAGAAAGGTCGGGCCTTAGTGCCTTGTGTGCAAGTGGAGGCCGAGTCTACACATTGTGTGTGTTTAAGAATTGGAGAAGGCCGCAACCAAGTGTGTGGAAGACAAGTGAACAAGAAGCCGAACCTTAGTGTGTGTTCAAAGTGAAGTGTACACACTAAGAAGAAGAAGAAGAAGAAGGATACTCACACTAAATGAGAACACACATTAAGTGTGTAAACAAAAAGTACAAAGAGTGTGAAAGAATTTGAGACCGTGTGTGTGTGCCACTTGGGAGAACACCCTACGGGTAGTGGGTGTGCAAAAAAGTGAAGGGACGTAGCCTTGTGGGTGCACACAGTAAAGAACAAATAAAAGAACACCTTTTGTATGTGTGAAAAACAAGAAGAAGAATAGGCCAAGTCTCAAGTGTGTGCAAAAGTGAAAGAAGTGTGTACAAAGTGCAAAGAGGCCGAACCTAGTGTGTGTGCACTAAGTGAAGTGAACACACCTAGAAGAAGGAAGAAGAAGGATACTCACACAAATTAGAACACACTTTTAAGTGTGTAAGCAAAGAGAATAAAAGTGTGTGAAGAAGTTCAAAGAAGGTTTGTGTGCTAAAAAGATTTACACCCTTTGAGGGTTTACTTCACCAAGAAGAGAAGAAGGGGAGTGCATGCTTGCATGCATGCACGTGCACATGTAAACAAGTCAAATCAGTGAGTGTGCATCTGAGTTGACCAAGACTGAATGTTCTTGAAGAAGATTTTGAGAACCCATGCTATCAGTGCATGAAGATGAAGAGTTTCCATGCACTCAGGCCATGAAGTTGAAGTGTTGTGAGAATGGACCAGACTAAAGTTAAAGATATCAGTTGTCTGAGTATTCAGTAGTTAAAGAGAGAAGCCAGGTCATCCTTAGAAGAAGGAGATAAATCATGAGCAAGACGAGAAGACCTGTTCACCACAAGTGATCAGAAGAAGAGCAAGGCCAACAGCCTTTATCCCAGGTTGCTGAAGATACTTGAAGAGCTGAACAAGAAGAAGAGCTACTCGTGTGACTCGAGGAGCCAGGAGAAGCCCCCTGTGTGACTCAGGGTGGAAGAAGTCTTCAGTGGGATTCTGGAGCAGGCCAGTGGGACTCTGGTAACACTGTGGGACGCAGTATAAAGACCCTCCTGTGTGACTCAGGAGAGATATAGTGGGATGCTGTATCGACCATTGTAATTCTAACAAGTTATAATGGAGAAACCATGTTGGGGCGTATAACCAACATGGCAAGGACGTAGGCCTTTGGTGCCGAACCTTGTAAATCCTTGTGTCTTGTGCCTTTACATTTACTACATCATTCGAGGAAAGGCTGAGAGATACAAGAAGAGTGGATCGAGGCCTTAACAAGCCATAGAGGTTTAATTGATTAAGAATCAATTAGTAAAAAGTTTTAAAGGATCACTGATTCACCCCCACCCCCTCTCAGTGATTCACACTGATCTGGGCACTTCAACTTATTTAATTTTTACCATATTCGTACTATAAGGTTAATATATATACAATAAAATTCCATGTGACCCAAAATGGACCAATAATGATATTTTTAACATCATATATGTCAGTTGTAAGAATAATATATTTTTAGTATTATTTTAATAATTAATAAAATTCGAATTGTTTTAAAAACTCATTTTTTCCGATTTATAGACTATTCTAATTTTCACTTTTAAAAAAGCATAACAACGTTTCGTTTCGAAAAACATCATTAATTAAAAATTAACATGTGATTATTATATAAAAAATCATATATGGAAAAAAAAATTTCAAAATAAATTTTGTTTAATAATTATAATATCATTTATTTGAATGCATTATTATTGAAGAAATTACTGCAACACTATTGTGTCATAATTAAAATTATTTATGTAAAGTCAAAATATTATAAAAAATACCATGTGTAAGGAAATATTTTTAGATTTAAAATGATTCTTTATATTAGAATGTATTACCTATATAACAACATATAAAAGTTGTTTTACTAAAAGATTTATGTTTGTGTTAATTTATCTTTATTTTTAATTAATTAATATTAAGTGTCATTATCACTTCCTTGTGGCTCCATGGAGTCCTAAAATCAACCCAATGATGCCCATGGTCGGCTATGTATATTCCAAATGTATTGAGACACATGTTATGGTAATTTAATATTATCATAATATTATTTGATTACACTTATTTACCAGATTTACCTTTTAACAATGATAAATAAAATATTTACTTAAGTAAATATTCATAATGGATAAAAATAAACGTTACCTATTCAAACAATTTAGACCTCCTGACTCACAATATGGGGTCCATTTTTTCAAATTCAAAACAAATAAGTGGATGAAATTAATTTAAAATTAATTTCTGTTGTCAAAACAAAAAGTTATTTTTAAGAAATAATAACTATCAAATGATTGACACTTTTTTTTGTCCAATTTCAAATTGAAATTACTAATAATGACCGAAATTAGATTAAATGGTAAAAATAATAATCTAATTACACTTTAAAATCCATTAAAAATATAATCTATCCATATAAATTAATTACATTAAAAGCTAGTTTTGAATTTAAATGCAGTATTTTAAACTATTCATAAAAAATGAACTTTATGAGGAAAATAGAAAAATTTCATCCATAGAAAATTTTGATGTCATAATTCTAAGGAATAATATTATTTTCTTAAATAAAATATATAACTGACAAAAAGAATATTTAAAAAGGGTTCTCCATTAAAAGGTGGTTAATCGACCTTTTAGAGAATATTATACTATTTTTTCTTAAAATTGGATTCATTCAAATTTTAAGCCTCAAACATTTATTGAATAAATTTAAAAACATTTAAAAAACATGTTTAATCATATTTTAGTCTGTTATGTTTATTCCTGCCAATACATTGTCTTTGTGTTAACTACCATTTAAAATAATAATATTATGTTATTATTTTT
This sequence comes from Viscum album, assembly GCA_963277665.1. Taxonomy (NCBI): domain Eukaryota; kingdom Viridiplantae; phylum Streptophyta; class Magnoliopsida; order Santalales; family Viscaceae; genus Viscum; species Viscum album. The sequence goes on along the minus strand of OY728163.1, from coordinate 403,282,979 downwards.
CAGTATAACTAAACGTTGTGTCCAACAAAATAATTCAAAGAAATATGTTGTTGTGTGTTGAGTAAGCTATCAGACATATCACCCCCTTGAAAGTAAAATTAAAATTTAATTAAAAATATTAACAAATATTAAAATTTCATATTTTTTATTTTCATGGGATGTTATATCCTTCTACCTTTTAAGAATTGTGTCGTCACAATTTTAAAATTGGGCTCCAAAAGATCATTGAGAGTCCTACATCAGAAAAGAGTCAATAAAACTATCACATTAAGAGAAAGAAATAGAAGTAAAAAAGGTCACTCGAGATAACACATTCTAGGATTCTATGTTAGAAAACATAGATATGGAAGAGAAACTAACCATAATGTTCGGATGGAGAGTGATAGAAAACATCATCAGGACAATGTTATCAATCTAAAACCATAAACTTGTAATTGGTTAAATGGTCGTTGATTTCCTAGTATGAAAAGTTAATAGACCATCTTTTTTTAAGTTAACTTCCATAATGTTAAGGAATTTATTTATGAGATTGACTAAGAACATAAAGGAAATATATTTACCTTTCAAGTAGATATTAATCCTTTAATAAGTTTCTACCAAAAACTCATATTTTCATCAAATGATGAGTATTCAAGATGACTTAGTCACACCTGAAGTTCTATAATCATCATCTAGACAATCAAATAAAAAAAACATATTTCCCCTATTTTTAGACATTATCCAAAACAAAAATGGTTAGTATGAGATAATATAATCCCAAAAAAGACAATACTTTATAAAAATAAATACTACACATAATCATCAAAATTGAATAAAAAGTAGCCAAAGTTCACAAAATACCATTCAATAAAAAAATGTCTTTAAAATTCATCAATATAATCCAAACTAATATTGAAACCCAAAACTCAGAAGGATTTAATTACATTATCTTTCATTGTAAAATAAAAAATTTATCTCCAAAAACAGGGACTACTCTGAAGATCTCATACTAAATTTTAATAACCTAATCACATATTCTCTATGATAGTTTAATCATTTCCAGAAATAACCCAAATCACAACATGTACAAAGTAGAAATATATATTCTTCCAGAATAAAATTTCAATTATTTCTCCACAAATGAGATCTCATAGTATTATATTTTCATTAAGAATATAGTGTTCCAAAAAAGAGAGAACGTCTTCCAAAATAACTTTTATCACTTAATCAACAAATCATATTCTGATACTAAGGATACCCATTTGATAAAAAATATGATCCCAAATAAACATATTCTTGATCAATACAAACTATTTAACAAAAAATACTAAGTCATATTACCAAAGGACTTCATGTAGTCCAATGGTAGGTGATAAATCCCAATCGCAAATTGGTTGTGGGTTCTATATCTATAGCTTTGTTCGACGCGATGAGTTGTCACACTGTCTACATGTTGTCCTTTTTATAAAACACTAAAATAACCCTAACATTTTTTAACCTCAATGGTTTTCTTATACCTTTAATTTTCATCTGAATACATTAAGACCTCAGCATCTTATATATTGTCATTTTTTTAATCTCTATATAATAAAATAAAACTATTCCCAATAGAAAGAACATCATACCATGATCTTGGTGTCCATATGGTTTCAATATCATCTTGTTCAAGTATGTAGATGGTCCGTGCATTACAACATTAATTTAGAGATCCTTCAAAATCATTAGCTTCCTTCATCCAAATACACCTTGTACAACATTGTTCATATGGGTGTTCATATAAAAATAGTTTCGAAAAATAATCATTTATGACATTAAATTTAAAAATATCGGATAAAAAATTATTTTTATAAAATTTTTGGACCATTTTTGAGTTGAAACTCTTAATCAATGGTCCTCTTAAAATACCATACGTACACTCTGGGAGACTATATTGAAAAAGAAAATTTAAATATATTGTTCAAGGGTCACCTTCTTCAAAACATTTTTTAAAATCTGAATATGCTTAAAAATATTGTGATAAGGTAAAATATTTGAAAATTAATTGATAATATTTATCATTCATGAAAATATGAGAATATTTTAAAAATAGGATAATAATAAATACATCCCATGGTCCATGATGATATCGAGGTATAGTGGAGGTGTTTGATATCTCAGAAAATTTCATGCAAGTGATTTGTCTGTTAGAAAAAGTCTCACAAACATCAGAACATGACTTTGTAATAATTATTGAAAGAATGTCGTTAGGAAGAGATAGAAATGTTGTTTGAGATCCTTTTCCTTCCATCTATAATTGAATTTAATTGATCTAAAAATGTTATAAAACAAGTATTTAACTGAAATAATATATATAGGGACTAACTAGGTGTTTAACGAACACACCTAATACCTAAAGTTGACTAAAATGACATCTGATACCAACTATAAGGACCCGACCATAAACATTACATAATATTTAGTTATTTCCAGAATTCATATTAAGGATATTTTCAGGTTTAGTGTTTTTGAGATTTAGGCCCTAACTGTTATATTACATCTCCAAAATTACATGGTAGACACATCTACTCAGTTTCCATTTTTTCATAAAATTAAAACTCTTAAAAAAACATCTCTAGTTCTATGTTTTAGATGACATGAACTTTCCCTTATCCAATCCTTGACCATATTCAACTTTAAGTCCTATGAAACAAAATTTCATACCAAGGGATGAGCATAATTTTTTTAGAAAGGGTTATAACATAGTGAAATGAAACATTAACCCATCAATAAATAAAATTAAATGAAACCATACTTTTCAAACATAACAATACTCATGAAATAATAAGATTTATGAATAACACATAGAAATCATAAATCATAATTGTAACTTATGGAATATATAACATAGTTACGTTGTAGCTTTCACATCTAGTTAGGGAGTTTCATTTGGAATACCAATCACATTATATTCCATAAATCTCTTAGGAGAAACATTAACGTTTTCCTCTATCACGTTACCCAATGAATTGGAGAGATATCTCGGATCACCTGCCCAAGGTTTATCCCGGAACCACCCATATACATAAACAATAACCAAGAACCATAACATAATCATAACACATAAAACAAGTATAAAATAAAGATAACATTTTCACATTTAAATCACAATATATCATTTCAAGACATTAACAAAATCAATGATTTCTAAAAACCATTTAATGCTTTTAAGAAACATATTTTTGAATCAAAGTGTCCCATACCACTTTGATGATTTTAAAAGAAATTTTAATTTTAAATCATTAATGTCCATATAAATAAATATTTAAACCTAGTTTTAAAACATTGAAATTAATGAGAATTATTTATATGAATAAATCATTAAAACATTTAAAATAATATTTTAGTTAGATATTCTAACCATATGAGAGACGCTTGATTATAAATAATTGAGGGAAAAAATAAGAAAAGATAATAATATCAGGATAATAGGTACATTTATGATATAATATGTTAAAGGGTAGTATATACACCACATAAAAGTGAATGGGTGTATAACAAAAAATAAGTCTCAATGCAATGTAAATAGAAACCAAGTCCCTTGAAATGATCATATCCATATATTATGGAAAAATGAATGTCATAATTATGTGTGAAAAATAAGAATACACCCAATATAATTGGATATTAAGTGTAAAACAATAAGATCTCATAAAAATATATTGATATCATGATATATTCAATAACTATAATTTTAAACCAATGAATTGAAATTGGGTTTAGAAGTTCCCTTACAGAAATTTTGTCAGCCAAATGACATCGCTTTAAAATTCAAAATATTAGTTAACGAGAGAGAAAAGGATATCTTATAACTTGGACATAAAATTTAAAAAATAATGATATATAATAACATATCCCAACATAACAAAACAGAAATTAAAATACATAAAAAATTTTTGACTAAAAGAGGAGGGTGAAAGGTTCCCTTACAAAGCTCGTATAATTAAATTAAGGATAAATAAATGACATAATTATGTGTTAAAATTATAAATACACCCAATATAAGTGGATATTATGATTAAAACCATAATTGGTCATTCACACATATTTATAGCATGACATAATCATGAAGTATAAGTTTATCCCAAATAATGGAAATTGGGTGAAGAAAGTTCCCTTACCTCGTGTCCGACTTGACTTGTATGTTCCTTACTCTTCTGGAATAATAAACATAATTTAATTTCAACATTATTTGGAACGTTTTTCAATTTTATTATTACTTTTATATCACCTATTACCTTGCAATAAAAATTAATTAATTATTTGAGATCATAACAGACATTTTGTCGATGTTCAGAATTTGAGTTGAAAATGATCTTATTATAATTACAATTTGTCCATGTCATCAAAATTAAATTATCTAAAAAACGATATTCACAATTTATATATCATATATATCATATATATACCCAGTATATATGTATTTATTATAGACTATAACATTTGGACATAAGAAATGAAATGCACCGTTCGTGGAGACTGTAAGTCGTATGTATGCATGAACACTACTTTGATTTAATTTTTTATGTTTTAAAGAAATAAAAACATAATTATACATAATTATATTATAATTAAAGTATAATATCATAATTTATTTATAATACATAATTTCATTAACACAATAATTTATATGTTCCATGTATGGTATGAATGGGTCATATCACTTTGAAGGGGCGGTAGTCCGCATTACTCAAATGAAATATTCTTATTTATACAACATGAAAAGCACAAAGGTATGTTATAAATGGGAATTGCAGAGGAATAAAATATCATATATATCATATATAATTACATTTCCATCATAATGGCCACCATTAGAGGTGGTAGATGGATATCGAACAATCATTGTTTCATGAGGCAGTAATTTGTCATCCATAGAACCAGTATGTTTGTTTCCATTAGATGGAGCGGTGTATAAGTGTAGCTCTAATTATTATAATAAAAACAACCTAGTATATTAAATATACTTTTTATATAAAATAATTGAATAATGTGAGTTTAGGGGTTAGGAGAAGGAAATTAAAAGAAATGAACTTAAGAGAAGACATTACATTTAAATATGGTATCTCTCTTTGGTTTGAACCTGGGGTTTAATTGAATTGTCTTATTCCTAAGGGAAGGCATATATAAGTAATATAGGGATGTATGGAGATTAATTGGGTAGAGGTTGGATAATAAAATGGGTTTTATAGGTGTCAAAAATGGGTAAGAGGTGATGAATTTTTATTAGGGGGAGGAGAGGCTATTTAAGAAAATTTGAAATTATTATTTTATTATAAAATGAATTTCGTTTTAAAAAGGTCCAAAATTTATTTAATTATATGATAAGGTGAATATAAGTCTAAATAAAATCATCCAATAAGAATTGGACAGGTTGTGGATATTTTTTTAATGTATATATTTTTTATTTAACCATTTGTTAAATTATTTAATTTTTACCTTATTCAAACTATAAGGTTAATATATTTACAATAAAATGCCAAGAGATAGAAAATGAATCATCAATAACATGTTAAAAGTCATATATGTCAGTTTTCTGAGAATTATATTTTTAGGATTATTTTATCATTTAATTAAATATTAATTGATTTAAAAAACATTTATGTCAATTTATAAACTATACATATCATGACTTTTAAAAAATCATATCAAATTTATCCTTTCTAAAAAAATAATTAATTTAAATATAACAAGTCATTATTGTATCTAAAAATAGTGGATGGATTAAAAAGTTTGAAAATAAATTTATTTTAATAATTATAATATTATTTAGTTGAATACTTTATTAATGTAGAAATTATTACATCACCATTGTGTCATAATAAAAGTAATTTATTTAAAGTCAAAAAATTATAAATAAAATACCATGAATTAGGAATTTTTTTAGTTTTCAAATTAATATTTATATTTGAAGGGATTACTTATATAAGACAATATAAATTTTTTTTTACTAAATGATATATGTTTGTGTAATGTTTTTCTTTACTTTAAATTAATTAAGATAAAGTGTCATTATCACATACAAATGGCTCAATGAGGTCCCTAAGTCTACCCAAGTATGTACATGGTCAGATATGTATCATCAAATAGTATTAGGACAAATTGTAGGGAATTTAAATATTATTATAATATTATTTCTTTACCCTTATTTACCAGATTTTCCTTTTAACCATGGTAAATAAAATATTTTCTGATGTAAATATTCATATTGTCTAAAAATAAAAGTTACATATTTAAAAAATATGGACCTCCTAATTCCAAATATTGAATAAAATTTTCCAAATTCACAATGTAACAGTGTTAGAAATAAATTTAAAATTAATTCATATTGTCAAAGCAAAAAAGCTTCTTTTTATGAAATAATAACTATCAAATTATTGACAACGGTTTATGTCCAATTTCAATGTGAAAGTACTTTTAATGTATAAAATTGTGTTAAATGGAAAAAAATAATATAATTTCACTTTATGACCAATTAAAAAGATAATATTACCAAGCATATAAACTAGATTACATGTCAGTTTTGACTTACAATGATGTATTTTTCACTATTCAATTAAAAATGAAATTTGTCAGAAAAATAACAAAATTTAATATAAAGTAAATTTTGATGTCCCTATTTTAAATAATAATATTATTTTTTCAAATATAAAATTTAAAATCTACAAAAAACTATATTTAAGAAGGGTTCCCCATCAAAAGGCGGTAAATCGACATTTAAAAAAATATTAGACTATTTGTGATAAAAATTGGAATCATTCGCATTTTAAGCCTCTATCCTTTATTGAATAAATGTAAAAACATTTAACAAAAATGTGTTATCATATTTTTTTCAGTTATGTTTGTTCCTGCCAAAACAATGGCTATGCGTTAACTACCATTTAAAATAATAATATTATATTATTATTTTTCATTATAAATCATTGTTGTGTGAAACATAAGATTTAAAAGATAACCATTGGTTTGTGTTGAGTAAGCTATCAAAAATATAATCTACATTAATGTAAAATAAATATTGAATTCAAAAATATTAATAAATATGAATATTTTATATTCATTATTTACCTGGTATGTTACATCTATTTAGTCTTAAACTACATCTAATAATATTATGATTAAAGGTTAATCATGGAGAATAATTGATCTGCATAATATTGATTGAGAATTTAAAAAATACATTGTAGGGGATATTTTTCTTCACTCTGATATATTCATGTTTTATATAATCAATTAATAAGCATAACGATATTCTTATAATCTTAAAAAAATAGAATATGTGTTCCCTATATAGACACACTCAATCGAATTAAATATATCTCCAAATGACCATGAACTTAATATTTTAATTACTTTATCTCCATATATGCCACTATATATTAGGTCATTTATATTTTCATGGATCTATGTATGGGTTCAATTATGAACTCCACCTCTCTTTCTAGAGGTGGTCACAGACACTCTTCCCGAAACACATTAATGTAATCCTGAAAAAATGGTACATCCTAAATCATTATTCACTCTCATTCAACCCTTCCTTGACAATCATTGTGATATATATTTCATAATGATGTTGTCCTTGGAAATACTAAAGATATAATATCTCTCTTAATGTCAAAATTGAGGGTTGTCCCATCAAAACAATAGAAATTTCTTAATTTCTATAGTTTCTCATGGTATTATTATTTGAAAACCAATTAGTTCTTTTTCTGAAAAAAAGTACATCATTCGAAGAATATCTATGTTTATTAAGATATTAATGTTATGAATTTTTTTTGGGAATCCATATATACCAGTGATTATTTAATATTTCCACCTAATATTTTAACTAAAAACTCTACTTTAGTTGGTCATAGAATAACATGATGTTATATTAAATAATGATTAAAATAAATTAATGTGTAGAACCTGAATAAAAAAATGTACAAGATATATTTTAGTGTATTATGATTTTACCTTCATTATAATTATTTGGATCACCCACATTAATAGTCATGATTTAAAATTCATGACCTTTATTCATTGGTCTATTCTTAGTTAATGGTGTATTAAACTAATAATATTCTTATTTTGTCGTTTGTAAATGAAATTTATGTGATTCCCACTCAGGAATAATTTCATGGAAGGATGTTATTTCACCATACTGAATTTTTTTTCTGATGTTTATAAATTTTACATTAACATCCACACCAATGTTCTAGGCATTGCGTCCATTTATTCCACACTTGTACCAATTATATAATTATTGATGTAAATTAATCAAATTCATCTTAACATTAATTTTTTTTCTTATGGTGGTGTACATTCATCCCATATAGGTTATATATGAAAATTATACCCATAATTTTCATGAGTCCAATTGGAGTCACCAAGCACCAATTCATCAATGTGATAAAATCAGACTCTTGTGTTGCTACTCAAAATGAATCAAATTTCTAATTATATACCTATATGGTGCGTCAATTTTATAAATAAATTTATAATCCTAAAAATAAATGACATATGATTATGCGTATCATGTAAGCCTTGTAATGCTCACCTCAAAATCCCACACAAGAACATATTATCTTTGATTCAACTCAACATATTCCTTATAAATCATAAAGAACAAGTATTATTGAAAGTAATTTTAGTAATTGTGTTTTATATATTCAAAATTAATGTTTTATATGTTTTCCCTTGGCCTAAATATCTTGAGAAATTATAATAATGGATTTTCTTCTTCCTCTAAGAAATATATTACAAACGTAACATTCTATTGATAATAAAACTAAAGGATAATGAATATATTATAAATAGCATTGACTGATTATTTTGAATCATGTGAATCATATGTTCAATTTAAAATAGGTGTTTTTTGACACATGAATTTTTAAATGGGAATTTTTTCTATTCTTTGTGAAGGTCAATACTCTTCATGGTCTATATTTTTATTTGTATCCCAAGTCATCTAAATCATAATCACCAAGATGTTCTCATATTTATATCCTGCCATATTTTTAAAAATGTTTTGAAATTATCTATTGAATATATTTTCATATGCTTCATTATAACTACTACCATATTTCTTGAGCAGGAAATACTATGTGATAAATTTGTTACTACATTAAATCATATAATGACAATTATAATGCAGTTTTCTATCCTGAAATAGTCTAATATACATATTCTATAATGATATAAATCAATTATATAAAAATTTCATTATTTATATCCATTATATTTTTTTGTAAAAATATTGTGATTACAAATATATTTCAACAAATAGTTTGATACATGGTGTATATCCATGTATACATACTATGAAACACTTCCTAATCAATGCAAATACCAATTCTCAATTTTCATTGTTATTAGCCCTATATACAACTATTCTGGAACCATAGAGACTTCATGTATCTTGAAAATGATTGAATAAATTGGATATGAATCTCTTTATACATCTCTCAAAATTTATGGAATGTTTCCTGTATTTAGAGAAATCCATATTATTTTTTAATAACTGTTTTTGAAGTCCTACATTTATAAAATAAAAAAATATTGTTTTTGATAATTTTTTTCTATAAATTTTTTTTATCACATTAATTTTAATATATTTAATTAACAAGTATTACCTGAATTTTTTTTGAATGATATTGTTTCTAATGATTCATTGAAATATTGTATATAATATAATAAATAAACATGATAAAGAAAACATACTATTATTTAATCCATTTTAAAGAAACCTTTATAACTCATTACAAGGGAACCTCACTACATTTAATTTCTTAATGACATATATCAATAGAAATGAGGGATCATAGTTACATTTATTATATAATAATTAAATTGATAATGAATAATAATGTAGGATAACCAAGTGGTATAACATGAGAGAATAATCAAATGTTCATGACCTATTACATAGAAATTTGGATATAATATAAAAATGAAGAATTCCTAAACATATCAAAAAAATTAATATAAATGCTTCATAAAAAATAATAACCAAGGTTATATTAACGGTATACCAAAACACACGATCTTTATATATTAGTTATCTACCCAATTCATTGGACTGATATCTTATCCCAAACATAACATGTATTAATTCATCTTAGAAACATAGATAATAAGAAATCATTATATCAAAATCCTCTGGGATAATATTGAATGAACTAAATATAAAAAATATTTAAATAAGATCTCAGAGAAATTACGGTTTCATAATTATAAACCAATAATAAAAGAATTTGGTTTTCAAACATATGAATTTCAAAATAAATAAATTATTTTTTCATCTAGGTGAATTCATATGGATAAGGAAGGGTATTTTCTATTTAAAATATAGGAATATCACATGAAATCCACAACATGATTGTATAAAAATCGATAAGGAAATGGTAATGATGACAGGGTATGAAGATATACCATTGATAAAACAATTTATAACTAGTAAAGGGATACATAAAATTTGATGAAAATTATGTAATTCAAAAATTAGAAGGAATAAATATAATTTAGTAATTTAACGAAAATGAAAAATAGAAGAGTTCCCTAATAATACTGTGATTCTTTATAGAACATTATGGTGACACCTTAAGACTATGATGATACCATAGGGGACGATTTGGAAGGAATGATTCTTTAAATCATAGATAATTGACATTGAGTAGAAAAGAGTGATTTAAATGGACTTTATTTTTAGTAAAAGTGTTTGACTTGATTAATAATTTATTTATAATTTTCTTTAAATAAAATGTTGAGGAAATGAAAAACAATTCGATTAAACAAGTTTTCTCTCAATATCTTGGGCATTTGTTCACATTTTCTAATATTTTAATCATTTCAAATGAGACTCCATATTGGGATATTACAATGGACATGGAAAATAAAATTTCCCATAAAATATGTTTCTATGACTATAATTCATGTTTTAGAATTTATGAAATTATTCGTATGTCGTGAAATTTATTTAAAAAAATTAAATTCAAATATAATATTAAAATAATATATTTTATAAATAGTATTCTATAAAAAAATTATTACATCATATATATATATATATATTTAAAGTCATAAAATATTATTAAAACCCAACACTATAATTTCATTTTCATCTGAAAAATAATGTATTGAAGAAAATTATAACAATTTAACAATAAAATATTATGAACATGATCACTAAAAATATAATTTTTACATTATTATAAAAATATATTGAAAAAAATTATGTAATGAATCGTTTTTAATGAAAAATGTCATTTTTTAAGACATAGTCATTTGGCTAACATTTATAAAAATATAATAGAACATTATAAAATAATATTGGCATTTATAAATATATAAATAATGTTTCAAATTAAAATTTTATGAAAATAAGTTTCATTTTCAGTAAATTTGATTGTAATAAATGTTTTTATGTTTTTTAAAATTAAAATAATTTTTTAATTTTTACACCAAAACAATATCATTCATATTCTTCTTAAATTCCTATTTATTTTAGAAAATAAAATAATATTTAATATAATTATGAAAATATAAATATTTCATGTATAAAATCAAAATTACACATTTATGATACTAGGGTCTAAATACAAACCCCATTATTATATCGTCAGACAGAATACATGTATGGTGTGTAGTGGATATAGTCTCATGGGCTATATCAGCTAAAAATAACTACTTGGGAATATCTACAAACATGAACTTTTATAGAAAGTGATTTTTTGCAAGTATAATTTTTTAAGATCTGATTGGCCTTGATTGTTGGATAAATCCAATAGAAGGACCTCTATAATGACCCATGATTTTCATACATAGATATTACATCTTTATTGAGGAATATTAAAAATATTTATCAAATATACACTTGAGAACCATAATGATTTAGTGGATTTTGGACTCTAGGTTCAAATTATTGTTATTTAATGAATATATTAAACATATCATATATAGATATTATTTTTTTCTCTATATAAATGATTCTTGCATAAAATATATATTCACAATATGGGGAATTGAAACATAAATTATGTGACATAGAATCTTAGTAAGGGATGACATAAGAGATATTTTTATCTTATCATACGAAAGAATAAGGTCAGAATGAGGGTATGAGATTAGGAACATAAATTACTATGATCATACTAACCCTTTTAAATATTATAAATAGGTGGTGTGTCCTAAAACATTATCATTAAAAAAGACATGATTCAAAAGTATGTGATATCATCATAATTCTTGAACCATATGCTTGTGACATAAACATGTGGTTCCATCATAGCTAGTGAACCCATTTCATTTTTCATTATTTACTACCATTATCATCAACCATAGTGGATCAAGCCTCATCACTTGTTTCCCATTGAAGATCAAGCCCATAAGAATTATTTCCATTGTTGATCACTCCCATCATCTAGTTTCTCATCGTGGATCAATCCCAATGATATTTTTACCATAATTATCTCATCTGATATATATAATTACCTAATAAATCAAAGAGAGATATATGTACCACCCATACTTGGTTATAATGTTACCGTAGTCCATGGTTATATTGTATCCACTATCTTTTATTAAAATCTTTCCATGATGTTTTATTATAATATAACCACAATCAATAGATATAACTTAACCAATGTCATATAATGAAAACCATACATAATTGTTCCTCATGATCATAACACATTCATAATATCATATACCTCTAAAGGATATGTGTACTATAAATATTCCTTCATAGCAGAAAATAAAAAATTGGAATAGGTATTATAATCATCTCATATATCCATCATAGCATAATCCATGGAAAAGGAATGGGATTAATAAAAATCTCTTCATTATAATAATAAAATAACACAAAATAAAAAAGTGGATGATGTAGTTTTATTATATCACAATTAAAATCCTATGTAACATCAATGAATGTAAAATTTTATTGAAAAATATTTTTAAATATCACTTGGATAATTTGTTTAATAAATTACATTTTCTAAATCAAAAATATCATTATAAATTTATAATTTCACAAAAAAAAATTAAAATTCATTTTTTATGAAAAATAGATTATAAATATATAAATTATTATAAATTTCATTTTCATCTATGATGGTAGAATTTTTTTTTCATGCTCTAGACATTAATATATTGAATCTATTCAAATTTATATAAAATCTGAAAGTCCTTGGCTTGGAAAATATCATGATGACCCATATTTTTTTTATAATTTCATTCATTGTAAAAAATTACTATAATCAACCCCGTTATAATAATAAATACATTCATTCAAAAAATCCTAAAAAATATATAAGGGAAAAATAAAAAACTAATGACTAGTTTTCATAATAAAATTACTGTAGTCTCTATAATCTATTAAGAGGTCAAAATGAAAGTTAAAACTTATTTTCTAGAAAATAATATATTATAACAAAATATATTATTTTCATTAGATTTAGGCCATAATATTTAATCGTTGGAATCGTATCACAAACAATCCCAGAAAGTGTTGACATTTTAACCAAATACCTTTAAATAATTCCTATCATTGTTGAATCATAAGTCTCATGAATGAATTCACAGTATTAAAATTCTATATCCCATAATAATTAACATATTTATCATAAAACACAATCATAGGAAGTTTATAAAAAATATATATTGATTTCGTGGACAAGAAATGTGTATCATAGAAATAAGTTTATGAAAAAATTCTCCTACTATATATCACAAATTCCGTCATATATTTTTTTAATATAAATTATATTAATTTTGTTTTATTAAAGGTGAATTTATATTGAATAATAAAATGTTTAATTCTTTATATGATTTAAATAGGACCTTTTATTTCTCGTTTATTAATAATCCTCTGATAAAATTACATTATATGTAATAACTAATTTGTTTATATCTATATTTTGGTATGGAATTGTTGGTACTTTTATAATGATAATGGTTCCATACTATCAATAATGATAAAAAATATATATATATCTATATATATATATTCATTATAGATTTATTTAGAGTATTCCAATAATTTTGAACATAAAAATAAATTACACTATTCATAGAGTATTGTGGTCATACATGCACATGATCACAATTCCCATTTTCTAAATGGATAAAAAAATAGATTTAAAAAATATTTTATCTTTAATGGGTCATTTTTCTGTGATATATATCATATATGTCCATTAATACAATCCTTATTTCCATTTATGTGAAGCATAATTGAAGACTAAATCACATTACTTCGTCATGATATCATATGCCATACACATGAGATTTGAAATCATATTCTCACAGAATAGAATGTAAGAATGTATATGTAATATAATATTTTCAGGGTCATAATTATTTAAAAAATATCATTTAAATTTTTTACTTTACCATTATATCCAACTATGGGATGTAGTGATGGAAAATTAATTATCCTACTTTGCGAGGGAGTAGTATTATATACAATGATCGATTTTCCCACATAAAGGAAAATAAGATAATTGTAGTTAATATTACTAATATAATAATAACACATTATATTTTATATTCTGATTTTTTATCACTACATGGTTAAATACTCTTTAATGGATTTTTATAATGGAATAAAACTAAACACAAGTTTTATAATTTACCTCTTATATAATAAATTTTGGTATTTTTATAACTATATCTTTAATAGGATTGTATAAAAATAACAATAAGGAATATAAGTATTTTTGAGGAATGTAAGATTAATATTTTTCTAGTTATTGTATGATAGAATGGTATTTTATATGCTTATGGTAGAGGTGTTTTGGTTACATTTCAAATGTTGTGGAGAGGGCACATAATAAATTTTTGAAGAGAATAATGTTTAATCATGTTTTTAATGTTCCAAAAGGTTAAAAAATGATCTCTAATGAACCATATTGGTAATAAAGCCAAACTATTGTCATAAATAGTGATTTGGATATGTTTTTAGTTTATTTTAATACATATCACATTAGTTACCACTAACAAAACTTTATCTACATTTATCAATAAAATTAATTCTTACTATTTTCATAATTCATATTAAATTTTTTATGTTAACATTATAATATAATATTAAATTTAATTATTAATAAAATTTATTAAATTTTATGGAATTCTATTTTTATGGTGATGTTTATAATAAATCTAAAACCACAATTGCATGAAATAAGCGGTTTTCCTAAGAGAAAATTTTCTTAATTATTAAAAGGTTTAATATCAATATTTAAATTTAAATTGAGTAAAATAATATATATTGGATTAATAAATATATAATTTAACTAATTTAACATTTTAAAATATATAAAAATAATTTTCATGTTGTAAATTAATTAAACAAAAAAAATTTTTGTACTAAAATATTAATAATTTTTTACTATTCATTGAAAAATAACCTTTTAACAAAATTTCCATAAATTTAACGAATGCTAATTTTTTCATGTTTATTCCAAAAAGGTTGAATATTTTTCAAATGAAATTTATATATGATTATAAAATTACATTTATTTTTTCATTACAAAAAAATACATTTTTATGAAAATTATACTTTTATAACTTATAAACCATTTACAAAGAAATTATTAATTTTTAATGAATTTTTTCCCATATATAAAAACAGGTATATATAATATATTAATTTATTTTCTTTATATTCATTTATAATTGTACAATATCTAGGTCATAGTGATCATGTTTAAAAGATAGTGATAACTATATATAGCTACACATTAGAACTCAGTGTTTCATGTTACAAAAGTTTTTAAAGATATTATATTTCATAGATAGAAATTATTATATTGTTTTGTTGTTATAGTAACCCCCACCAAATTAATTACAACACAGAAAATTGTCACCCTAAAAATGAAAAATAATGATTATTTTCTACATAATATTCTTCGATTCATTTGTAGATTTTCCAAAAAAAATCACCACAAAACATTTACAACCCACATGGTCTTGTTTCATAGATCATTATCTCTATGATACATAATCTCTACCAGTTGTTCCTTATAAAAAATATATTATTTTAGTGGTAAAACATCTATTCCAAATACATGTGTTATATCAGTTATGTACCTATCCATGAGAGATATGTGGAACAGATACTAACTTATAGAGATAGTTAGTAGAAGCACCATGTGATAAAATAGAATATTGATATAATCAATAATATCAATGAGACTGATTTTATAGGATCTTAGTTTTACATTACATAAAACTGTAAATACCACACCCATAGAAAAAATTTTAAGAAGAAATTTTCAACATCATTAAAATATAGATTACCCCAACGATTATCATCATATCTCTTTTGTAAAATATTTTCTGTTAATATGTCGTATTGAATGGATATAACCCTTATTGGAAATTATCTAGTTATAACATTAATAAATATCTTTATATCATAAATATCATCCAATTACATTTTATGTATACACATTTTTTCAGAGTGTTCATCATAAGGATCCATCAATATTCTCATGTGAAAGGTAATTTTGTATGAAAAATAAACTAGTGGAATGTGTTGATCACAAACACCATTGAAATATATAGTAAAAGAACATAAAATATCATCAATTTTTTGAATTTTCCACTTAGTCAGACCATATTTTTTAGTATGATATGATGTTCTTAAACTCAACTATATATCAAGAGTCTACTAAAGTATTTTCAAAGAATATCTAGGATAACATTAGATCTGGATAACACATAATATAATTTGGTACTCTATGAAACCTTTTGATTTCTATAATATATATCACAGAAATATTAATAACTAATAAATATTATCAAATACTGATGATGTTTGATGAATTTGTATTGTGACCCACTATAACTAATATATCATCATACCTTCTTTTGTATGGTGATTATGATGAAGAAACCAGGGGTTATGTTTTCCAGTTCAAATTCTAGTATGGGTAATGGTTGTAAAATACCCTTATAATTGTATTTCATTGAGTTACGTTTCTAAAAAACAATATTTAGGCTATATAATATATCATATCTCTATTCATTAAATCCCACTATAAATACTCATTCCAGTCTTTATATGTATTTTTACAATCTCTTATGAATACAGATTGAATAACTACATGCCTCATCTTATAGCTCCTTCTTCAAATCTATTATGGAAGAGACAGATACATGGTTTCTAAACATTATCACTCCATCGTAATCAATGTTGTTCTTGAGAAAAATTCCCACAATCCTAAATTGATCCACATTACCTTATATTAATTTTTAATGTGTAAATGAATATATAGGAATACAATTATATAATAAAAATAAGAATTAGCCACTTCCTTGAGGATATATAGATCCTTCCTTTGTACATCCATAAATATTGGATTTTCTGTTATCCTCATCAGGGATATTCTATTATGATCTAGTTTAAAGAATGTATCCTCGTCTTTATGTGTTTTATGTTTGTGGCATGTAATAGGAAATCACAATCTTTTGTCCCATCTAACGATTTTCTTTGGTATACATTCAAACCATTATATGGGAATATATACATTAAATTTTTTTCTCACTCTATATATTAAAGTTTTATCCTTAAATATAATTATTCAATATCATTAATTCAAAAATTGTTGTAGTTAACTCCAAATGATATGTTGGGTAATGTTTCTCCTAGGACATCCATTTTTAGGGGGCATAAGATATAACCATGTTATTCTTCATGAAAACGCATCCCAACATATTAATTTATGCATCATTATTGCTTAAAAATATTATTAATAGTTTAGTAATGTAATACGATGTTTTATTACTAATAATATATTTATTTCTTTGAATATTTCATTGAATTCATCAATATTGATGAAGTTATCTCCCTTTTGAGTTAATTAGGAATGTTGATTAGATAGTTGTGACAAATTATCATCAAATGGTCGATTATGTCCACTAAATCTATAAAAATAATAATATCTATGTTACCATGGTTGGAATTTCCCCATGTTCAATAGACACAGTCTTTGATGGTAAAATTGATATACTTTCTCCTAATATAAAATTATCAAAAATGAATCCTTTTATTGAAAATTCATACTTTATAAATTTTTTAGATAGTTTCTAATTTTTTTGGATCATCTTCATATTACCCAAGTGATATTTATGATCTTACATACACATCAAATATATCAAAATATCATAAACAAAAACTACTAGAAACAATTAAATTAAATTAATTACATCATAATTGAGACATCATTGAGATAAAAAATCACTATTTATGAATGGTGTCCAACAAGCTCATTTTTCGAACAGGAAATACCCAACGGTTCTATATAAAATGGGAGATGCGTTCTGAATGCCTTCATTAGGATTATTCGCCTACATTTCTTATGTTCTCAAATTGGGTGATAATATGGGAGGTTAGGATTGTCACGCCATTTTAAAGGGAATTTCTCCCTACTCTGGGAAAATATTATAGTTTGAAGATATGTTCGTGAATCCTTCATTAATTCCCAGGTATGAGGTAGGTCATCCCTTGATTGGTAATCGGTAGTAATCATATATGGAAAATAAATGATTTGTATGTAACATATGTTCTTCATAAATGAAGATATCTATATGTATATGAGGTTCCATTCATCAATGGAGTCATCCTATATACTAATTATAGATTTATTAGTCATTATAACAGTGATACTAGTTTACTAACCACATAGTGGGGCACTCTAGAGTTTATGGTCATCTATGTTGACAAATATTAGTATGGATTTTATCTTCATCCAAGGATACGAAAGTTGTTATGATTTTGGGATATAACCAAAAAAAGATATTCAAATGTATCCTTTTGAATGTAATTATATCCCACATAGTTTAGTGCCTCTTAATGGGACAAATCGTACCTTTTTAACACAATCTTATATGGACCCAATTGTACAATTTAATGACATGTGGAAAAGAAGTCTAAGTGGAAAATTCCATGTCTATGTTTGGTGTGGGAGTTATACTAGAGCATCCCAAGGAACATTGAAGGGGTATGATAGTCAATGATGGATTATACCTTAATGAGGATATGGCCCAGAGAGTACGGATCGATTTGGGGTGTTGGGTTTGAACCTCAGGGATGCCTCCTGTGTATCCCATTTTGATGGGAATTAAATACCATGAATTATTGGAAGTTTAGTAGGGGAATATAGTACATTGAGAGAAATATATTGGGGATTACTCCTAAATGGGATTCCCTATAAAAATAACCTTGAGTGATATATCAACTCATGATGGTGTGGGTGTTTAATTTTGGGATTACTCCAATGTAGGATTCCTGTATTAAGGGAATTATGATTTGGGTTCAATCTAGAGGAGGATATAACTTTGAGATTGAGACATAAGTGGGATTTAAATGTGTCCTAGTTAGAATAGGAATAAAAGTTCACATAGTTCAATCAATTAAGAGGTTCATGCGGGTTTTGTGATCATAACTAACTATTAAGACTACGTGATTCATGATCGTTGTGAGAAATTTGAGAGTGTGAATGATTGAAAAAACTACACACATTCCATCCATCATTGATGGAAAAAAGAGGAGTATATTGGAAGAGTCCAATGTAACAATGGAATAGGCTGGGGTTATGAAACATCACCATCATCACATTATATTAGAATGTAGTCCCATGGAAAGAAGGAATTAATGTGAATGACTGGTGGTATAGAGGAGAAACACTGTAGCCTCCAACATGAAGGGATATATGATGACACAATGATGGTTTCCCAAAATTTATTTATGTAGTGTGGGAGGATCTCATTTCATATAGCATGTAAAGTAATTTATGATAATTAACATCCATGCTAAGAACATGATGCTCTGACTTTTAAAGGTGACAATGGATGGTTGGATTCTTATCCAAAGAATATGAGTCTGGGAACTCCTCAAAACTACCCTTGGGGTTAGGTTCCACATGACCAAATTTATAAAGATCAATAGTATTCTGTAGGATCCTAATTATTCAGGTATGACATGTCCGCTAATTCTCTGATCATGAAAATACAAACACAAATAGTGGACATGGTTATGTCATTTTTCACATGGTTATGTAGATCAGTGGTCTTTTTGGGGGTTCCAACGTGGCCCCTATCAAAAAAGGGATCTAAAAAAGGAGACACATTTCCATTGATGTATTTGAATAAGGAATTAAATATTGATCACATAGGGTAGAGACTAGGAGAACCAAGGGGACTCATGAAAGGGGTGTTTCGTGCAAGTGGTTATCCATGGAAGTAGGCTAGGGAGAATGGGAGGAGCTTGGGCAATGGACTAACTGGTTAACTAAACATTGGAGAGACTTTTCTCAAGCCATTAATGGTTTCCATAGTTATTATAAGTTTTTTGTTTTTCATCTCCCTAGATATGGAATGGATCATCACATAAGCATTCTTCAGTTCGGGATTGGGAGTATTCCTCATGTAGGTGTTATTTACTTTAATCACAAGGAGGGCTTATGATATATTTTCCCTAATATTACCTACTATTTTGGAATTAGAAAACTACCTATATATTTTTATTGGACTTTAGAAAAGTAATATGGATATCAGAGAAGCTATCATCCTTTGGGATAATTCATCTGTCTAATCGAAGACCCCTACAGTCAAATTAAACTAAAATATGAGAAATTGGGGGAAGGTGATTTATTGTGCCATTGGTTTGCGTACATGGGATTGCACTCAGATGGTACTTTTGGGTACCTTGAGTGATTTTCTATTTTATTCTCTTTAATTATTTATATTCTTCATCTATCTTCTCCTCATTTTTATAAGGAATTTTTCATTGTCACATTTTCATCCTTAGGTTGAAACAGAGTTTCAACAAAATCCCCACCTCATATTGGATATGAATGAAAAATAGGGCTTAATCCTAAAGTAAATGTTTTAAAATGATATATATTACACTAGAATCTGCATTTGGTTGTTCTTATAGGTCCACCTTATAAGATGGTCACATTTGTAGAATTCTGCATCTATAAATTGGATCATCACTTTTCTAACAAACTGTTATGATTCAGAAATTCATGTAATCCCCATTCTTTTCTTTCACATAGAATATTTTCTTGAGGAATATTTTCTCACATACATACAATATTTATTTCAGTGAGATTCTTTCTTACCAATATTTTAGTGATACACTTTCACACCACTTATACTTGTGTGCCACAATGTCTTCCAAAATTTTATTTATTTCCCGATATTTTCAAAATGAGCCTACAATGAAATAAATTTGATATTTATTTGTAGGATCAGTTTCTCCCATAAAGTTCAAAAATTGTGAAACACTAGATATCAAGTGAACTAAGGAATTGATAAAGATCATATGGCATGAATACTATGACATATTTGACACCACCCTTCATGACCTAGTAGGGAATCTAAAGAATTATGAACATGATTTTATGAAGAGTGCCTTTTTACACATCCACAGTAACAACAATAAGAGAGATTTAAATATTCCATATATGATGAATTATAACTTATTACATTGGTCTGAAGACCATATGATATTCTAATCCACCAATATTTTCTGCACAGGCACATATATTAATGTTGTGATGGTAGGCAAGGCATATTTCATGCATTATAACCAATGTTCTCCAGATCTGAAATTAAACATAGTTGAACAGAAGTTGCATTTCTATTCATCCATTTTTGAGATTCATATACATATCAATCAAATCTCTAGAGGAATGTTTTGGAATTCCACCTAGGAGTGGCTGTTAAGCCCACATGGATGTGAGTGTACTCTGTGTGTCTAACCTATACTGGGTTCAAAATGGATCTTGAAGGCTTCCAAATTTATGAGGATATATGTTTGAGGATGAAGTATGTATATAATTATAAGGAATAGGCCTTAAAACATTACATAATATGGAATTAAAAGAATTTTTCACATTGAATATATTTTCAGGTTTAGGGAATTAGAGAATTAGTTCATAATATATACATATCAACTTTAATATTTCATGTAGACACATCTACTTAGTATATATTTTAAAAAAAATAAAATCTTTTTGAAAGAGTCATGTCTAGTTATAGATTTTAGACAGTAAGACATTTCCTTGATCTCATCTTTGACCCTATTTCACTTTATGTCCTGTGAAAAACATTTCAAAAACATGGGATGAGCATATAAAGATCATTAATGGATACACAAATAAGGAAAACTGTTCGTTTCTCAAAACAACAAGTAAACCATGAATAAATAATCATATGTAATAATTTTCACCTTTATGAAGTAGTAAATACTCTTCACTGAATAAATGATAATTTCTTACACTTTTGTAACCAAAATATTGCCATAACACCCATATAATGAACACATAACATATAAATGTAACTTGGAACATTAACATACTTAAATGAAATAACCATACGGTCGACTTCCACACATATCACTAAATGGAATAGCAATATGATTGACTTCAATACCCAATGAATTGGAGGTTATAACATAACCACCCATCCTGGTATTCATGGAACCACCCGTCATTTGGTTTATCATGTAACCACTAGTCAAATGTCCTTGTACCATTATAAAATAATATTACATAAAACAAATATAAATGAAAGAAAAAATTTCCACATCTCAATCACAATATATCACATAAATATATTGACTTAAAAAATCCATTATCAATACCATATTCAATACCAAAATACATAACAGAGTATATGGTATTTATTTACTTGTAAAAACATTATGGCTTGTTGATGAAGCCAAAGTTCAAGTAATACTCGCAACGGCAGAAAGGTCGTTGTCACCGCTTACGTTAAAAAAACATTCCTTTTTTGTCATCTAGTAAAATGATTTGTAGAAAAATATTCCCTTTGAAAGAAATGAAATTTCATTGGTTTTTATACAACTTATAAAATCAATTCTTGTATTAAAACAAAATATGCCTCATTGAAAAGAGATTTAGATGAAGTCCCTTACCTCATATCTGACTTGACTCAGTCATTCTATAATCATCGAAATAATAAACTAGAGTTAATTTATACTTTCTTGAGAACCTTTTTCAAGTTAATTAAACATTTTATATCACTTATTACCATGTTATGATCATTATGCAATCCTTTAAGTAAATAACGGTCATTTTGTTGATCTTTGGTACATGAGTCAAAAATAAACTTCTTATAATTACTAGTTGTTCATGTGGTGAAATATCGATTATATGAAAAATTACATTCATTATTTAGATATAATATATATCATATATATCCCGTATATACATGAATTTATAATATTACATAGCATTTAGAGGTAAGAAATAAAATGCACCATTCCTGGAGACGGTAAGCCGTACGTACGCATAAATGCTAATTTCATTTATATTTCATATTTAATGGAATGAAATCAAAATTATATAATGTTACATTAATATTAAAGTATAATATCATATATAATATCATTTAATCCATCTTTTATACATCCCACATATGGAATTAACGATTCCAATCACTTTGAGGGGGCGGTAGTCTGCACTTCCTAAAATGAAATTATTGCGTTCATCCATTATGGAAACCATAAAGGAATGCCATAAATGGAAAATACAGAATAATAAGACAAAACTAAACCTAATATATATCATATATAAATACAGTGACATCTTAATGGCCACCATTATATGTGGTAGGATATAATTCACTAATCATCATATCGTGAGGCAGTAGTTCGTCGTCCACAGAAACAATATGACCATCACCCATTAGATGGAGGTGTGTGTAAGTGTAGCTCTAATAATTATCATATAAAAATCCTAGTATATTTAATATACTAGTTGTTGTTACTAAATAAAGGAATAAAAAGAGTTTAGGGGGTTGGAGATGAAAAATAAAACAAAAGGACATAAGAGAAGACATTACCTTTAAATTGGGTAACTCCATTGGGTTTGAACCAAAAGGGTTTCTTGAAGAGATTTAGGCTTATCGTAAGGATTCTAGAATGAGGGTAGGGATGTGAAGAGATTATATGAGTAGGGGATGGATGATTAAATGGCTTGAGAGGTGTGGATAAGGGGTAGAGGTGGGGGCCTTTTATAAGAGGGAGGATGGTTACTTTTGGAAAGTCTTGAAATGTTACTTTATTATAAAATGATTTTCAGAATATGAAAGGTCCTAAAATGATATATTTCAAAGATAAGGTGATAAGGTTTCTAAATACACCCATAAAATATGTTTTATACAAGTTTATGTTTTATATTTTACCTTATATTTTAATTTTATTTAAATCATTCATTAATGAGATAATCACTGCATCATCATGGTGTCATAAATAAATTTATTTATTTAATATCAAAAAATTATAAAAAATATAAAATGACATAGGAAACTATTTTAGCTTTCCAATTACTATTTATAGTCTAAGATATCATTTATATAAACAAAAAATAAAATTGTTTTACTTAGGTGATACATACTTTGGTTATATTTTCCTTTCTTTAAAAATTATATAATAAAAGGTCACTGTCACACTAAAGTAATTCCATGGGTTCCCAAAGATGGCACATGGAATCCCATGGTAGACCATGACTCAAAAAAATGATTTTGACACAATTTTTTGTAATTTTATATTATTATGATATTATTTTATTACCGTTAACTACCCAATTAATAATTAATCACGATAATTAAAGATAATTGTCATCGTTAGTATTCATAATGTCCAAAAACAAAAGTATCTTAATTACATATTCTGGACCATAGGATTCCAAATATAGAACCCATTTTACCAAATTACTTACAGAGAAATTGTAGTAATTAATTTAAAAATAATTCCCGTTGTCAAAACAAATAGCATGTTTATAAGAAACAATATCTATTTAATGATTGACAATTTTTTATGTCCAATTAAAAAGTTAAATTAATTGTAATGACCCCCATTGGATTAAATGGTTAAATAATATTCTAGTTAAACTTTAAAACCAATTAAAAACATAATCTATCCATATAATTAAATTATATGAAAACGTATTTTTGAAGTAAAAACCAGTATTTTTCACTATTCATTAAAAAATGAACACCGTCAGAAAAATACAAAAAAAATTATCCAAATAAAATTTAAATGTTCCAATTATAATGAATAAGTTTATTTTGATAAATAGAGCTTATAAAATTGTCAACAGGTTGATTTAAAAATGGTTCATCATCAAAAGGTGGTAAAACAATCTTTTAGAAATATTAGAGTATTCTATGCGTAAGATTGGATTAATTCTCATTTTAAGCCTCTAAAATAGTATATAAATCATAAATAGACATATATATGAAAATCTATTATTATTTACTTACTTGTGATGTTACAATAATAATGATGATTTTGTGCCCGAACTATTGGGCCAGAGGGGTGAAAAAATGAATTGTTTCCATTTGAAGCAAGGATAATTGGGCATTAGTCTGGGGGACATTCAAAAGATCTCTAGGGTTTTGATACTTGTAGATATTAATAATTAATTAATTCATATAAAGGTAACATTTACTGACATTGAAAAGATGAAATATTTATCATGTGAGACACTAAAAATATACCACAACAACAAGAATGAAAATCCCCATGCAAGATATGATATTCATCATGATATGTGGATGTGAATTTTCAGAAGAAAAAGAGGTTAGTCCCCTAGTGAAAGGGTCAAATGAGTTGTCTCAAAGCAATAAAGATAATTTCACATGACACCGTCTGGAAGACGCTAGAAAAAGCAGTGTTTGACAAGGGGGATATGAAATCGACCCCAAAATTCATGTAAAGACACTTCTTGTTAGATTTCGGGTTATATGGATAAGTATTTATCTGTATAATACTCATGATTCCATTGATATTATAAGGCCTGGAACATATGTTGTAGCTACAATGATGGAAGTGATGAAAATGGTGGGGTTCTCCACCCCTGTTTTGGGAAAACTCAACTAAATATTGACATAAATTAGTATAATAAGGGATTCATTATGAATTTAATAACCATTATGCGACATGTGGGGATGGATGATGACTCATTTTAGGACATATTCTATTAAGAATTTTTTCTAAGTCATCAGGAGATCATTGTGGTCATTCATTCCTAAATTCCTTATTATTTCTCCCATATCCTTAATTCCTTTGAAAATTAGAAAAATAATGGGATTATTTAAGGATTTCAAAAAAATTACATACATGAATTCGTCAATGATAGTGTTTTATGATGAAGGGATGACCAACATAGAGCTAAGGTCATTCATTCTATCCATTAGGGATGGTGTGATGGAAACCTAGATAGATGGAAAAATCATATATGAAGCCTATGATCCTTACCGATCTTCAAACGAATTCAAATTCCTACAAAATAGTACTATATTACCTCTAGTGCATGTCAGATTAGAAAAAAAATGATGGTGTATCGATAGATATGATTGTATACATATATGTAACTAATAAGTGAAGTGATAACCATACCTAAAACAGATTTAGAACGAAGGTTGACTACCTGGTATGCAGAATATTGGATTTCATAATTCCATGAAGGGGTGATAGACAATGATATTCCTAGGGATGGAATGAGGAGGTTGATTAGGAAAGAACCTTCTCATTTTAATGTGATTAATCTTCTTTGTAGTTTGATTCACTATAGTTTATGATCAAGGATAACGAGGCTCTCGGTTCATTGAAACAACATCTTGCAAAATATAATCCACCTACATGAATCAAGGGGTCTACACCTAGGTGTTAGAGTCTCTATCACAAAAAAGAGAACATGGTTCCATATTCTCATCCACCATCTATGATGTTATGAATTTGAAAGTATGTTAAATCTATGGGTACAATATAATACTCACAGAAGGCCATGATGTATTCAGAATACATACAACAAGAGGTAGTCCAAAAGAGACATGACTGGTTTTTCGAAACTGACACTATGTGTGATCTCTTATGTAAGGGGTTTGATATTCCTAAAACAAGATATCTTAGGTACCCTTTTGATATTTTATATAAGGATAATCCTACTAAAATTTAAGTCTATATTCATGATCTAGAGATGTTTTA
The DNA here is from genome assembly GCA_963277665.1 of Viscum album. Taxonomy (NCBI): domain Eukaryota; kingdom Viridiplantae; phylum Streptophyta; class Magnoliopsida; order Santalales; family Viscaceae; genus Viscum; species Viscum album. The sequence continues at coordinate 403,255,960 of OY728163.1, read as the reverse complement.
CTATGTATCCATGAATCGGGTCCCAATCACAAGGCGAATGAATGATTTAATAGATCATGGAACTACATAGGGAACCAATCATTCATATTTTAAGGAATGTAATAATATATTCGATCTTGAAGATGTAGTATCTCCTCTTCCCAATATCATTTCTTATTTTCCTTTATATTTTTGGAAATGTGTTATTTATCAAGGGAAATAACCATTTAATTTGTAGCTGGATAATGGAAATTTAACTGAGGTCCTTTCTCCACAGTACAACCCTAGTGGTAGTTCAATCAGGGTTATTAGGTCACCCATTGAATTCAAATAATTATCTCCAGGATGATAGGCCATGGAGGAAGGTACTACAGGAGATTTCCCAACTATATTACATGTTTTTTGGGGTGGTTGATGATAGCCCTTCATTGATGAAGATGAAGTGGAATGCATGATGAATGTTGAAATACATGGTTATGATCATTGTTATAAGAGATAGGTTTTCTTTATATCATTAATTTAAGCTTCATCTAGAGTATGTTTTTAAACCTCTTGGGGTTCAAGGAACTCCTCATGTTTTCCCTAAAGGATTTTATTGATGAGAATACGAGAAATGATGAGGGTGATTCTAAAATACTGTAGATTTATACATTGGAAAGGAATCATTTGACTGAAGAAATGTAATGGACAATGTATAACCCATTCATTCTTGGCACTTCTCATACCACAACTGCATAGAGTGAGAATGAATCTTGTTTTTCAGAAGTGTTTCATTAGAAGCTATATATCAAGGATTAAGTTCTATTTTATAATGTTTTTTGTTCATATAAAACACTAGATAATCCTATAATTATTGATTCCAAGCATATTGCTTCCAATGAGGAGGTTGTTCGGGGTCCCAGTTTATTAGAGGAGGGTCATGAATAAACTGTTCCATGTGTTCCTATAGTTGAGATAAAAATATGTCATGGGATTTCAATATAATACATTATGAATCTTGGCATGTATTTTCATAAAACACTAAAACATACTAATATTACTAGAAAATTAGAAGATTTTGTGGTAAAATATATTGAACAAAATCGATATGATTATTAATTTTCAATTTAGTTAATATTCTCATCCCTGATTCTATATTCATGATTCATTGGGATGTGGTGCTCCAACTACTATAACAATCCCAGTGATTGGGAATTAAGAAGTCATTAAAATCCCTCCAAATCCCACTATTGAGGTGGAGCCACCTAAGGGGGACCGTGTATCAGAAATCCTTCTTAAATATCATCTGGTGTGTCTTGGGAAGACATGGTGGATTATACCTTATCAATAAGGGCCAACCCAATCTACTGAGGTTAGAATTGTTGGGGAGGAATTTTAATTGGGTTATGATTTTCTATTGGGTAAGGATCATCATCAATTTTCACTATTCCAAACTATTTCCATTATTTTTATGCTAATGATTATTTTAATTCATCAATTTTGTATTACCAACTATCATTTCTATATTTCAGGGTGGAGCATCAGTATCAGCTCAACTACCATTAAAAGTAAAATAATTCACTATCCTGGAGGGAGTATAATTGGAAATTATTTGAATGTTCTTATTCAAGTGTATATCTCTACTTACAATAGTTACTCTGAATCATATCTGGAGTTTCATAATTCTATTTTCTGCACACCTCATAAGGCATGGAAAAATATATGGTAGATAATATCTGAGGTTTCCCATGAAGAAATTATTTCATGAGTTCCACTAATATAATAATTATTAATCATTTTATGATTTTGTGGATTTTATTACCATATAGTTCATGTTGTGGTAATGGATACTATTCATAAGTGGGAGCAGGAGCATTACAATTGACAATATCTCATCAAATAAAAACATATCATCAACTTTGAAAATTTTCAATCTATGATATCCCAAGAGGGGGCCAGTCATAGATGAAAATTGGAAGAATTTTCGAGGTAAATCAAGGAGGTGGTAGTTCAAGTTGCATGCATTCATTATTAATTTACCACCACTCATGGGGAACAAAAAAAATATCATTGTTCATTAAGATATTCTCATGAATAAGGGAAAAATACTATTGCAACTTCTAATGAAGCGCTTTCCTAGGTTTAGGAGAATAATTTTTTTTTTCAAACAAAACATTAATAAGCTATTGATGGGGCTCATGAGGCCATTCAACAGATGAAACGCTATATTAAAATCCTTTATAGTGAATATTGAGAGACTCTATTTTTTAGATGTTCCTATTATTTTTTACCATAAATGAAAACAATTTTTTTTCCAATCATATATTTTTTCATCACTTCATTCTTCTTATAACATATTTTCAACTATAATTTTGAAAAAATTATAACATTATAGCAGCTAATCATAGTTATATTTAAAGGGATGGGGGATCTTTTAGTTTTACCTAAACCATGGGGTCTAGTGAGCACAATTCAATTGTAACGAGGGATGTATATAAAAACCTATTAACATTGAGTATTGTTTATTATCACCATTATTTTTTAGAATACATAATATAAATGAGAGTTTTGGAGCGCGGGGTTGGAAATTTTTTAGGATACCTTTTTTTATGTTTTCAGCCAAATAAGATTTATGCCTTTTAACTTTTATTTCTCGATATTTCCGAAACCATATAGATTTTGGGTCTAGAAATTTGATACTTGAATCTTGTCTAGGGTTCCCCAAGAAGGTTTTCTTCATAGCGAGTACTGTGTATTCTTTTTGGGTAGTTTAAAGTGTTGTGTGTTAGACTAATTAAGATAATTTTTTAGGTTAAACTACTTTTACTGTAAATTTTGAAATTATAACACAAACAAGGATTGATGGGTAGGAATATAATGATATTCTATAGAAACCTCTAATTGGAATATTGAGAAAATTATCTGATTGCCAAATTTAATCTTCGTACTAAAGATCAGAGAAGGTATCTTTTGAGAACAAAGTTAACACTAGTTAAAAAACCATTATGAGGGCTCATTTTAGCAAGTCAAACTAGGGAACATACATTATAGTCACGTTCTAGTATCTAGAGTATTAAAGGATAGTTATTTTAGTGACTTAAGAAAGGCCAAATGGGGGGCATGTACTTCACAGTCAGGTAATGGGGTATTCATTAATTGTTACATTCTTTTATTGATTATCATGGAATAGTTATGATATTAATGCCTCAATGCCATAGTGGGGGGCTTCACTATGGAACAATTAATGAGAATAAGTGAATAATTTGTGTTGAACTAGGATATGAATAAAATTCCACTCCTAAAAAAATTTGATGTTTGATGGTGGGTACATTTTTTAGAAATGGGTTTCTGGTATTATGATATGTAGTTTTATGTCATGCTACAAGGACATTATAATGTGCAGTTTCTAGTTATGCTATAAAGATATTATGTGTTTCAATTTTATGTCATGATGAAATTATATTATGGGAGAATAAGAATTTAAAGTCATGAAACAAGGGATTTTAGGGATATGTTCCGTTTCAAGTCACGCAACAAGGAAATTATTCATTGCATTTATATGTAATGGCACAAGGATATTTGGTTTTAATGGTTTCATCAATATTGATATTTTTTTGAAAATGCACTATAATATTCATATATGGAAGGATGATTGTATGTTATGATTTGTGGATGAATAGTGATATGATAAAAAAGGATGGTGGAATTAGAGGAGGTCTCTTCCAGGAATGATGTGACCATTTCTTGAGAACCCCGTTTTGGGGCTATTTTATGCAAGGATGTTAAGGGAATGTATTGTACAATCAACAATGTCATTTATTGACCAACATACCCATTATGTGTGAAAATTATGAAAGGCCAATTGGGGCCTGTAACACCCTGAGATTTTATGAAAAATATTCTTTTAATTTCATTAATGTCTTGTGTTGTATGCTACACCAAGATTACCTTGCACCATACGCAACACCGTATTAGCTTTCAGTATACGCAACACTATTCTTGGATCATGTTACACACAATTTTGATAATAGTTATTCTATGAAACATTGAGTATATATATATATAATCAATGTATACATGAAATATGTTTGGATTCTGTTATACAAAACAACGAAGTATTCTTGCACAACACGCAACCCCGACATGTCTTGAATTACACACAATCATAACCTTCCTGGATAGCGTGTGTTGTACGCAATACCAGGTTTTACTAAACGACGATATATTATTATAATATTATTATGAACTAGCCGTTATGAATATTATTAACTATATTTTGAATTTTATAACATTATTATTCATCTTAATCATTTTCTATAACATGGTATAAGAACAAAATAAATTTTTCAGGTAAAATAAGTATTTTTCAAAAAATGCAGTTTTGTCGGCTTTTCATGGCGCACCCACTTTAAATCTAGTATTTGAAATGTTTATAAGTTCAATTTTACAAAATAAAATTATTCTTTGGAATCAGGATATAAAAATTTACTTTGGATAAAATTTTCATATTATTCTAGTAACTTTCATATTTTGATGAATAGTAAAAACACGCTATATTTTAAATAAAAACAACTTTTTTCATCGAAATAATTTATATGGTTAAATTATAATATTGAATGGTTTTAATGTATAAATAGAATATATATTTTTCCATTTAATATAATGTATGTCATTAGCCTTGATTTTACATTGAATTTGTAGGTTAAATAAATTCAATCTTTTGCAATGTTTTAAACAAAAACCCGTTTTCTTTCGACAGTGGGATTAATTTTAATTTAATTTATAAAAATTTTGTGTATTGAATTTGGAAAAATGGATTCCATATTTGAAATCATTGGGTCCAAATCACGTTAATAAGCTACTTTTTATTTTTGGGCATCATGAATAGTAACTACGGTAAATTTTATTTACCATAGGTAAAGGTAAATCGGGTAATTAAGGGTAAATATAAGATTATAAAATTACCCTAACACCTTCCAAAATCCTATTGGATGACTTAAAGTCGACCCATATCACCTAAGGGTCAGATTAGAATCATTTAATGAACTTTTTTCCATGAAAATAACTTAATTTTTATTAAAACCAAAGTCACAACATGTCACTCTCTTAAATCCTATAAGTATAATTATTTTACTTTAGTGATAAACATCATGAAACTTCGAACATTAATATTCTCCAGAAAGATAATGAAATTATATACATCATATGAATTTATTTATATTTTTTAGGGATTAAATAATTATAATTAATTATGACACAATAATGATGCAGAAATTGTTTATCTAGTGAAAAATCAAGAATATAGTTTTTATTAAACTAATTGTGACCCTTAAATGCACAAACCCCTGACCAAAACTTGTTGGTCATGTAAATGTAAACCATAATCATCCAATGGTCGAATATTTGACCATTTTGAGCCTTATAAGTGTGATTATGACACTTATATTATATTATTTTAAAAGATGCCAAAGTTGTCACCTTCATAATTTAATAAATATTACAATTTAAATATTGTGATTTTAAGATGATAAATTCCAGTACAAGTAGTATTGTGAAAGGTAATAGATTTATCATATGATTTTATTTTTAATTGTTATGCAACAAATATGTATATTAAATAATTATAAAAAAATGTTGTAGTATTTATTTTATTATGAGATAAACCAAATAAATGGTTTTAGAAATAATAAAATAAATATTATATGAACTATTTAATGTTCTAAACTAATTTTATAGATACATATGACATTTTATGAACCTATTAATGCTTTTAGTTCGAACATATATTCTGTATTTATTTTATTTAAATTCAAATAAATGAATAGTGTCAAAATTGACACTATTGTTATTTTATAAAAATAACATATTATAAAATTGTTTAAAAATCACAGAAATATTTAAAAATTATAAATTTAAATTTATATGGTCTAAAATGTTATTAAGTATCCAATTATGGAAAATTCACAACAAATAAGCAATTATTTGTTATAATTTAAAATTTAGAATATTATTACCACAAATAAAAAAAATTGATTAAATAAGGATAAATCAAGTTGATAATGTTTAAAAAAATTACAAACATGTATAAATTCTATTGGATGATGAGATTACAACCGTATATTATCTAATATTCGAATATGAGTCATTTTTGGAGGTTTTTGAGTGGGGTTAGATTTGTTATAAATTAATATTTTTAAGATTTCCAAAGGTGCCTCTCTCCTCCCATATAAAAGGGCACCTACTCTCTCCCTTCCTCGCCCCAATTTGAGCCTTCAATATTGGCCAAACCCTGCCAAATTATCTTATCCACTTCCCTAGAAACATCTTAGAGGTCTTGGTCTTCTTCAAAGACAAATTGTAGTGCCCTAAGTGGAGGTCTCAAAGAGGCGCTTCAAAGAAGAGGTAATGTCCATTACCAATTCTTTCAAATTTATTTCTTCTTCCACTTATTCTTCATTAGTTGTGTCATTATGAAACAATAACATCAGTATCACTCATATACTGATATGTTATTATATGTATGAAACAACCCTATCTCACCATCTATCCACCCTACGAAAAAATAAATCACCGCGCATTTGTACGTACGGAATACCGTCTCCACGCCGTGGTGTAATCTATTTTCTTCCACCACCTTACTTGGATGGGTATAATGGTGTAAATAATGACTATATATGATTATTGTAAGTTGATATTGATTCTTAAATATTATACATACACTTCAATACAATTCCACGATCATGTTAATGATATCATCGCTCTTGCGTACGTACGGACTACCGTCTCCATAACGCGATGAGATTCATTTTCAATGATTTACCATTCATGAATGATTATAATGTATATATAATAAGTAATCATGATATATATGACATAATAATGATACTGGATTTATGTATATATATATGTATTTCATCTACTTAATTCATTCAATTCAATAAGGAAACAAAAACAGCTTTCATGCATACGTACGGATTACCGTCTCCATGAACGGTGTATTTCTTTCCATTTATCGATCTATTATATATATGTATATTCTGAATATATATTATATATAAATCATGTCTTACATTCTGAATTTAAGTAACCATGATCTATGTAATAGTATGAATAATTACAAGTTAAAACACGAACGACAAATGAAACGATTTTACCCAAAATGTTACTTTTACATTAATTTACATAAGAATGGATAATATAAAGTCATAAGTGAACCATATATGATATATAACAATGAATATGATTCTGTAATAATTCAATGACATTATTTAAATCATTATACAGGAGGTTCGGATATATTAAAAGGATATCAGACGTAAGGTAAGTGATAATTTATCAATCTCATTTTTATCTGAGATTGTTTATTCGTAAGTATTTACTGGGGTTATCTTTATTATCCAAGCCCATGTTTTCCAAAAATGGTTTCATGTATGTTTAATGTCCTTTTTACCCATTTTGACTTTTACTACATGTTATGTAAGGAATATTTCTTTTTTTATGTTATGAGGTGCCTTTTGACTTTTCCGACAAAAGTACGAGAAAAATGTTATTTTTAACTTATACGGTGTGAAAGGATTTTTTACGGTTTCATAACACCTTATTTTCATAATGCTTCCTCTAAAAGTTTTCAGGATTATTTTCAACAAACCCTTTTCTTTTAAAAGTACATTCCATTTTTTTGAAAATAAATTGATTTTGAAGAAGAAAGGATATTTTCCTCAAGAATTCATTTCAAGTGTTTTATCAAAACCATTTTCCATCTAAGATGAAATTATTTCATATGTGTTTGTTTCAAGTATAATGTCTCTATGATTTACATGATTTCAATTTTATTATGATGAAATATACATTTATTTTATATGGATTATGTGATGATGATATGATGTTTATGAAACCCATTTTATTCTTTGGTTTATGATGAATGTTTTAAGTTTATGTTGTGGCACAAGTAATAATGATTTCATTATGAGATGGGTGGGACCTATATCTCTCTCCAATGAATTGGGTAAATATTTATATCTCATGAGATAGACATGGCTGGAACGACATGTTAAACTAGTTCAGTAATACAGGACTGGAACGAGGAGAGAACTCGATTCAGAAAGGGACTTTGTCCACTAAGATGGTCTTGGCAGCAATGCCTTGGCTACTATAGAAATCATACCATGTGCTTCATGGTTGCAACAATTACATGTTTTATTCCCATGCTATTTTATCATTCTTAATGTTTCTTTATGATATATTCCTTACGTACTTCCAAGATTCATGTCTTTTCTCAAGATTTTGATGTTTAGATTTTATGTTCATGTTTTTGCATTCAAATGTTTATGGATTTTTTTTATGTTCTCTATTTTTACCCTTACTAGGAATTTGAGCTCACCCCTTTTATGTTTTCTTTTCCCCAGGATATAAAGAATGGTTTTAGGTAAAAAAGGGAAGATCTTTATTTGGGAGATATTGAAGATCTTTCACCACGATTAGAAGATTTTATTCCGAGTTTCCAAAGACACTAAACTATTACGGTCCTTGTTTGGCTGTTTTTCTTATGTATTAATTATTCCGCAAAAGTAATGTAATTTCCATGTACGTCAAACTTCGGGTCTCTACAGTTGGTATTAGAGGAAAGGTTTAGTCAACCTTTGGAAACTTGGATGCGAGAACTTTACTGAGATCCCTAGAGATATTTCTAAGGTATGTTTAGGGATGTCCCTAAGGATAAGTATACGTATAGGATATATTCCTAGAACTATGGTAACGATCTTAGAATTTAACTTAAGATGTTAGATATTTAAGGTACTCCTCCTTGATTATGTTATTTTCCTTGTATGATTTTTGCCTCTCACGGAATTCTTTTTGTGTTTTAGTCGATGGAGGGAACAAGAAGGAATTCGGTTAACATTGAATCCAATGGACAAATTGGTGACTATGAGGAAAAAAATTGCATCATTCCTAGAGAGAAAGTTATTGTGATTATGCCGAATCAGTCATCACGATATATGATGAACAAGGTGAAATTTAGTGGTATGCCTAATTCATCAAATAAGAGGAAGATAGACTTTTATGCATGTTCTCATGTTGAGGAGCATAAAGAATGGAAGATTGAGATTTCTAAAGAAGGGAAGAAAAACCATGAGGAATACCTCAAATGGAGGGACATATGTTATCTGTGCGTAGAAAAGGGTCATAGAGTGATAGACTGTTATGGAGTTCAATGTTTTATTTGTGGAGAACATGGGAATTACACAACTCAATGCCCTGACCTAAAAAGTATCTTCTAAAATCAAGGAAGGACTTATTCCAAGACATTCATTTAAGAGGATAGATTGAAGTGTTTATGTATTGGTATTCAAGAATAATTTTTTTGAGGTACTTTTATGGTGTATTAGAATATTTTTGTATTAGTCTATTGTGGTTTTCAATAATTTTATGGTACCGGTAACCATGAAAAGTGATTCAAATATTTTGGAAAGCAGATGATATGTGTATAATGAAGGGATATGGAGAAAATGAAATGTTTTACTGTATTCATGAGCTCATTATTGATATAAGTACTAAGTGATATCATGGTTTGAGTATATAGAATTTTGAGGATTTTGGTATGTGGAAAGAGTTAACTTTTGACAGCACTCATGTTTTCACTAAGATTCAATGGGTATTCATTTTCAAGAGAATACATGATTAAGTTATTCACATGATTTGAATGTGACCAATAGGATATATGGGTGATAAATTAGGGTATTCACATGCTTGGTTGATGACATTTAAAGTAATCGTTTTCTTTATACTATGAGCTTCGACAGAAGTATTTTAGATAAGCCTAAATATTTGAATGGATTATGTTGGACATAAGTTAGTATTGTTTAAAGATATAACTTTTTTGATATTATTGATGGGATGTTATAGTAATGTAGTTTTTGAAAAAGGACAACCTACAGGATGAGCGACATCCCATCGCATCGGACAAGGCTGTGGGAATCGAACCCACAACCGAAGTGCGACTGGCCTTTATCACCTACCACTGGCCTACAAAGAGTCCCTGGTTAGTATAAACTAGTTTTATTTTATTAAGTGGAATGATAGATGAATTATATGTCCATTTTAGAATGATATACGATAGATGGACTTATGTATATAACTATTGCTAACCTTTTGATTAAGATAGACGGAATGACCCATCATTCTATCACATGATCTACTAACACTTTACGAAAGAAAAATTCAACTTCATTTTTTTAAGAGATAAAGTAGAAATTGTTCAAGGCACGAACAACGGTGAGATTATATCGAAATAAAGTAGGTATTTCTTCTAATTCAAAATTTTCAACTTTTGGAAAATGATATTGAAAACAAAAAAATGGTGTCCTAATGCTCTTATATCCGATGAATCTGATGGTACCTTAGATCATCACAAATCTATGGATTGGTGATTGATGGATTTTTCATAGCCATGTTCTCTACCACTCTCCATCAGAACTTGATCCATATTTTCACTTATGTTCTCCTATATGGGAACCCAATTATGAGTTAATTTGGGTAACCGTTACATTTCATACTTTAGTTTTTAAAGCCAAGTTTTGGTATTCCTTTTTATGATGTGGGTTTCTATTAATCTTTTGAGTAGTAAACCATTTATAACCCCGACGAATTTCGATGGAGAAATTCATTTTAAGGGGCGTAGAATGTAACACCCTGAGATTTTATGAAAAATATTCTTTTAATTTCATTAATGTCTTGTGTTTTATTCTACACCAAGATTACCTTGCGCCATACACAACACCGTATTAGCTTACAGTATACGCAACACTATTCATGGATCCTGTTACACACAATTTTGATAATAGTTATTATACTCATCATTGAGTATATATATATATATATTAAATGTATAAATGAAATATGTTTGGATTCTGTTATACAAAACAATTAAGGATTCTTGCACAACACGCCACCCTGACTTGGCTTTCATTACACACAATCGCGACCTTCCTCGATAGCGTGTGTTGTACGCAATACCAGGTTTTACTAAACAACGATATATTATTATAATATTATTATGAACTAGCCATTATGAATAGTATTAACTATATTTTGAATTTTATAACATTATTATTCATCTTAATCATTTTCTGGAACATGGTATAAGAACAAAATAAATTTTTCAGGTAAAATAAGTATTTTTCAAATAATGTTGTTTTGCCGCGTTTTCATGGCGCACCCACTTTAAATCTAATTTTTGACATGTTTATAAGTTCAATTTTACAAAATAAAATTATTATTTGGAATCAGGATATAAAAATTTACTTTGGATAAAATTTTCAAATTATTCTGGTAACTTTCATTTTTTGATGAATAGTAAAAACACGCTATATTTTAATTAAAAACAACTTTTTTCATCGAAATAATTTATATGGTAAAATTATAATATTTAATGGTTTTAAAGTAAAAATAGAATATATTTTTTCCATTTAATATAAGGTATGGAATTAGCCTTTATTTTACATTGAATTCGTAGGTCAAATAAATTCAATCTTTTGCAATGTTTTAAACAAAAACCCGTTTTCTTTCGACAACGGGATTAGTTTTAATTTAATTTCTGCAACATTTGTGTATTGAATTTGGAAAAATGGATTCCATATTTGAAATCAGTGGGTCCAAATTATGTTAATAAGCTACTTTTAATTTTTGGGCATCATTAATAGTAACTACTGTAAATTTTATTTACCATAGTTAAAGGTAAATCGGGTAATTAAGGGTAAATATAAGATTATAAAATTATCCTAACACCTACCAAAATCCTATTAGATGAATGAAAGTCGACCCATATCACCTAAGAATCAGATTAGAATCATTTAATGGCCTTTTTTCCATGAAAATAACTTAATTATTATTAAAACCAAAGAAAGTGACAACATGTCACTCTCTTAAATCCTATAAGTATATTAATTTTAATTTAGTGATAAACTTCATGAAACATCAAACATGAATAGTATCCAAAAATCTAATGAAATTATCTACATCATGTGAATTTATTTATAATTTTTAGGGATTAAATAATTATCATTAGTTATGACAAAATAATGATGCAGAAATTGTTTATCTATTGAAAAATCAAGAATATAGTTTTTATTAAACTAATAGTGACCCTAAAATGCCCACAACCCTGACCAAAACTTATTGGTCATGTAAATGTAAACCATAATCATCCAATGGTCGAATATTTTACCATTTGGAGCTTTATAATAGCGATTATGACACTTATATTATTTTATTTCAAATGATGCCAAAGTTGTCACCTTCATAATTTAATAAATATAACAATTTAAATATTGTGATTTAAGATGACAAATTCCAGTAAAAGTATTATTTTGAAAGGTAATAGATTTATCTTTATCATAGGATTTTATTTTTAATTTTTTTTCAACAAATAAGAATATTAAATAATTATAAAAAATGTTGTAGTATTTATTTTATTAACAGATAATCCAAATAAATGGTTTTAAAAATAATAAAATAAATATTATATGAACTATTTAATGTTCTAAAATAATTTTATAGATACATATGAAATTTTATTAATCTATTAAAGCTTTTAGTTCGTACATATGTTATGTATTTATTTTATTTAAATTCAAATAAATGAATACTGTCAAAATTGACACTATTATTACTTTATAAAATTAACATATTATAAAATAGTTTAAAAATCACAAAAATATTTAAAAGATATAAATTTAAATTTATATGGTCTAAAATGTTATTAAGTATCCAATTATGGACAATTCAATACAAATAAGTAATTATTTGTTATAATTTAAAATTTAGAATGTTATTACCTCAAATAAAATTAAATTGATTAAATAAGGATAAATCAAGTTGATAATGTTTAAAATAAATTCCAAAAATGTGTAAATTATATTGGTTGATGAGATTATAACCTTATCTTATCTAATATTCGAATATGAGTAATTTTTGGAGGTTTTTAAGTGGGTTTAGATTTATTATAAATAAATATTTTTAAGATTTCCAAAGGTGCCCCTCTCCTCCCTTATAAAAGGGCACCTCCTCCCTCCCTTCCTCACACCAATTTGAGCCTTCAATCTCGGCCAAACCCTGCCAAATTCCCTACTCCACTTCCCCAGAAACATCTTAGAGTTCCTGGTCTTCTTCAAAGACCAATTGTAGTGCCCTAAGTTGAGGTCTCAAAGAGTCACTTCAATGAAGAGGTAATGTCCGTTACCAATTCTTTCAACTCTATTTCTTCTTCCACTTCTTCTTCTTTAGTTGTTTCATTATGAAGTAATAAAATAAGTATCGATCATATACTGATATGTTATATTAAGTATGTAACAACCCTATTTCACCATCTATCCACCCTATGGAAAAAGAAATCACCGCCTGTGCGTACGTACGGAATACCATCTCCACGTCGTGATGTAATCTATTTTCCACCACCACCTTACTTGGATGGGTATAATGGTGTAAATAATGACTATATATTATTATTGTAAGTTGATATTGATTCTGAAATATTATACATACACTTCAATACAATTCCACGATCATGTTAATGATATCATCACTCATGCGTACGTATAGACTACCGTCTCCACAACACGATGAGATTCTTTCTCAATGATTTACCATTCATGAATGATTATAAAGTATATATAATAAGTAATTGTGAAATATATGAAATAATAATGATACTCGATTTATGTATATATATATGTATTTCATCTACTTAATTCATTGAATTCAATAAGGAAACGAAAACAGCTTTCATGCGTAAGTACGGCTTACCATCTCCATGAACAGTGTATTTCTTTCCATTTATCGATCTATTATATATATGTATATTCTGAATATATATTATATATAAATCATGTTTTACATTATGGATTTAAGTAACCATGATCCAAGTAATCATATGAATAATTACAAGTTAAAACATGAACGACAAATGAAACGATTTTACCCAAACTGTTACTTTTACATTAATTTACAAAAGAATGGATAATATAAAGTCATAAGTGAACTATATATGATATCATAACAATGAATATGATTCTGTTATAAGTCAATGACATTATTTAAATCATTATAAAGGAGGTTCAGATATATACGAAGGATATCAGACATAAGGTAGGGATAATTTATCAATCTCATTTTTATCCGAGATTGTTTATTCGGAGGTATTTACTGGGGTTATCTTTATCATCCAAGACCATGTTTTCCAAAAATGTTTTCATTTATGTTTAATGTCCTTTTTACCCATTTTTGAATTTTACTACATGGTTTGTAAGGAATATTTTTTTTTACGTTATGAGGTACTTTTTGACTTTTTAGACAAAAGTACGAGAAAAATGTTATTTTTAACTAATACGGAGTGAATGGATTTTTTACGGTTTCATAACACCTAATTTTCATAATGCTTCCTCTAAAAGTTTTCAGGATTATTTTCAACAAACCCTTTTCTTTTAAAAGTACATGCCATTTTTTTTGAAAAGAAATTGATTTTGAAGAAGAAAGGATATTTTCCTCAAGAATTCATTTCAAGTGTTTTATCAAACCCATTTTCCATCTAAGATGAAATTATTTCAAATGTGTTTGTTTCAAGTATAATGTCTCTATTATTTACATTCTTTCAATTTTATTATGATGAAATATCCATTTATTTTATATGGATTATGTGATGATGATATGATGTTTATGAAACCCATTTTATTCTTTGGGTTATGATGAATGTTTTAAGTTTATATTGTGGCACAAGTAAGAATGATTTCATTATGAGATGGGTGGGACCTATATCTCCCTCAAATGAATTGGGTAAAGATTTATATCTCATGAGATAGACATGGTTGGAACGACAAGTTAAACCGGTTCAGTAATACAGGACTGGAACGTGGAGTGGACTCGATTCAGAAAGGGACTTTGTCCACTAAGATGGTCGTGGAAGCAATGCCTTGGCTACTATGGAAATCATAACATTTTCTTAATGGTTTCCACAATTACATGTTTTATTCCCATGCTATTTTATCATTCTTAATGTTTCTTTGTGATATATGCCTTACGTACTTCCAAGATTCATGTATTTGCTCAAGATTTTGATGTTTAGATTTTATGTTCAAGTTTTTGCATTCAAATGTTTATGGATTGTTTTATGTTCTCTATGTTTACCCTAACTGGGAATTTGAGCTCACCCCTTTTATGTTTTCTTTTTCCCAGGATATAAAGAAAGGTTTTAGGTAAAAAAAAGGGAAGATCTTTATTGGGAGATGTTGAAGATCTTTCACCATGATTAGAATATTTTATTCCGAGTTTCCAAAGACACTAAACTATTACGGTCCTTATGTGTCTGTTTTTCTTATGTATTAAGTATTCCACAAAAGTAATGTAATGTCCAAGTACGTTATGCTTTGGGTCTCTACAGGGCCTATTCATCATGGCTAAGAAAATGATCTGTCAATAATTCTGACATTCTATTTCTAATAGCTGATTAAATTCTATGGAGATTCAGGTATTCCCAATCTCTGAGTTTGGCTCATGGATCAATATTATGGAATATAGAATGTTCATTTCATGTTATTATTTCCAAATAATCAAGCGAAAAAACTCTCTACGAAGGTCTAACCCAAACATAGGAAGTATGATTATTGTAGTAATAATTCATATGATTAGGACCATAATATTATGGAAACAATGATGATATATAGTCAAATGGTCCAATATTATTCTAGTATACTTTCAACAAGTTAAGGAGGAAAAGTGTAAACCAAATTTTTTGAGACATTCAAATCTATAGAAAGTAAATGGGACAATTATAAAAGAGAAGACCACTGATTTATGTGTTCCAATATAACATTGTAAAGGCTTAAAGGGACAGAAGAGGATTCTCCTTTTAACAATGTTATTGTTTGTTGAAAACCCTATCATGGTGGGATTTTTTATCAATGTATATCTAATGTGTGTACTATATAGTAAAACTATGACATCCTTAGGCTGGTATGCCTATTATTTTATAGAAAAATACATGGGCAATTAGGGAACATAATGCATATTCAGGTAAAATGTGATTTTAGGTACCATATGTTATACCACTACAAGATTTGAGAATATTATGATGATATGATTGTATTTAATATTACGAGTATGACATTGTTTTGTAGTTCCTTGAAATGTTTGTTCTATGTTTAAGAATCTCTACTTCTTGGCAGTTTCCATTATATTTATTTATGGAATCAAAAACATCCAATAGTCCATTATCCAAAGGGGACCGGCTTTCCAAAGGTAGACATTCATTGTGTTTGAACATAACGTTATTTAAAAATGTGCACTGGTCGAGGGGATGAGAGGTCAGACTAATCAAACACTTTTTGGGCGAACTATTGTCTACTCTGGGACTCTCTTTATAAGATTAAGATATTTTCGTGAATCCTTATTATTTAAATAACTATGACATAAGTTTACCTTGTACTTTTCAATCATTTATTAACATGTGTAAATTTAGAATCATTAGTACGTATTCGATGTCTTTAATCAATGGAGATATCTGTATATATTCAAGGTTCTCCATCAATGGTATCCTCTAATATACTATTTCAAGATTATTTTAATCATCATTATGATGATACTGGTTTTTAAGCCACTCAGTGGGGCACTCTAAAAATTATTGTCATCTATAGAGACGAATGTTTGTTTTGATCTTGGAATTATGCGTATAAAATGTGCTACCTATGTATCCTTATGAATGGAATCAAAACCCTCACAGTTCAGTGCAACTAAATGGGAAACATCATAATCTTTACGTTCAAGTGATAAGGACCAAGCCGTATAGTTTAATGTAATGTTTTATGGAAATCTCAGAGGAAGGGGATTTGTCAATGTTTGGTATGGGACTTTTTCCGAAGCATCCTAGTGAACATGGTAAAGATATGGGTTTCCAAGTAGGATCAAAACCTATTGGTAATATGGCCCATGGAGAATAGGGTTGATTTGATATGTTGGGATAGAACCTCAAGGAGGATTCCTATGTATCCCACATGAGTTTGAATCAAATCATACGTAGATCAATAAGTATCATAGGAGAGTGTAGTCCTTGGAGAGAAATAATTTTGGGCTTACTTCTTGAAAAGGTTTCCATAGTGATTTAGGGGTTTAAATTTGGGATTATTCCTAAGGAGGATGCCCAGATTTAAAGGAATTATAGTTCGATTTGTAACGAGGATATCCAGTAAACTCGAGCCATAAAAGGGATTCCTACGTATCCTGGTTTACACAGGAATCCAAGTTCTTGTAGCTCCTTCACCATATGTGTTTGTGAACATGTTTTAATCACTATAAATCACTAATCCCACATGAGTAATGTTTAGTTTGAGAAACCATAGGATTTGGAAAATTCAACAAAGTAAAATTAAAATTTTTCCTCCTCCGATGGTGGAAGAGGGTGCACCTATGGAAGTGAGGGTCGAGGATGTCAAGGTAACCCGGGAAGAGGGAGAGGATACAATCCTTACCTATATTCACTTTACATTGGACAATAGTCCACTGAATAGAAGAATGGATGATGGTTAGGGGATTATACCAGGATGTATTCCCATGGTGAAAAATCCCATTGGTATCGAGAAACAGTAAAAAAAGTACCTATGCCCATATCCTGTCTAGTTTTTGGAAATGAAGAATAATGTAAGAGAAATGATGCTACCTCTGGGAAGAAAATCAGGAGGCTTATGCTAGGATGGTTTCCCTAAAATTGATCCTAGTAAGAGAGGGAGACATCTCCCTTTCTTGTGTGGGAAAGAAAGTGTAAATCATACCTTCCCTACCAGAGACATGAGGTCCCAGGTCATAGAGACGATAATGAGATGACAGAACCACAAACCTTATACTCAAAACTGGGAACTTCCTAGTATTATTCCAAGAAGAAAATTCCATGTGACTATGGATATACAAACCCAAAAACATTCCATGTATTCTAACCCCATTGTGAAACAAATGTGGGAAACCTATGACTGTGGAAATAAAAACCCAAATAAGAGACACACTTATGTGCCTTTATAAAAGGATTGATAAGTCAGAATGTTTTTGTGGAGGTCTCAACAGAATCCCTTTTAGACAAGGGATCCACAGAAGAAGAAGCATTTCCATGAATGTCTTTGAAGTGGGCTTGATGGATTTTATATGGAAGAGATTAAGTGAATCAAAGAGGGGCGCTCAAGTAGGTAAGGGAACACAATTATGGGCTTGCATGTACACATGGGTGACCCGATGATCACTTATGAGAAGAACAACCTGTAATTCAACACTTGGGAAAGACCATTCTCGATCCATCAAGATTATTTATAGGTGATCCCAAAAGGGGGCCCCTCAAACTCTAGTAGGAGTAATAGAATGCACCCAAAGTATTTCTGACTGGGAGATGCTGGGAATTTTAGGCAAGAAAGTGTTATGGATTTCAAACTCTAAAAGGTCTTAAGTCCAATGATCATCCCTTGAATCCTCCACTCAAGGTATTTATCAACTACCTTGAAGGTTTTGGAAGACTGGGGTGAAGTAATAGGGAGACCAAAGCGGGGCTTCAGCTTTGGGGAAATTCATCTGTACAAATGAGGGCCCCAAGAGTCTATTTATAGAAAAAATAGCACCCTAGGTGAAATGGTTCTAGGAATGAAAGTAAGCTTGGGTGACCCATTATGGCACGCAAGTGGCTATGCGCCAGATGGGGGTTCACAAGTAGGCTTTGTGCCGATGATGTTTTGGCTAGACTAAAGTGACCCCAAACACATGCCTTTAAAAATCTTAATTTTCATCAACTATTTTTTCATTTTCCTTCTATGGGATTCCATTTTTAATTTTTTAGGCTCATTGGTGGAATGGAGTGTCAAAACAATCCCCCCTGAATTGGATCCCAAATGAAATGAAGATATCATAATGTGGTAATGTAATGAAGGAGAAAGAAAAGAGCATTGGGGCAAACAGGTATTGGCACTCATATTGATTTGGGCGTGAATGTTTGTAACGCATAAGATTTTGGTGTGCAAGGTAAAATGTGTCGCCTATATTTAATTGCTTCATTTCCACAAAAAAGTCATGAAACATCCGAATTTTCAACTCTCAGTGTGCAAGTCTTCTTCTATTCAGGTGTTTATGTTTTTTTCGTATTCTATACATTTTTTTGTTTCACACTATATCTGAGGAACCATACTAGCACACCGACTTATACATCTGTTGCATGTTTATACATGTGTTCCTTAATTCCTTTTTCAATTGTTTTTGTAAAACACCAAAAAAAACATACTTTTATAAGTTGATATCTATCTTTTTTCAGGTTCAATGGCTCCCAAAATAATTGGAACTATTGATGAGCTCTCTAGTAAGAAGATTGATGATATGATGAATGTATTTGGTCATGATTACATTGATGATTGTGACACCACACATCCTGAATTAGAAAAATATTTGAAGAAGTATCATATCAATTATCCCCAAACCACCTATCTTCCTTTTTATATTTACAGCCATTTGCTGGATGATAACATTCCAGATCCAAAGAACAATGTCCCACATTATTGCTTCCAAGATTATACCAACATATCATCAGCTAATGTTTCTCTGGGGGGGGGGGGGTGGTATCATTTTATAATGTTGGTACAGAAGAGAAATCTCATTTTATGCGTCATAGCCACTGTGTTTTATATTTCAAGTCCCACACACCTGAGCTACAACCACTCTATTATTCCTCCATATTTCGAAATTCTCAGATAGAATAGTCCAAGTGTTGGATGAAAGGTTGGGACTAACTCCTAGGAGGAGGTGTAAACCCTGTGTGCATGTGGGCATACTGGGTGCGAAAGACATGTGAAGAACTTGTAGATGACATGAATGGCGTCACAATTTATGAGGGTTTCTGGGTTGGGAAAACTTATGTGTAAAATAATGATGGTTTTGTGCTAGAAATATTAAGCTGATGGACCCCATAGACTAATTCCGTCCATTTAACATATGAAAAGGTAGACATCAGCTTGTGGAGCATTTACAAGATTTAGGGAGCTCTAATCCTTGGAGACATGTATGACATGTTTATTCCTCCCATGGTGACATGGAATGACTGAGTGAAGAAGCCATCTTTGGTTTGTGAGTTGATGAAAATATTTAACACACTCAAGAATAAAATCACTATGAAAAAATCGCACATGGATGGATATTCATCCAGTGTAATGGATGGAATTATTTTTGATAATGAAGAAGGAAAGGGGTTCCACTAACACCGGTCCATCTAGCTATCCAAGGGTAGAGAGGTGTGGAACTCCTGACTCCTTTTTGCCAATATTAGAGAAAGGGGAATTTGATAAATGGGGATATGAAATCAACCCAAAAATTCTTTCAAAGACAGGTCTGGTAGGTTTCTTGTTCATGTGGACCAACGTGTATTTATTACTAGTATGAGACTCCAAAGGAGGCATGAGGCCAAGAACCTTTGTTATTGTGGCTAAGCTGGAGGAGAAAAGGATGGTAGGGTTGGCCAATCATATTTTTCCAATATTAACAGATGATTTCTTCTTATTTATGAAGGGATTTATCCCTTTAAATAGAGGGACCATTTAAAGTGTTGTGGGGATGGATCAGTACTCACATTAGAAATTATTTTTTACATAGTGGAGTAGAGGTTTTTTGATGTTCTTTCCAACCATCTATTCAGGACTTTTCTGGTATTTCACCCTTGTATTTGAATGCTTATGGAATCAAGGCTAGAATGAGCATGCATAAGGAGTTCCATTTCATTCCCTATGGGAATCCGCCTACAGAGGGATTCGTTGTTGATGGGACGACTAGTTTGGAATTGAGGTCATATATGCTAGCATGAAAATATGGAGTGATGGACACTTGAATTGACTGATAAATCATATGTGAGGCCTATGTTCCGTAAATATTTTCATGTCAATTCAAATTTCTACAATATAATTCTATATCCCCACCTATACATGTCATATTAGAGCAACGCACAATGGTTTCCCAAAAACTATGGTTGTTGACATCTGTAGAAAAAATATGAAAGTATGAAATTTACCCATCGTTTATGCAGTAAGTAGATTGAATATATAGTATGCCAAAAACAGGGTGACAT